>BSBN01001495.1:0-1200000 GCA_027924645.1 Cunninghamia lanceolata | reverse complement strand
GTGGCAAGAATTGAAGTAGTCAAATTATTTCTTGCTTTTGCCACTTTCAAAGATTTCAAAGTATATCAAATGGATGTCAAATCTGCCGTTTTGAATGGTGACTTGGAAGAAGAAGTATACATTGAGCAACCAGATGGATTTCAATTGTCTGATCATGGTGATATGATCTGTAAGTTGAAGAAAGCACTGTATGGACTGAAGCAAGCCCCAAGAGCCTGGTATGAAAGATTGGATAAGCATCTTTTGAAGATTGGTTTCAACAAAGGTACTGTTGACAGTAATTTGTATTTCAAAATTGATCATGAAAATATCTTGATAGTTGAAGTGTTTGTTGATAATATCATTTTTGGAGGAAGAGATAGTATGTGCAAAACCTTTGCAAATCAAATGAAAAGTGAATTTGAGATGTCCATGTTCAGGGAAATAAATTTCTTCTTGGGTCTGCAATCACTCAAACAAAGAAAGGAATCTTCATTTCTCAGACCAAATATGTGAAAGATTTGTTGAAGAAATTTGGGATGGAAGACTCAAAACCAATGAATACTCCCATGGCAACCGGATGTAAATTGAGTAAAGATGATGACTCTCCTAAGGCTAATTAGAAAAAGTATAGTTCAATGATTGGAGGATTATTGTATCTCACTCAAACTAGACCTGACATTATGAATGTTGTTGGTCTTGTTGCTAGATTCCAAGCTGAACCTAGAGAATCTCATGTCATGGCAATCAAGAGGATCTTTAGATATCTAAAAGGGACAGTTGAGTATGGATTGTGGTATCCCAGAGATCATGATTTTTCTCTTCATGCATATACAGATGCGGATTGGGCAAGAGATGTGGATGACTAGAAAAGTACCAGTGGTGGAGCTTTCTTCTTAGGGAAGAGATTGGTTTCTTAGCTAAGCAAGAAACAAGAGGCAATATCTCTGTCCACTGCAGAAGAAGAATATATTGCTGCAGTAGGTAGTTACACTCAAGTTTTGTGGATGAAGCAAATTCTAAGAGATATCAGAGTAGAGTATGAAGAACCTATCACAATCTTCTGTGATAAATCAAGTGCAATAAATATATCTAAGAATCTGGTGTTGCATTCAAAGACTAAACATATATCCATTAAGTTTCACTTTTGGAGAGAGCAAGTGAACAAGAATGAATTCATATTGGAGTTTGTGCCTTCCAAGGATCAGATTGCAGATATTTTTACTAAACCTCTACCTAAGGACTCTTTTGAGTATCTCAGGGAGAAGTTAGGGGTTATTACCCCTCCGGTTTTGAATGAAGGTGTACTGATGTGCATCAGTCCGGTGGATATCACAGTCACATCTTGTGATCCAGATTGATGATGGGGAGCTGCTACTCAGGGGGAGCAACTGGTATGATTCTGAAGTGGTGAAGTTGCAAGTATATGCCCTTTGCCATTGATGTCAAAGGGGAAAAGAAGACATGTGAAAAATAAGTGGTTGCTGATCAAAGGGGGAGAAGGAAAGGAAGAGAAGACATGTGAATGGTTGTTGCTAATAGGGGGAGTTGTGACAGTAAGGAGTAGCTCTTGTTTTGATGGTCAAAACAATTTTTCACATCATATGTTGCCATCAATGACAAAGGGGGAGATTGTTGCAAGTATGGGCCTAACCAGTGTTGTCATTGATGTCAACATACTCTTGTTACATTAATGATAAGGATTGGATGAGCTGTGTGCTAAGGATTTTGAGAAAATTAGTCTTAATCAGGAACAGAGAATAACAGTGAAGATAGTGAGGTAAAGATCCCAGTTAAGATGAAGATCAGAGGAGGCGCTTCAAAGGGTTTGTAGATATGTGTATTGAGATGATCTAGCAAAGATTTCAGAGGTCCGCATGAAGATCTAAAGAAGTTATGGCCACTTAAGTAAAACTAGTTCTGGCAGGTGTTTAGAGATGACAGAGTGAGATCCAGAAGTGCAATATCCTGTTCTGCAGATTTGGTGGTGTGTTTAGGAAATTAATGTGAAGTGACAACTCAATTGGTTCGTGATCTAGAGGTCCACAAGCATCTATTCCATTATGACAGCAATGACAAACTATGTTCTTAAGGTTCTGGATGAAGGAGAGAAGGATTTTAATAAGAAGATATAGTGTGGATGTTCTTGGTGATTCAGGCAAGCTTGTGGAGGTCTTTGGATCATGTCTAATTCATGTTGGTGGTCTGCATTGGAGTTTGAGCTCGCAATTGAAGAATAACTTCCGAATGATGGTGTTCTTCCTAAGTTTGGTTGACCGGATGGGTTACACATCCTATGGATGATCTTGAAGATATTTTGTGAAGATTGGTGTATTCCTAATTGAAGATTGAAGTCTCAAATCTGTGTGGCCGACAGTGTGTGGATCCGCGTGAAGTCCTTTTGTAACTAGTCATGTTGTATTTATGTATTTGCTCTGTAATGTATGCCGACTTGGATGATTATCCCTAATTTGATGTCTTGTATAAATAAGGAGTTGTAAAGTCATTTCAAAAGGATCTTATGGCGATGAGTGTGTGGTAGAGAGGAGCGGAGCAAAAGGCAGAGCAGAAGTATTGAGCTTAAATGGAACTGACTCAAGCACATGGTGAAGATGCTATTCCTCAGTTCAAGTATGTGATACTTATTATTTTGTAGACAGTGTGTCTCTTGTAGGCAGTGAGCCTCTTGTGAGCAGTGTGCTCAGGCAATGAGCCCTAATTGGCATATGTCATTTTGTTCTTCCTATTCTTCTAATAGAGAATACAATCTTGGGTTAATCACCCCGTGGTTTTTCCCTTAACCGAGTTTTCCATGTCAAAATCCTGGTGTCTTATGTATTAATGTGTTTCTGCTCTTGATTCAATGCATTATGTTTCCATGATTGATTTATTATTATGTTGTTGAATTACAAAGTGGACTTAAGTGTTTAATTAAAAGAAAGTTTTGGACAACTGATTCACCCCCCTCTCAATTATTTGCCCTAAATCTAACATGAATAACATACCTGAACCACATATAATTATCTTCAACTGTGGAGGTGTACTGACACAAACACTGTCATTTACACTATATAATGTATACTACCCATACTTAGCCATTTATCCTTTTGGAGGAAAGTCTCTTTGTCATGCCAGTGGAATCTCCTTTCTTTGTTGCCATCAATGACAACATTCAAACATTCATTATAGCAGTGTCTCTTGCCAACAATCTCCCCCTTTGGCATTGATGGAAACACTTAGTGAAAAATGTTTGTCTGCTCCCCCTTTCTAAATATACTCTATTTTTCTTCTCCCCTTAGATGTTTTCCCATTTTTCATTGGTCTTCTTCTCCCCCTTTGACATCAATGTCAAAGGTGTATGTACAAGGGTCAAAATTTTGTCAAAACTACAAAAAACTATCATACTCTGTTGTGACTTGTCAAATTAGTTTGTTGTATGTGGAAGGATATCTTTGTACACAATCTCTAATTATGTTAACTCTCCAACCCACTTATTCCTAGCATTGTTCAAAATTTGGATGTTCTCATTTACTTGAATTACCAGATCTTCTACCTTCTTCACGTTAATAGGTATGTCAGTTGTATCTTGAGCCCTTAAGGATTATGTAGCTAGACTTGTCATGATTTCAATTTTAGAGCTTATTAGCCTTCTCAACAGACACAGCTTGTTTTTAATTTCTTCCTGTCTGCTAAGCAGACTACTTATGTTGTTTTGAATATTTACAACTTGTGTTTCTATGTTGCTGATTGAATCAACTGCTGGATCAAAGGACTTAGAAATATTTATAAGTTGAAGCTCTATGCTTTTGACCTTTTCTTCTATTTCCTTAGTGGTCTCATGCCATGACAAACAAAATTTGTATATATCACAGGCTTCCTTGATTGCATTCTCCATATTCTTGATACTATCTTCTAACAAAATTTTGTCACTGTCTAATTTGATTTTTAACTCAACTAGTCTTTTATCTTCAAATTCCTTTCTAACTTTGATGTCAACAGATTTTTCAAAGGACTCAAAATGAGTACTTACAGAGTTTATTAGACCTTTGAGCTGATCAGATGGTGACACTGATATGTCTTTTGAGTAGGAGGGTATCAGCTTATCTAGGATGTCGGATACTTCATCAATGAGTTCATTGTCCTGTATATATATTTTCAGCATTTCTTCCTGAGCGTTGGCTTGCACAGATGATACTAATTTGAATTTCTGTACCGAAGACAAAGAATTCAGATTTATTGGTCCTTGTAGAAATTTGGGTAGGTCTGGGATCTGTGCTTTTTGTTGCTTTTCCAAAAAAATTTATAGCAGTGTCTCTTGCCACTTGTTCTTCACCAATTGAAACTTCCTTTCTTTTCTTCTCATCTGCTGCCTTTTCCTTTTGTATTTCAGTTGTGGCTTTTGTAGTGAATGAGGTCCTTATTCTTTTTCCAGGGCTAGATGCTAGTTTTTCCATTTTAGATCTCTCATCTTTCCTTTTTGGAGTGTTTGATGTCTATTCTACCAGAGCACTTATGGATTTTAATCCTCTTGCTTTGGTTTTAGCCTTACTTGTTCATATGATGTTTTCTCTAATAGTTCATGATCCATAGATAATTCTATGAATGTCCCAAATCTGTCTTCTTTGAGATCTTTCGATTTGCTCGGTAGTACATTAGCTAATTCAATCAAAACATCTTCTGCAACTTCATACCCTAGTGCAAGAACCCATACAGTTCTTGGTTCCATAGCTTCCATGAAGCATTTGTCTTTATCTACCATGAATACAATGTCCTTTTCATACTTCATTACTATATTTTCAGGTATCCAGACTCTACATGACATTTTCTTTTGAAAGTTCTCGAAGTAACTCCATAGGATTTCATTTTGCTTGTCTGCATTTCCCAAACTTTGCAGGTGATTTCTTATTTGAGTGGCTCCTGGTGTATGATCAAACCAGATAGTGTTTCCAAGGCCAAGTAGCTCTTTAAGAAAATAGAAGAGTAGAAAAGTGATCAGTGTTCCATATTTGAAAGGATGACTTGTCTCTTTTGTTCTTTTCAAGTTCTCCATTAGTTCACTTCAGAGTAATTCACATAGGTCATAATCTGTGTTATTTTTTATCATGTCATATGTTGTGTATATGGCTGGTGTAGACACAGAGTTTTCCTTGTTGGAAAGATATATTTTGTATCCAATGATCATTGATGCAAATCTGACAGTCAGATCCTTAATATCATTTATCGTAAGGGCATTCTTGTCAAATTTGGCTCATGTTAGCTACATTACCACATTGTTCTTCATTTTCTTTGCACTTGGAACCCTTCTGGAGGAGCTCATACCAGTTACAACTTTGATAGCTTCTTGAGTTATCATATAAGGTTCATCAATCCATAGAAACTCATCATGAATCCTTCTTAGAATAAGCTTAACCCATGCATCATTCAG
This sequence comes from Cunninghamia lanceolata, assembly GCA_027924645.1. Taxonomy (NCBI): domain Eukaryota; kingdom Viridiplantae; phylum Streptophyta; class Pinopsida; order Cupressales; family Cupressaceae; genus Cunninghamia; species Cunninghamia lanceolata. The sequence goes on along the minus strand of BSBN01001495.1, from coordinate 1,194,596 downwards.
GATTGCAAGAAAATCCAACCAGGTGTCAAATTTCTTTTCTCCTAGAACTTTATATTCATCTTTTAACACAATATCCATAGTAGCCAGTTCATCTGAGTACAGTTTTCCTAGATTCATGTGATCATATTCCTGTAGTTTGACATGAATGTATGCTCTAACATCTTCCTTATGCATAACTCCATGTGGAGTAATTGAGAATGCCCCTATAGGATCATTTTATAGTTATTTGAAGAAATGTTTCTTAAATTTGGGGCGAGGCTTTTCAGCTATCTCGATTACTTGAGGAGTAAACATTTTCCCACAATAATTCAAACTTCACAGTAGGGTTTTCAAGCTATAAATACCCTTTCCACCGAATTAGGGTTTTTCTTCACTTGAGATTGACTTGATTTGAATCACTTTGGAAATCTCTATAGACACTTGGATTCTTGTTTTAATTCTACTAGACGATTGATAGGTTGAATGCAAAGTGAATTGTATGTTGAATGAGTTCCTTAATATCCCTTGATATGAAAACCTAAGTTGTCATAAATGCAGTCCTTAAAAAGCTGTCAAACACTTCTCTATTAAGTTTAGCCAGTCTAGATTGCTTCACAATGTTTCACATTTGATCTTTTTCTTCCAGAATTTCTTTCAAAAGATTTGTCATATGCATTTTTTTAACATATCTTCATGCCAGATCCCCGCACTGACAATCTGGCTAGGGGATTAAGATTTTCATTTCAGCTCCCCTTGAGCCAGAGCTCACCATCTACTTCCCTGAGGAAGTATCTGCACCAAAAATTGGTGCAGATTCATTTTTGACCTCATTTATATCCTTCTTAATCCAGACCTAGCTCATTTCCTTCTTGATTTCCACTGGATCAATCTTGTTCTTGCCTTTATCTTCTCTCTTCTCTATTTTCATCTTCTTTATAGGATAGTATCTCTTCTCATTCTTGCTTCTACAGAATCTTGCAACATCTCCAAAATTATTGCAATTGTAGCATACCACATTCCTTTGTCCTTGATTCCTTCTATTGATTAGATTTGATCTGCATTGATCATCCATATGTCCAAATCTATTGCATACAAAACACTTTTCATTGAATGATTGAGTATTCCTTGCATTGTAAAAGCCTTTCCTTACCAGACTTCTACATTCATTTGATCTATGACTAATTTTCTTGCAATTGAAACATTGACCAGAGAATGATGGAACATTCTGATTTATTCTACTCCTACATTGAGTAGCCTTATGGCCGAACTTATTAAAATTAAAACAATGGCCATTGAAAAATGGGTACCTTTGGGCATTTGGTTGCCTGACCGAAGGTCTTCTAGGTCTTCTTCTTTGATTCCTGAACTGGTTGCCTTTGTTTTGCTTCAACATAGTGTTTGCTTGACCTGATTTTGAACTTTCTTCTTTCTCAAATCCCAAGCCTTGCTTTTCATCGAAACCTTTTTGACTAGCAATCATCTCATCAAGTTTTGCAGAAATTATCTTGAACTTTTCTTCATAGCTCTTAGCTTTCTCCAAATTTGATTTTAGAGTTACAACTTCTTTTTCAAGTTTATCACATTCTTCTAATTTGCTTTTCACCAACATTTTTAGATCTTCTGCTTTAGCTCTTTCTACAACTTCCATTTTCAAATCATCTAGGGTTTCATTTGCTAATATCAATTGCTCACCAACCTCTTTGTATTTTTCTTTGAACTTCTTGACTTGTTCTTTTAGCTTTAAAATGCATTCATCAGTTTCTTGTATGTTATCCTTCAGATCCCTGATTTCTGCTTCAAATTTTTCAAGATCAATAAGAGAAGCTTGTAATTCTTCATTGCTTTCATATGAGACTTCAGGAGAAGTGAAATATCTTCTGGTTGCCATGTGTACACCTTCCTAGATCTTCCTTAAGTTGTTAAGATTCTTCCAAGGAACCTTGCTCTGATACCAATTGTTGAATGCAAAGAATACTGAGAGGGGGAGTGAATCAATATTCTTAAAACCTTTTCATTTACACATTCACTCAACCATTTACCAAATTTAATAATATGAAAGTAAAGTAAACATGAGAAGAGCAACCACAAATTCATAACACATAGACACCAAGATTTTACATGGAAAACCTAAAAAGGGAAAAACTACAGTGGGTGTTAGCTCACAATATATTATGATAACAATATTGAATTACATGAAGGCTCACTACCTTAGGGCTCACTATCCAAGAAGAGCTCACTGCAATAGGCTCACTGTCCAAGAAGAGCTCACTGCAATAGGCTCATTGCCAAGAAAATAGAAAGGAAGATAGAAGAAGGATTGGCTCATTGTCAGGGGATGACTGCTACAAATTATGCATCTACAGAAGACCAAGGTGTAGTCCCAGTTATAGCTCAGTACACAAAATCAAATGTCTTCATAATGTCAACTCTACTTTTTCTACTCTATTTTACATAAACTCTGCTCTTCTGCCCTTACTATATTTTTTTGGTCACAACTCTACTATAGATCACATACACATCAAATTCACACACCATACATCATCTATCACCCCTTCAACACTGAAATCCATCAAGTATATATATCCGCTACAAGGTTTATCTCGTAATTAGGTCAAAAAGCCAAATATGAACCATGTATACAAATGTTATATCTTGCCAGCTTGAACTTGTGCACAATTTGTAATGTAGATCCAAACAATCATTTAATAGTCTTCATATAGGTTGGCACCAATCATTCAACCACTTAGATTGAATGTTCAAACAATATATCTTCTTTGCATAAAGATCTAGCATGTCTATCAGCTTGTCTCTTAAGAATAAGCTTGACCAATTCCTCTGTAACATCATAACTCTCATTATGGACCATATGAGACTCAAAGATTCATAACCAACATTCATTCTGGACTTCTTATTATACCTTCAGAACTGCAGGACAAAATATGCAATAGTAGAGGAATGCAGACCCTTTTACTTTGGTACTATACATTGTTCCTAACTTAACTCTGTTCACCCGGACTTAGATATTTTGCAATATGACTTTTGGAGGAAGTCAAGACTTAAACACTGGAGCAAATGATCACCAAGTATCTATGAATAACATAACTGAGCTGCATCTAATTATCTTCAACTATAGAGGCGTACTGACACAAACACTGTCATTTACACTATATAATGTATACTACCCATACTTAGCCATTTATCCTTATGGAGGAAAGTCTCTTTGTCATGCCGGAGGAATCTCCTTTCTTTGTTGCCATCAATGACAATGTTCAAACATTCATCAGAGCAGTGTCTCTTGCCAACACATATTATATTAGAAACATGAAATTTAGTGGATTCTTAAAAAATAGTGTCATTATGGAGTGACCTAGTCCTAAGAATGTTTCTAAAATTAGGAGTTTTATACAATTGGCTAGATACTATCGACGTTGTGTCAAAGGTTTTTCTAGGTAGCTAGTCCAATAACCTCCTTACAGAAGAAGTGAAAGACTTGTTTGATTCAAATGACAAATCTAGTAGTAAAGCCTTCTAAGCCTTACAAGATTTATATTACAATGACGCCTGTCCCTAAATTTTTGGATCCTAATAGAAGGTCTTAATGACACAATAGTCAAATTTATGGTACCAAGAAGTGAAAATAGTCTCAGATTTAGGTTTGGATCCATTCAAGTATATAGGATAGAGACTAGATTCAAATGGGTTACTACAATATGATAATAGAATTTACATTCCTAACATATAAAATCTATTAGGGTTCTACAAGAAGGGCACAATATTATATATGTTGGGCAATTGGGTGTAACAAAAATGATGGTTAATTGAAAAGCTAATTATTTATATCTCAAAATGAAAAATATTATTGTAGAGTATGTATAGATAAGTGTCCAGAGTGTCAAATCGTTAAGGAAAAACATTCACATCCCACTAGATTGTTTTATCTACATTCCATCCAAATAACAATGGCAAGTAATCAAGCATCGACAATGTAGGGGTGGATTCACTTAGCTACCTTCCAATGTAGTTCATGAAGTTTTTACATAAACCTAGAGACTATGTCAATGAAATATAAAATGTTAGGCTAGTGTGAGTCAAATAAATGAGCCTACCAACAAGTTGGTGATATAAAGTAGCATCAACCAATGGTGAAGAACACTTTGCCTCAAGTTTAAATCCAAAGAGAAAGTAAGTCAGAGTAGTTTTGTAGTCAGCTATATGGAATCATGAGAGAAAATAAAGTGTATACTTGGACTATGCAATGCTAATCTTGAATGTAGACTAAAAGATCTCAATTTCAAGAAAATAGTGCAACAAATGCAAGTCGGTTAAATCAAAAACCTATCATGTGGAGGTCACTTTTGTGTGTGCTTAGAAATTGACCCTCTTAATCTTAGCCATTTTTTAAAAGCCTTAGTATTTTAGAAACTAGATTTAGAGCACTATAATTCTTGTTTTTATCACATCTTCAAATTTTATGTAAAGTACCGATTTTTCACAAACACACAAAACTGAAGTAAAACATAGAATTACTACAAGTAAATGAAAGTAAGGTAAATTAACTTCTATTCATCATTCAGAAAAAAATATATTAAGATATTTCAAGAGTCCAAGCATTGTTTGAATTCATAAGTTTAAAGTATAATCATGATTACAATACATATGTATAAATCTTATGTCAATTACAGAGTATGTAAAAATCAATAATATTACAAGTGTTAATTATTGGCATCAAGCCTTACAAATCTTTGAAACAATAGAAGTTCAAGGTGATCAATATCATAAAAATCTGACAAAAAGTTCTCGGCCGCCATCGACCAACCAACCATCTGCTGAATTAAAGGACAAGAACATGGTTCAGGCACTTTTTCTGCCCAACCATGAAGCTTGTGCTTCCCTAGTATCCTTCAAACTGAAGGATGCCTGACCTTGCTAGAAGAGTCTAGCAATCTGTAAATATATGCAGAGTGGAATCTGGTGTGTGCTTATTAATCTACATGCATTACTATCATGAATGCAGCATTGCATCAATAGGATATGGCAGGGAAATATATATGAAAACTAGGCTATCAAACCATTCATTCTATAATGGTATACATGTCTATTTCAACATCTCATTAGCTTTGGCCAAAGAATTAACTGTATAATGGCATATAGGTTTCGAAAAAGAAAACCTACTTCCCTGTTATTCCATACTCGACACCCGTCCCGGAAGGCAATCTTTCCAAAATACACAATAAAGAAGAACAAACATAGGACATGCAAGCATCTATTTGCTTTCCATAAACACATTTCAATAAATTAATTCTTTTTCTTTTTCCAAACATCAATTACATATAAGATACCATGAAGCAATCTATTAAATCAGTCATTTAATATCCAATGATAATCCATTTAATTCTCAGTTATGTCTTCCTGTCATTTCTGTGACGGGAGGTTTATTTAAACACAATAAAGACATACTACAGACTTCCTGTCGCTGTGGCAACAAGATCTGCTACAGGAATAACAATTTATCTAAAGTCAGAGATTTGTTGTTTAACAAAAAGAGGTCAATTTTCTAGTTTTACTATTTATCTTAGCCAACATGTAAATGAAATAAAGTCATGAGATCTTTTACCAGACACTTACATAAAAGGAAGGATAATTATATCACTATTTTTAGTTAAACTAAAAGGAAATCTGTCATACAGTGTTGTCAATGAGAATCCTAACGACGATCTACAGTTTGAATAGCTTCATTTAGTTTTAAATCAAAAGATACAGGTTAACATCTCTGTCTTTGACAGTTTCAGACAAGTAAGACTAGAATGGCGGAAACAATGACTCAATGGTTGATCTGATCAAATCACCAAATACCTTAGCTAGTCAGCCTCATGGAGGATCAACGGTTAGCAAAACATGGCAGTCAGGGTAAAACTATGGCCAGAAAGAAAAAAAAAGAAGATTGTTTAAAGGATGGTGGCCAGCGAATAAGGTATGCAAAGATCCGGTGTTTTAACAGAGATGCCAATCAAAAATAATGGTAATCAACTCAAAACAGAGGAACAAATAGGCTAAAAAGATAAGCGGCCAGAAGACTAGATCGGCCAGAAAGAAGGTATGATTAGCCAGCTTTTAAACATGGTTTGATTTTACATAGAACAAATGCCTAAATACAGACAGAAGGTGATACATTTTAAATTGCAACTTCTGACTTATTTAGCAATAACAAAACCAGAAGAGAACTTGGCAAATGATGGCGACGGTGATGAGTTGAGCTGGTGATGTCTGCTGTTGTTCTCTCTTTCTCCTGTCGCCTGTCTCCTCCAATTTCTGTCGCCCAAAACTCAGAACTTTCCTTAGCCAGATCATGGTTTTTCTCTACCAAATTCGTTGTTACCTTTCTGCAAATTGTGGTGGTCTGATCTATTCGATCTCCTCTCTTTTATCATTTTTCCCTTCTCTTGTTTTGGACAAGCAGATTTAGGTTTAGAAAAACTTTACTTAAGTCTTAGTTTGCATGTTCTCTTTCCCACTAGTTTTGAGAATAACAACTTAAAAATAACAATAATAATAATATCTTTTTGAACTTACTGTCGCATGAGTGACAAGAACTTAATTTAATTGCTTTATTCAAAATTTTAAATAGAATAAGCTATTTTTAATATTATTATTTAATTATTTTATTTAAAACAACATTTAAATAATCAAGAATAGAAATATAATACAATATTACTTAATATATATACAAATATACATTTTACTATTTTTATTTAATTTAAGAAGCATATTGTCTTCCAAACATCTTTAGACAATATTTTATTATTTATTAAAATAAAAACATAACATTTTCTTATTTAAATACTATATACTATTTGAAACATAATTTGAAAAGACATTTAATTTATGAAACACATCATGCATTTGAAATGATTAATCACATGATATAGAATCCATTCAATTATGCATGTGCAACTACGTGATGTGTGTGAAGGAACCAAACAGAACCAAACACATGTTGCCAAAAAGTTATATCCCCTCTACCTGAGCCATGCTCTTGTCCTTTGACAAGACCTACAAAAACTCAAACTCATCGCACTATCAATAAGTTATCCAAAAATATAGCCGAGGCAACAAAATCTTAATCAATAACATATCTTATCCAATGTAAATCTACTATTGTTTCATAGTTTTACTTGTAATTAACTAATAAGGTAAATCTGAAAAGTCTGAGACGTGACATTTTAAGTGTAGGCTATCAAATTACTAGTCAAAATTTAAGCTTCATTAATTTCAAGAAAAAGTGGCAGCTTTTGACCCCATTTCAACTCCCCATTTCTTTGTACTTACCTTTGCAATTCAACTCATCCTATAAAGCCAACCATCATCCATTCCAAACATCTAATCCTAACACATCCAATAGGTCTTATTTAGATTTTCTCCTGCTCCAAAGACTACTAGTAAAGGATCTTAAGAGCAAAAGTAGAAACAAAACCTGTGGAGTCATGCCACCCCACTACTCCAAATTCATCCAAGTGTGTCATCGATGATGCCATCACCCACCCATCATCTATCCATAGTCCTAACCCCGTAAAATTCCAAATCCTTGAACATCAAACATCCACTATATCTTCATCTACCCAATTAGAGTAGCCTATCCAAAAAATCAAAGCTAAACACTTCTCCCCCGTTGCATCATCCAAGAAAATCTAGCTATGTCAAGAGTTTGTTCCAAAGCATGCCGAAACATCACCCATCCAAATCAAGATCCAAGCATCCATACTAATCCCTTCCACAATCCCCTACTTATGCATATTGACCCCACCCCAAACCCATCACCCTATCACCTCAATCCTAGTACCTTTATCCGTGGTGGTTCTCTCACAATACTAGACCAATTTATATCGTCCACCTATCCTTCCCCATATCAAACCGGACTTACATCTTGTTTCCAAAACAATAAACATCCCATCGCCAATCGCATGCTTAAGAACATGAACTATCAAGGCAAAGGCTTAGGCCTTCATGAACAAGGCATTTTGGAGCCCATCCATGTAAAAATTCATTTATGATCGCATGGACTTGGTTACATAGCTCAAGGAAAACAATCCAAACATGATGGTACCACCTTCCAAATCATAAGATAGATTCTTCCAATCCAAAAATAGGTGACTCTTGTTGCTCCAAAATGTTTGCTAACATCCCCCCTCCATCATATCAATCCAAATTTTTTACCTAAATCCCTCCTCCATTTCATCATCCTTCTCCTTCCATCTATAAATCCACTAATCCTTTCATCCATAAATCCCTTAATCCTTCCATCCATAAGCCTACTAATCCTTTCATCCATAAATCCCTTAATCCTTCCACCCACAAATCCACTAATCCTCCCATCCATAAATACTCCATCCCAATTACCATCCCTAATCCCCCAACCCCCAAAATCCCTAATCAAGACCAACAAATACACACATCATTGGATCTATTCCAAAATGATAAATCTATTGCTAGCCTCATGGGATTCAAAGATAATACTTCCCCATGGGACCACACCATCGACTTTGGATGCACTTTTGATGCCTCCACTTGTAAACCAAAAAAATCCAAAAGCATAAGGACTATCATGCTATAAAGCATCATTGTACATAACCAAATCTAAATAATTCCAAAAGGCCACAAAAGACCACACATCCAAAAACAAAAACCAAAACAATGTGGTTCCCCAGAAAAAAAATGAAGCATCAAATCTAAGTGGAGCATCTAAATCCACTTTTCCAAAGTCCCACTCCATTCCTAGATCCCATAATCCATATCCCTCATCTTGCACCCAGTCAAAAGATCTCACAAATCCTAAGTCCATTTGGGACCTCAAGTCCCCAAAATGGCAATCCTAAAATACCCCATCCCACACCCAATCAAAAAATCCCATAAATCCTAAGTCCACTTAGGTCCTCAAATCTCCAAAATGGCAATCCCAAAATCCCCCATTCCAACCCCTACTAAAAAATCCACCATCCCATGAATCCCAAATCCCCATTACTCCCCACTCCCCATCACAAGCTTCCAACTCCAATGTAGTTTGTGTAAATGTTGGTCTTGATTCCCCTTGACCCTATGACATTCCCCTATGCATCCATCCCCCCATCCTATCACCCTCAAATCCCTTATCTAACTTATCTCCCCCATCACACCTCTTTTATTTATGCCTTCACATAATCCATCCATCCTCCATCCAAATTTCCTTCCACTCCATCTCCCTCAACAGTATCCTCTACCATCAAAGCTATGGTGGCACCTTGTTTACATCTAGGAGACATCCACTTCACCATCACTAAGGTCTCTACGAACATATATGATTGTACAATGATAATCAACATGGTTCGTGCGTAATAGTTATTCAGAATGGGATCCTATCATCTCCTCATGGAAATAGATGCTTGAGTCTGATAAATCCTCATCCATTCATCCATCCACTCTCATTCCAACATCCTAAATCTAAAAAATCCAAAACACTTCCAAAAAATGAAAAAATACAAAAATACAAAAATAAAAATAAATAAATAAATATATATATACAAAAAAGTCTCCTAGTGAAAACCTCTCAAAGGCGCTATCAGACACAAAAAAAGAAAATCAAAATAGTAAATAGCAAATAATTCATCCAATGGTGAAAACCATTTCATGGTGCCTTAGGTAAGTACCATGATGAAAACCCATTCGTGGGCGTCATGTGTAAATCTGACATCTATGAGAACCCTACACTTGGGGGAAAACCTCATGTACCATATCACTCCCCATCCATCCCATCCACTATATCTTCATATCCTATCATCTCCCCATCCATCTTCCCTATTTTTTTTATCTTGACAAGGATAGGGGAATCAATAATAAAACATGCTTTGGACACCTCTTGGCATACACACATCCATCATTTGCATTTATCCTCCCTACCATGTATCATCACAAACATTGTAGTGCCTCGTCATGAGCGACATATCTAGAGTGGGGCATGTTATTCAAGTATCCAATAGAGTCCTTGGAGATCATATCCTAAACCCCTCCATCCATCCATCATGATTCTCACATCCATCCATCCATCCATCATGGGCAATCCCTTAATCCATCCATCCATTATTGACAATCCCTTAATCCATCTATCCAATCCACTTTTCATCCTCTTTGTTCCTAGACTTGATTTTCCCTTATCATTAGCATCAAGCTATAGGATACCCAAATCCAATCCAATGCAACCATCCTAGAGAAAATAAAAGCAATAAATCCAAGTGCAAGAAATCCTTAATCCATGCCAATCTAGCCAAGCAATCTAAGCAAATTGTCCAAAAGAATCCATCGGTTTTGTTCCAAGTCTTGCTGCAAACCTGGTCAACTCAAATCATCATCATTGAGATGAATTGTTCCAAATCCTTGTGTTGTTCTTATTGTTAAGAACACTATCCTTGCATGGTTCTTATCATCAACAATGTTATCCTCATCATCAATCAATCAATCATTAGTTTTTAGCTTGACCAAGGGCAACGACTCTTGTTTGTCTTTGCATCCCTTTGTGCATGTTATCTTGCTTTTTTGTGTGCATTATCATTTTGTCTCATGTCTGCATTGATCCTCGTAGCCTACCTACCACAATGGCATCATGGTCTTCCATATCATGGTGCTATATAGTATAGGGTTGCTTGTGACCTTTCTTGTGAGTCAATCCTATACATGGGAAACATCATGACCTTGATCTTTATACCCTAGTGCATAACATCTCATGCTATATTAAAATAGATTCTTGCCTCATATCAACATAATACCTACATTCCAAATCACTCACTTGTTATCCCAAAAACACAATATCCATTATGATTTATCCTTTATCACTTAAATAGTTCTATCCTTCTATCCTCTTAGCCAATCTATGTTGGAAACAAGGTAGATAATTGAGAGGGGGGGTGAATCAGTTATCTCAAATATCTTAACTTTCTTTTCTCCTTTAACAATTAGTGCAACATCAAAACATATAAGCATACATAATCATGAGAGCAGAAATAAAATCAACACACATAACACAAGGATTTTTACATGGAAAACCTTGTTAAGGAAAAAACCACAGGGTGACTAACCCAAGATTGTATTCTCTGTTAAAAGAATAAGAAGTACAAATGGCACTTGCCAATTAGGGCTCACTGCCCAAGCACACTGCTCACAAGAGGCACACTACCTAAAAGAGACTCACTGTCTACAAAGTTTATAGAAGGTAACCAAGTGTTCGAACTGATGAGAGGCATCCACAAATGCTGAAGTTTAGTTTTGGTTAGGCTCAATATACTGATCTAATGCACTTCATTCTTCCTCTGCTCTAGTGCTGCTGCTCTGTCACATACCAGACTTGTATTGTTGCTTCCACACTTACCTCTACTTTTCTTTGTACACTATTTCATCACACACACACCTTCATACTGGAATCCATCTGGTATATATATCTGCACCAAGGATTTCAACAACTTTGTAGTCGGCAACTGAAATGCTCAAGATATTTACAAATTACTGATCTGTCGGCTGAATTCATGCTTAATATGTGATGAGTATCAAAATCATAGATATTGAAGTCATCAATCATGTCGTCCAATATTGTATGATCCCTCAAATAGCTTGATCAACATCAATTACTCATCCGGATTGAAGTCTGATACTCTGCCAGTCAGTTCTTCCTCAGTCTGCTCTGCCTGTCAGGAACCGAACACTCAAATGCTCATATCTTTTCCATGTTTTACCACTGGAGGCTCAATCTCTAGAATATAGTAGTCATGATACTCCTCTTGACTTGTCCAAGTCCGTAACTTGCTGAGTTACACCATCTAAGAGATCTGGACCTTTTTGTCAAACCTTGCTACATGCTTTGTTCTTGTTCACTGGACCAAAACAGTCTTCAATCTTACTTCCGGTATAGGCATACTATGTGCTACGGATGTGTGGGATAGACTTTGTTGCCATCAATGACAACAATCATGAAGCCACACAGTGTCTCTTGCCAACAATCTAAATAATTCTTTCATCACCCATCTATTCATCTATTTTTCTCTAGTTGCACATTATCAACATTCATCATTCATCTTTAATTTTCATATCTCTCTTTTCCATTCTCGATTTACTCTATATATTAATTTTTAATCTATTTTCTCCATCTAATTTTCTCTCCCTGTCTTTCTGTTCCATTCATCACTAAGCATTTTTACCAACATTTTCTTCATACATTTCGAGAGCACACACTTGTTCTTCAAACCCATCTACCCTCTCCAGGGGGCATCATCATCCTTACCATCATTTCTCCGCATCACTCTTGCTTCAAGTGGATAAGGAATCATCATCTCTAATTGAACCATTTTCTTCCAAATCAAAATATTTTTCTAATCCAAGCAAGCACTATGTTTTATTTTTCATTGAAATGATGTTGCTTCACAACACCATCTCAAAGAGGGGCAAAATGTAGACACCTAAATTTAACTATGTCCTAACATAACATAATTCCACCTATATTGCCATGTCTTACCATCACCTAATCATCTTCCTAGCATCAATTAAATGATTTATGATTAATTAATTAGTTAACTAATCAATTCATTATTCCTCTTTTTTCTAACACTATTTAAATAAATTAAATATAATTTATTTAATTAGCTAATTATCCATTCATATATCCCCTTCAATTTCTTTCCATTTCTAACTCATGTGCATCTAATTAATTAAATTAATTAGATAATTCTATTGATTATCCTTTCACATCCTATCTTATCCTTCTTGATTTCTTTCTATTTTTTAACTAGTGTGCAACTACTTAAAATAAATAAATAAATATTTTATCCTATCTTCTTCATGATTTATCCTCACCCTCATCTTACTTTTTTCCAAAATTATTATCTAAGTTATCCATCTTCAAATTTTATCTGTATCAATCCATTGAAAAAAATATAAGTTAAACCTTTCATAGGCTATAATCATCAAACATTTGAATGCAAACTTATGCTACTAAGTTGAGCACCTCACATTACTTCTTTCAATCATAAATCCTAGATAACAATTGCCATTGTTGGTGAAACAAGATTGCCTTGGTGAGATCATTTATTATTTTCACTCTTTTTTATTCAACTTTAACTCAATCATAGGTATGGTTTAGTTTAGATTAAAAGGTTTAATATTATTTTAATCTCTTTGTATTTTTTCTAAATTAGGCATATACAACTATCATATTAGATTGGGGGCATCTTACTTTTTGTGGATTCTTTATTGTGCTATCATTCCCCTATCATGATTTACAATACAACAATGGGAGGCATCACGCCTTCTCCATATCATTAATGTGCTCACATACTAGCATTTATCAGGATCCTAATGCTTCCCACATTTATGCTTTGCAATCAAATTAATTCATGACACATTCATTCATCCTAAGATAATTGTTGATCACACATATTCCAATTTGTACATCACTCATCATTGCACCGTGTGCCTTGAGTGTTTATTACAAAATCAATTACAACCCTTAGAATGAAATTCAACAAGACAAAACACCTTTAAATGTTCTTTCATGATTACATCTTACCTATATGTACGTACATACATATATTTTGACTTGGTCACCTATTTTGATTAGGGTAAGTGCACAAAGATGGGGGACAAAGAGTGGCCAACATGCATGGAGATATAATGCAATCACATTATGCAATTAGATAACACACTCACCTTACATGGATTGGGTATTCTAAGTCATAACGTGAGTGTGCTATGATGCACTCACATTATGTCTATGACAAAAAAAAAATGTCAAACTATGAGGAAGAGAAACACGCTTGTGTCATAACAGGAAAGCATTTCATTTGCATGTGATTTGAAATACTAACCCCTTAGGCTTGGATTTGCCTTGGATATCTAAGCCTAGGGATTAGACCTACATAAGGGAGTCCAAATTTTGTGTTCTACAAAAATGATACAAATTTCAATCATGCTCTTCATTAGGTTCACATATTTTGGACAATATTCTACAAAAAAAATCATTACAACATCAATCTTTGTTTGTGTTTTATGAAGATAACAAAAGTGTTGATTATTTTGCTAACTAGGGAGTCCACAATATAGGGGTTTTCAAATGGGAAGGTAGTGATATCTTACCCACTGAAGTTGCTAGATTAATTAAAAATGACATGGAAAAAAATCATGAAGTTTAATGCCTCTCAAAGAAATGATATTATAGCATACATGATACATCGCATTCTTGTTATTACATGATAAATGTAGGAGTTATTATTACCCAACTGGTGCCACATACATGATACATCGCATTCTAAATTTACTTGCCAGTTGTGTCAAGAGGCAGTCAAACAAGTGCAAAGACAACTGAAGATCTCCATAATTTTGAAAAAGGCATCAACTGTTGAAAAGAAGGAAGAACTCGAGCCTCTGCTTGATGAGCAGAAATCTATAAAATAGAATGATAGCAACGAAGATTTCTACTTATGGACCTTAAGATTTGATGTCTCAAGATGCAGGCAAGGGTCTAGTGTAGGGGTCAAATTAATCAACCCCACTGGGAGCTCGTATTTCGCGTCTCAAAGACTGCAGTTTCCATGCACAAACAATGTCACTGAATGCAAAGCATTAGTGCAAGGGTTGCTGCTAGCACTGCAAAAGAAGGTCAGAATTCTCCAAGTGTTTGGTGATTCTGAGTTAGTAGTGAAGCAAGTAAGAAAATAGTACTCATGTAATGATAAGAGGTTGAATAGGTATAGGAATAGAGTCTGGGATTTGATAGAATGCTTTGATGGTTTTAACATTTAGTTGATCCCAAGGAGACAGAATCATGTTGCAAATGCTCTAGCTCAAACAACAAGTACATTAGAGCCAACATCCATGGCAGGATTAAAGAAGTTTTCTGTTGAATTTGTCGCTACCCCATCTATACCTGATAATGTTACCAATTTCCAAGTCTTTGAAGATGATAAACACATAATTAATTTCCTTACTTCATCTGATGTTTTCACTGCTCAAATAATAGATGAAGAAGAAATGGAACCTGCTGAAATGGATTTAGGAGTACTAAACCTAAAAACAAACATGATTCCACAGGGAATGGTAGAATTGGAAAGATTGTTTGATGCAGATAATTTAGGAACCCAAAGGAAAGAAGGAGAATCTCCAGGAGGAAAGTGTGAACCATTTAACTTGGGAACAGAAGAAAATATTAAGAATGTGTTCACTGGGAAAGCTAGTACTGAAGAAGAAAAGACATGAATCATACATGCATTGAGAGATTACCATGAGGTTATAGCATGGAGCTATGAAGATCTAAAGACATACGATACCTCGATCATTACGCACACCATCCCGTTGAAGCCAGGGGAAAATCCATTCAGACAAAGGCAGTGGCGAGTGAATTCTCTACTGGAACCATTGATTTTCAAATAAGTTCAGAAGCTGCTATCAGCAAGGATAATATTTCTAGTCAGACATTCCGCATGGGTAGCAAATTTAATTCCAGTCTGAAAGAAAAATGGAGAAATCAGGCTTTGTGTTGACTTCTGTAACTTAAACAAAGCATCTGAAAAGGATAATTACCCACTGCCTTCTTTGGACGAAGTATTACAGATTGTTAATGGGTCCTAGGTGATGTCCTTCCTAGATGGATATTCTGGTTATAACCAGGTGATGGTAGAATATGAAGACATATTGAAGACATCTTTCACCTATAAATGGGGCATCTATGCATATCGCCGCATGCCATTTGGTCTAATCAACACTGGTGCAACTTTTTAGCATCTAATGGATGTTGCTTTTAAAGGATTAGTTGGAAAATGTATTATCATCTACATGGACGATCTCACAGTATTCTCAAAAAGGCAAGAGGATCATGTAGCAGATCTAAGAAAGGTGTTGCAGCAATGCAAGGATTATGGTATATCACTCAATCCCAAGAAGTGCTATTTCAGAGTAACTGAGGGGAAGTTGCTGGGACATGTAATATCTGAGCAAGGAATATCTATCGACCCAGACTGGATCCAAGCAATACTCAAAGTACCTCCCCCAGCCAGCAAGAAGGAACTTAAGTCATACTTTGGTAAGATCAATTTTGTACGTAAATTCATCATAGGGTTTGCTGAGATTGTTCAACCTCTCAACACCATGCTGAAGAAGGACGCTAAAATGGATTGGACTCCAGAAGCCAAGGCTGCCTTCATAGAAATTAAACAAGCTATATCCAATGCACCTGTCTTGGTGAGTCTCGATTACACTTTGCCATTTCAAATATACTCATTTGCTTCCGAGCATACTTGTGCTGCAATGTTGACACAGAAGAGATCAGTTGATGATGAAAGGCCTATCGCCTTCATGAGCACTCCATTGAAAGATGTAGAGTTAAGGTATCCAAATATGGAAAAACAAGCATACTCTCTGGTTAAGGCAGTCAAGAAGTTCTGTCACTACATCTTAAGAAGTCAAGTAATTGCCATAGTCCCAGATGCAGCAGTCAAAGCATTACTGATGCAAAGCGAATTAGGAGAAAGAAGAGGGAAATGGGTCACCATACTGCAAGAGTTTGACATAGATATTCAACCTATGAAATTGGTAAGATGTTAGGCCCTAACTAGAACAATGGCTGAAGTGGGACCAGACCTAGTCTCCCAACCATATCTGTTAGAGGACGTTTCAAAAGATGAGTGGTACAGAGATATCATATTTTATTTACTCAATCAACGATGTCCACCACAGTTGAATTCAGTGCAAAGGAGAGCACTCAAACTAAAAAGTAGCAGTTACATGATAAAAGGATTTGTCCTTTACAAGAAGAATCACAAAGGCATCTATTTAAGGTGTTTGGATAAGTCAGAGGTCAATCAAGTATTAACCAGTTTTCATGAGAGGTTTGGGATAGGTCATGGGTCAGTGCACTCAACAGCTAATCAAGTTCTTCGTGCTAGATATTACTGGTCAACTTTGTTCAAAGATGCATATTCACATGTACGAACCTATCATATATGTCAGACCGTTGCACATAGAGAGCGACACGCAACCATGCCCTTGCAACCCGTGGTGGAGGTACGGCCATTTACTCAGTGGGGCCTCAAATTTATCAGTATGATCAATCCGCCTTCCTCTACAGGCCACAGGTATATTCTGACCGCTATTGATTACTGCACTCGATGGTCTAAAGCAATAGCTTGTAAGCAATGCACCACAGAGCTAGTTATTGAATTTGTTGAAAAGCATATTATCACTAGATTCAGTTGTCCATTTGCTTTAGTTTGTGATAATGGCCCTGCCTTTTCATCATTGCATTTTTCTAACTGGGCATTTGATTATGGGATTACTCTTAAGTTCTCATCTAATTATTACCCACAAGCGAATGGGGTAGTTGAATCAACGAACAAAAATCTGCTTGAGGTTATTAAGAAACTATTGGACAAAAATCCCAGAGATTGGCATACCCAACTTAGGTTCACCCTGTGGGCTGATAGAATCTGACACAAAGCAACCCTGAGCACATCACCTTATCACCTAGTCTATGGGATTGAACCCATCTTCCCTATCCACTTGAGGATTCCCGTACTACAATTCATGCAAGACTACCTTGAGACTGATGATCAATTATCCTCTAGGTTGGCCCAATTACTGCATCTTGAAGAGAAACGCGATGCTGCTATAGAAAACTTTGCTAAACATCAAGGAGTCATAAAATGATGGTTCGATAAAAGAGCCAAGGTCAAAGCCTTTCGTATTTTTGATTTGGTCCTATGCTGGGATAAACTGCGTGAAAAGAAAGGAGAACATGGTAAGTTTGATAAACTTTGGTTGGGCCCCTATCAGATCTATGAGATCCTTGGAGACAACACATACCAACTCAAAAGCCTTACTGGTGAGGAGCTACCATTACCTGTCAATGGCCAGTTCCTAAAGCACTACTTCCAGGCCTGAGAGGCAGTCATGCCTCATTTTAGTGCACATAGTTAGGGGGTTTGTTTACTTTGGTTAGTCTAGGTTGCCTTTAGTTTAGTTTTTCTTTCTTGCCTTCACTTTCCTTAGTTTCTAGGTGCTTTGCTTAGATTAGTTGTCCTTTTGGTTTTGCTTGTTGCGCTTGCTTTTTCGCGGGGTCTTTGTTTTTGATGTGGTGGTAGTTGTGCGAACCTGCAAGTGCTCCTTTGATGGGTGAATGGTCGTGAGTCTTCCTTCGAGAAGCCAAGGTTTTTGCTTAGTCTTGTTGTGGGTTCCACTTTTATGCCAAGGGGTATGGTGTCTGTTCATTGGAAATGAGTCATTAGTTGGTGCACCTAAAGTATTTTCTAACCATATATCTTTCACACTCTAAATGATCCTAAGGTAGCTAGGCAAGTCTGAGTGATCTTGTGTCAAGTAAAAGGGTTGACTTCTTCTACCACATGCACTATCAATCAAGCAAGAAGGCAGGTAATACTAAGTGTTTCTAGCCTATATTGGGTAAAAATAAAAGGTGTTTTTCAATGCCAGACCCGTTAGAGCGCAAATAAAAGAGATTACCAAATTGCAAAATACTTACAAAAGGTACTGTCTAGAAATGATTACCATCAAATGCCATCGTACCAGAAAATATTATCTATCATTTGTTCTTTTCAAAGCTCATCACATTCCAAAATTTGAGCACTTCTTGGTGGTAGAATGATCTCAGCTTTCTAGCTTGTCTCAGGGGATCTTGGATGAACTTAGTTGCCAAAGGATGGGAATGAATACAATTGCACACACTCAGGTTTTCAAGATGTGGATGGTTGCACTAGTTAGTGATCTTAGATTCTTTGATAAGGTACCTTGCTTTTTCGTTTAATATGTGGGGAACACAGAGATTCTAGGTTCGAACTAAACGTTTATCGTTGGAATGCTCGAGAGCATTTCCCCAGCAGAGTCACCATTTGTTGTGCCTCACACACATGCCCCATTCCAAAAATGAGGACCCCCTCTTTTGATTTGGCTTAGATGTCATTAGATCTTTTTCATCTCCCAAGTGGTTAAGTGGTCAAAGTGCATCTTGGCCTTGATTGAACAATGATATTGAGAAATCACTTCAAGGATCTACTAGGTTGAATCTTTACATCCCTTTTGAAGGCCTTGAATTGCCCTTTTGCACTAGATTGCCCTTGCTCTGACCTTTGCGCTAAATTGCTGTCTATCCAACTTTTGCGCTAGATTGCCCTTCAACTGACCTGGTGCTAAAATCCTTTGTCACTGACTCTAGCGCTAATTTCCTCTCTGACAGACTTTTGCGCTAGAATCAATTGTCTCTGACATGCACTAAATTGATCAATCACTGACTAAGTCAGACAAAGCCAAAATACTCGCAAGTCGGATGGACCTCAAGATCCCGCAAACTATATGAATCAAACTTATAAGTCTTAGCGCTGAAAAGGTCCCTCATCGACAAGTTCGATGCACCCAATTTCCCTACCGGGTCCGAGCTAGGGAGAAATCATGCCAAAACCCTAAAACTGACAATCATACACTGTGCATTAATGGTGATTTCTCTAGGGATAAAAGGGCAAATCCTCTGTTTTAAACCATTTTTTTACATTCAACAAGATTTCTGGAGCTCCGTTTGGAAATTTGAACACTCTTGCTGTCGATCTGCCCAAGCTCGAAACCACGACCTGCTTGCATAGTCTAGATGCACCTTCCACATTTACCAGGTAGGGTTCTTGAACTTAACCTTTGAGTTTCAGCTATGTAAAATTAGGGTTTGGTTAGATGATTTTCCAAAGCAAAGCATTTTTAGGGTTTCTAGCTAGGGTTTCCATGCATGGATTATTTGTTCTTCGTTGAAACCCCATTAGAATTTCCTATTGAAAGTTGGAAAAAGACCAAAAACTTAGACAAATTTTGTCATGAACTTATCCAAATCTAGCGCCGAAATGAGGTTCGACCGACTTGTAAATGAGCCCACTCTTTAGTCAGTCAGTGATCTATGAAACCCACGCTGCACTTTGAATTCCACTTAGCGCTAAAAAACCTAACCTCTAACCTACATGCCCACATCGTGTTTCACTGATTAGGTCAAGAGGACCGCAAAACCCCGCAAACCTTGAAAGCCACTTTTGCGCTGAAAACCCCTTGTGCCGACCTTGCACTAAAAGACCTTGTTTCCAACTTGGTCGGACACCTTGAATTTCTCTGCAAAGTCAGTGGCATCCCAAATCCCGCTGGAAATAATACATCGGCCTTGCACTAAAAATGATCTTGTCCGACCCCGCGCTTTAACATCTCCCACCAACCTGGTTGGTAGCAACCAAAACTCGCACAAATCAGACCAAGCCAAATCCCGCGCAAATGTAATACAAATGATATCAAAAGGATTTGCACTAAATCACAACCGACTGACTTGACAACTGATGGAGGTCGGCAACCTCTAAAACCTGCGCAAGTCAGTAACCATCAAAATCTGTGAAAATTGTAAAAGCATGAATAATTGTTGAACCTTGAGTAGGACAAGCCCATTTTGCCCACTGAGGTCGGTAGACCCTGATTTCAGCGCTTTTCTACTTGCAGGTCGGATGACCCTAAAAATAGCACAAACCATGCAAATAACTAAATTTTCAAAGAATTTCCAAAGGGAAAGTGCCAAAAATGATAGAGTTAATGTTGTAATGCATAGATAATGACAATTTTCATAGGATTTCTTGCAACATTAAGTGTTTCTTTGCATGTATTTATGATGATTGTTGTATGTACAATAGTGATAACTATTAGATTCTTTCAAAAAAGGGTATATCGATAGTAATAGTAGATTTATCAAAGTTCATCTTAAACTTAGGAGTATGTTAAAAGGTTCCTCAAGGTATCAAACGTATAAGGTCCAGTCCTGCAGACTAAATGACTGCCCGGGCTCAAGCTATGAAGTACAAATTCAAAGGAATCCCTCCAGAAACTAAGATCCACTCCAGGTGGAGCGGTGTAGGAGATACAGACCTAGGTCACATAGACCTAGATGACTTTAGATTGAGGGTCTTCAGTCTGAACCCAACTCCTAGGGCCAGAATACTCCGAGACAATGGTATATCACAAGCTTCTACCTTCCCCACCTCAGTGCAATGTGCAGAACTGATGGCAACTTGTGTAGATAGATATGATGTAATGACAAGAACAATCCAAACAACCAGTGGGGATATCTTGGCCGATTTAAGCCCACCTTCTCTAGCTGAGACCTTTGATATTCCATGGCACAAGGTTATGACTATGCCCGACAAACAAGGATTAGAGGAAACTTATAACAAAGATGTAGAAGGCTGCAAAAAGTACATGAATGACAGTTGGGCCAAAAGCAGAAGGTTTGCTTTCATCAAACTTCCCTGAATACTATATAGAAGTGATTTCCATGATGAAATTGGAGACTTAGTAACTTTCTTGAGCAGGATATATGGATTACCTACAGCCTCCACTTTCGAGGAGTGGATGTTTGTCATTATCATTAAGATATTGAAAGGGACTAAGTTCCATTGGGCTCAAATCCTTAGCGACAACATTCATGAGGCCTTTAGCAATTTCAAGGATAAAAGATACTTTAGATGGACATCCTATATTGTTTATGCATTGGCAAGAAGAAATCATTATGTTGGGTTGTCTAAGATTGGTGAAGTTGGGAGTGATGAGCAAACTCAGATAAAGGTATATGAATGCTACCCACAGTTGACCTCATCTCAATCTTTGATACGTTTCAAAAGGGTAAATGATGCTTTCACAATGTATATAGCCAGAATGTTGTAGGGTAACACAGCCTTAAGGATTTCCACTAAGGCAATGAATGAAATAACTAGGTATGGAAGATGGTACATCCAGTTTGAGAAATTCACATATTTAAGGGTGCAAGGCTTCACTGGGATGGCTTACAGACTTCCTAGGTATCCCAATGATAAGATAGTACTTTTGGAGCTGTCTAGACAATTAATACCCTGTGCCGAGAAGCTCAAACACTTGCACAGAACCAATGTTCAATTTCCCATCAAGTTTGGCAAGGGAATCTATGCATGCCCTTCTTTGGCATCAACAGAACATTCTGATAAAGAGCTTCAGCTGCTCAACTTACACTACTACAATGCAAGGGATCATTTTGATCCAAATAAGGTAATGGAAAGATCCGTGAGTAAGAAGTTGTTCCACAAGATGCATATTGAATATTTTTGGGCCAATTACCCCGATGATTATGAGATTATGAAGAAAGCACATTCAAGGCTGCTTCTGGATTTTATGAAGAAGTTTCACATTATGGCAGTACCAAACCAACTGCAAGATGATGAAAATGTTATGGTCATAGGACCATGGGAGGCTTAGTACCATCAGCCTATCCCAATGCCCAATTGGGCAAATGCAAAAGAGAGCTCCCTGGATACTGTTATGAGAGAACCTATCAGATTAAGCAAAGCCTGGGTAAGAGGTCAGGTGGCTGCTCTAGAAGGATAGGGAGTTCAACTCACTTATACATCATTAGAATCAGAAAAGGACTCCAGGGGAGAAGAGGATGAGCCAATCCATGTCACAGATGAAGCAGAGCCAATTGAGAGACAGAAGTTAGAATGTGAAGAACATACATCTTTGGCTGAAAAAGTGAAGAAGATGAAGAAGCCATATGCAAAACCTCCTCAAAAGAAAGATCAACCTCCCTCTACTAGGACAAGGGCCTCCAAGAAAAGAGATATGCCAAGTGGTTCCGAAGAAGGCTCTAAGGCAAAGAAGGTAAAGGTAAAAGAAGTTAGTAAGGAAGATGCTACAACCAAGAAAGATTCTAGTCCTCCAACTGCCCAGTCTCCTACAACCCAAAGTGTGGGCACTACTATCACAACCCCTGTCGTTTCTACTACCACTTCTCCTTCTATCACTCCATCCTCTGCTGCATCCACTTCACCCATAACCTTAGCTTCCATAACACAAGAAACATCCCCTGCCACCTCTCTTACCTCTACCATTACAGACTTCCTTCTTGTTGGCAATTTCTTCCAACACCTCTAGCAGCCCTATTTCTTCCACTGTTGTCATTTCATGCCCTTCCACTATCACTACACCTACATCTTCTACTTCTTCCACTTAATTACCGTTACCTCCCATTTCTACCATCCTTTCACCACCTCTTCCTCTACCTTCACTACCCTTTCCTTTACCTCTTGTCATTTCTTCCTCCTTATCCTTAGTTTTGGCTAACCTGACACAAGTCAATATGCCTTCCCTAGCCATATCCTCTGTTGTCCCTATTTCACAAATGCCTACGGATTCTTTGGTAGTACCACTGCTGTCTGGGATTGATAAAGTATGTGCAGAGTTGGGATTGCACGAGCTTGAAAGAGCACTTGAGGTGGAGAAAGATGTGTTGGCTGAAGTAAGTGATAAAGATTCCCATGAACCTTCGGCCAATGTTGAAGTTATTGATGTATTTGATAGCCCTCTAGATAAAGGTCAGATAGAGGAAGTTTTCAATTTGGCTCAAGAAAATGTAATGGCAAATCTAGAAAACCTATCCCAAGAAGAAGAAAAAGAAGAGATAAGCACAGAGAAGAATGAAGAACCAGAGAAAGAACAAAAGTCACCCAAAGAGCTGGCTGTAGTTGATGGTGACAAAGTCACTGAATTGAACAAATCTTCTGCACCTACAAAGTAGAATAGCGTATCCTGAGCCCCAGGTGGAAATAATGCAACTTGATCTGAGTAACATTTTATCACAGGCTCAGAAGCCTAAGAAGCAAAAGAAGGCCAAGATACAGTCCAAAATCTATAAGGATGAATCAGGATCAAGAATTGCTGAAATAGCAGTCCCGCTAGCTAATACAACAAAAGAACAAGTCAGGGAGGAAGATTACATAATATCTACAATTGATCTAGGACCAACCACTCATGCTCAAAGAGTAGATGATTTTAAGGATTCGGTCACATCAATTTTGAAATAACTGGACAAGGATGAAATGTCTAAAAAGGATTTGAAGTAGTAGAATGAAGAACTTCGCGCATGCCTTCAGTTTTTGGTAAAGCCAGTAGATGCAGGGGGAGATATAAGGATGCTACCCACTTTCCTGTCTACTGATGAAATGGCCAGATTGGGTGAGGTAAGATCCAAATCCCAAGGTACAGAAAATTGGTTATTAAAAGTTTTTGAGATGGGATGTGAAACTATTAGTGCCTCTGCTCAAGCGCACAAGAAATTAGTAGAATTGCATAAGAAATGGAAAGACTTGCGTGAAGAGTGTGACTCCTTTGATGAATACTATTCGCATATGTATTTTTGGATAAAGAGCATCAGAGAATTGCTTGCCCAGACTTTGGTTGTAGAGAATATTTTAACTGGGAATCAGCTGCCCAAGGCCGTCGAATGGTATCAACAGCTGCTTTTGAGAAAAGAAAGTTTTGAGCATATAAAAGAAGCATATAAGCCAACCGATGAGGAGCTAAGATCAATCATATATGATATCAATGACTCTTTAAAGGATTACCGGGAAGCATCCTACGATGATTATGCCCCATTTGATATCAAGAAGTGTAAAGATAAGTCACATAAGGTGATTCTTAAAGATTCCACGCTCGGTATGGAGGATAGGTTGGATAAGGCAAGTGACCTCGGGGCCGAATTCAAGGTGGTTCACAAGGTAGGTGTAGAGATAGAAAAGATATATAGTAAATTCAGTCGAGAGCTGGAGATGTTCGACTACAGGATAAATCATTGGAAGGATCTAGATCCATCTGAGATTAATCTTGCACTTGATGCGTGGTTAACTTACCATAACAAGCTCACTAGCGAAGACAAAATTGACTTAGATAAAGAATCCTGATATTATTTTGAATATTCTAAGGATGTAATCCCATCATAATTGTAAATTGTTGTAGTCAAGGCAACATGTGACTCTATTTTGTCTTTTTCATGCTTCTAAAATGTTCTTTTTTATTAATATATTGAGTTGGCTAGTCAAATTGACTAGATTCAATGTATCTAGGGGTTGTTTTTCATCTTTTCAATAGAAGACAAAATGTAATCTGAGAATTGATGTGAGCTGTTATAATTATATTTATTGATGTAATCTGGACCATCGATGTTGAGTTAATCTCCACCATCCATTTGAAAACTCGGTATGTTGCTTTCCTATATAAAGGGCTACCATTTCCTTTGTTTGTAAGTGAGATTTGATGCCGAATTGTTGACTCTATGCCATTTAAAGTAATGCAAAGCAAGTTTCTACAATAATTTTGAGAATTTGTATCTTGTGTTGGTTCATTTTGGTTTTCATGGTTTGCTTCTTGCTCTCCCATAGTTAGTTAGTTGTGCTTTTATAATGTTCATGGTTTGCTGTAGTATCTGATGAATACTCTAAGTCCATACTTTTAGTTATTTGCTGATGGTAAATAACTGTGTAAAGTTAGTCTGCGCTGATTATTTGTGCTAAAGTTCAATTGCATTTCATAAGTTAAGTTACGCCGTTTGTTGGGTATTTAACAAATGAATGTAATATGAAAATCTATTGACTTCTATTGAAGATAGCACCGTTTTCTGCAACACTGTAACACCCATTTCAGTTTGGTAACTCAGGAAGCTGGTTAAAAGTTTTAGAGTATTTGTCTACTAAAGATAACCCATGCATTGTGAATGGCACCTAGGATCCTTCTAAAAACCCGGACCTTTTGTATTTTCTTCAAAACCATTGTTAGTTGTTAGATAGGAATTTCAGTAGCATTTTACATTATTTTATCAGTTGAAAATCATAAAAGGGTTTATGTATGTTTGCTGCTCCAAACCTGAAAATCTACAGATTGCATGTAAGACCCCTTGTAGGCATAGCTAGACATACCAACTGAGAGATTCCAAGCAAGCTAAGACCTAGTTGTATTATCCTCGGAGTAGTCTTACCTAGGGTAGAATACTTTTCAAGAGAGGTGTGAAACCAACAATCACACCTGCATTGTTGCGTGCTAAAACCACCATCAACAATAACCAATTATCATAGAGGTAAATTTGATATCCGGATCTGTGATGTCTTCTATTATCATTGCTCTTTTGTCAAACTTAGATCCGGTAGCTTCACTTATTGTCTAGTTCTTGACAAATTTGAGTGCAGGTAACCCACCGGATGAGTGCAATCCAGTTACTGCCCTAATGGCATCTTTTGTTATCTTGAAGGGCTTCATCAACCACATGAAATTGTCATGTATTCTCCTAAGAACACACCGGACCCATTCATCTTCTGCAAAACAGGGAAAGTGGATGCAATGTCCAAAGTGCTTATCCCGAAGGGCCTTGTATTGAGGTTTGAGTTCAAAACTTTCATCTATTAATTGTTTATGGTAAATGTCCATCAACTTAGATTCTCCAAATTCCTCAATATTGGCGTGGATGTAAACCTTAACATCTTCTACTTGCAGAACCCCATGCAGAATGCTAGAAAAAGTGCTTAAGGGATCAGCGTCTAGGGATTTGTAGGGGTGTTTCTTGAACTTTGGGCACGACCTATCAGTGATCTTAACAATCATTGGAGTAGCCATTTTTGCAAAAGATTCAGAGAGAGATATTCATAATGGAAATACCTTTTTACGCTTTTAGGGTTCAAAATAAGAGTTGGAACAAATCACTGGTTGAAGTGGATTATGTGGTTGATCTTTGAGAAAGTTGTAAAAACTTGATGCAGAGCTCTTCTTTTCTTCTTCTCGAATGCAAATGTGCAAATGATGAGTAAAAGAACCCTTTTATTTCTACGTAAACCCTAATTTCCTTTTGCAATAAATGCACAACTTAAGTCATCTGGTTGCCTTGTTCTAAGAGAGATCTTTCTGAATCACTGAGATGCACTTAGAATCATTTTTAGTGATAATTGACAATGTATCTTCTTTCCTCCAATCATGCCATGAATCTATAGATCAAGATATCTCAACTTTGAATCACACCAGATCTGTTTATGAAAATCCTGCTTTTACCGGATGGCTATTAGACTGGATCAACTTGGATGATTAAACTCTTGCAAAACTCCATGCAGATCAATCATATTTTCACTGAGGGTTATATAGATAATTTTCTGAGAACCCTTTAATCCGCAACATTTCATGTGCCAAATTTAGGCACCAATTAACTAGCTAGGGAATTTTGTTTTCCTTTGTGACTCCCCCTAAGCCAGAGCTCATCTGTTTAGTTTCCAGAAGGAATATCATCACTAGATTCTGGTGTGGATCCATCATCAACATTTTATGTACTCTTCTTTACCCAAATCTTGCTCATCTCCCTTTGAACTTCATCTACATTCACTTTGCCTTTTCCTTTATCTTGATTTTGATTATGATACATCGGACCCTTTTTATCCTGATCCTTGCTTCTGCAGAATTTGGCAATATGACTAGATCTATTGCAATTGTAGAAACAACATTTCTTTGCATATTTGACTGATATCCTCTTGATCTGCATTGATTAGCCATATGTCCCATTCTATTGCATGCAAAGCATCTACCATTGAATGAATTATTTATTTGCATATTTTTGCATTCATGAGATTTGTGACCATACCTTTTACAGTTGAAACACTATCCAGAGAAGGATGGATTAGTCTGATTCATTCTTCTTCTGCACTGAGTTGCTTTATGACCAAATTTGTTGCAATTGTAGCAGTATCCATTGAAGGATGGATATCTTTGAGCATTTGGTTGCCTTACCAGAGGTCTTCTAGGCTTGTTTCTTTGATTTCCTGATCCAAAGTTCTTCTGACTGGATCTGGAGCTTTCACCTTTCTCATATCCCAAGCCACACTTGTCATCTTCCTCTTTTGACTTTCAAGAAGAACTTCAAGTTGAGCTGAGCTTATCTTGAATTTCTCTTTGTATTCATTTGTTGTTTGAAGATCTTGTTTAAGAGTGTCTATCTAATTCTCAAGTTGTTCTTCATTATCTCTAGCTTCTTCAAGATTAGATTCAAGATGCCTGATTATTTTGTCCATTTTGTGGCAATCCTCTGTCTTCTCCTTGAGAGATTGTTTTAGATTATCTTCAATTTTCCTTTTCTCTTCAATTTCTTGGGTGAATCTCATAACCCCTGATTCCATCTCATGCCTTACCATAATGACCCCTTTTGATAGCTTCTCACATAGCTTGTTTTTCTCATTTAGATCTTCATTAGTATCATTGGCTTCGCTCTGGCTTGCTAATTTTTGAAGTAGTTCCTTTCTCTTTTTCATAGAGATACTCAGTTTTTCTTTTAGCTCATTTATGAAATCATCAGCTTGTTTGAGTTTTTCTCTCAATTTGTTGACTTCAGAGTGAGATTGCTCAAGATCATCTAAGGCAGACTGAAGTTATTCCTTCATACCATACATATCCATTGAGATTCCCAGATCTTCCTCAAGCTGTTAGGCTCTGTTTAGAGGAACTTAGCTCTGATACCAATTGTTGGAAACAAGGCAGATAACTAAGAGGGGAGGGGTGAATCAGTTATCTCAAATATCTTAACTTTTTTTTCTCCTTTAACAATTAGTACAGCATCAAAACATATAAGCATACATAATCATGAGAACATAAATAAAATCAACACACATAACACAAGGATTTTTATGTGGAAAACCCTGTTAAAGGAAAAACCACAGGGTGACTAACCCAAGATTGTATTCTCTGTTAAAAGAATAAGAAATACAAAATGGCACTTGTCAATTAGGGCTCACTGCCCAAGCACACTGCTCACAAGAGGCACACTGCCTACAAGAGACTCATTGTCTACAAAGTTTATAGAAGGTAACCAGGTGTTTGAACTGATGAGAGGCATTCACAAATGCTGAAGTTTAGTTTTGGTTAAGCTCAATATATTGATCTAATGCACTTTATTCTTCCTCTGCTCTAGTGTTGCTTCTCTATCACATACCGGACTTGTATTGCTGCTTCCACACTTATCTCTTCTTTTCTTCATACACTATTCCATCACACACACACCTTCATACTGGAATCCATCTGGTATATATATCCACCCCAAGGATTTCAACAACTTTCTCGTCGGCAACTGGAATACTCAAGATATTTACAAATTACTGATTTGTCGGTTGAATCCATGCTTGATATGTGATGCATATCAATATCATAGATATTGAAGTCATCAATCATGTCAGACAATATTGTATGATCCCTCAAATAGCTTGATCAACATCAATTACTCATCTGGATTGAAGTCTGATACTCTGTCGGTCAGTTCTTCCTCAGTCTGCTCTGCCTGTTAGGAACCAAACACTCAAATGCTCATATCTTTTCTATGTTTTACTACCGGAGGCTCAATATTTGGAATATAGTAGTCATGATACTCCTCTTGACTTATCCAAGTCTGCAACTTGCTGAGTTACACCATCTGAGAGATCCAAACCTGTTTGTCAGACCTTGCTACATGCTCTGTTCTTGTTCACTAAACCAAAACAGTCTTCAATCTAAATTCCGGTATAGGCATACTATGTGCTGCAGATGTGTGGGATAGACTTTGTTGCCATCAATGACAACAATCATGAAGCCACACAGTGTCTCTTGCCAATAATCTAAATAATTCTTTCATCACCCATCTATTCATCTATTTTTCTCTAGTTGCACATTATCAACATTCATCATTCATCTTTAATTTTCATATCTCTCTTTTCCATTCCCCATTTACTCTATGTATTAATTTTTAATCTATTTTCTCCATCCAATCTTCTCTCCCCGTCTTTCTATTCCATTCATCACTAAGCATTTTTACCAACATTTTCTTCATACATTTCGAGAGCACACACATGTTCTTCAAACCCATCTACCCTCTCCAGGGGGCATCATCATCCTTACCATCATTTCTCCTCATCACTCTTGCTTCAAGTGGATAAGGAATCATCATCTCTAATCAAACCATTTTCTTCCCAATCAAAATATTTTTCTAATCCAATCAAGCACTATGTTTTATTTTTTATTGAAATGATGTTGCCTCACAACACCATCTCAAAGAGGGACAAAATGTAGACACCTAAATTTAACTATGTCCTAATATAACATAATTCCACCTATATTACCATGTCTTACCAGCACCTAATCATCTTCCTAGCATCAATTAAACGATTTATGATTAATTAATTAGTTAACTAATCAATTCATTATTCCTCTTTTTTTTAACACTATTTAAATAAATTAAATATAATTTATTTAATTAGCTAATTATCCATTCATATATGCTCTTCAATTTATTTCCATTTCTAACTCATGTGCATCTAATTAATTAAATTAATTAGATAATTCTATTGATTATCCTTTCACATCCTATCTTATCCTTCTTGATTTCTTTCCATTTTTTAACTAGTGTGCAACTACTTAAAATAAATAAATAAATATTTTATCCTCACCCTCATCTTACTTTTTTCCAAAAATATTATCTAAGTTATCCATCTTCAAATTTTATCCGTATCAATCCATTGAAAAAACTATAAGTTAAACCTTTCACAAGCTATAATCATCAAACATTTGAATGCAAACTTATGCTATTAAGTTGAGCACCTCACATTACTTCTTTCAATCATAAATCATAGAGAACAACTGCCATTGTTGGTGAAACAAGATTGCATTAGTGAGATCATTTATTATTTTCACTCTTTTTATGCAACTTTAACTCAATCATAGGTATGGTTTAGTTTAGATTAAAGGGTTTAATATTATTTTAATCTCTTTGTATTTTTTTCTAAATTAGGCATTTACAACTATCATATTAGATTGGGGGCATCTTACTTTTTGTGGATTCTTTATTGTGCTATCACTCCCCTATCATGATTTACGCTACAACAATGAGGGGCATCACGCCTTCTCCATATCATTAATGTGCTCACATACTAGCATTTATCATGATCCTAATGCTTCCCACATTTATGCTTTGCAATCAAATTAATTCATGACACATTCATTCATCCTAAGATAATTGTTGATCACACATATTCCAATTTGAACATCACTCATCATTGCACCGTGTGCCTTGAGTGTTTATTACAAAATCAATTACAACCCTTAG
This sequence comes from Cunninghamia lanceolata, assembly GCA_027924645.1. Classification (NCBI taxonomy): domain Eukaryota; kingdom Viridiplantae; phylum Streptophyta; class Pinopsida; order Cupressales; family Cupressaceae; genus Cunninghamia; species Cunninghamia lanceolata. The sequence continues at coordinate 1,163,635 of BSBN01001495.1, read as the reverse complement.
AATGAAATTCAACAAGAAAAAACACCTTTAAATGTTCTTTCATGATTACATCTTACCTATATGTACGTACATACATATATTTTGACTTGGTCACCTATTTTGATTAGGGTAAGTGCACAAAGATGGGGAACAAAGAGTGGCCAACATGCATGGAGATATAATACAAGCATAATATGCAATTAGATAACACACTCACATTACATGGATTGGGTATTCTAAGTCATAACATGAGTGTGTTATAATGCACTCACATTATGTCTATCACAAAAAAAATATCAAACCATGAGGAAGAGAAACACGCTTGTGTTATAATAAGAATGCATTTCATTTGCATGTGATTTGAAATACTAACCCCTTAGGCTTGGATTTTCCTTGGATATCTAAGCCTAGGGATTAGACCTACATAAGGGAGTCCAAATTTTGTATTCTACAAAAATGATTCAAATTTCAATCATGCTCTTCATTAGGTTCACATATTTTGGACAATATTCTACAAAAAAAATCATTACAACATCAATCTTTGTTTGTGTTCTATGAAGATAACAAAAGTGTTGATTATTTTGCTAACTAGGGAGTCCACAATATAGGGGTTTCCAAATGGGAAGGTAGTGATATCTTACCTGCTGAAGTTGCTAGATTAATTAGAAATGACATGGAAAAAAATCATGAAGTTTAATGTCTCTCAAAGAAACGATATTATAGCACGCTCAAGCGAAGATCACATCACCTTTATTGATGTTGAGTATTTCATTAAGCTCATTCCTTCTAGACAATTCTACCATAGGATTCTAACTTTTCTTTCAGTGATCAACTGTAATATTTTGTGGGATAGAGGTAGAGGAAACAAGGAGAATTCTACTATGGGTGGTGACAAGGATCGCATGGAGCCCTCTAGTTGCAGTGGGACTTGCCAGAATGAGAAAGTGTGGAAGATTTTAATTAAAGGTGGCCTAACTCCCTATCTTGAGAGCTTAAAAGGGCATGATATTGTTGTGCCAAAAGCCTTTGCCAATGGATGGAAAGAAAGCAAAATATCACTGCAGGGTATGGAATGCCTCGTTATAGAGGAACTCGTTGCTTATGTAATTGGTCTTTCAATGGAGGGAGCTAAAGTGTACAAAGAGAGAAGGGCTAGGGATGAAGCCATGTCCATCTTCCTTAAACCTAGTGATAATTTACCCAAACTAAACTCTGGACATGCAAGGAATTCTCTCAAACCATTATGGGGTGAAGTGATGCATTGCATAATGAGGTACATAACTCTTGAAGGAAGGTTTAAATATGTATATGGATACCATTTTGTCCTCTTAAACTACTTTAAGCATAAGATTCAGGTGTCTTTCCCTTTATACCTTCTTTCATCCCTTGAAGCTTCAATAAAAATTGCAAACAATCACTGAGAATGATCCCCCTTCACTAGGGGCTCATTATGCTTTTATTTAACCATATGAAAGTACAAAACCCTAGCCCTAGAAGCCCTGCACTGAGTTTCAAGGCTAAGGAGGAAAAAATGAACAAGGTTACGAATTATTCAGATACATCCTCTAATAATATAGAGCAATCTTTGAGGAATTCCTCTAAGGATGTTGAGAAGAGGGATTTCACTAGTTCTGATACTAAGGGTTCTATCCCTAGGGAGAACATCCTAGAGTGTCAAGAGGACAATGAGTGTTATGATTCTGAGGAGGATGAGAACCCCAAAGGGAGTAAAATAAATAGGGTGATTCAAAACCCTAAGGTCAAATACCAAACTATGAGGAAAATAAACAAGAAGGAGAATAAATTGAATAAAATAGAAACCCTAGATGTGGAAGCTACAACCAATAGGGTTTGAAAGAAGACATGCAAGGGAATTCTTAATGGGAGGAGAAAAAGGCTAACAATAAAGGAAAAGAAAAATGTATTCTAGAACCTTCAGTGGGATTCCCTTTCCTTAGAACCCTGGATCCTACCCCTAGCATTCCTAAAGATTTCTATATCATGGTGGCTAATTCTTCTTCTATGCAGGAGTTATTTGATGTTCTAGGAACTATTCAAAACATTGTAGAAACACAACATACCCTTATGAAATGGCTCTTTGTTAAAATCAATAGACTAAATTTGAAACTCTCACTTATTGAGAAAAAGATTGGAGGCCAAACTCGGTTACAAAGGGAGGACAAAAGTAGGATCTTATAGAGCTAGGATGTTGTTCCCAGAGTTAATCATTTGGATCAAGCTCTGAGTGAGTTAAAGTAGAGAAGTGTTACCAGGTTAATTGAGCTAGAGAAATGGAAAGAGGACCATAATAGCAGACTAGTTAGTATGGAAAAGGAACTAACAAGTATAAAGGAAAATCTCAATAGGTTCATCAAGGTTAGAAAGTGTACAATCCAAAATAGTGCCATGGGAATCAACATTCTCACCAAAACATAAGGAGACTATAGATGGACCTAAGATCTAGTGTGTGGAAGATAAGAATGCCAATTTTAAGAAGAGTGTCAAGGTTAGCCCCAATGCAAGGACCAGGAGCACTAAGAAAAAGTCATATGAGGAGGAAAAAAAGGAATTCCAAGAATTTGTGAACCTTCATGAGAGCTTCTTCTAGCAAGAGTTGGAAGTAGCAAAAATACTGAAAAAGCTATAGTCTATGGGTGGTCTATCCCTTTTTGTTAGTCTCTTTTTTCTTCTTGCTTTAGTAAATTTGTTATTTTTGCTATTTTCCTTATATATTTTGTGGTGTTCAATTTCATGGTTTGCGAACATTTTTCTATTGGTTTGCTATTACTTTGTTGATCTCTAGCTGGTTGTAAAGAGTTCTAGGGCCCCTTCAAAATCCATTTTACCTATTTAATCAAAAACATCAAGCTTTGTCTTATCTTTCTAAGCTTCTCTTATTTTCTAAAATCTAGAAGTATATTAAATTTTTTTATTTTTAATTATTTTAGTAGTGTCTTCATATTTTGCAAAAACACATGTATTGCTTTTTCTATAAAATTTTTTATCCACTTATCCAAAATCTATAAAAAGAAAACTTCTCACCTCCAATGCTTCATTCTATACATATTAAATAATAATTTTTTTTTTTTACTCAAAATTAGTGGGGAAGAATGCTCAATGTTCTATTTTAAACATGTGTCCACTTTAAAAAATAGTAAAGAATAATACATTAATTAAAAATTAGAAGACAAATATATCACCTAATACATGATCTTAACTAACTTCCCACCAAAAGGATTTAAGAAATACTTAACAAAACTCAAAAAATGGGGGGAGCAAACCCAACACTCTGTTATATTTTAGTGATAAAGACAACCATTTTGGGTGTTCTTAGCATTTGACCCTCTTAATCTTTACCATTTAAAAAAACTACACAATTTAGAATTAGATTCCAAACATTTAAGTATTCTTGTTCATATCAAATCTTTAAATTTTTAGTGTAGGTATTTACTCATTAAAGTTTAGCTTTTACTAATTTTAGGAAAAAAGTGGCCACTTAAGAACCCCCTTTTGGCCAACCATTTTCCTACGCTTACTCATTATCACATGACATCATCTAAACAGTAAGGTCCATCCTACCTTATCACTTGGGTAGTTATACATCACTTATGATCTTGCTTGAAGGTATATTACACTCTTTGCACCTCATTATTTATTATCCTAACCATGAGGGACAATCACTTTGACATACACTCTCATGACAACATCTTATATTATTGTGCTTGCATGCCTAATCATGTTCTAAGAGCCATATCATCACATTGGGGCTATAATCATGTATTAAGATTCACATTGGGGGCAACATAATCTTCTCTACATTATTTTTTATCCATGTTACCACTAGGGACCTATTTCCATAACATAGGTGTGGCACTCATGCTCTTAGATGCCACATTGGGGGCATATGCCCATCCTAGTGTCCTATGTACTTACACAAGTATTTCTAGGCATGGAGGGTTGCATCACCACTTTCATTTTCCTATGTATTGAGGGAAAAGTTATAATAGTCTTATCTCCATCCCATGCGTGTACCACGTCTTATCATTTGATATGTTTTATTTGATTGTTACACGATGCATTCATGATATTGATTTACTTTACATGATTCATATGCTTTTAATGCTTAGCTTACATTTACATTTCATGTACTATTTTCCCCTCTCCTCCAATTCCTTCCATCGAATGAATACAACCAATTAAAGGGGGACTATCATGTCACTAATAGTCCTTCACTAAGCTTGCAAACAATTATAGGTGCCTATACAAAGACTCATACCATGTCTAGATGGATCTTGATTACACAACATGGCAATGCCCAATATACCATGTCATCCTATGGCCTCCACACTAAGTGGGGCATTACCATACCACTTTCCATATAAGAAAATATTTCTAACACTACTCTCTCATTTATCTCTCATGATCATTGATAGTAAATTCAACTTGTAGTTATGTTTATCTTCACTTGAGTGATAAAAGCTACTCATCACATGTCTTTTCTTTATATTGCAAGTTCCCATGGAACATGCATGCTAAAGGATGAACACATGATGATATCTAGTGGGGTCCATTACTCTATATGGACCTCAGTATCCTTTTATGATTGATGCTTACTTTACATGAATGTTTGTGAGTGTTCACTTATTTTGAAATACATGTCCATGCTAGGATTGATGTGCACCTCAAAGTGGGGGCAAAATGTAATGGCAGAATTTGCACAACCATGCCATTTCCCATTTGGTTTTGGGCCTAGCATTTTGAAGGAATGACTTTATACTACAATTAGATATCAACAAATGGTATGTACTCATGTGCAAAGTTGTGCTCATTCCTTGATCCTCTACCTCTCTCCATTTACATCCATTCCCATACATTTGAGCCTATCTTATCCATATCCACACATATCCCCATACATTTGATATTTATTAAACCTATTATTTCCCCCATTTCCAGGATTTCATTTCACACATTGATATTAGCATTTCCTTATGCCGAGTCAATCCCACGATGCGAGATCGACCTCACACCATGCAGAATTAACCCCTTAATTCAAAAATTAAAATTCAAGTTTTGTCAAATCCTACCCATTTCATTCCTACCATGAGTCGACATGGTACACATTTCACATGATTTGTTGATATATACTTGTATTTAAAGGTGTTCAATGTGCATTCATTATCATCAAATATCAAGAGAAAAATCATATGCATTACAAAAAGAATCATTGTAGGAATCTTTCAATTCGGAGCACTAAAATAAATCTAATCTGCATCAAAGTCATCTAGATCATTTATATTGTCTAAGATTGTTGTCTTCAATTATTTCCATGACTGTAGAGTCAGTCTAATCAAGGGGGTCAACCTAGAAGAACATAACCCTTGCAATTTGCCAATCTCCCCAATATATTCTAAATATTGTCAGTCCTTGAAAATCAACAAAAGGCAGAGATCATAGTGAAATAAGGAGAAAAAGTGTACATTTCACTAGATTAGATCCATGGGTGACAAGACAAATCAATGATACATGAAACTAGCCCAAGACCATAGGATTGACTTGTGCAAAGTCAAAGACTATAACAATATCGAGGCATTTTCCAAAATTCATTTTCCATCCCGAGACAAGTTGATTTTAGTGCAACATTAGAATTATTTCTTCACTATTATTCTTGAAACAAAGTGCCCTAATTCCCCTACATTTACTTTTCTGAATTTTATTATTCAATTATTCAATTTATCATTACTAATAATCATTGATGTAATCTAAGTTGATATATACTTTTATATGTACACTTTATTAACTATAATTCTTACACATGCGTGAATAAGCTTTTTGCAATCACAATTAGCAATACAAAAAGTAAATATTGCATTGAATAATTAGCTTACAAAAATCAAATAAAACAGAGAAGACAAATGGGTTTAGTTAGAAGTTGTGAAATCTTTCACATTGTTTTTTTTTTTTTATTAGATAAGGGGGGAAATCTTTCACATTGTTAAAGAGTGGTGGAACCACGTTTTTCTTAATTTTATTCTCTTTGAAGATTGAAAGGAAAAAAGAAAGAATCTTTTTATAGTCCATGAGGTTGAACATCCTGTTTGGATTTACAAATGGCTTATAGCATATAAGACTACCTCTTACTCCTATATGAAGAGGCACCTCCTTAAATTGCAATAGTTGTAAATACCCTACCCTGCCCTGCAGGATTTGTACTTTTTTAAAGAACACAAATGCACGGAACGTTTCCAGCCGAAAGAATGTCAGTTGCAAATTTCAAATAATTTGTGAGAGATCCAAGCAGCTTAGTGGACATATTCTATGGGATTCTAAGAAAAATAGATAATTAGGCACGGTTATGGAAAAAATCTGAGGTATAGAACAGAGCAGATTTGTTACAAAGAATTTGGAATGTATCGACGGCATCCATACATTGAATAAAATGAAAGCGGCTATGAACTTGTTGAGCAGAGAATTTGCAGCAGTAGAGGTACCAGGCTTCATCATCCCATGGCTTTCCAGTGAGGCGACAAAGATCTAAAAATACAAAAAACCAGAGGCGAAAGAGCATCAATCTCACCTCCTGCCGATTGCTTGCCCTATCTCAAGCTACATGATTTAACCGGCGCTGTTCACACATTTTCTTTGTCCTGATAAGATAACGCACCTTCCTCTGCCACGTTAGGGTTTTAGGATTCCTAAAAGGGCGAGGATTGTCTGCGTGATGCTCATTAACAAAGACGTCGACAATGTCTCCATTGGCAACGTCGGCATTCTGTTCTCCCCATTTATTTGAAGGCGCCTCCTCTTCTTCTTCAAATGGCTCCTCGGAATCCTCGCATATTCTTACAATGCTGAGATGCAGAGCCGAAACCACAGCCTTGAGCGCCAGATAAGGATCCTGATGCTTGTGCTTTATCAGAATCTCACTGATCTCAGCAGGCGTAAGAGCACCCCCGGCTTGAATGCTCTGCTCGATAACAGGAAAAAGGTTGTGTTCTTCAATACCCAAATAGTTAAAAGCCAGGCATTTGAAAGCAGGGAAGCCACAGTTAGAGAGCAGAATATGCATGTCCATTCTGCCGGACCTGATCAAAGCAGGATCCACATTATCCTTATGATTGGTAGTAAACACGATGATGCGCTCCTCACCGCAGCACGACCACAATCCGTCGGTAAAATTAAGCAGACCCGATAAAGTCACACGACTGTCATCAGTCTCAAAATGTTCGACCGATTTGGTGCTCTCCAGTCGTCGAGGCGCACCGGCAGGCAACTTCGACAGCCGGTCGGTAAGATCCAGCGAGCAGTCGATGTCCTCTATGACGATGATAGATTTATTAGTCGTCTGAATCAGAAGCGCCCGAAGCTCGGAATTATCAGTAACCTTGGTGAGCTCCAGATCATAGACATCATAATGGAGGTAATTAGCCATGGCGGCAATCAGGCTCGATTTTCCCGTTCCCGGAGGTCCGTGCAAAAGATAACCCCGTTTCCACGCCCGTCCGACTCTGTGATAAAACTCCTTCCCCTGTGCAAAACTGTCAAGATCAGCTTTAATGGTGTCCATCAGCTCCGGGTCCAACGCCAGAGTCGAAAACGTCGCCGGGTGACGGAACGGAACGGCAGTCCAACCACAGTCATGTGACCCGTGGCCATTGTTGGTATAAAGTTTCCGGTCTCTGCTCCGACTGTCGTACTCCTCGGCACAGTATGCTACGCGCTCGAGGTAGTCGGCAAGAATACGTGTCCGGTCGGGTTTCTTCATTTTAAGAGTAAAGCTGCGCCTTTCGTCGAGGGAATCTGGTACTGGGTCGACGTTGTGCGTCCACCAGAGTCGGGCGCCGGCAAATGTGTCCTCCATTGTCTGGTCTGGCGCCAGCGTGTAGGACAGGTGGCTGGAGTTTTTGGCTCGGCTTACGCTCACTCTGCGTGAGTGGACTGCCGCGTGGAGGCTGTTGAGGTAGATCTGGACGCTCCTGTAGAGCTCGTTCATGTCGACGCCGCAGTAGCCGTTGAATTCCGGGATCTCTACATACGAATTGGGGCTGTAGAAATCCTTCAGCCCTTCCCACCATCCGTGAAGAAGCCGCACCAGTCGAGAGGGCAAAACATTCTGTAACACCGTTACGAGCCCCAATACAGACCAGATCTGTGCCAACACCATGGTTAGAGCTTAAAGCTTTGCTCTGCTCCGATGGTTTGTGAATTAATTCTCTCAAATAATTTTGTGGGTGTGGGATCTTTATGCTTATGCTCATACGGGATGGTAGTTTAGGGTTTGAGGACGGGCAGACCTGCAAGTTCCCATTTTTCAGAATAGGAAAAGTTAAAGGCGCCGCTGTAATGGTGTTACGGTCCCACACCGCCTGTATTCAATTCGTCGGGTCGGCGACTTTGATATGGCCAAATCATTTTTTGCTTCGTTTCGTGGATCCGCAGAAAGCAAAATACGAAATTGAGCGCCTGCGTCGTTAAAAGAAATGCAAATTATTTGCTTTTTTCTTACTTTCGCTTTGATAAATCAGAGGCTCCTTTTGATTCAGGTGTGTCTCTGTCAAATTACGATAAAGTTATAGCGCGTGTTGAGAAAATTTGTATGTTTTTCCTGAAGAAGAGAATCAACCGTGCTCGCTGTTTTTTTCTTTCCGGGAAAGTTTATGTTACCATTGAATAATAGGTAGAGCTTTTTAAGTTGCAGGTACGTTGTAGTTCACGTGCTGGTTCTTTATAATGGGGGTGGGCCTTCATATAAATCTAGTTGAAATATATGGGTGATTTACACTGAGCAATTTGGGGGTGAGCAAGTATGCTTTCACAAATACTCTCACAAGTCACAATTGTGTAATTAGAAAGAATGAAATGAAGTGAAAGCCACCTCAATGAGATGGACAATTCAATGCGGTTTTATATGTACAATAAATTTGTTTTTTATGGTCCCTACTTTAGATGTCAAACTATATCTTTGGTGTAGTACTTCTGGGCCAACTTGCATAGTGGAGCAGAAAGAGTAATAAAAGTGACGTGTAATGATTTATGCACAACTATATTTCTCTATTGCTGGTCACTATACTCTTCGAGTTGAACCCTTACTAGATATTGTGCTTTTCAACCACTCTCTAATCCATTTTGAGGTGGGGTGGGGGTCTTCAAAAACCCAAATTTGAGAAAATGCCATTTTCTTTAACACGTCATGCTCCATCATGGACCCACGGTTGCCCATATCTAATATGTTTAAAACCCGATGTCATGTCGAAAAGGTGATGCATGTTGGATTACGTGGTGGACTAATGTTATTACTCAAACTACTCATTTTTTAGGATATATGACCCCCAATTGGCTAGGTTCATTGCAAGTCTTATGTGGCCATGTCCTGAAAACTCAATTAGCTCAAAGTGATGCCCTTCCACAAACCCTTGTAGCTTAAGTGGTCAAACTTTGCCACCAAATGCAAGCTATTGATGTGTATATTGCTAGAGGAGCTCAAATCAAAGTTAGACTTCATTGGTTGAAGGTTGGTGATAAGAGATTTCAAGGAATTTTTCCTAGCCTTGTGTGCACATAATTCCACCCAAGAGATCAAAGTCAATGTTAGGGAAACAAATATGCACATTCAAAGCTTCCTTAAATTTTCAACACTACAAAAATGTTATCAAAGCCCAAGATCCTTCATAGGCTTGTGAGGTGACGCTCAAGCAATGTTTGGATGTGGTTCTTTATCATCTTTCTTTCACCAAATTGGTGGCTTGTGATAAACTCTTTTCTTAGGAGGACTTCCATTTAGGAAGAAATAAATCCAAAGATGAAAGCAAAAGATCTTCATGTTCTAGAAAGTAATATGAGTGAAGAAAACACAAAATTTAAATCTCTCAATGTTGCTTGAATTTATTGTCATGTTGGTGTTGAAAGGTGTCACAATCTAACCAAAATTCTCAAGCCTAACTAAAGAATATGACAATGCAAAACCATGTCGAAAGTAATGTATAATAGTAGCCAAAGATGATGATGAAGGCGTTGGAAACTTCTCAAGCATCTCCAAGTTGATGCTAAACTATGACAAATACTAATAATATAAATTAAGTACCATGCAAAATTTAGGTACAATAACCATGTATGTATGGCACTCACCACATGTTAGAGAACTAAACCACTGAGAATCAAGTACTCCTATAGAAGGTGTCAACATGAATGATGAGTAAGTTGAATCAATAAACTCATGAGTAACTATGGGATATGTCACCATGAAAGCATGTATAGATAGAGAAATAATCGAAGTCGTCTGAATATACCCTCATAAAATCTAGGAAAGGATATGCAACTCCATAAGAGCTTTCGTTGAAGAGGAGAGAAGTGTCCTAAACGGTGTCCTCTAGATCTATAAGATACTCAATAAATAGGCTCTCAAGATCTACTAAGAAGTCATTTTAATGAACTACCTCTAGAAAATAGTGATAATCTTGTTGTATCTAATCATTAGAACCTCTCACTAAAGCAACTCTAAACTCTAAAGAAGCAAGTGATGATAGTGTGACCTTAGTGCATGTCATGTGACTACATTGGCCATCTCATAATGTGTCTACATCAAATGGGCCAAAGTATGAACAATTCTCCTTAGCCTCAAAATGTTGACTTGGAGATATAGGAAGTGAAGCCTTTGAATTTGTAATTATAAGAATCAATAGAAGTCTCTATGGGAGTAGAATTAGGAAATCCATGGGTGCAATATGGTTCATGAAGGCATCATCTAGGATTAGAATATAGTCAAGATCTACATACTCTTCCCAACTATTGATCCAGACAACACAAGGGTAATATATATCAAGATAGTTAATGTCAATCTTATCAAGATCACATGTTGGCATGTTAATTATTTGAAGGACTTTTCTCTGTCTAGAGTTTCCACCGTTACTTCTTCTCATGATCACTAGGCTTAGGAATGATTCCATAGGGATGAGGCAAAAGCCCCTTCCACTCAAGATGTTTCAAGATCCCTTCTCACCAAACCTTATATTCATACATGTCCAAAAACTAGAGAATGATGGAATAGAAAACCAAAACTCATGATGAAATCCTCAAATCAGACACATAATAGACCAATCAAGAGACCAACTAGAAAAAGCAAATGCACAACCCCCAAAAACACTCAATAAAGAGATTCCCTAGAAAAACATGATTATGGAACTTTATACTTAGTGTGTGTATAGTTTCCACTTGCTAAATGTGCAATAGTGGACTTGATCTTAATGAATTACAAATGCCAAAGAGGCCCAAATATTAAAATTAAAATTCTAAAGTAGAATTAGAATAAACCAAGGTTATTGTCATAAAGTATGTAAAAAACCATGCATTTAAAAAAAAATAGCCCTAAAAAAGAGTCAAAATGAGCCCAAACAGAGCTTTGAAAGATCCCAGAGTGAGAACAAGCTAGCAACACCTCTAAGAAACTACAATTATAGAAAAACTAGACATCAATATCATGAACTATATACACCACTATGAAGCTCTTGAAAAAATAGTCCAAACCAAAAAAATTGCTCAAAAATTGGAGCATGTGTGCCTAAGAATGAAGCCTACAAAGTCCAAGTACCAAAATCAAAACTGCATTAGAGTAGCGGCAGTAAGGGGGAGAAGAACTAATGATATCAATAATAAAAAAAAATTTGACAAAAACTACCCAACTAATGGAAAACATCAATATCTAATAGAAAACTACCTTGCACACCAAAATCACCCAAGATCGTAGAATATTTCATTAGATACTTAAAATACCATAATTAGTTTCTCACAAAATTGCCTAGTACTACAAAAATTGCCTATGAGAACATCAAAATTTCTCTCAAGTAGGGTTGGATATCGCTATTAGGTGGTATAGGATCACCAATGGTTGTTTTATACAGCTAGATTGTTGTTTCAATCGTCATTGATGTCAAAGGAGTGATTATCAGAGGAGTTGTGATGATGAAAGACATGAGTATGTTGTTGGATTAGTACCATCTGTACACAGTTGTTCCTTATCTTCTGAAGTTCATGAATAGGTAAAGGTTGTCAAAGTGTTCTGACTGATGTTATCCATTGTTAATATGAAGTCATGTCTGTTGCATTGTTACATATATTGGCTCTTGATGAAAAGCATTGCATGGGATTTGAAGAAAAGTGTTTAAGTTATCAAAATGTCAAAGGCACAGGGAACTGTACTGCAATAGCACATGATATTGTACCGTATTCTACCGCAGATGAAGATATGGCCTCCCGGCTTGGAGGATAGATAGAGATGGCTATGAGGTATGCATGATCCAAGTTTTAGAGCATAAAAGTTACCGCATAGTTTTTCAGAGTTAGTAGAGTGAGAACAAGTTATGTTCTTGTGAAAGGTCATCATTGATAGAACTAAAAGCCACCGCATTTCACCACATCTACATATATGACTTGGCAGTTTGGAGATTAGGTAAAAACAAGAGTACAAGAATGGCATGTTCAGGTTTCAAAGGATATAAAGTACCACAAGTGTGTTTTTCATTATTCTAAGTTAAGACATGTGACTAGACAGTGTAAATGATATTAGCATCAAAGTTTGATTGCTTGCGCCAGCAAGATGAAGCATGAAATAGGAAGAGGAGCACATGAGAAGGTTTTTTAGATCATATAGTGTTCGTGGCATGAGCTGCATGATGATATCTCTCTTCTTCGGTACCGCATAGACATATGGAGCTAATGTATGAAAGGATAAGTGTTTGCAGTGCCGATATGGTATACTTGAGTGATTACACCGTGTGTATGGAAGCGTGTGCCAGTATGAAAGGTTAGGAGAAGGTAAAATGGGTCCAGTAGACCTCTTGGTATGAACTACATTATGGGATTTCACTCCTACATTATCACAGATGATTTGGGAGCCGACAAGTTCGGTCGATTACATGTTACATTTAGGCTGACAAAGATGATGTTTAGAAGGATTACGAAGGATATATGAAGAAAAAAGATTGTTACAATGTGAGTGCATGATGATAAATGTATAATCAAGAGGAGGCAAGTAACACTGTAAGCAATATTACAAAACCTATAGCAGAGTTAGAATTGCAGAGATATTTGAGCTATCAAAATCAGTAAAAGACCAAGAAGATATTAGATGATGGTGTGGAGGTGTCTGAACAAGTCAAGGATGTCAGAGTATTAGTAGAGATAGTGTTGCGGAGGTAATTGAACCATCAAAACTTTTAGATTTGCAGAGCAGAGGTTAGTGGCTCATCTTGTAAGTGTTATGTTTTAGGGAGTCAGTGCTTCCTTTGGGTTGGTGCCCATAAAACTTTGTTTCAGGGAGTTGGTGCTTCCTTTGAGTTGGTGCCCATAAAGCATGGTACAAGGAGTTGGTGCTCATAAACTATTGTAATAGGGGATTGGTGTCTCTTTTGGGCTAGTACCCATGAAATTCATTGTAAACTTCATTTTTATTTGTGAGGTTGGATTTGGACAGTAGATCCAAGCAGTTGGCTCACCGTGGTTTTCCCATATTGGGTTTCCACGTAAATCTTGTGTTATGTGTGTGTGTGTGTTCTTATGCCTCTCATGATTTAAATGTTTACTTGTGTTTGGAAGCATAGGTTTGTGGATATACTGATTCATCCCCCTCTCAGTATAACTATGTGTTCAACAATTGGTATCAGAGCAAGGTTCCTTGGTGCAACCTAACAGCTGAAGGTAGATCTTGGATTAAAACACATGTCTCAGGAAGGATCCACTTCTAACAAAGCACATCTATTTGATGGGACTAATTATGTCTTCTGGAGTGTAAGGATGGAAGCCTATCTTACCTCTCTAGGGTATGATGTTTGGAGATCCGCAATCAATGCTTACATTGTTTCTACAGATCCTCTTACAGATCTAGCTAAGAAGAAGACTTGTGAAAACAATGCTAAAGCTAAGAATGCTATCCTGAGTGGTCTAACTAACACAGAGTTTGTCAAAGTGATGCAGTGCAAGATAGCTAAGGACATATAGGATAAACTTAAAAATCTCTATGAAGGGGATGATAAGGTAAAATAAACAAGATTGCAGACCTTCAAGGATAAATTTGAAAATCTGAAAATGAATGAAGAAGAGAACATAGCTGACTATCTACTCCGAATAGATGAATTTGTGAATGCAATCAGAGGTCTTGGTGAAGAGGTAGTTGAATCAATGGTTGTTAAGAAAGTATTGATATCACTCCCCAAGTGTATGATTCAAAAGTTGTTGCTATTGAAGAAGCTAGAGATTTGAATAAACTCACAATGGATGAGCTATTTGGTTCCCTCACTGCCTATGAGATGAGAATTGTGAATGACAAATTTTCAAGAAAGGAGGCAACTTTCAAGGCATTAGTGAAGAATGTGGATTTAGATCTCAGTGAAGATTTTGATCCAAAAGAAGCAAACTTTGTGAGGAGATTAAAAATAGGTTTTGGCAAGTATAAAGGCAAGTTACCTTTTAAATGTTTCAATTGTAGTAAAATTGGGAACATTGCTTCAAAATGCAAACTAAGAACTGGTAGTAAGAATGCTGAGGAAGAAGGCTACTTGTTTGAGGAATATGATGAAGACGCTTTCGGAAGTGAAAGTAAAAAGGCTCTACTTATGACAATGGAAATAGATAATGTGAATTTTGGAAATGAAGATGATGAGGTGAATCATGTGGAAAAATTGCATTGTGCTGACAAAGAAATCAAAGACTAAAGGATTGCTGAAGAAGTGAAAGCCAAAGACAAATTATCTCAGAAACTTGAGAAGGCAGAAAAGATGCTCATTGATCTAAAGATTTAGGTGAAATAAGCAAAGAGGATAGAAGAGGCTATGACCTAAAGGTTGTTGACAAGAGACAAGGACTGTAAAAGACTTGAGACAAAAATTGTAACAAACAATCAACTAAAACTAAAGTTTGGAAAAAATATTGAGATTCTAGATGAGAGGTAATTGCACATCAAGACCGGTATTGGATCTAATGAAAATCAGAATAGTAAAGCAACTAAACAATCCATGAAAATAGTAGTGAAGGTTCCGGAAAAGAAGGGCTCTAGAAGTTTAGGATCAGAATAGACCAATATGACAGAAGACAACAAAAGGGAGATGATGGTTTTATTCCGGTTCCCAAACAAAAGAAAAGATCAGGAAGACATAATCCAGGAATGCAAGTATATAATATCAGGTTCAATCATTCTTTTTCTGGTTAATGCTTTAATTGCAATCATTATGGACATAAGATAATGGATTGCAGAAGGTTTCCTACAATGAAAAATGATTTTGTGAGCAAAAATGTATTTACTCCTTTGGTTGATTTCAATATCATGTGCTACAAATGCAATAATTTTGGACATATTGCAAGACATTGTAGAAGTAATTTTGTGGAGATTTCTAAACCGGATAGAAAGGGAAACAACTCTATTGATCTGAGGAATAAGTCTAAGAAAGTGTGGAAAAGGAAGAAAGAGGAACAAAATTTTGAAAGGTCAATAATCTCACATACTACATTGCATGATCAATCTGAGATGTGTGACGAACCCCGAGATAAAGACTACAATACTGCATTCAGTATGGAAGAATGTAAAACCATAGAAGGAAGTTTCGAAGAACCTATGGTTGATTGTTGTAGTACAAAAGGTGATGATCTCATTGAGACCAAGGAAATAGAATGCCTATTGGGTAAAAAAGATGAAAACTGACCTGAGTATAAAAAGAAAGAGTATGATAACATTTTTGAGTTCTTCAGACAGAAGATGAGAGAGAACTCTCTCATATTTGATGTTCTAAAGTTAGCACAGATGATGCATCTATCCAAGGGGAGCAGTTCAAGGTATATTTATTATCCTTGGATTGATGGTGGCTATCTCTCAGGGGGAGCAAGTAGACAAAGAGACTATTGAGGATGACAAGAATTGTACAGATAGGGGGAGCTTATATGTGTTTCTAGTACAGAGGGAGATCACTGGCCCTTTGCCCTTAATGTCAAAGGGGGAGAAAAGTTGTATATCAAGTTAGTGTTGGCATCAATGACAAAGGGGGATATTTTTGCACTTGTTGTCATTGATGTCAAATGAGTGATTATCAGAGGAGTTGTGATGATGAAACACATGAGTATGTTGTTGGATCAGTACCATATGTACACAGTTGTTCCTTATCTTCTGAAGTTCATGAATAGGTGAAGGTTGTCAAAGTGTTATGACTGATGTTATCCATTGTTAATATGAAGTCGTGTCTGTTGCATTGTTACATATATTGGCTCTTGATGAAAAGAATTGCATGGGATTTGAAGGAAAGTGTTTGAGTTATCAAAATGTCAAAGGCATGGGGAGCTATACTGCAATAGCACATGATATTGTACCACATTCTACCACAAATGAAGATATGGCCTCACAGCTTTGAGGATAGATAGAGATAGCTATGAGGTGTGCATGATCCAAGTTTCAAAGCATAAAAGTTACTGTAGACTTTTTCAAAGTTAGTAGAGTGAGAACAAGTTATGTTCCTATGAAAGGTCATCAAAGACAAAACTGAAAGCCACCACATTTCACCACATATACATGTATGACTTGGTGATTTGGAGATTAGGTAAACCAAAGGTACAATGGCATGTTTAGGTTTCAAAGGATATAAAGTATCACAATTGTGTTTTTCATTATTCTAAGTTAAGACATGTGACTAGATAGTGTAAATGATATTGGCATCAAAGTTTGATTGCTTGTGCCAGTAAGTTGAAGCATGAAATAGGAAGAGGAGTACATGAGAAGGGTTTTTAGGTCATATAGTGTTCGTGACATGAACCGCGTGATGATATCTCTCTTCTCCGGTACCACATAGGGTCTGGAGCTAATGTATAAAAGAATAAGTGTTTGCAGTGTCAACATGGTAAACTTGAGTGATTGTGCCATGTGTATGGAAGCGTGTGCCAGCAGGAAAGGTTGGGAGAAGGTAAAATGGGTCTAGTAGACCTCTTGGTATGAACCGCATTATGGGATTTCACTCCTACATTACCATGGATGATTTTGGAGCCGACAAGCTAGGCCAGTTACACGTTTCATGTTACACATTACATTTAGGCCGACAAAGATGATGTTTAGAAGGCTTGCAGAGGATATATATGAATAAAAAAGATTGTTACAATGTGAGTGTGTGATGATAAATGTATAATAAAGAGTCCAGACAAGTAACTCCGTAAGCAATATTCAAAACCTATAGCAGAGTTAGGATTGCAGAGGTATTTGAGCTATTAGAATCAATAAAAGACTAAGAGGATATCAGATGATGGTGCAGAGGTGTCTGAACAAGTCAATGATGTTAGAGTGTTAGAAGAGATAGTGTTGCGGAGGTAATTGAACCATCAGTTCAAATTTGCAGAGCAGAGGTTAGTGGCTCATCTTGTAAGTGTTGTTGTGTTTTAGGGAGTTGGTGCCCATAAAGCATGATACAGGGAGTTGGTGCTTCCTTTGAGTTGGTGCTCATAAACTATTGTAATAGGGGATTTGTGTCTCCTTTGGGTTGGTGCTCATGAAATTCATTGTAGAATTTATTTTTATTTGTGAGGTTGGATTTGGACAGTAGATCCAAGCAACTGGCTCACAATGGTTTTCCCATCTTGGGTTTCCACGCAAATCTTGTGTTATGTGTGTGTGTTCTTATGCCTCTCATGATTTAAATGTTTACTTGTGTTTGGAAGCATCTTAAGTTTAAAGGTTTTTGGATATACTGATTCACCCCCATCTTAGTTTAACTATGTGTTCAACAATTGTATGACTATTGGTGAGGATATATTTAACTAGTCAAAGCCTTAGTTGCCAATGACGAGTTCCTATCAGCGTGAGGGAGTCTATGCCTTATGGTACTCCCATATGAGGCCCAACAAGCATGCCATAGTAGTACCCCATACTATTA
The DNA here is from genome assembly GCA_027924645.1 of Cunninghamia lanceolata. Taxonomy (NCBI): domain Eukaryota; kingdom Viridiplantae; phylum Streptophyta; class Pinopsida; order Cupressales; family Cupressaceae; genus Cunninghamia; species Cunninghamia lanceolata. The sequence continues at coordinate 1,145,768 of BSBN01001495.1, read as the reverse complement.
CCCATGCTTGTAGAATATTTTCCCACCTATGTAGTTCTGATGTAAGCAAAATTTATAGAGAATCCAAAGATGCAAAGGGAATCTTCCATACTATAAAGAGGATATTTTTTTAGAGGCCTCAAACAGGGAAAGTTGTTAAAAATTAATGAATGAATAAATAATCCTAGGGTTTTGAGGCACTCTAAATGCAATAGTAAGGCTAAGTGATTTGTGGATTCCCATCAAAAAGTCCCTCCTTCAAAACCTTGTAGATCTTACCTCCAAAGCTTGATCCAAATGAAGTGAAAGAAAAATCACTATCAGATCCTTTAGACACAATAATGTGCTCGATCATTCATCATATGAGCCTACAAAATAATGCTACAAATGAATCCCTGAATGAATCAATTAAGCATTTGTTTGGTTCTACACCTATGCATAATTATCTTGGTTTCAGATCATGATTTTTTAATCCTTTTAGATTAGAGCCCTTTGCCTAGCACAATGTTTTGTTGGGTGATGGGGATACATTTCTAATTACATTTTCCTAGTTATGGAATGCATTCAAATTGGAGATATTTTTTGTTAGGAGTAAGGGACTATGTGTTGTACACCTTGCAAGTCCTAGGTCTAGATGAATTATTTAACATTTATATAATATTCTAAATAATATACCCACATGGAAAATGGGTCCCCACTTGGATGGAATCTTGAGACTCCACTTATGACACTCTCTACCATGGGTCATTGGTCTTATGATTATTGTAAGAAGTCATTGAATAGGGGTTACTAGATGTGGACTATGACTAGCATATTTGACCAACTAATTATAGCTATGTGTAAGTGTAATTATTGCCTCGTCTTAGAGTATTTGGGAGTTGCATTAGATCTCCTTGGTCTTATGATTTAAATCGTCAAATCAATAATTACATTTTATTCCTAGAGGAGTTACCATTCCAGAGAGGGGCAAATGGGTTGAATGTGGACTACTTGGATTTGGTATTAGCTCATGGTTTTGGTAAACCATTGATGGTTTCCTATGTCTTCTTTTCCTATATATTGAGGGGTTGATATGGAGATTGTAAGTGGTTTTTTACGATTCTCCACAACATGGTTATGATATCATAATTTTTCTAGATTCAAAGTATTGATCTTATGTGAAGCATCGAGACACTATGAATATATTGTAACTATTTTGGAAACTAATACATTGGGTATATGCTTTGGAGGATGAGTTTTTACATTACAAGGATTTACCAAGGTATATTCTATGTTCTATGTTATGTTCCTTTTCTTCTTCCTTTCTTGTTTTTATAGTGTGACATTACTATGCTAAAATTACTTTACTAACTTATATTATTTCTTCTCCTCATAGGATTAAGTAGTAATTTATCATACTTTCTTTTCATTTTGTCATTTGGAAAGATAGAAACATACTATGTTTTCTTATAAGTGTTGGACATGACAGCAAAGTTAAAAATTGAAGATGAAAGCATTTCGTTTTTATTAACTACAGAGTTTTCATCAACAAACTTAGTGAATATGAGAATTGACTCTACAAAAATTGGAGGTAATTGACCCACCTCTTATTCCTCTACAAATCCCATTATGGTTTTACCTTCTGATTTTACTTCTTGATTAAAATCTTGTGGTGTTATTTCTTCCATGTCTCTTAGAATTTCATCGTATTCCACCAAGCCTTGAACATGAATATTATCATTAGAATCACCCTTAGAAGGAATTGATTCCAACCATTCCTTTTCAAAAGCATGCTTATTCAATAGAGACATGTTCTTCTATTATGAATCCCCATGCTCATACTCTTTATTTGGTCTTAGAGATGGTGATAACAAATTATACCTTTTAGCATCCAATATCTATTGAATGACTTCATTATCATACAAAGCATAAATAGTGAACTTCTCATTAGTTGGGAATTATTCATGTACATAATTAAAACTTACTTTTGTATTTTGTATAGGAAAAACTCTCTAACTTTGGCCTCTAGATCCTTGTGGCAAAAATTAGATTTAGTGAAATTCAATTGAATAATTGAGGCAACCAATGTAGACATTAAGGGCAAATAAATTATATCTTCACCCAAAATGATTGGCAATAATGGATAAGAAGTTACCTTATTGGCCTTGAGAAATGAGGAGACACTTGTATTAATCTATCAACATACCTCTACCACAACTACTTTGGGTGATCTACATATTTGGGAAATTTGTGGAGAGATTGAAGATAACCTTCTACCCTAGTGATAGTAAACTTAGGATAAATCCAAAAAGCAACATATTTCTTCAAATCTTCTATCAATTCCTCAAGCATTCTAAGAGTTGGCTTGCCATGCACCTCAAAAATAAATATTAGGTAGAAATAATCACAAATTGAACTCATATGCTCCTTATATTTGTATACATATAACATTTCAAACATAACATGGAGTGTAATTCAAGAAGGAAAATACTAACTAGTCAAATTGGGTCCAAGTTACATAGTAGCATAAATTGCATCAATTAAATAAGACACCATATAAAATGACCCCCTTCTTTGGCTACCTTAAACTACCTTTGTAAATTTGTAAAAAATCAAATCCCTAAGCAATTTAGAATGAACTCATCCTTAATAATCTTAAATAGTAAAGGAACCCAAACTAGGTTAACATGGTATGTGTCTTTACAACTAATTTGTAACTTATTTAAAATGATCATGGAAAACATAGGAATGCCTTTAAATAAAGCAACCAAGAGCTTAGTATAGATATCCACCTTCTAAGGCATGACTCCCACAACCCATTCTTCCACAAATTCAACAATATTACTTTCTTCTTGCCACTAGTTGGCCTTCTATGCATCATATTTAAGAGCTAGCTCTAGTAACCTTAGCATATGCCTAAATGTGGTTCTCTTGAAATTGAAATGATGGATTGACCTTTTGTATTTTTTATACTACTAGTCTCCAATATGCAATGTTGAAAGATGTCCCTTAGGAGATCATGGCAAGGGAAGACATTTGGCTTGTTAGACACCCTATGAAAGAATGAGGCTCGTATATTCTTCCCAACCTCAATCTTCTCAACTTTAGGATTATCGTATGGATTTATCTCATAATAATCTTTAAATAGGAAATATGGGTTATAGCAGGCTATTGTGTTATGTGAGTGACCTCTATACTCAGATTTACCTTTGGATATTATATTCACTTGTGGAGATGTTGGCATTATTACCTTTATTAGCTAGATTTTAATCTCATTGAGTGTTAAATACTCAAGGTGGAACCTTGCAAGAAAAAACTGATATGGAGTGGAGTTTGGTCAGTCTCCAAGTGGGAGATTATTGTTATATGGAGCCTAATCAGACTCAGAGGTTAAATTTGTTGAATTTGATAATTAATTCAAGCCACAAAGATCACCTGCAAAACCTAAGATTTACCTTCCACAAGAGAAAAAAGCAAAGAGGAATAATTTGCACAATAAGGATGAATTAATGAAATGGATTCAAGAATTACATGTGAGAACTTGCTTTTATATTTGCAAGTTAGAGAAAAACCCTAATATGACTTAAGAATAACCTAAGACTAAAATTAGCCCTAAGTAAACTTAATAAAGTGTAATTAAATATTTAATTACACCAACACCCCCCCATAAGTGCAACTTAGGGAGAAATGAAAAGCATGCAACTAATGCAAGAATGGGTCCCGGCTACAAGGCCATTTTAGGTACCCATGAACAACAAAAATCTCTCATAAAGTGGAGAGAAAGGAGAAAAACCCAGTGGGAGAAAACTCCTCTCCAAAAGAGAGAAAAATACAAGTACATAAACATGTGATGGAAGAAGGACTAAAACTAAGACCCCCCAAGAAGTGAATCCATCACAAAAGTACAATCAAGAATGCCGCCCCCCATAAGAGAGGAAGAAGAGAGAAGGTCTGATGACCCCCCCAGAAGTGAGAAGGATGAAACCCCATGCGAGGAAATGCTCCCTCCCAAAATAGAGATGAGAAGAGAGACCATGCAGCCTCTCCTCAAGATGACTCCTGCAGTGCTGGAAGATGCTCGACATAGAATAAAGATGAAGACCCATGAACGTCGAACAACATTCCTCCCCTTAAGAAGAAATAGAACTGCAGATGTGTGCATAATGTCTTCCCATTCCAGATAGAAATATACAGGAAGAAGGACAAATGTCTCTAAACTCTGCACATGATCCAAAGATAATAATGATGCTCCTGAAAACTACTCAAATGTCTCCAATCCACTGTCAAACTGTGACTGAAGAAGAGGAGGATGAAGAACAAACTTTGAAGCATATGATGGTGATGCAACTCCATCAAAGCTGTCATCAAAAAGAAGACAAATGTCCTCAATGTGGTCCTCCAAATCTATAAGATGGGACTCTACAAACAAAGATGATATGTCTGCAAGATAGGAATCCCAATGAGGTGGATCAGGAAGACTAATATTGACCTTCTACACAGAATCACTAGAAGCCAATGATGATGCAACACTGAACTCTGAAGTAGCAGTAGGTGATGGTGGAGCAATGATCTCATCAGGAGGAGAAGCGATTGAAACAAGCATTTCAAAGAGATGATGTGAAAAATGAGGACACATCTCTTTCTCATGTTGATTACTTCCACAATATCTGCAATTAGATTTATGCTGATGGTAGAATCCCATCTCCTTAGATGATTATAGATCAAAATATGTAAATAGATTTATGCTGATAATAGAAGTCTTTCAAAGCAAACAGAACCTTTCCAAGAAGCAGCATGTCCAGGATATCCAACAGAAGCCATAAAATCGACAAACTAATTTAAAATATACCTAGGACTGAATCTGAAAATATTATATAGTTGGTTGTGTAGAGCTCTCTGATACCTTTCCAACGCCTATTCATTTTTGAAAAACAGAGATTCTAGGCGCAAGAACGGAGCTCGAAGACCAAAAAAGATGCCTTAACTTCAAAAAGCAATAAATTATACCAATCAGCAAAACCTGAAAAAAATACCTACACCACTGGATTGTGCTCGAAACCAGCTTTCCAACGCCTATTTTGTTTTGAAAATCTGACTCCGTATGCTCAAGATATGCTCGATTTACCAAAACTGCTCCTTTAGTGCAAAGAGTCCCAAAAAAAACACTATTGAAGCCCCTGGGCGCCCATGTGACCAGGTGCTGAGTCTTTGGGGGCTGGCGGCTAGGGCAGTGGTCCCTCATATGACCAAGAGCTGAGTCTCTGGGGGCTGCTGCTTGGAAGTTAGGGGCTGGTCCCCCATGCGACCAAGGGTTAAACCTAAGGGGCTAGCCCTCCAAAATAAAAAATTATTTTTTATTAAGAAATTAATAAAAAATTTAGCTGTACCTGTGCACAGAAATCGAGATGGCATGGAAATCGAGGCGACACGGAAATCGAGATGGCATGTAAATCGAGGCAACTCTAAAATCAAAATCTGCTCAGATGAGAATAACACAGAAATCGAGGTTGGCACGGAAATCGAGGCACCATACAATCGTACGGATTTCACATAACCAAATTTTTGAAACCCTAAAAAAACACCCAAAAAAAATTTTTCAGCAAAATATAGAGTGCCTTATATGAAAATAAGGGTTTTTGGGCCTTCTAAGCGCAATGGTGAGGTCTGTTTTGGCCAAAAAAGCTCTAAAAATTCTGTTTTTCTTCAAATCTAAAAAACTCTTGAAACCTTCACAGATCTAGCTTCCCCAAACCAAATTCAGCCAAAGAAAAGATAGATCTACCTTTTCCAGCTACTCTGAATCCAATGGAATACTCTGTTTTACACAAAAACACACCCAGCAAATGGCTCTTGCTAAAAAATTTCTCCAAATTTGAGAAAGGGCTTGCAGATCCGCTCTGATACCATGTTGAATCTGATAATTAATTCAAGCCACAAAGATCACCTGCAAAACCTAAGATTTACCTTCCACAAGAGAAAAAGTAAAGAGGAATAATTTGCACAATAAGGATGAATTAATAAAATGGATTAAAGAATTACATGTGAGAACTTGCTTTTATATTTGCAAGTTAGAGAAAAACCCTAATATGACTTAAGAATAACCTAAGACTAAAATTAGCCCTAAGTAAACTTAATAAAGTGTAATTAAATATTTAATTACACCAACAAAATTTACCCCATTTTTATCAGTGCGGTTTCCCCCCAAATTATTTAACGAGGTCAAGGGGCAGCGCCACTGGCACGATCCCTGTCGCGATATAGGGCGGGGTCGAGGGGTAGCGCCCCGGAAACCTCAAACAATTTTTTATTATTTTATAAAGGCGTCGGGAGTTATTTTTCTATTGGCTAACATTAAAAAAACCTATTTTGTAACTGACATAAGGCTTGATAAAAGTGGCTAAGGATTAGGGTTTTCGGTTGATGTATTATAGCATTTTGCAACGGTATTGAGCTGCAATGATTGCTAGTTGTAATCGGTTTGATTTACTAGATAATAATAAATTGGACTCTCTATTGATGGATGTAACCCGAGTTTGGGTGAACCATGTTAAAAATTATCTCTCCTTGTTATTATTTCTGTGTATTTTTCATTCCTCTGTTTAATCTTTATTTGCATTTAATTGATATCTTCTGCATGCAATTCCTAACAAGTGGTATCAGAGCGGGTTGTGTTCGATTATCTTCTGTAGGAAGGTCTCACGGTTGAGTGGGAGTCTCACGATTAAGTGGGAGCAATGGCGAACGGGGGTAAATTGAAGGTAGATAAATTCAATGGATAGAACTATCAGTTATGGAAGATGCAGATGGAGGATTATCTCTATTAGAAGGATTTATGGAGACCGTTGGAAGGAATAGCCAAGAACCCGACAACAATGACTGATAAGGATTAGAATCTTCTAGACAGAAAGACATTGGGAACCATTCGGTTGTGCCTAGCACCATTTGTGGTGTTCAATATAACAAAAGCAAAGACAACAGATGAACTAATGAAAGCTTTGGCTAAATTGTATAAAAACCCTCAGCCTCAAATAAGGTATTTCTCATGAAGTGTTTGTTTAATTTGAAAATGATTGAAGGTGGATCTGTGATAGATCATTTAAATGAGTTTAATATGATTACCAATCAGTTAACTTTTGTAAAGATGAAATATGATGAAGAGGTGAGGGCTCTCTTGGTTTTATGTTCTTTGCCAGAAAGCTGGAATAACTTGGTAATGGTTGTAAGTAACTCTATCTCTGGTTCAAATACATTGAAATTTGATGATGTTGTTGGTGTTATCTTTAGCGAGGAAATGCAATGGAAAAGCTCAGGAGGGTCCACATCAGGTAGTGTTTTGAATGCAAAAAGTAGGGGCAGATCAAAGGAGAGAGGAAAGGGTTCTGAAGATCATGGGAAGTCACGAGGAAAATTAAAGTTTAAGAGATCCCAATCTAGAGGACAGAAGGATTGTTGGTACTAAATCTGAAGATGATGCTTTGATTCTTTCCCTAGATAATGTTTATTATTCATGGGTTTTAAATTCAGGGGCCTCATTTCATGTTGTGCCCCATAGAAGTTATTTTCTTGATTATGTCCAAGGGGATTTTGGGTTGGTTTATTTGGAAGATAACAAACCCTGTCAGATTGTTGGAAAGAGAAGAATTAAGATTAAGTTGCAGAATGGGAATCATTGGCTACTACAAGACGTAAGGCACCTTCAAAGGTTGAGTAGGAATTTAATTTCAATAGGGCAGCTAACTGATGAATGTTGCATTGCTACATTTACTGATAAAAATTGGAAGGTTTCAAGAGGTGCCTTAATAGTAGCAAAAGGTGTGAAAGTAGGCACCTTATATATTTGTACATGTCATATTGTTCCTTCTATTTTAGCTGTTGCAGAGAAAAAACAAACAGGTTCAGGAACAGTTGCTGCAGATTCGTAGGAAGAGACTGAAACAGTTACTGTGGGTTCTGAGACAACACTGTGGCATAACAGACTTGGGCATATGAGTGAAAAAGGTATGAAGGTACTTCATTCTAAGAAAGTTTTACCAGGTCTGAAATGTATTAATATAGATTTCTGTGAAAGTTGTGTGTATGGCAAACAAAAGAAAGTCAGTTTTCTCAAGAATGGGAAGCAAAAGAAAGATGAAAAGTTGGAGCTTGTGTATACAGATGTATGGGGACCAGCTCAGGTATCTTCTCTCAGTGGCTCTCGGTATTATGTTACATTCATAGATAATGCAACTAGGAAGGTTTGGATTTATTTCCTTAGGCAAAAATCTGATGTATTTGAAACATTTAAGAAATGGAGAAGCTTGGTTGAGCATGAGACGGGTAAAAGATTAAAATGTCTCAGATCTGATAATGGTGGTGAGTATTGCAGAAAAGAATTTGAGGATTATTGTTCCTTTAATGTAATTCGTAGGCAGGAAACGGTTCCAGGGACTCCACAGGAAAATGGAGTGGTTGAGCGCATGAATAGGACAATAATGGAGCATACAAAGAGCATGAGATTGCATGTTGGGCTACCTTTAAACATGTGGGCAGAGGCTATCAATATTGTTGTATATTTAATTAATAGAGGTCCTTCAGTTCCTTTGGGTTGTGGTATTCCAATGGAAGCATGGATAGGTAAGAAGGTGAGTTATTCTTTTCTCAAAACTTTCAGATATGAAGCATTTGCACATGTAGATTCTGAAAATAAAACCAAACTGAATGCAAAATCAAAAAAGTGTATCTTTGTTGGATATGGCATTGATGAATTTGGTTATAGGATTTGAGATGTTAAAAATCTATAAATTGTGAGAAGCAGGGATGTTGTATTCAATGAGAAGGTGTTGTACAAAGATCAGTTGCAGCAACATGAGAAGAAAAAAAAGATTATGTGGTGCTAGATAATACTCTAGAAAATGATGTTTCAGTGGTTCCCCATGCTCTGCAACAACAACAAGAAATACCACAAACTCTAATGAATGTTAGATGGTCAACAAGGCTAAGTAGACCTCCTGAAAGGTTTTCTCCCTCTTTGTATTCTATTTTGTTAACAGATGCTGGTGAACAAGAAGGGTATGATGATGTTATGCAGTAGATACTAAGGTCCAGTGGGAGCTTGCAATGAAAGAAGAAATTGACTCTTTGCTGAAAAATCAGACTTGGAAATTATGTAAGTTGTCTGCAGGTAAAAAGTCTTTACCAAACAAATAGGTTTATAGGTTAAAAGAGAAATATGGAGGTAAGAAAAGATTTAAAGCCAGGTTAGTTGTAAAAGGATTTGCATAGAAAAAAAATATTAATTTTGATGAGATCTTTTCTTCGGTTATTAAGATGACTTCTATTCGTATTGTTTTAAGTATTGTGGCTGCTAAAGATTTGCATTTGGAATAGCTAGATGTGAAAACTGCCTTTCTCCATGGTGATTTGGAAGAGGAGATATATATGGAACGACCCCAAGGATTTGAGGTCAAAGGTAAGGAGAAACTGGTGTGCAGATTGACGAAGAGTTTATATGGCTTGAAACAAGCACCTTGGCAATGGTATTTTAAATTTGATAGTTTTATGGTTGAGCAATGGTACAACCGGTGTAATTCTGACCATTGTGTTTATTTTAAAAGATTGGATAGTGGCAACTATATTATTTTATGTTTATATGTTGATAACATGCTTGTAGCAGGGTTTAACATGGATAACATAAGAGAGTTAAAACAATAGTTAGCACAATCATTTGCTATGAAGGATTTGGGGGCAGCAAAACAAATCGTTGGTATGAAAACTTGTAGAGATAGGAAAGATAGAAAATTGACTCTTAGGCTAATTATGTTGAAAAGGTGTTGCAGAGATTCCATATGGAGAATGCAACAACTGTCAGCACACCTTTGCCTAGTCATTTGAAATTGATTAAGGAGATGTGTCCAAAGATACAAGAGGAGGAAAAAAAACTATCTAAGGTACCATATGCTTCAGTTGTAAGAAGTTTAATGTACGCCATGGTATGCACGAGACCAGATATTGCACATGTTATAGGAGTCGTAAGCAGGTATATGAGTAATCCCGGATTGGAGCATTAGAATGTGGTAAAATAGATTCTTAGATATTTGAAAGGTATATCTAGTAAACACTTATATTTTGGGGGATCTAATACTGATTTAGAAGGCTATGTGGACTTAGATTTGGCAAGGGATATTGATATCAGGCGGAGTACTACAGGTTATGTCTTTACTGTAGGTGGGACAACAGTGAGTTGGATCTCACGGTTGCAAAAGGTGGTTGCTTTATCCACCACGGAGGCAGAGTATGTAGTTGCAACAGAGGCAAGCAAGGAGATGATATGGCTGCAATCTTTCATGGAAGAATTAGGCAAACAACAGGCTAACAGTTATTTGTTTACAGACAGCCAGAGTGCCATACATCTTGCAAAGAATTATGTTTTGCATTCAAAGACCAAACACATACAGTTGAGGTATCATTTCATTTGATCGGTGTTGGATGATAGACAGTTAAGGCTAGAAAAGATACATACAGATGAAAATCTAGCGGATATGTTTACAAAGGCAGTGACAAGGGAGAAGCTGAGCTCCTCTTTAGCTTCGGTTGGTTTTCAAGACTGAAAATAAAAAATCAGAACAACAGGGTCCAGGGTGCTTATTTCCAATGGGAGCTACAGGGTTAGCGGTGTTATGATCAATCTCCAAGTGGGAGATTATTGTTACATGGAGCCTAATCTGACTCAGACGTTAAATTTACCCCACTTTTATCGGTGCAGTTTCCCCCCAAATTATTTAACGAGGTCAAGTGGTAGTGCCCCTGGCACGCTTCCTATCTTGATACAGGACGGGGTCGAGGGGTAGAGCCCCCGAAACTTCAAACAATTTTTTATTATTTTATAAAAGCGTTGGGAGTTATTTTTCTATTGACCGACATTTTTAAAAAAAAAATATTTTGTAACTGACATAAGGCTTGATAAAAGCAGGTAAGGGTTAGGGTTTTGATGCAGAGCAAGGATAGACAACTCAAACTATCTTCAAACAAGCAAACTTTCAATCTCTAAGCATTCAAATGGTGGGTTTTCTTTCATTAGCCCTCATTCTTCTTGTATCCTTTTCAAACTAATTTTTCCTTCATAACTTTCAGAGGAAGCATGACATTCAAAATGTAAAGACATTTTCAGATACCCCTTTCGGCATTTACAAACATATCTCAAAACTAGGCATGGTCTTTTTGTACGGAAACCATAAAAAATTGACGTGCTCTTAAAAACCTAAAACAAGGGAGCAGCAAATTAGGTTTTTCGACCATAATTTTTAGCGTATACATGATATCACAAATGTAAACATAGTTTTAGAAACCCATTTGAACCTTATACAACATATCTCAGAATCAAGGTAGGTTTCTTTGTACAGAAACCTTCAAAAATTGATTTGTTTGCTCACTATTATCCTAACCAGGGTTTTAGACCTGTTTACAGTAAAATGGGCACAACTTGCTTGAAACACAATGAAATTGGACTAAATCAAAAACCTATTAAAGGTAAGAGTGCCCTCTACAATGGGTAATCAACCATTTAGCTGTACTAAATCATACAAAATCATACTAAGCAAGTTTTCTGTTGTTTCACCACAGAAATCTAGAAGTGACAATCACTAATTTGATCATAACTTTCATAAAACACGATGAAAATCAATCAAACCAAAAGCATTAGAAAGATAACTCAAATATATTTCCAACCATACCATATGAAGGTCATATACATGCCATACAAATTTGTACCATGCTGGGAACAACAAAAAAATGTTTAGAAAAATGCAGATAACAAAGTTTTTATTGTTCAAAACTTCAAATCTTGAAAAACCCCCCTTCATTTTGACCACATAAGGTCTTTTTAAAAATTTAACAAACATATTCCAATGGTTCATAACCAATTTTTAGTTACATTGGTTCATATTCTTTACACTTTTCATATTCCTTCATTGTGCAACATTGAGACTTTTCGTATTCCTCTAGACTCCAACTTACACCTAATGACTCAAATTAGACTCCAACACACAAGAATGGTCTTAGAAGACCTTATTACATGAAAATACTAAAAATAAAATAAAATGTTAACTTTTGACCCCTTGAAAGTATAAAATCACTGTGGGTGCCCCTGCACCATACTCCCAAGGGAAAGAAAAACTCAAGTCCACTTGAGTGCAGGTCTTCTCTTTCTTCCTAGTCTTCCAATTCTTCCGTAACTTATCCTTCCTTTCTACAACTTTCCCTAAATTTTTTTTCTTCTTCTTCTTGTACCACCTCTTACTTAGCATCTTTTCAGCTTCAAGGTACCAAAACTCAATTTCTCATTCATATGCATCAGTATCACCGTCTATGTCTTCATCTTCATCATTGGAATACAATATGGCAACACATTCATCATCCACAAAATCAGAAAATGCAACCATTACCTCTGTTGTTTTGGCAACATCTTCTTCACCATAGTGTGTTATATTTGTATAACAATATTCATACACTATATGCACCTATCTTCCTTCTTTAGACTTTTTTCCATCTTCATATTCATCTGCTGCACCTGTAAACACATACTCACAAATATGATTAGAAATAAATCTTTAGTCTCAATGGACTCATTTTCTTCATATATTCCCTTTTCCTCAGATGGCTTAGGCTCTTCCATCATCAACAAAGACTCTCCAATGTCTGGTTCTGTTGTCCTCTCTTGCATTCTTCTCTTCAGAATAATTTTCTTGATAGGCCACTTAACCTTCTTCCTTATTGGCCAATGCCAACCATTTTCCTATTTTGCTCTCTCAAGCAACTGTTGTATCTCAAGTTCCCTTCTTTCTTAAACTTTTTCCATTTGTTCCAAGGCTTGTCTCAGCTCTGCTATCTCTTTCTCAAAATTAATTTGTTTTACTTTCTCATCATTCTTCTTTATCTCACTTTTCTCTCTTCTTTTCTCTTGTTTCTTGTTTGGTACCTCCTTACTCTGCAAGTCTCCACGGACTAATCTTCTCAACATTTCCATTCTTCTTTCTTAAGCAAGTCTCTTTCACCTTACTTCTTCTCAATGTTGCTCCTTGTCTTCGTGATACCTCACCTTAGGCCCCTTTCTTTTCCCTTGGCCTAGTCTTTTGGTATCCAGGCTCTTCTCTCAACTTACAAAAAGACAATACACAAACTCCCAAAACTTCCTTGCCCAGATCTTTGTGGGCTCTGATACCAGTTTGATGTAGAGCAAGGGTGGACAACACTAAACATATCTCAATCAACCAAACTTTCAAGCTTCCAAGCATTAAATGGTGGGTTTTTTATCTCTAGACCTCAATCCTCTAATAGCCCTCATAAACTCAATTTTTCATAATATCTCCATGTGCAGACCTTTCTTCCAAATTGTGAAAACACTTTTGATTACCCTTTAATCCCTTTAACAACATATCCAAGATTAAGGTATGGTTGTTTTGGAACAACAAGGTTAAAAATTGACTATCTTGGTGTCTAGGCCTAATTGCCTAAACAAACATAGGAGCAACAAATTGAATATTTTAGTCATAACTTTCATTACATACATGATATCACAAATATAAACATAGTTTCAGACACCCATTTATACTTTATACAACATATCTTAGAATCAAGGTAGGTTACTTTGTACGAAAACCTTCAAAAATTGATTTGTTTGCTCACTATTACCCTAACTAGGGTTTCATACATGTTTACAATAAAATGGGCACAACTTACTTGAAACACAATGAAATTAGACCAAATAAAAAAATCATTAAAGGTAAGATGCCCTCTACAATGGACAATCAACCATTTATCTGTACTAAATCATACAAAATCATATTAAGCAAGTTTTCTATTGTTTCACCATAAAAATCTATAAGTGACAATCACTAATTTGATCATAACTTTCACAAAACATGATGAAAATCAACCAAACTAAAAGCATTAGAAAGGTAACTCAAATATCTTTCCAACCATACCACATGTAGGTCATCTGCATGTCGTATAAATCTATACCATGCCTGGTAACAACAAAAAAAATATTTACAAAATGCAGAAAACAGAGTTTTTATTGCTCAAAACTTCAAATCTCCAAAAACCCCTCTTCATTTCGACCACACAAGGTCTTTTTAAACATTTAACAAACATGTTCCAATGGTTTATGACCAATTTTCAGTTACATTGGTTCATATTCTTGACACTTTTCATATTCCTTCATTGTGCAACATTGAGACTTTTCATATTCCTCTAGACTCCAACTTACACCTAATGACTCAAATTAGACTCCAACACACAAGAATGGTCTTAGAAGACCTTATTACATGAAAATACAAAAAATAAAACAAAATGTTAACTTTTGAGCCCTTGAAAGCATAAAAGCACTGTGGGTGCCCCTACACTAGGTTTCCAGTTGATGTATTGTAGCATTTTGCAGCAGTATTGAGTTGCAAGGATTGTTGATTGTAATCGATTTGATTTACTAGATAATAATAAATTGGACTCTCTGTTGGTGGATGTAGCCCGAGTTTGGGTGAACCACGTTAAAAATTGTCTCTCGTTGTTATTATTTATGTGTATTTTTCCTTCCTCTATTTAATATTTTTTGCATTTAATTGATATCTTATGCATGCAATTCCTATCAAAAACTAAATTTATTGAGACTCTAAAATGTGGCATAAGGTCCTCTTGAGTCAAGATTTTAATTTTAATATAAATAGGAAATAAACCAAATTTCAAAATAATTTAAGTTCCAAAAGGTGTTAGCTAGAAAAACCTTAAATAAATCAAACTTCAAATCCTCTAAACCATAGACCTCTCAAATTACAAAATTTTAGAGGATAAGTATGTCAAGTTCAAAAGTCTAATAAATTGACAAATTTGACATTTGAAAATGAAATTCAACACAAAACATGGAGTTTAGAGAATTGATTAAATCATAATCAAACCAATATTTCATCTAAGGAATTTTGGTAAAAATAAAATTGAAAACAACTAGAAAATCTTCCTAAAATGCAGACTTAGCGACAACTTCAAATATGAGAATAAAGTTGAGGAAGTCTATTAAGTTGATGACTAGTATCAAGAATGTTACCAAACATCTAGGAAATATCATAGATGAATAAAAACAAATAGGATGCCTAAGAACAAATAATTTTCTAGAGAATAAACATACGAGTTGTCATTTGAAACTCAAGATTTAGAACATGGATCTACCATAGTAAGAATAATTTCAATCAATAGTCGCCATTCAAGGGGCCCTAAATAAGATCTACTATTTTGGGTGTGTTGAGACATCAAGGTCACGAGCCCTTTCTCCCTATCCCTTGGCTTGTGGTCTATTGATAATTTAAATCGTAGAGACGCTTAAATAATGAAATTTATGTGTCCTTCCTTCACCATGTGATCTTATTGATGACTCATTATTTTATGATGGATTAGATCATGCTATGGCTACTAGTATGGAAGAGCTAATGCTTGATGGCTTTAATAGTAATGGAGACACATCTTTACTTTTCAAGTCATTTCTAATGTTATGTTATGAGTATACACATGATGACATGATCCTTATTGCTACATTTAGAAACACTTTAATGGAGGAATTATTACAATGGTTTGATATGTATCATACTTCTTACACATGTCATTCATTGTAGTTGGTCATGTTCTCATCAAGATTACTTTACTTTTGTCCCTAGCGAATGTTTTTCTCTTGATTCATCTCTTTTGCTAAAAGTAAGTAGAGGTGTGGAATATGTTTCCTACACTATTCTATGAGAGGAGGTATTTGTAAAAATTAAATTGATAATATAGTTACAAGGAAATAAACACAAACATAATAAACCATAACATAATGATTTACATGGGAAAAACCTTTCAAGAGAAAAAACCCACACTCCAAAGAAACTCAATTAATTATTCAATAATCAAATGGTTACAATACACTTTTAGAGTATAAGCCTTTATCAGAGTATCGCCAATAAGAGATTTGAAGCAATTCTGGTAGCATAACAATACCTAAAAACCTCACTATGAATCTTCCATCTCAAGCACCCAATACATAAGAGAAGCAATACATGAAACCATTAAATGGTAATTAGGAAACCATGAGCTAAAACCACCCAAAATGTGGTGCCCAAATACCTAGTCAAAATCCAATGCCCAAATCCCAAGATGAGTCCATAGGCTTAAACTAGCATATTCCTTACACCTATCATAAGCTCATCATAGTACACTCATCAACTTGGGCACTCAATTTTGCCTCCATTATCTTCATGAGAAGATGCCTTATGACATGTGATGGGTGTGTGCAAGAAGTTGAGTCCACTTTTTGGCCAAAAAGTGGAAGTGTTTTCCCTTATTTTCAGAATTTGTCACATTTGACCTAAAACTTTGAAGCACTTAAAGATTGAATCTTAAAAAAGTCAATAATATGAAATGTAGTACTCGGAGTCTAGTTTCCAAATATGTAATTTATTTGAATACCTAGATGATATAAATTAATTTTTGATAGGTGTTTCTAAAAACCACTGTTTAAAAGTCATTTTTTTTACTATACCATGCACGTGTACGTCATCCATATTTTGACCTAAATAATCGTATTTTTCTAAATCCTTTGGGGAAAAGATTTGTAACTCACTTAAGCATGCTTTCCATATTTTTTTGTAATTTTTTATTGAATATTTTTTTTTTGTTAATTTTTATTGGCCATATTTGGTGTTTTGAAAAATTGATGTGTACGTCATGCATAAGATGACCTAAACTTATCATTTTTTAAATTTTTGTTTTTCAATTTGAAAAGAATTGTCTGAAGTACTCTTTCATACAATTTTTTTTCAAAAAAATATTTTAATAAAAAGTTATTAAAATACTAAAAAACCCTGATAATTCAAGTTTATGGATCTGTTTCATCAAAAATGATTTGAAAAATAGAAAAAAATAATCCAATTGTAAAAACAATTATATATTTGGAATCTACATTGTCTCATCTATAATGGTTTTTAATTTTGTCAAAAAAATCTGCAAAAAAGGGCTACAAACATATGCCCAAAGTCACTATTTTCTTGTGACATTGATAGGACTTTCAACTTGTAGGTCAAACCAGGTCCAAAGCCTAGGTTTGGGTCCCCAACCCTTTTCCCAAACTGGTTAACAGAGCAAAAACTAGGCCTGAAATTCAAATTCTACAAAAGAAGATCCCGTTTCTTATTATGTCGATGAAAAAGCGATTGGGATCCCGTTTACTACGGGATCCCGTTTACTCAACGGGATCCCGATTTATAGAGCAAGATCCCATTTATTAAACGGGATCCTGAGTTGGTTTTGACCTTTTTTATTTTTACTGTCACTGTCGACCCTACAACTTGTTCTGTACGGCCGACAACGACATATTCACTATTTTCTATCAACTTTTGTCTTGTAAAGTCTCTTCAACTTGGGATTTATTTCAATTTTCAAAGGAGGCATCATTGGGACAGTGTTTGAGTGGAATTTTGTTTAATTGCTACTTGTTTGAAGGAGGAACAAAGAAGGAAGATTTTCAAGTTTTTGACATTCATTTGTACATACTTCAAAATTTGTTAATCATGGGATCACATGTCGTAATAAGAGGAAAGATAGGAAGGTATTGACCCCTGAAGAAATTGAAGCAAAGAGAGAGGAAGCAAAAAGACAAAGATAGAAGAATGAGGATTCGATCAATGAATAATGCTGAAGCATCCAATTTCACAACTATTGACTTAGTTAAAAACATTGAGGAGACCATAGATGTAGACGATGGAAATTTGCAAGAGGTGAATGTGGAACTAATACGATTATACAAATTACTCTTGGTATGTCTTCAAATCCCCCTTTCAATGCTATGGAGAATGTTTCAATAGGCACAAATACAGGTACATCTTCAAATCCACCTTTGAATGAAATGGAAACGATGTTTATAGGAGATTTAAAAGAAGCTGGATATATCAATGTTGAGATCAATAATATTTGTAGAGATCAAGATTTGAGTCAAATTGTTGTTGAAAATAAAAATGAAAATCGTTTTGTTGTTGAAAATGAAGATAAAAATAGTTTTGTTGTTGAAAATGAAAATGAAAACCGTTTTGTTATTGAAAATGAAAATAAAAATCCTTTGATTGAAAATGAAAATGAAAACTATTTTGTTGATGAAAATAAAAATTATTTTGAAGTTGAAAATGAAAAATCCAGGATGTGATGTTGAAAATGAAAATATTTTTTTAAAAATTGAAATAGATGTTTTGGATAATCTTCTTAGTAAGATTTCTTGGAGACAAATAAGAACACATGCCACTAGATTATATAAAGAATTTTTTATCGTAAAAAACTATCATTTCAATGTCAACTAATGATGCAATTAATCAGAATGTGGAAAATGAGAAAAGTAATGAAAAAGTTAGGCATTTTTGTTAAACAAAGAAGAAAAGATCAATCACTAAAACATGTTATGTCTATTGTTGCTAGTGTCATTTAGTCTATTGAAAAGAATAGTTAATCTAAAGATAAGAATACAACAAGACAAACTATAACAACTATTATAGTTAATAAAGCAACTTTGAATAAAAGAATGGTAAGCAATATTAGTGAAATTTTAAAAATACATCCTAAAACATTTGTAAGAGTGGGAAAGAGAAGAGAAAGTATAGAAATGATCCAATCAACCAATGTTAGAGTTTTAGTGGTCGACTCTCGAGATCTGACATGAAACTGAATGTTGAAATCAAATCTTTGATTGAAAAATATTGGCATGATAATACTAGGGTATCATCTAATGCTAGAGATGCTTTAAAATTAAAAGTGAGTTCCAAAGTTCGCGATCCTCATCCAAAACACCTATTAGATAC
This sequence comes from Cunninghamia lanceolata, assembly GCA_027924645.1. Classification (NCBI taxonomy): domain Eukaryota; kingdom Viridiplantae; phylum Streptophyta; class Pinopsida; order Cupressales; family Cupressaceae; genus Cunninghamia; species Cunninghamia lanceolata. Next base: position 1,126,974 of record BSBN01001495.1, on the reverse strand, counting down.
AACGCAAAATAAATTTTATAAAAAAAATTATGGGATTTAGTGTTACCTAGTAATATTAGAATAAGTCAAAGATCTTTTGAAAAATGTAAACCTTGGTATGTAAAGATTAATAAGCAACAAATATCTTGTTGTTGTAAAACGCATGCTCAAATTCGTTATTATTATGATGTGTTTCGATATATATGTTGTACTTTACATACTAACATGATTATGCAGGAATGTGATATTAATATGCCACCTAAAATAATAAAGGAGTTTATATCAAGTTTGTTTTGTGAAAGATCTAATGAGAAATTATTTTATTTAAGTTCATGTATTCTAGACAATGCACTAGTTGTGGCAATCTTTCTTTCTTAAGATTTTGTATGAATGAAAGGGTTGAAAATGATTTTGGACAACAATTAGTGGATGTTAAAAGATTTAAAGAATGTTGACTATTCTTTAAAAGATGGAAATTTTGGAAAGCGTTGTGATTTAATTACAGAAAAAGTTAGTGTACATGCATTCATATCAAAATTTAAAAGTAAGATTGTATCAAAATATGTCAAGCACTCTCAACATGCTCGATGGCTTGATGGACAATTTTGCGCATGTAGAAACACATTTCGAGTTGGTACTATACTATCAGTGGTTGATTTTATGGAAAATTGTACTCTAGCTCTGCAAGAGGAAATCTAATCACAATATTACAATTCAGTGTAGGTGGCTATGTTTGTTCATATTGTTTATAGACATGCAAATGATAGCACATAGGATGATAGAAAAGTTTTGAGGGAGTATCATTTATATTTGAGTGACAACCGGTTACACTCGTCAGAGTTTGTTCAATATTATTTCAATATATTTATACAAATTTAAGAAAAAGAGGAATCCAAATGACAAAATATCTCATATGGTCAAATAATTGTATGAGACAGTTCAAGAATGCTCGAATGTTCTATTGGTTAAGTAGGGTTCACAAGGAACATAATGTCCAACATATGTGGAGTTTTTTTTAAGCTGGACATGGTAAAAGAGAACATGATGGAGCTGGTGTGTGTGTTAAAAGAATTATTGCTAGAGAGCAATTGAAATTTGAGAATGCAATAAAATTTAAAGATGCACGTGGGATTGTGGATTGGTGCAATACAAGATTATCTACACCTGAATCAAGCGAGTACTCTACAATTCGTTGATTCTTTTGGTTGGTCGAAAAAGAGAATATTCTACCTAGACTTGATTGCAAGACAATTAGTGGATCTACTAAGTGGCATTCATTTAAGAGTTCGAATGCAAACACATTGACTGGCTAAATAGGGGAGCTTGCATGTTTTTGTCAGTTTTGTATTTCAGAAGATTGGGAAGCATGTGAGAATACAAAATGGATTGAAGAGTGGAAGCAAAGATCGTTGACACCTGCACAAGCACATGATCAATATGAAATAACAATTGAAAACAATGATCAAGTGTTTGCATTAGACAATTATGACCGTATTTTAGACCTTGTACAAGAATGTAATTTAATTCAATTTATTTCACTTTATTACAATTTTGTAGTGCTTTTATTTATTTATATACATATGAATGCATGTATGTACATTGGTCAAATTATATGGACATGTGCAAGTTATTGAATCAAATTTTGTTTGCAGGACATTGTATGTTGTTGCACCTGAGGAGAATGAAGAGGAAACTGAATATTGGTTGGCTCATTGTGTGGAGACTAAGCATAAGTTACTAGCACCTCGAGAAGATGATGATGGCTATCATTATCCAATAGGTTAGGTGATCCCCTTAAGACATCCCCTTAAACAAATTTTGATAACAAGCCTTTGATCCCCTTAAGCAAATTTTGAGAACTTCTTTGATCTCCTTAAGCAAATTTTGAGAAGTTCTTTGATGATGGCTATCATTATCCAATAGGTTCGGTGGTGGTTGTTGACTTGGCTACGAAAATACCTAATAAGGAAGAATGGTTTGTCCGCATTCAAAGATTATGAAACACATAAGAAGATTATACACTACTCACATGTGGTGGTGGCAACAAATATAAAACTAGTGAGGTATTGTGGAAGACCTGCAAATAAAGAGCAATGGACAATTTCTATGGAAGAGCATGAGACAATCATAGATGCGTTGCAAAAAAGAGAGGATGCAAATGATACAATGGAATAAGTAAATACAGGTAAATATAGTTTTAGTTTTATATTGTCCTTTTAAATACATTAAATACATGTTTTGATATTACTTGTGTGTTATTAATTGAAATTGATTTAAATTGTCATTTTATATCCTTAGGCCATCATCATAAATTCATCACATACTTTGAGACAAAAACGAGAGTCCATGTATCGATTCAACCTAGACAATATGGAATACTTGGTAAAAATAGTTAATTATTAGTTAAAATATATTTAAATACATGTTTTGATTATATATTGATATTGCTTGGACATTAATAGTTAAAATTGATTTATTATCTTTTTTTGTATCCTTAAGCCATCATCACATTGATCTCATACTTTGAAACAAAAAGGAGAGGATGCAGATTAAACCTATACACATGTGCACTAGGAACTTGTGAATACAGGTACTAGTTGTGTATATAGATAGTTTTATATAAATTAAAATACATGTTTTGATGATATATTGATATTGCTTGTATCATTTTTATATCAGGTGGTGTGAAGACCTGCTATGTTCCCCACAAGTTTCGAATTTTCTTGAGATGGCATAGCCACATTTTGTAAACATTGTTTTGAGTTGGCATATATGTAAATACACAATTACACATTTTGTACAAATTTGTATACATGTACATACACAATTATACTCTACACTTTTATATATCAAAATCAATATTCTATATATTTTGTTTGTTAAATGTGCATGTTTTGCTACTTTGAATTTACTTTAAATTTGATTGTATTATTGTTAAATTTGGTTGCCTAATTGGGAAACTTCACCAAATTTTGAGAACTTATTTCATCCCCTTAAGGCATCCTATTACGACATAAATTAAATTAACATTGACACTATTTTTGTATAGAATGTGATTGTTATGATGAGTCATTATAAATTACATCAATTGCGATTAACTATGAAACATGTACTTTGAAGTATTTGATCCCCTCAAGACGTCCTATTAGGACATATCCTAAATATTTATACTTAATTATATCATTTGTTATAATGAGTCACCCTAAAGTCTAATACTTAATTATATCAATTGTGATCCAACATGAGACATGTAGTTTGAATTCTTTGATCCCCTTAAGAAGTCCTATTAGGACCCCTCAAGACATCCTATTACGACATAAATTATATTAACATTAACATTATTTTTGTATAACTTTTGTGATTGTTAAATGATGAGTCATCCTAATTTCTACTACTTAATTATATCATTTGTTATATGATGAGTCTCCCTAAAGTCTAATACTTAATTATATCAATCGTGATTAAATATGAGACATGTACTTTGAAGTATTTGATCCCCTTAAGCAATTTTTTGAGAACTTCTTTGATCCCCTTAAGCAATTGTAGCGATTAAATGTGAGACATGTACTTTGAAGTAAATATGATCCCCTTAAGTAATTTATTTAGAATTTCTTTGATAAGTTAATTGTTAGATTCAAGACAGACAACTGAGAGGGGGGGTGAATCAGTTATCTAAAACTTTCTTCCAAATTAAACATTTAAGTCCACTTTATAGTTCAGTAGAAAATAATAAATCAATCATAAAACATAATGCATTAGATCAAGAGCAAAAACACATCAACACATAAGACACCAAGATTTTGACATGGAAAACCCGGTTAAGGGAAAAACCATGGGGTGATTAACCCAAGATTGTATTCTCTGTTAGAAGAATAGAAAGAACAAAATGTCACATGCCAATTAGGGCTCACTGCCCGAGCACACTGCTCACAAGAGGCCCACTGCCTACAAGAGACACACTGTCTACAAAATAATAAGTATCACATACTTGAACTGGAGAATAACATCTTCACCATGCTTGAGTCAGTTCCATTTAAGCCCAATACTTATGCTCTGCTTTTGCTCTTCTCTTCGCTACCACACTCTCATCTCCACAAGACACTCTTTGAAATGACTTCACAACTCCTTATTTATACAAGACATCGACTTAGGAATTATCATCCAAGTCGGCATACATAACAAAGCAAATACAATATGACTTAGTACAAAAGACTTCATGCAAAACAACACACTGTCAGCCACACAGATTTGAGACTTCAATCTTCTTCTAAGAACACACCAATCTTCACATAACATCTTCAAGATCATCTACAGGATGTGTAACTCATCCGGTCGGCTAGAGTTAGGAAGAACACCATCATCTAGAAGTAATCCTTCAGTTGTGAGCTCAAACTTCAATGCGGACCTCCAACACGAACTAGACATGATCCAAAGACCTCCACAAGCTTGCCTGAATCACTAGGAACATCCACACTACATCTGCTTGCTGAAGTCCTTATCTCCTTCATCCGGAACCTCAAGAACACAATCTATCATCACTGTCACAATGGAATAGATGCTTGTGAACCTCCAGATCACGAACCATTTGAGTTGTAACTTCACATGGACTTCCTAAACATTCCACCAAATCCGTAGAACTGGATATTGCAATTCCGGATCTCACCGGACCTATCTGTGTCACTCTATCACCTCTGAACACCTGTCAGAACCAATTTTACTTGAGCAGCCACAACTTCTTCAGATGATCATGTGGACCTCTAAAATCTTTGCTGGATCATCTTAAGACATATATCTACAAACCCTTTGAACCGCATCTTTTGATCTTCAACTTAGCTAGGATCTTTAGTTCACTGTCTTCACTATTCTTCTCTGATCCTGATTACAACTAATTTTCTCAATATCCTCAGCATACAGCTCGTCCAATCCTTATCATCAATGCAACAGGAGTATGTTGTCATCAATGACAACACCGGTTAGGCCCATACTTGCAACAATCTCCCCCTTTGTCATTAATGGCAACATATGATGTGAAAAATTGTTTTAACCATCAAGACAAGAACTTTTCTTTACTGACACAACTCTCCCTATCACCAACAACCATTCACATGTCTTCTCTTCCTTTACTGCTCACCCTTTGATTAGAAACCACTTTTTGTTTTTCACATGTCTTCTCTCCCTGAGTAGCAGCTTCCCATCATCAATCCAGACCACAAGATATGACTATGATATCCACCGGACTGATGCACATCAGTGCACCTTAGTTCATCACCGAAGGGGTAATAACCCCTAACTTCTCCCTGAGATACTCAAAAAAGTCCTTAGGTAGAGGTTTGGTAAAGATATCTGTAATCTGATCCTTAGAAGGCACAAACTCCAATCTGACTTCATTCTTGTTCACTTGCTCTCTCAAAAAGTGAAATTTGATGGATATATGTTTAATCTTTGAATGCAACACCAGACTCTTAGATATATTTATTGCACTTGAATTATCACAGAAGATTGTGATAGGCTCCTCATACTCCACTCTTATGTCTCTTAGCATTTGCTTCGTCCACAAAACTTGAGTGCAACTACCTACTGCTGCAATATATTCTGCTTCAGCAGTGGACAAAGATATTGCCTCTTGTTTCTTGCTCAGCCAAGAAACCAATCTCTTCCCCAAAAAGAATGCTCCACCACTGGTACTCTTCCAGTCGTCCACATCTCCTGCCCAATCCGCATCTGTATATGCATGAAGAGAAAAATCATGATCTCTGGGATACCACAATCCATACTCAACTGTCCCTTTTAGATATCTAAAAATCCTCTTGATTGCCATGACATGAGATTCTCTAAGATCAACTTGGAATCTAGCAACAAGACCAACAGCATTCATGATGTCAGGTCTAGTTTGAGTGAGATATAATAGTCCTCCAATCATTGACCTGTACATTTTCTAATCTGCCTTAGGAGAGTCATCATCTTTGCTTAATTTACATCTGGTTGCCATGGGAGTATTTATTTGCTTTGAGTCTTCCATCCCAAATTTTTTCAATAATTCTTTCACATATTTGGTCTGAGAAATGAAGATTCCTTTCTTTGTTTGAGTGATTTGTAGACCCAAAAAGAAATTCATTTCCCCAAGCATGGACATCTCAAATTCACTTTTCATTTGATTTGCAAAAGTTTTGCACATACTATCTCTTCCTCCAAAAATGATATCATCAACAAACACTTCAACAATCAAGATGTTTTCATGATCAATTTTGAAATACAAATTACTATCAGCAGTACCTTTGTTGAAACCAATCTTCAAAAGATGCTTATCCAATCTTTCATACCAGGCTCTTGGGGCTTGCTTCAGTCCATACAATGCTTTCTTCAACTTACAGACCATATCACCATGATCAGACAATTGAAATCCATCTGGTTGCTCAATGTATACTTCTTCTTTCAAGTCTCCATTTAGAAAGGCAGACTTGACATCCATCTGATATACTTTGAAGTCCTTGAAAGTAGCAAAAGCAAGAAATAATCTGACTGCTTCAATTCTTGCCACCGGAGCAAAAGTTTCTTCAAAATCAACTCCTATTTGAGAGTAACCCTGGCAGACCAATCTGGCTTTATTTCTAATTACTTCACCAACTTCATTCAGTTTGTTCCGGAAGACCCATTTGGTTCTAATTACATTCTTATTTCTAGGTCTGGGAACAAGATCCCAAGTGTGATTTTTCTCAATTTGCATCAGCTCTTCCTCCATTGCTTTAGTCCAGTTTTCATCATTGCAAGCTTCATTCACTGTCTTAGGTTTAATCTTTGAAATCAGACAATACTCTTCTGAATCTTGAGCAATCCTTCTTCTTGTTTGTACACCTTTTCTTTTGTCACCTATGATCTGATCTTCAGAGTGATTCACTTTTACATACCTGGGAACTTTGGGAGTTTCTTACACTTTTGATTCTTAAACGGGCTCATTCAAACTCATCTCTTCTTCCTGATTTACCGGATTAGTTTGAATCTGAATTTAAGAGGGGGCTTGGGCTCCTTGAATCAGAACACCATTCTGATCATCTTCATCATATTCATAAAACCTTGAGGGTTTTTCAATTGCTTCATCAACCTTCACATTTGTACTTTCTATAATCTTTCTTAGTCTCTTGTTATAGCACTGGTATGCTTTGCTTTGAGTAGAATAGCCCAAGAATATTCCTTCATCACTTCTAGCATCAAATTTGCCTAAATCTTCATCCCTCTTAATGTAACATTTGCTACCAAAAACTCTAAAATACCTTACTGTGGGAGTGATGCCAAACCAAAGTTCATAAGGAGTCTTACCGGTATTGCTTCTGATTTTTACTCGATTGAGAGTATAGACTGCAGTGCTTACAGCTTCTCTCCAATAGATTTGAGGAACATTTGCTTCCATCATCATGGTCCTAGATGCTTCCTGGATGGTCCGGTTCTTTCTCTCCACTACTCCATTCTGTTGTGGAGTCCTAGGAGCAGACAACTGTCTTTTTATTCCATGTTTCTCACAGAATTCTATGAACTCACTGGATGTGAATTCTCCACCTCTATCAGACCTCAGACATTTTAATTTTAATCCAGTTTCATTCTCTACCATAGCCTTGAATATTTTGAATTTCTCAAGAGCTTCTGATTTCTCTCTCAGAAAAGTAACCCATATCATCTAGGAATGGTCATCAATTAATAACATGAAGTATCTATCACCTTGCACACTCCTTATTCTTGCCGGACCACATAGATCAGTATGAACTAAGTCCAATAATCTGGTAGAAGATTGTTCCTTGCTTTTGAATGAGACTCTGCTTTGTTTCCCCAACTGACATTCTTTGCACAAACTATTTGTAGGTTTCACCAGTTTTGGAAGATCTCTTACAACCTGAGTGTTGCTTGTCTTGATGATATTATCAAAATTCACATGACACATCCTCCTATGCCATAGCCAACTCTGATTAATTTGCACAAATAGACAACTTTTACCAGTACCAACTAAATGGAAGATATTACCTTTTGTTTGAGTACCGGATGCAATCTCTGTTCCGAAACTTTCAAAGATCTTTCATTTTCCATTCTTGAATCAGAGGTCATAGCCTTTGTCCACCAACTATCCAACACTGAGAAGATTGTGCTTCAATCCTTCAACATACAGTACATTACCGGTTTTGTTCTTTCCATCAAAAGAAATAGTTCCCCTACCTCTGATTCTACCAACAGAATTATCACCAAACTTTACTATTCCTCCTTCATACCTTTCCAAATCTATGAACTTATTTTTATCACCTGTCATATGGTGAGAGCACCCACTGTCAATGACCCAAACATCCTTTTCTTCAACTTGGGAAGCCAGAGCCCTTTCTACAATTTTATGATTGACAGATTCAGAGGGCATTGGATCTTCTTCCTTGATGGCAATAAACACCCAATCACTTCCGGATTTGTTTCCTGTTTCTGATTCATCATCTGTTACTCCTTCATCATCATCCTCTTCATGAACATAGTAACAATTCTTTTGGAACCTTGATCTGTTAGGATTTGGTCTTGAAAATATTTCCAGACACTTTGAGGCAAAATGACCAATCTTATTGCAGTTAAAACACTTAAAAGACAATTTCCCTTCATACTTACCGGATCCTCTTGGCAGTCTTTTTGCAATAAGGGCTTCAAGTTGAGTAGTTTCTGCTTCTTCTTCTTCCAAGTCTTTTCTTGCTTTTTCATACCATGATAGTTTCCTTGAAGAGTTTTCTCCCAGATCAAACCTTTGTTTACCTTTTACAGAGGCATTGGCTTTGAATGCAAATTCAGTCTTGGGGGGGCATCTCCAAACTCGGTCAATTCAAATGCAGCCAATTTACCAACTAATTGATCTCTTGTGACACCTGAATGGGCTTTGAATTCTTCAATGGTAGCAACCTTGTATTTATAAGAAGCAGGAAGGGATCTGAGAACTTTGCCAACAATCTCATCTTCATCCAAGACTCCACCAGCACATCTAATGCCACAAACAAGCTCATTTACTCTTGGCATAAAAGTAGTAATATTTTCATCTTCTCTCATCTTCAGATTTTCAAATTTTCCTTTCAGACTCTGTAGACTTGCACATTTAACATACTTGTCTCCTTCATGCAGAAGTTCTAGTTTTTCTAAAATCTCAAAAGCAGTTTCTAGGTCAACAACATTTGTCAGCTCTGAATCAGACAAGGCACTTAGAAGAGCTTCTTTAGTCTGCAGATTGTTTTCAAAATCTGTGATTTCATTTGCAGTTTTCAGGCCATTCTGTGGAGGAATATACTTTGTTGAAGCTATGGTCCAATACTGCATTCCCATACATTGTAAGTGACATTTCATGTGACTTTTCCAAAGATTAAAATTGGTTCCATCAAACTTCAGACTATCCTTCTTGTAGGACGACATCCTGGATCTCCTCAAGCGGTTAAGCTCCTTTTAGAGGAACTTAGCTCTGATACCAATTATTAGATTCAAGACAGACAACTGAGAAGGGGGTGAATCAGTTGTCTAAAACTTTCTTCCAAATTAAACACTTAAGTCCACTTTATAGTTCAGTAGCAAAATAATAAATCAATCATGAAACATAATGCATTAGATCAAGAGCAGAAACACATCAACACATAAGACACACACCAAGATTTTGACGTGGAAAACCTAGTTAAGGGAAACACTATGGGGTGATTAACCCAAGATTGTATTCTCTGTTAGAAGAATAGAAAGAACAAAATGGTACATGCCAATTAGGGCTCACTGCCCAAGCACACTGCTCACAAGAGGCCCACTGCCTACAAGAGACACACTGTCTACAAAATAATAAGTATCACATACTTGAACTGGAGAATAGCATCTTCACCATGCTTGAGTCAATTCCATTTAAGCCCAATACTTATGCTCTGCTTTTGCTCTTCTCTTCGCTACCACACTCTCATCTCCATAAGACACTCTTTGAAATGACTTCACAACTCCTTATTTATACAAGACGTCGACTTAGGAATTATCATCCAAGTCGGCATACATAACAGAGAAAATACAATATGACTTAGTACAAAAGACTTCATGCGGAACAACACACTGTCGGCCACACAGATTTGAGACTTCAATCTTCTTCTAGGAACACACCAATCTTCACATAACATCTTCAAGATCATCCGCAAGATGTGTAACTCATCTGGTCAGCCAGAGTTAGGAAGAACACCATCATCCTGAAGTAATCCTTCAGTTGTGAGCTCAAACTTTAATGCGGACCTCCAACATGAACTGGATACGATCCAAAGACCTCCACAAGCTTGCCTAAATCACCAGGAACATCCACACTACATCTGCTTACTGAAGTCCTCATCTCCTTCATCCGGAACCTCAAGAACACAGTCTGTCATCATTGTCACAATGGAATAGATGCTTGCGGACCTCCAGTTCATGAACCATTTGAGTTGTAACTTCACATGGACTTCCTAAACATTCCACCAAATCCACAGAACTAGCTATTGCAATTCTGGATCTCACCGGACCTATCTGTGTCACTCTGTCACCTCTGAACACCTGTCAGAACCGGTTTTACTTGAGCAGCCACAACTTCTTCAAATGATCATGCTTACCTCTGAAATCTTTTTTGGATCATCTTAAGACATATATCTACAAACCCTTTGAACCGCATCTTCTGATCTTCAATTAGCTAGGATCTTTAGTTCACTGTCTTCATTGTTCTTCTCTGTTCCTGATTAGGACTAATTTTCTCAATATCCTCAGCATACATCTCATCCAATCCTTATCATCAATGCAACAGGAGTATGTTGTCATCAATGACAACACCGGTTAGGCCCATACTTGCAACATTAATGCCTTGACTATGAATCACTAAATTTGTAAAGTAAAAAATATTTAAATGTCCTGTTAATTTCAACTTTAATTTCATATTTGTATTTAATTTCACATTAATGTCCTATTAATGTCTTGACTATGAATTTTTTGTAAAGTACAAATATGATTCCCCTATGGTCAGTGTCATCTTAAGGGGATAAAATTTAATTGTTAATGTGATATGAAATCTCATTAAAAATTACATCATTAATAATTTTATTAGGAGAAATTGTGATGGCTTAAGGGGTCCTCGTAGGATGGCTTAAGGGGTCGTAATAGGATGGCTTAAGGGGATCTATGAATGAAGGTCCTAGGACAAAATGATGTCTTAAGGGGATAAAATTTGGTGAAGTTGCTCAAGGCAACCAAATTTCATTAAGTTAAATATATATTATTTTTAAGGGGTTGTAAGTATAGTTTTAAGGGGATCTATGGCTTAACTGTCCTAGGACAAAATGATGGCTTTAGGGTTTAGGGTTTAGTGTATCAAAACAAAGCCATATTCTAGGACAAAATGATGGGTTTAGGATTTAGTATATCAAAACAATTCTAAGTATCACAAACTAAGTATATCAAAACATTTCTAAAAAAGTTCAAAATGTGTGAATGTAATCCATCATAGATACACCTCTAAAAATTAGAATTAAAAAAAAACACCAACTAAAAATTAATACAATATTAATTAATAGATCCATCCAACCAAAAAATATCTATCCAACCAAATTCTTTATAAAAGAGATCCATCAAAACAAATTCTTTCTAAAATATCCATCCAAGGTCAAATTCTTTATAAAAATAAATGACCTAATTAAATACAATGAAAAATGTGTAAGGCTCATTTATGTCTAAGGCGTGTAAATGAAAAAATGAATAATTGTTAATGTGATCTATGAAATCTCATTAATTGTCTAAGGCATGGCTTAAGGGGATCTATGAATTAAGGTCCTAGGACAAAATGATGGCTTAAGGAAATAAAATTTGGTGAAGTTGCCGAAGGCAACCAAATTTTATTAAGGGGATCTATAAAGTAAGCTCCTAGGACAAAACATTTGATGGCTTAAGGGGAAAAGATTTCATTTATTGAATTGTTTTAAACAACATTGGGGTTCTTCATTTTGAGCGTGATGAGTACATGAATTTTAGAAATGCTATCGAATGTTTAGACTACATGAATCAAATTTGTAAAGTAAAAATATTTGAAATGTATATGTTTTTGCCAACTTGTGTATATTTTATTATTGTTATCAATACTACAAGTAGTTAAATTTCATAAATCTAACTATATGTGTAAATGTACAACAATAGTCCGTAAAATACTGAAATTAATAAAGTCCATGAAACAATATATAAAGTCCATGAAAATACTGAAACATATATATATATATATATATATATATATAGATCTAGTCCACATGTGAAATACTGAAATACATAAACATGTACATATAGAGTCCATGAAATACTGAAACATATATAGATCTAGTCCATGAAATACTAAAATAATGAAACATGTATAAATAGTATGTATGCAACATGCACTGAAACATATATAGAGTCCATGAAATGTACTAAAACATATATATGTCTAACTCCTATCATCCCTATAATCAAGAGACCTCTTCACTCCACGCTGAGTAGGATGATCTGAATCAGTCTGAACAAGACAAATATTTACTTGAAATCAGGTTTAAAATGTTTAGAAATGATAATTTAATTCATTTTAATTTATAAAATCATAAAAAATACCATATCAGGCTGCTCATCTCCTATGACGACCTGCTCTACATGCTCTGCTACATGACCTATCTCATGCTATAGAAGAAAAAGAATTTTTAACACATGTCAACATATATTCTATTGAAATTTACTTTAAGTTCACAATGTATATTATAATTGACTTTAAATTATATAATCTAAATTTTAAACTATACCGTATGAGGCTTCTCATCTCCTCTGTCATCCTACTCTGCATGTGTTGTTGTAGTGGTATGGCATCAGCAGGATGAAACATGTCACTGACAAGGTCCTACAAGGTCATTTATAAAGCACATGTGTACAAATTAGGTTAAAACATATATATTCACTTCTGTACCCAATTTTTTTAATCTAGATTTAAAAGACCTACATAAATTACACGTACACATAGATAATTTTTTCAAGAAACTTAAATGCAACTAACTCCTGAAATTGAATTGGATCATCCAGGTGTGTTGTAATACCCATCCTCATCATTGTGTCAACCTACATAGACATATTATATTTTTAATATATATAAGTACATGCACGTTTGATATAGTGAATTTAAAATACAAAAATCTAACTTGTATAGTTTTTAAAATAGTATACATACAAATAGCTCATGTGAGACACCCAACGATGGAGGAGCGCTCGAGACACCCTTTAGAGGATCTGATGTGGAAGTCGGATTACTTCCCTGAACCAGCATAAATTTTTAATGTACATGTTCAAGACTGAATTATAAATTAAAATCAACTTACTAAAATTATTTAATATATATTTAAAAAATTATTCAAAATACCCCAAATGGGTGGTCGAGATGAACAGGTGTTGATGAAAAACAAAAACGATCAAAAGAACTCATTGTGCCTGTTGCCATCATCTACACCAAACAATTTGATTGTTAAAATATTACAATTTAATTGATCTATATGTTCATTCAAAACACGTGCTTAAAATTGTTATAAATTCAACATGTGTACCTATATATATACATATGTCGAATGATCAGTGGGGTGATCCTCAGCAATTAGAAAATCAACAAATAACCCATTTCATCAGATGATGCATGTGCAACTGAAGTAGGTGTTGCTTGATTAGGTCCATAACATAATTGATTGCAACTCATACATGTATGAGGCATCGACACATGTGGAGAGGTACTAGGACCAGCTCCACCATCTGCTCCTCCATGGTCTTGAACCCTGGCAACCATCACAGAAGTCTGCTCATCGAGGCTACCTAAGAGCGCACTCAATGCTCCTAATACAGATACCACTGCACGATGTTGGATGGGTGCAGGAATGGCAGCAAAAGGACGGTCAACAAGAGGTTGAGAAGGCATGGGTCATTGGGGATCAACCCGTGCCCCAAACCTCTATTGTGGCATGCCGCCACCAATACCTTGGAATGACCTGAGATCAAAATAATTGGGTTTCCTATTCAAAACAAACTCTGCATATAATTTTCTTAAGAAATATAAAGGAACCTCACAATTAGGATGAGGTGGATAATCAAATACCATCCACCACCTATCCCAAAAATTGGTAGACATCCCTACATGTCTACACCACCTAATTGATATTCTTTTCTTATTTGGTGGAATTGGTTCATTGGTGATGGGGTGCCTAAAATATTGAGCTAAATCAGCTTTTGTGATTTTTAAATCCAATATCTGCCTATAAGAGAGGCCATCAACATAAAACTAGTGCCTCTCCTCTCTCCATAATTGAAAAGTGTCCAAGTCCACATCAATGGACCTAATAGAATCTACAATGTTTTGCATCAAAGATGCAAAATGCATGAAGTGAGGTGGCATGAATTGTTCACTTCAAATGGCATTGATTTTTTCTTCGATGGATATGATATTTTCATTAATTCTGGCTCGCAAGCGAGCCTCATCTAATCCAGGTGGGGATGGAGGTGGGTGATTTTGAGGTGGAGATGGAGGTGGATCATGGTGTTCAGGTGATGGGGACCATAGAGGTGGCGCATTGAGGAAATCCTCAACATCAAAGTGAATATCATGATCCATGATATAAAAACTATATGAACCTATATATATACATAAATATACAAACAAGTACAAAATTACCTTTCAAGAATCTATATATGTAAATTATAAATAAACATTTATCAAAAACTAGATATTATACATGTTGAGAAATTACAAGAAATATTTAAATTAAACTTACATGTGACTACATTTAAAAGAAAAATCAGGACCTACATACACATGTATATTACATCATTCAATTTGAGCATACATACAAATTTCAAAATTTAGGAGATTCTAGTTCTATGTAATTTTAATACATGTGTACATATACTAAAAAATAAACTGAAAACACGTACATAAAAAAAGGTAAATTTTGGGGCTTTCAATACATAGTTTAAAGTGTTTACAAGGAATAGTGAAGTTTCCCCTTAAATCCTAATTTATTAAATTCCCTTAATCCACATGTCATCTTTTATAGGTCCATAAACCATGATAATGGAATGATTTTGTCCATAGTTGACCAAGTTTAATATATATCTTAAACAAGTTTGTAAAAAATTCTAGCTCATCTAACATTATACAAATCAAGATCAAATGTGAATGATAAATTTTCAACTATTATTAGTGGCTTAAGGGGATTAATGAGTAGATTTCAAGGGTTCATTAGTGCTATTATTAATGGCTTAAGGGGATTTTATGATCATACCTTGACAATGGCATGTGGTTTGTCTACCTTTGAAAAATAAATAATTGTTAATGTGATGTGAAATCTAGTTTTATAGGGCCCCATTTTGATGAACTATTTTTGTAGGTTAATTATTGGTTGTTTCAACCCCCTACCTATAATTAATTGATAGTACAATTTTCATTTTACATATCCTATTTTTTAAAATGTATTTAGGACATAATTAAACCCTAAACCCTAAACCCTAAATCGTCAACCCTAAACCCTTAACCCTTAACTATAAACCCTTAACTCTTAACCCTAAACCCTAAATCCTTAACCATAAACCCTTAACCTTTAACCTTTTTAACCCTAAACCCTTAACACTAAACCCTTAACCTTAAACCCTTTTAACCCAAAACCCTAAACCCTTAACCCTTAACTCTTAACACTATACCCTTAACCCACAAAATGTGTATGCAATCTTTCATATCACTCATTGCCATTAATCTAACCCAAGAAATGCATTTGACCTAAGAGAATCCATTCACTTGTTGAGTTGACAAACTCCTAAACAATTTCTATAAACACTACCCTAACAACTTTAGCTATCTAGAAGACAAAGGTGAATATTTTTTAAGGGCATGTTATGTTGAATTGATATTGTGTAGCATAGATCAAATTTATGTAGTAAATCAAGCTCATGACACTTGGGATTGAACTTGTAGCATTAGGTAATAAATTGTAGAGTTTTTTGAGGTGACACAAAACCTAAAATAGGAATCATATAGTGCCAATTAATTATCTAGCAATGATATTTATCAATTTAGCATAACATCCACATCGTTCTAAACCATCATCAAGTTTAAAGCTAAGTACTTCTATCCTATGTATATAACTTTCATATATTTATTGTAATTATTTATAAATGCTAACTTTAATTAATCCAAGTTAATTTATACTTCAATAATTATATTTATTTAACCTAAATATATGTAAAAAAGATTTTATTCCCCTACACCTCTCTACACTTCGTAGGTGTAGTTAAGCTATTATAATGACAACAGGTGTTCTATAGTGATAGTAAGGCTCGAAACATCATATTGTGACTGTGTAAATACAAATTTCCAAATAAAATCCCCCAAATCTAGATATAGATATTATTGAGAGGAATTTACAAAATTTTAATTTACACTATCGAGAGATATTAGTGTCATCTAACATCTATCTATACTTTTGGCATTGTACATTTAACCCTAAACCCTTAACCCTAAACCCTAAACCCTTTTAAACCCTTAACCCTAAACTCTTAACCCTAAACCATAAACCCTTAATCATAAATCCTTGACCCTAAACCCTAAACCCTTAACCCTAAACCCTAAACCCTAAACCCTTAACTCTTAACCCTCAATCCTAAACTGTTAACCCTAAGTTCCCTAAACCCTAAACCCTAAATCCTTAACCATCTACATCCTCTTAAGACAATCCTTAAGCAATTTTAATTTACACTATCGAGAGATATCGGTGTCATCTAACATCTATCTATACTTTTAGCATTGTACATTTAACCCTAAACCCTAAACCATTAACCCTTAACCCTAAACACTTTTAAACTCTTAACCCTTAACCCTATACCCTAAACCCTTAACCCTTAACCGTAAACCCTTGATCCTAAACCCTAAACCCTTAACCCTTAACCCTTAAGCCTAAACCTTAAACCCTAAACCCTAAAACCTTAACCCTTAACCCTAAACCCTAAACCCTCAACCCTAAATTGCTAACCCTAAGTTCCCATAACCCTAAACCCTAAACCCTAAATCCTTAACCATCTACATCCTCTTAGGACAAGCCTTAAGCAATTTTCTTAAATCCCCTTAATCCATGTCATATCTCCTAGGTCCATAAACCATGCTAATGGAATGATTTTGTCTTAAGTTGACCAAGTTTAATATATTTATCTTTTTAAACAAGTTTGTAAAAACTTCAAGCATCTAACATTATGCAAATTGATCAAATGTGAATGATCAATTTTCAACTATTATTAGTGGCTTAAGGGGATTAATGAGTACATTTCAAGTTGTAGGTCATCTACATCCTCTTAGATCATCCCTTGACAATGAGTAGATTTCAAGGGGATTAGTGCTATTATTAGTGGCTTAAGGGGATTTTATGATCATCCCTTGACAATGATATGTGGTTTGTCTACCTTTGAAAAACAAATAATTGTTAATGTGATGTGAAATCTAGTTTTGTAGGGCCACATTTTGATGAATTATTGTTGTAGGTTAATTATTGGTTGTTTCAACCCCCTACCTATAATTAATCGATAGTACACTTTTCATTTTACATATCCTATTTATGTCTGAGGCATATAAAACTTTGTGGCTTGATATAAATGAGTAGATTTCAAGTTGTACCATCTATGTATCCTCTTAGGACATGCCTTAAGCAATTTTACTTAAATCCCCTTAATCCACATGTCATCTTTCCTAGGTCCCTAAACCCTTAACCCTAAACCATAAACCCTAAATCCTTAACCATATACATCCTCTTAGGACGGGTCTTAAGCAATTTTCTTAAATCCCCTTAATCCATGTCATCTTTCCTAAGTCCATAAACCATGCTAATAGAATGATTTTGTCTTAAGTTGACCAAGTTTAATATATTTATCTTTTTTAACAAGTTTGTAAAAACTTCAAGCATCTAACATTATACAAATTGATCAAATGTGAATGATCAATTTTCAACTATTAATAGTGGCTTAAGGGGATTAATGAGTAGATTTCAAGTTGTAGGTCATAGATATATCCTCTTAGATCATCCCTTGAAAAAGAGTAGATTTCAAGGGGATTAGTGCTATTATTAGTGGCTTAAGGGGATTTTATGATCATCCCTTGACAATGACATGTGGTTTGTCTACCTTTGAAAAACAAATAATTGTTAATGTGATGTGAAATCTAGTTTTGTGGGGCCACATTTTGATGAACTATTGTTGTAGGTTAATTATTGGTTGTAGGGCCACATTTTAAAATATAAAATTTCGCATTTATCCTATTACTATTAATGAAATACCATTTTATGAATTCATTTGAACCATTGAGACTTTAGGGTTTTGTTTCAATTCAGTTTAGGGTTTTCTTTTTGTGTAGGGTAATTGTTTTTAGGTTTCAATTTAGTTTAGGGTTTTTTTTTGTAGGATAATTGTTTTTAGTTTTCTTTCATATGAGGGTTTATACAGTTTTGAGAAAATTGGAACCAAATTTAAAACCTAATATAGAATAATACAGAAAAAAAACTTGAAATAAAAATTACAAATTCAAAAAATGTAAAAAGTGTGGAAAAATCCACTCACCTAGAGTTTAAGGTGGCCGGAAACACTCTTTTGATATTCAAGATCCCAATCTCTAACCTATGACTATCGCTGAGAAATGAGGTCGCAGGCGTTTTCTAAAAAATTTAATACTTCTCCGAAACGGGATCCCGTTTCTTGGTTCGAGGTTCGGGATCCCGCTATGTAACGAGATCCCATTCTAGATTTTAGGCTCAGGATCCTAATCCATAATGGGATCTCATTTTGCTTTGCCCGATTTTGGGTTTTTGCCTAAGTCCGAAACTTCCACGAGAAGTGGACTCAACTTTGTGCTTTTACCCTGATAACATGTGTCATAATTTGGTCAACAAGTGTAATTCCCTCTTATAGCTCTCTTATGTGTTATAGATGCTCTTACATTTTTTATGTGGGAGGCCCAACTTCTGAAGGCCATAACTTTTGGCCTATAAATCCACTTGAGTACACGTCTTCATAACCAACTTGCTCTGATTAAGGTCCATTTTGACTTTTTTTGGGGTCAAAATCAACCTTTAGAGCCCTGAAAATTGTATCTTTATGTTCTATAGCCCAAAAATTACATTTTTTGTTCTTAAGGCTAGGATGCAAGGTTGAGAGATATTTCCTAAAATTTCCTTCTTATGGCCCTTCCTTATGGCCCTTCTTAATTTCCTAAGATACTGGACCCTGATTTCTGGTATGGGTAAATTATGCAATGCGGATGTGTAGTATAGACTTAGTTGCCAGCAATGACAACACTTATCATGCCTAGCAATGTCTCTTTCCAACAATCTCCCCCTTTGGCATTGATGGCAACACTTAGTGAAAAATGACTAAGTGTCGGAATAACTCCCCCTTTGCTTGTGCTCCATACAGTTGTTCACATTGCTTTCCGATCCTCTCCCTTTTGTTGGATTCTTCATTTTTCACTTCTCTTCACTCCCCCTTTGACATCAATAGCAAAGGGTGGGATCCACAATCACTAATCATGCAAAAAATTTGTATATAAGACCGCATATGTACAAACAGTCCATATGTTATATTTACATATATTTAAGGATATCTGCAAAAGTACTCTTTAACTGTACAAATTCGGTGGCCCAACCTCTCTTCATACCATCCAAAATTGAAATGTGTCCACTCAGTAGAAATGCATATGCTTCTGCTTTCCTTAGATCTGAGGGATTACTTGCCCGGGAAGTACTTTGGGCCTCTAACAAAGTATTAAACATTACTTCCAACTTAGGGGTAATCAGTCCCCGGAGCTCACCCATTCTTTCTGTAATGTTCTTCTTTTCTTTGATAAGCTTCTTTACTTCATTTGTTAGGCGAATTGCTTGACATTCTTGGCTCACCGGAGATACTGTTAAAGGATCAAAACTTTGAGATAGGTCTAGCAACTTTTTCTCCTGCTCCTTTATCTTTTTCTCAATATCCTCTACTATTTTGGGCCATGATAAACAAAACTTATATACATCACCACCATCCTTAAGAGCAATTTCAATACTCTTTATACCAATATCGAGTGTTTTTCTATCATTATCTATAAGGCCTTTTAGTTCACTAAACCTCTTATCCAAAAATTCTTTCCAGACCTTTACTTCGGCTGACTTCTCAAAAGACTCAAAATTTGTATTTACAGAATGCACAAGATTTTTCAAATTACCAGAAGGAGAATCAGATGTATTTTTCTGATAAGTGGGCATGATCTTCTCCAGTATTCCGGATGCTAGGCCTACCAACTCACTATTTTCTATGTGAGATTTCAGCATTTTCTCCCTTGCCTTGGCCTGTGTAAATGATGATATCTTCAGCATTTGCTTGAGAGAGAGAGTGTCTAGATTGATTGGTCCTTGTATCAATTCCGGCTCTTCTAACTCTAGCATCTCCTTGCTGAGAAAACTCTGCACTGAATCCACAGTGTCTCTTGTCACACTTGCTATTTCAGTTTCCTTCCCTTGTTCTTTGTCAGCGGCAACAACCAGATTGTCCTGCTTCAATACATTAGCACCATCTCCTTCTGTTGGTTCTTCTTTTCCTTGGTCCTTTCCGGAGTCATCAGTAGCAGGAGGATCCGAAGGATTATGACCAACATTTGCTTCTTCTATCAATACTTCCTCTTCTTCTTTTTGCACTTCCTCTTTTGAAACAGAGGGGTCATCAACTTCAGTTTTTTGTTCACTGATGTTTACTATTTCAACATCCGGAATCGATGAATAAATCCCATCATCTGTCTCCTCATAGGTTTGCTTCGGAGAATCTAGAGTATCACCTTGGTTATCATTTGCCTTTTCAATCTCTACTTCTAGAGCTTCTTGTTCCGAAGCTGAAGGATTGCCTGCTTCAACTTGTTCCTCTAAAACAATATAGTATTTTTTTAATCTAGGGCCTTCCTCAAAATTTCCTCTATTTCCTTTGCAACTTCCTCAGTTTCACCAAGCATTAGCTTGTTCATCTGGACCTTGCTTCTGAATTTCTCCTTAACTTCCTTGAGGATTTTATCTGCTTCCCTTCTGGTCATTACTGGGCATAGAGTGGAGAGGATATATTCTCTGAGTTCTAGATCTTTAGCCTTGGTTGTTTCCTTCCTCATCTCCAGAGTTTTCCTTAAACTTTTAGGAAGTTCTTGTAAAATTTCCAGTAGAGCTCTATTGAATTTATTCAAGTATGTGATGGTGGCATCTTCCAAAATTTTCTTATTTGCTTGATCAAAATTATCATAAGAAGCTTTGATAGGCCTTAGATTTCCATGAACAGTAATTGTTTTTACAATTTCATCAACTGCCATAGCAACCTTACCAGTTTCTTGCTTTTTAATCGCCTTTTTGCTTCTGGAAGGCTAGTACTCAGAAGCCTTTGAAGTCTTGGCTTTCTTGGATCTTATCTCTCTAACTTCATCTGTGTCTGTTTCTTCATCATCTTTTATGTTGACATACGTTCTTGTAGCCTTTGTTTTCTTTCTCTTAATTCCTTCACCGGATGATCTATCTTCTGGTTTTGTAGGTTTAGGGGAAACAGAAGCAGCAACAGAGCTTCTAGTAGTCCTTGAAGTGGAGGATGGTTCCACTGGAGCATCTTCTTGTTTCTTGTCCTGCCTTTCCTTTTCAGCTTTTTCAGTTCTCTCTCTGTTTTGCTTCACTGCTTCCTTGGTCAGTCCAATGCTCTCAACATACTTTTCAACTTGCCTCTGCACTTTCCTTTTGGTCTCTGGTTTTCTGAGCTCCACATGTAATTTTAGACTTAGCTCTTTATATGTTCCAAACCTTTCCACAGATGTGTCTTTTGATTTTCTCAAGAGATGTTGAGCGTACATTTCTAAAACTTTCTCATCTACCTCATAGCCCATTGGCATAATCCATATGGTTCTGGGTTCCACAGCCTCCATTAGACACTGATGAGTGTTAACCATAAAGCATATTTCATTCTGATATTTCTCCACAACTGATTTAGGGATTCTCTCTCTTACAAGCATCATACTCTGAAAGTTTTTGAAGTAACCCCAAATGGTTGTCTTCTGAGCTTGGGAATCACCAAGGCTGAGTAGATGATCTCTTATTTACCATGCAACTGGCTTGTCATTTGTCTAGTGCACACCTTGAACTCCAGGCACTTCATTCATAAAACAGAAGAACAAATATATAATCAAGGAACCATACTTGAAGGTATTTTTCTTATATTTCTTTATTTTGCTCAGATTTTCAATCAACTGATTTTGTAGCAACTCATATAGGTCATAATCAACATTCTCCTTTAACATTTGATAGGCTGCATATATTATAGTTCCAGAGACAGAATTTTCCCTGCTGGAGTGGTAAATCTTGTACCCAATCACCATAGAGGAAAATTTAACATCCGGTTCTATAATATCATTGATGGTCATTGCCTTTTTGTCAAACTTGGCACCGGTAGCATCAATCACTGTCTGGTTTTTCATAGCTTTCAACATGGGCAATCCACCAGTTGAATTTAACCCGGTTACTGTCTTGATAACATCCTTTGTAATCTTGAATGGTTTCAATAGCCATATGAACTCATCATGTATTTGGCTCAAGATATATCGAACCCATTCAATCTCATCAAATGTCAAAAAGTTAATAACTTGCAAAAAATGTTTGCTTTCTAGGGCTTTGTATTCGGGTTTCAATTTATAGCTATCATCTCTTGGGTAGTTGTTAAACAAATCCAAGAGTTTCATATTTCCAAATTCCTCAATGCTATAGTGGATGTATGCCCTAATATCCTCAACATGCAGTACGCCATATGAAACTCCAAAAAATGCACCTAACGGTTCAACTTCAACTGACTTGTATGGATGCTTCTTAAATATTGGTCGGGGCCTTTCAGTTACATCAACAACTAGAGGTGTATCCATCTCAACAGATTCAGATTTAAAGCTTTATAGAGAAGTACCTTTTTCTCCCGCGGGGTTAGGGTTGATCAATTACCGGTTGAATTCACTCTTTGTTCTTCAATATTTGGATTTGCAGCTTAGATGCTCTTCTACTTGTTTCCTTCGAGTGCAAAGTGGTTTAAATGCATGATCAAGTGACCTTTTATCCTTCGCAAAACCTAATTTGGCATTGCAATAAATGTGTTGCCCTAACTTCATCTAGTTACTCTGTTTCTTGAACAGTTCTTCATGAATTACTCCACAAATTTTCATATCAACATTTTTCCTTCTAGAAATCCTTCCAAAAGTTCTAAAACACTTCAAAATATCTTCTCTCATTGTGCCATATCCTGGCACCCACTTACTGACTGGGAGAATTTGATGTTCAATGCAGCTCCCCCTAAGCCAGAGCTCCTAATTTAAATCTCGGAGGAATTGTCAGCACCGGATTCCGGTGCAGACCCATCACCATTTTTCATTGTATCTTTCTTCACCCAAATCTTGTTCATTTCGCTCTGTATCTCATTCACATCAATTTTTCTTTTGCCTTTGTCTTGTCTCTGCTCATCCAGTTTTCTATTTACTAGACCTCTTGTTCCATTATTCCTGCTTCTACATAATCTTGCAATATGACCAGATTTATTACAATTAGAGCACACAACATTTCCTTGCTTATATACTTGATTTCCTCTTGACCTCCACTGATTAGCCATGTGTCCAAATCCATTGCAAGCAAAATAGTAGCCATTGAAACAATTGCTATTAGAGTTATTCATTATCATACTTCTACATTTATTGGATCTATGACCATACCTCTTGCACTTGAAGCATTGACCAGAGAAGGATGGATCATTTTGATTTACTTTGCTTCTATACTGAGTAGCTTTATGGCCAAATTTATTGCAGTTGAAACAATTTCCATTGAAGGATGGATATCTTTGAGCATTTGGTTGTCTTACCGAAGGTCTTCTAGGTCTGTTTCTCCCATTCCTTGGTTGAAAATTTCTTTGTCCGGATCTAGAATTTTCACCTTTCTCATATCCAAGACCATGCTTGTCATCATCCTTTTTTTGTCCTTCAAGTAGTGCTTCAAGTTTAGCTAAGCTTATCTTGAACTTTTCTTTGTATTCATTTGCAACTTCCAAGTCATGTCTGAGAATGATAATTTGCTCCTCAAGTTCCTCCTCATTGTATTTGTATTCTTGCAAATCATATTTGAAATGACTAATTGTTCTGTCGATTTTGCAGCATTCTTCAATTCTTTCTTTTAGAGTTTGACTCAATTCTTCTTCAGTCTTCTTCCTTTGCTCAATTTCTTTGGTTAGCCTCATTACCCCATATTCCATTTCAAGTTTTTGAAGAGAGAGATCTTTTGATAACTTCTCACACTCCTTTGTCTTTTCTTCCAAAGCTTCATTCATGCCATTTTCTTTAGTTAAACTGGATAACTACAGAAGTAGCTTCTTTTTCCTTCCCATAGACTTCTTTAATTTATCTTTTAATATTTCAATGGTATCATCAGCATCCTTGAGTTCATCTTTTAGATTAGATATTTCTGCTTTGGACTGATCAAGATCTTTTAGAGCCAACTGAAGTTGATCTTTGAGTGAACCCATTGAAAAACTCCTAAGATCTTTCCTTAAGCTGTTAGGCTTCTTTTAAGGAACTTGGCTCTGATACCAATTGTTGGAATTGGTCTGGACAACTGAGGGGGGGGTTGAATCAGTTGTCACACAAATTAAACTTTTTTGCTTTTAATCCTCTTTTAAAACTTCTAATCAAATTAATGATATGAACATTAAAGCATGAATTAATAACACATGAGCAGAAACATAAGTAACACACTCGACACCAAGATTTTTGATGTGGAAACCCAGTTAAGGGAAAAACCATGGTGGGGGTTAACCCACAAAGATTATACTCTGTTAAAAGTATTACAAAGGGGAATTGATGGGGAGCGCACAGCGGGGAAATGCAGACCAGGCCCTAATTCCTTGCAGTCAACAACTCAATCGATTTTAACTTCGGCAAGAGAACCTCTATCGGCCCAAGTCTTTTATCTTTCTACCGATACACCAGTGGCATTTACCCTCGGCAAGACTTGTTATGTCGATGAACACTCGCAATCTTTGATCGATACGCCAATGAGCCAACACAACGATACACTGTTAGGGTTTTCAACTCTCACAAAGTCTAATCTACACTCTACGCCTAGCACATAGAGATGCCAGGGCATGCTACTGTGCACACTCCTCAGTCTGGAACATCTGCCCCGTCGAACAGGAAAACAAAACAGAAAACAAAAACAAATATTTATACAATGAAGCCATTCCACTGATTTCGACAGAAATCTCACCAGTGGAATGCTTCATGATGACATACAGCAACAAAATGGAAAGCACAGAGAATGGAAACCTACAGCTAAGCAATATGTAATTACAGGAAAATAGGAATCAAACTGATGGAATAGAACAATCTTTATTTCTTCTTAGAACAATCACAATCACATTCGATCACACTTCTGCTTCGATCTAATTACAATATATGATCATTTGGTTCCTTACTTAGAGTATTTATCAACTCACCCTGAGTAGTACCGAACTAACTCCAAGCGGTGAGAGATCAATCCAAGCGGCTAGGAGACAATCATCTAAAACAGCCTCCAACTGCCCTACTGCTTATTTTTAGCATTATGCGGTTACAATTTGACAAATGTCCCCTAAGTCACTTGGGACTTACAAAATGAACCTAGAACAAACTGAAATGAAAATGCATTGGTCAAATAGACCTTATTACAAAAGAAAACATGATTTTCTAGGTGCTCCTGTACCATACTCCCCGGGTGAAAGTTGTCTCAAGTCCTCTTAGAGACTAACTGCTGCAAATCACCACCTTGCTTCTTGATGTCTTCGTCCAGCATCCATGTGGATTCTGAATCTGGAAGTCCTTACCATTTGACTAAGTGCTCAAAATAGGTCTGATTTCTGGTCTCCTTTGCTATTCTGCTATCCAAGATACACTCCATTTTCGGTGGTTCCTTAGGTGGTAAATGTTGTACCCACTCTGCATTGTCTTGGACAGAATCTGCTGTACCTTCACTTATATCAGGACTCCTATATAATGTTAGATCAGCAACATTGAATATAGGTGAAATAGCAATATCATTAGGGAGTTCAATTTTGTAAGCATTAGGACCATATTTTTCCAGAATCTGACAAGGTCCAATTTTTCTCATCATCAACTTGCTATGTTTTCCTGTGGGCAGTCTATTCTTGTTGAGATGAACCATGACCATATCTCCTATTTGGTACTGCACATCTCTTCTTCTTTGATCCACTCTAGCCTTGATCTTCTGACTGTTCTAGTGTAGAGTATCTCTGACTTGTTGATGGATCTCTTTCATAGCCTCGGCAAATGTATCAGCATGTCCACTCCTTTTGTCCAACCCTTAAACATCTCTTAATTCAAAAATTTCTCTAGGATGACTACCATAAACAACTTCAAAAGGACTTAGACCTATACTTCTATTTGTAGAATCATTATAGGCATACTCTGCTTGTGGGAGTACCACATCCCAACTACTGCCATGTTCTTTTGTCAAACATCTCAGCAGATTGCCTAATGACCTATTCACAACCTCAGTTTGGCCATCAGTCTGAGGATGATATGTGGAACTAAAAGACAAATTTGTACCCAATCTTTTCCACAAGGTTCTCTAGAAATGTCCCACATATTTGTTGTCTCTGTCAGATACAATACTCAAAGGTAACCCATGAATCCTAACAGTTTCTTTAAAGAACAAACCTGTAATGTAACTAGCATCATTGGTGGTCTTACAAGGAATAAAGTACGCCATTTTGCTGAATCTATCTACCACAACAAACACACTGTCATAACCTATCCTTGTCTTGGGCAATCCCATCACAAAATCCATACTCAAACTTTCCCAAGGTCTGTTTGGTATGGGCAAAGGTTGGTACAGTCCTGCATTGGTTGAGACTCCCTTTGCTCGTTGGCAAATCATACAACTCTCAACAAATCTTCTGATATCAGATTGCATCTTTGGCCAAAAGTAAAATCTTCTGACAAGATCTAAGGTCTTATTGAGCCCAAAATGTCCTCCTAAACCACCACTATGTTTCTCCTTCACTATATTATCCCTCATTAAACACTTAGGGGTTAATAGTTGACTACCTTTAAACAAAAGTCCATCCTACAATGTATAATCTGAAAATTCACTATGGAAAGCATTGGCAAACTCACTACATACCCTGTAAATCTCCTTAAAATCTTGGTCCTCTTCATACAATCCTTTGAGTGACTCAACACCCATACTTTGTAGCTGCACTTCTTGCACTGCCAACACCCTTCTGCTTAGAGCATCAGCAACCTTATTGGTTATTCCTTTCTTATGCTTGATGATGAAGGTGTATGCTTGAAGACTTTCCACCCATTTCATGTGTCTATGACTGAGCTTTTCCTGTCCATTCAAAAAATTGAGAGCATGATTGTCAGTGTAGACAATAAATTCTTTAGGAAGCAAATAGTGCCTCCATTTTTTCAGAGCTTGTACCATAGCATACAACTCTAAATCATAAGAGGAGTATTTCCTCTTGGCTTCATTTAACTTTTCACTGAAGAAGGCTACTGGTCTGCCTTCCTGACTCAACACTGCTCCTATGGCCAACCCACTTGCATCACATTCAATGGTAAAAACCTTATTGAAATCAGGAAGTACTAAAACAAGATACTTGGCAACTTTCTGTTTCAAACTTTCAAAACTCTAATCTGCCTCTTTTGTCCACACAAACTTCATCTTTCCTCCACCCTTGATGGTCTCTAACATAGGTGCACAAATATCACTATAGTTCTTAATAAATTTCCTATAAAATGTGGCCAAGCCATGAAAGCTTCTGACCTCTCCTGTTGTCCTAGGTGTAGGCCAATTCAAAATAGCTTCTACCTTGGAAGGATCCATTTTCAAATCACCCTTAGAGATGACAAAACCTAGGTACACCAATTCTTGTTTCATGAAGTCACACTTTTCCAAGTTTATCAGTAGCTTCTGATCTTACAGCCTCTTCAAGACTATCTCCAAATGTTTCACGTGTTCTTCCTTGCTCTTACTGAACACCAAGATATCATCAAGGTATACGACCACAAATTTCCCTATGAATTCCTGCAACACCTCATTCATCAACCTCATAAAGGTGCTAGGGGCATTTGAAAGACCAAACGGCATCACAAGCCACTCATACAACCCTTCGTTGGTTTTGAAAGTTGTCTTCCACTCATCCCCCTCTCTTATCCTTATCTGATGGTACCCACTCTTCAAGTCTATTTTTGAGAAATAAGTAGCCCCTCCCAAACAATCCATTAGATCTTCTATTCTAGGGATAGGAAACCTATACCTGATGGTTATCCTATTTATTGCCTAAGAATCAGTACACAGTCTCCATTTCCCATCCTTCTTTGGGGCTAAAATAGTAGGTACTGCACATGGGCTAAGGCTCTTCCTTATCAGCCCTTTGTTTAGGAGTTCTTGAATCTAATTTGCTATCTCTTCATTCTGTTGTGGGGTCATTTTATATGCTACCTTATTAGGAAGTATTGCTCCTAGTATGAGATCTATCTGATGGCTAATGTCTCTGATTGGTGGTAGGGAATCAGGTATTCCTTTGCAATCACTCCTTTGTAACTCTCAAGCAAATCTCTGACCTCCTTAGGTCCTACTTCTCTCACACTTTTCTTCTTTTCCCCCTTAGGCTTCACAATCAAAGAAAAACCTACTCCATCACCTTCCTTTAGTATATCCATGAATTCTTTTTCTCCTACCAGCATTACACTAGACCCTACATGCTGTGGATCCTCTTCTACCAATGACTATATCCTATAAGTCGCACCATCCTTTTGGAATGAGTAAGCATTCTTTTCTCCATCATGATGAGCCTTTCTTTCAAACTACCATGGTCTGCCTAACAAAAGATGGCAAGCATCCATTGGAAGGATGTCACACAAGATTTTATCTCTATACCCCCTAATACTGAATTCTACCCATGCTTGTTCATTAATGAGTATATGATGCCCCTTATTCAACCAACTAACTTTATATGGACTGTTATGGGGTATCTTTTCTAACTTCAACTTATTCACTGCTTCCAAAGATATAATGTTATCGGTAGAACTAGAGTCAATAATAACTTTACAAACCTTACCTTGGATCTTGCAGTTAATTCTAAACAAAGCCCTTCTTTGCAATGGTTCAGTCTGTACTGGTTCCTTGAGCAGCGTCCTCTTGATCATCAGATTCTGTTCAGTTTCTGATGCTAGATTCACCTTAGGAGATGTCACACTCCTTGCATCTTCTTGAATCAAAGTGGTTCTCTTCTCACCACCATGAGAAGTTGAGGCCTTCTCTGGACACTTGTATGCCAGGTGCCCTATCTGATTGCAGTTATAACATCTCATATTGGAGAATTTGGATCCTCTACCTGATCCACTTGTCCCACCTCTTCCATTAGGCCTTCTTCCTCGGTAGCCTCTTCTGCTACTTGAGTCTCCAACTTGCTCTTCTTGGCTAGACTCACCACTAGGCCTATGGTCAGGACTTCTTCCTCTGAAACTGCCTCTGCCTCTGAAATTCCTTCCACCTCTACCTCTATTATTCTGCTCACTCTTTCTCTTTATCTTCTCTTCAGCCCTTAAGGCCATTTGGAAACACTTGTTCACTATGTCTGGTGCTAAGATGTTGATCTCATCTTGGATGTTCATCTTGGATGTTCATCCTTAGGCCATTCAAATACCTGGCCACCTTCTCTGAATCTTCTTCTTGTCTCTTTGATCTGAGACTGAGTTTATGAAACTCTTGTGTGTATGCATTCACATCAAGGTCTCTCTGTCTAAGGTTCTGCAATTTCTTATACATCTGCACATTATAATCCAAGGGTAAGAATTGTGCCTTGATTTTGGTCTTCATCCTTTCCCAAGAGGTTATCATATTCTTCCCCTCCTTGACTCTCTCGCCTTGTTCATAATTCCACCATGCAAGAGCAGATCCCTTCAATCTTGCCTTTGCCAACTTAACCCTCTTATCATCAGGGACTTCTTTGTATTTGAAATGATTGTTCACTGCCTCAATCCAATTAATCACCTCTTCATTTTCCACACTTCCACCATACATAGGTAACCCATCTATGGTGTCCCTATTGATTGACTTTAATGCATTTAAAAATGCCCTCTGGTCTGCTGGTATCTCCTCTATTTTTTTACTGGTTTCAACAATTTCCGTATCACCTTCATCGCTGTCACTTTCATCTTCCCTATCTTTGCCTTTGGACTGCTTGAACTCTCCCAACTTGGATTCAAGCATCTCCTCAATCATCTTCTTAACGACGTCCTGTGACATACTTTTGGGAGGCATCCTCTCCACCTCTGTCTCGCTTTCTTTGTCTGACATAAACATTCACAGACAGCACCCAAACGCCAACACTCCTGCAAATCCTCAGTTTGACTTGCAGCCCAAATCTTTTTCCAAGCTCTGATACCAATATGATGGGGAGTGCACAGCGAGGAAACGTAGACTAGGCCCTAAGTCCTTGCAGTCGACAACTCAATCGATTTTAACTTCGGCGAGACATCCTCTATCAGCCCAAGTCTTTCATCTTTCTGTCGATACACCAGTGGCATTTACCCTCGACGAGACTTGTTCTGTCGATGAACACTCACAATCTTTGACCGATACGCCAATGAGCCAACACAGCGATACGCCGTTAGGGTTTTCAACTCTCTCACATAGTCTGATCTACACTCTACGCCTAGCACATAGAGATGCTAGGGCATGCTACTGTGTACACTCCTCGGTCTGGAACATCTACCCCATTGAAGATGAAAACAAAACAGAAAATGAAAACAAATATTTATACAACGAAGTCAGTCCACTGATTTTGACAGAAATCTCACCAATGGAATGCTTCATGATGACATACAGCAACAAAATGGAAAGCACAGAGAATGGAAACCTATAGCTAAGCAATATGTAATTACAGGAAAACGGGAATCAAACTGACGGAACAGAACAATCTTTAGTTCTTAGAATAATCACAATCACATTCGATCACACTTCTGCTTCGATCTGATTACAATATATGATCATTTGGTTCCTTACTCAGGGTATTTATCAACTCGCCCTGAGTAGTACCGAACTGACTCCAAGCGGCTGGGAGATCAATCCAAGCGGCTGGGAGACAATCGTCTAAAACAGCCTCCAATTGCCCTACTGCCTATTTTTAGCATTATGCGGTTACAATTTGACAAATGTCCCCTAAGTCACTTGGGACTTACAAAATGAACCTAGAACAAACTGAAATGAAAATGCATTGGTCAAATAGACCTTATTACAAAAGAAAACATGACTTTCTAGGTGCCCCTGCACCAGGAATGCACATGCATTCAGGATCACTGCCCAGAGCTCACTGCTAAAAAAAGGCTTACTACCTACAGAAGGCTCACTGCCTACAGAAAGAAGATTACAATGAAATTGAACTGATAATTAGCATCTATTAATGCAAGGATTCAGTTCCAGTTAAGCACAAAATACTGACTTGATACACTTCAACTTCACTATGCCCTTTTCACTATTCTACTAATATCTGAATCTTAGATCTCTGCCCTTTTCGCACTTATTCCATAGTCACATCACACACACCCTCAAATCATTCAAATCCATTGGCTATATATATCCGCATCTAGATCTTCAACCACTTTTCAGTCGACTTCAAGAACACTTAGAACTTTATTAAAAATTCTACTATGTCAGCTAAATCTATGTACACTTGTAACGCAGACCAAAACTTGCACTCACAAATCATTAATCAGGTCGGCTACTATCACTGATCATCACAACTTGTCCAACCAACAACTTCCATACATCCGGAACCAAGATCAATTACAAGGTCGGCCTGTTCTTCTTCTGCCTGCTCTGTCAAACTATTAACCCGATACTCAGATGCTAATAACTATTGAATCCTTCGTCACCGGAGGCCAAAACTCTGGATTTAGATTATCCTGACAATGCTTATGACTCCCTCAGATCTGCAGCAAACTCTGATCTACTCCCGGGGAGATCCGAACCAAGATACCGGACCCTGTCACACACTCTGTTCTTGACTTACCGGACTTAGATAAATCTTCAATCTAATTTCCAGTATGGGTAAATTATGAAATACAGATGCGTAGTACAGACTTAGTTGCTATCAATGACAACACTTATCATGCCTAGCAGTGTCTCTTGCCAACAATAACACTCTTAGATGTCCATTTTGCATAATTTTATGCGTTCCGACAATATATTTGAATAATTGTGGAGTGCCTTATAATCATTCCCCAACATCTCATATTGAACAAACACATGGAGTAAACATATGTAAGGAAGAAGAATGACATAAGGATATCATGCAATTTTTACTTGGTTTATGTGAGGACAATATGCAAACTTCTAATGGTTTATCTCTTACATCTTCCTTCACCGGTATATATGAGATGCATCCACATACAGGCATTGGACATGTTGAAAACAACCTTTCTCATCACTCTAGTCCCATCATGAGAAAATGGGAACATTTAGAAAGTTATATCAATTGTTTGTAAGTCTCAAAAGAATGATTATGGTAGGAGATATTACATAATCCTTTGGAATATGACATTTTGACTTATCCCTCACCCAATGGATTCATGGCACGTTGTTTTACAATGTATAATGGTAGAGGTGACCCATTGCTTCATCTAAGGTCCTTCAAAACTACATTATTAGACTATTTCTATGAAGACAAGTTACTTTCTAGATTATTTCCATGATGCTTGAATGATTATATGATTACATGGTTTTACTATATTTGCCATGAATTCTTTCATTGCTTCTTTTGTGGATTTAGTAAACAATTTCATGGAACATTTTCAATATGTAAACATTGAGCTAAAGATTACTATTGATCATATCATACAATAAAAATAAGGAAAACAAGAGAAAATCATAAATTATATGTTAAGATTTTAAAGTATGATTGCTAATATGAGTTTCACATTACTAGATATTAAGCTTCAAGGTTTATGTATCAAATGTTTACTAACACTTATAAAAGAAAAAAGCTTTTTTACAAGTCTTATCATTCATTTTCAAATTTATGTGCTAGTGTATGCAAATGTGGTTGTGTCTTATTGAAAAATAATCATTTATATAATTATGTTTCTATCACTTTTCCTCCTTCAAATGAATTGTCATCAATGCTACATTTAGAAAATGGGGGTAATGAGGATGAAACTAGTGTCAATCATAGAGATGATCATCATGCAAACATCAAACCAAAAACATTTAGAGAGTTCACTAGATTAGAGGATCCTCCACATGTCATAGAGCAAATTTTGTAACAAAAACTCATTGTTTTACCTCTTATTAAACCAATGGACACACATAGTGTTACACCACATTACACTCGGCTTAATATTTTTGTGCTTATTATCATATACATGGACCTACTACAGATAGATACATAAAATTTAAATATAAAATTCAAAATCTTATTGACAATGGGATGATACTAGTTAAGAATATTTATGACCATTAACATACATCTTTAGCACTTTCATATAATAAGGCTAATCAAATTGAGTTAAAGAATGATGATTCTCCCAATGTTAGTGATGAGGAATATGTTTGTTTTTATGACAATTTTAATGATACACATAGTCTCCATTTATGGAAGTCACATAGGTGGCTATCAAACAAAATAAGCATGAAGGAAAATGCAAATAATGGCATAACATCTAAGCCAATTCTTTCAAAGAGTATATCACAATTAGAACCTTTGTATCACACTTTTGTTCATAGAGAAACACTTCATGATCCCACGTTATGCTCTATGTAACATGGCATGGATAGTCCCAGATTTCAATGACATATTTTGAGCATATTGAGATAAATACACCTAATGGTAATGACTTTATTGGTTAATCTCTTCACACATCTCTTTTATTACATATTAAATTTTTTTTTTTATGTTATGTGCATTTGTATGTTTTCGCTTTTTTTTCTTATTGTTTTCCATGTTGTTAGTAGTTGGACTATGCAAAGACGCCTTTAGTGGTACATGTTGACACAACTGACTATGAACATATGTTGTGTGGTTCATGTCACTTATTAGTTTGTCATCTATGTGTTTTATTCTTGTTTTTCCCTATATATTTGGGATGATGCAAAGTTATGGAGCTATTGGCAACCACTTTCAACTTTCTACCCAAAATTATAGCTTGTGTTGCTTTATGTTTTGGCTTTGGCCTTTTTGAGTGAGCTAGCATCTTGTTGTGCTCCTCCTTTCTTATGTCTTCTATTATCTTATGCTTCATTGTGTGGTGTTTTTATTCTCATTTCATCTTCTATATATTGTGTCTTGTGTCTTGTCTATTAACTTGTATGTATTTCATATGTTGATTTCAATGTCTCTGATTGTTATGGTTTTGCATTGGGGGAGCATCTCCTTTATGCCACTTACCTTGCCTTATTTTAATGATCGTTATATGACACATCTTACATGGAAATTATTCATGATTAAATGCTTACATCTTAGATGACTTGTGCTTAGAAGTTCCTATCTATCACTTTGGCTATTATCACTTGATCATTGGTCCTCAACATTGGGGTTAAAATTGAGGGGTGCCTTGTTGTCTTTTCTTACATACACTTTCATGATTATTTCTTGATATCTTATCTTATGCTTGTCACATGATGATATCTACATGACATTATTACATAAGTATTTAGCTTACATGATTATATCTTTCATTTGTTCTCCTCTCCAATTCCTTGCATCATTTGCATGCAACCAATTCCAGAGGGGGCATATAATTTATCACTAACATTCTCCTTTGGTTATGATGGATCCTTGAGAACTCTACATTGTTTACTTTTGATTATGATGGCTCCTTCACAACTTTGCATTATTTAATTTTGACTATGTTGGCTCCTTCATAACCCTGCATCACTTTATTTTGATTATGATGGCTCCTTTGCAACCCTACATCTTTCTTTTTATTTTTACACATTAAGTGTTGGCATTGTTAAGTAGTTTTTTGTCCCTATTTCAATTTTTGTTAGATGTTACTCATGGAATTTTGTACTTGTAGGTCTAAAGATGGAGTTATCATTACAAGGAGCATGTGCAGATCATCATCTATATTGATATCCTTTTATGCGCTTGTCATTTACTTTCATGTTGATTGATTGGTTGCTTTGACATGCATGATCCATAACTTAGTTTACATACAAGTCAAAATGGGGGCAAAATATAAGGGTGAAAAGTGCATCCCTAACACTTTTCATCATTTATTTTGGACTCAGTTTGACCCTTTGTTCTGAATGTAATTTAAGTTAGTGCCCAAATGATGTATTTCTATGCAAGAGTTAGCATACAATTTGTACCTTATCTAATTCAAAGTCCTTGTCCTTCAATGGTCTAAACCCAACCTTCATATCAGTTGTTCCTTAACCTGGTTCAAAATCACATTTGTGATTCTTAACTTGGTTTAAAATTTTGCGTGTAGTTTTGACCCCCAAATTTTCAAATTTAAATATAAATATGGGCCCAAGTTGACTTGCCTCCAATTAGTCATTTCTCGCTAACTCAAGAATGAAATATTGAATATTTGGCGCTAGAGTGTTGTATAAAAGGGCAAAGCCTTAATTCATTTTAGACCATGGGATAGCATTGATAGTCACTCATCATTATCACTTGAGCATCTAAGAAAATTGCATAAGCACCTAAGGTCATAAGAATGTGTACATATAGATTTTCATTTTTGCTTGACTTGTCTTCCAACTTGTTCCAAATCATTAAATTGATCAAAGAACTTCACTAAGGAAAAAGGTGGGAAGTTGGTTGTCTTCCTCTTCTACAACAAGTTTTAATAGTACTTCTAATCACCATCATTTTCAGATAGCATAGGTAAACAAAATTCTAAATATAGGGGTGCAAAGATCAAGGTTGTTTAGATTAGGTTCAAAATCGTTTTTCTTAGTTTGTAGAACTGTATAATCTATATTTCGTACTCCCATATCCAATAGAAAAAACATAAAACCCACCATTAAAAAATCTATATTGACCCTTGGGGTAATTTAATTTGATAGTTAAACGTAAATCATTTTCAAAGAAAGAATAAGATGCTTCTGAGTTGGGTCTCCTTCAAAAGAAAAAGAAAAAGAAAAACTGGTAAAGTTTGGGGTCTAACTTTTGGTCGGAAAATTTGAGTGGAGTTAAAAGAGTCGTGCAGCTCGTACAGTGCGGCCATCTGCAGCTCTGCAACTCACGTCGGCTGTTCAGGAAAGTAAAGTCGCAGCTGTCTTCTGCTTGTCTTTTTCCGTCACGGCTTGTCTAGCGGGCCTAAATTTGACGGTCATGTATTCCGCCAAGCAAATTTTCGAAGACTTCTCTTTTACACTATTGTGCTTTAGAGTGCAGTGAGTTGTACGGCTTTTAATATACCAATAAAAATAAAGAGAAGAGCTACTATTTATTGATATATGTTATTATATATTATAATATAGAATTTATATATGTAAAGGAAAATAATTATTTTTTAAAGTTTCAATTTAGTTTAATTTATCAAATTTATGTAAACTAGCAATCACACTTTAGTGTGCAGTGGGTATGCTGAAGAGTTGTGGAAGTTCAGTTGCTATGTCTTTAAGTGAATGATGGTTGTCTTGTATCCTTATGGCCCCTTCCATTTTTTGTTTTCTCGAGTGCTGTGAATCAATTTTGACAATCTTAATGAATTTCAAGATCCTTGTGTTTTTCTTAGTAGCCACTTTAAATGTGTGAGCTTCCATATTTGGTGTCTAGTCTCTATTTATGTGCATCTTCTTTGTAGATTCTTCTTCATTATTTGAAGCATGTATGTTTGTTTATCACAAGCCTCATATTTCACATCTTGACGCCTACATTTAATATGTATTCTCTTGCAAATATAAGCATGGTCACCACCTACATCATGTTTATGTGTCATCTAGCCTACCATCATGCATCCTCTCATGGTATGTTACATGATACAAAGATCGATCAAACTTAGTGATCCTTGTTGCTTTTATAATTTCACACCTTTGCATATTTGGAGCTCAAATGGATTAAAATTAAATTTTGAAGGGAAAATTTTTTGATTTGTTTGAATTTGTAGATGATATGGGAATGATCTTGATATGGCTTGCATTCTAGGTCATGAGAGCCTGTTGTGTTTAGTCATGACATAGAATGCACTCTATTTTTTCAAAATCCATCCAAGGAACAACCATCATAGAAAACTGACAAATGCCTATAGAGAAGGGAAAAAATGTATTTAAAAAAATATCAATATCCCAAATTTTTTATTTTGTCAAATATAAAAAATGTATATAAGCATGGTATATTTAAAGAAGGTGAGGGGAGTGGTTTAACACTAAGCGCCCATTTATCTCTCTATATGTCTCCCTCTCTTTATCTCTTTGGCTATCTCTCCTCCTCTCTTTATCACTGGATTGTTGGCATGAAATGACTGACTGATTTGCTTGTATTTGCAAATGCTCTTTCCTTTTATATCTCTTATCTCTATCTCTCTCTCCCACTCCAATGGAGCTAGATGATTTGGACCAACCCATACCAAGTCACTATTTGTTTTCTTTATCTCTCTTTCCATTTCATGAGGCTCCAATTGAGATAGATGATCTGGACCAACCAATTTCAAGACCAACTTTTTACATTGTAAAAGTACCATACCTTGATCATCAATGTAGGGTTTTCCATTAGAATGCTTGACCATAGTCCAAAGTCTATCACACAACAGAAGAATTTTTGCTACTCTGTCTATGGAATTTTAAAGCTTAGTTTTGTAATCCCATGATGGCCAATGATTTTGTGTTTTAGGAAATTTTTCTTCAATTGTCATGGGTGGTAAAGGTAAAATATAAAAATAATTATTCATAGGAAGGTTATGCATGTATCCATGTTCTCTACTTGAAACTAAAAGTTACTTTGAATCCACAAATCTTAGTTCACCATCATACATAAATAAGGATATGGTTTGCTCGTACACCCTTTGGCATATAATAGACATATTAAAAGTAAAAGTATGGTGGGACTTTCTGAAACTCTTTAAGCTTCCAGTATCGACCCACAAGGTGATCTGGAATACCAAATCCAACCAATCCTTAACATATTGTGGTAAACAAAAATTTATATCTTTATTTTCTAGAGACAAACCTTTGGAAGACGTGCTTTCTTTGAGATTTATCTTTTGAAATGGTTTCTTATGATGGGTTTCATAGTAATACTTTTCTAAATTTAAGTGCTTTCTTTTATGAAATTTGATTTTCTGCACATCCATTAGCATGACTGATCAAACTAATAACCCTAGGATTGTAATTGGCAACATCAAAGCTTGCAATTAGTCCCATGCTGACTGTGCAAACAAATTTGCTCCATAAAAAAAATAATGTCCATAATTTTCAATACTTATTTTTGCTAACCTCTTCAATTTGGGTGAATGTGACTATGAAAAATAAGAAATTACTAATCTATTTAAGTGCAGACAAGTACAAAATAAAGAATTTGGTGAATGTTGTAGCATTCAAATTCTAGTAATTTGTAATGTTTGAATCAAGAAAGTGATCAATGAGAATCAACTAAAGTTGAAGGGTTTTAGCATTTGTGTGTTTCTATGTTTTTTTGCATTTTTGAGCTATGTGTTCACTAAGGGTTGGAATCTCTTTGTTTGTGACATGAAACTTCTTCTAGTGGAGATCATTTCCTTTCATAGGGCTTCTGATGCCCAAATTGTAGAATGTTTGGTCTACAATTGTTAACATCCATACCTACAATTAGTCCCATGTTGATTGTGCAAATAAATTGGCTACATAGAATCAAAATAATAATAATGTCCATAATTCTCAATTTACTTGTTTTTGGTACCCTATTTAATTTGGGCAAGAACTTGGCTATGAAAAAAATCATAATCTATTGAAGTCCAGATTAGTACAAAATGAAGGTTTCATTATTGTGTCAAGTTACATTTGAATGCATTACATGCCTTACATAATTCACAATCCATGAAATTTAGATAAAATAGAGGAATGCCTTACCCTTTTGATGTGTTTTTCCCACCCAA
Organism: Cunninghamia lanceolata; assembly: GCA_027924645.1. NCBI lineage: Eukaryota > Viridiplantae > Streptophyta > Pinopsida > Cupressales > Cupressaceae > Cunninghamia > Cunninghamia lanceolata. The sequence goes on along the minus strand of BSBN01001495.1, from coordinate 1,087,829 downwards.
CTTTTGAGGATAATCTTGTTTTCTTTACAAATTTTTATAGATACAACATAATCGAATGGTACACCCAAATAATGCAAAGCAACTTTTGCACCCCCATTTATAGAGAACAAAGAAAGGATGTTGATCCCCTTTAGATAAATAAGCTCCAAAACAAAAAGATTGTATCTATCTTATAATGAACAAATCAAAACAATACATTTTTCCTCTTCTTCCATTTTTTCATCTATAGAAGCCATTTGACTCACTACTACATGAGAATCATTTAAATGTTTGGTTACAAAGTCTCCTCCATGCATCATTAAAGAATACACATTTATTTTCAAAATAAACTTATTTACAAGACACTTAGTTTGATATAATGCAACAATTTATCCCATAAACTCTTAGCAATGTTTTGAGCTAAAACATTCATTAATATTGAATTACAAAGACACAACCTAATAGTAGATCTATCTCATCTATCCATATTCTCTCATTCATCTTGAGCCATTGCTAATGGTAGAAAATTGAGAGCCACAATTATTATTAAAATATCTTCAACCTTCAATTTCCACAACTCAAAATTTTACCTACTGAGCATTTTGTGTTTGTGCATATTTTGCACCATCAAATGTTTGGTGATTCCCAAGCATCAAGCGAAGAAACATTTTCCACTCAACAAAAATGCAAAAGATGGATGACCGTTGATCACAATCCAAGACACTACAAGAAAAGAATGGTGGTTTTGGTACTTGTACTAGGAAAGGAACCAAAGCTATGTGTTCACCACATGTTGGAATTGTTTTGTTTGTGACACGAAACTTCTTCCAAGGGACATCATTTCCTTCCATGGGACTTTTGATGCTCAAATTGTAGAACGTCCTACAATTAGTCTCATGATTATTGCGAAAAAAAATTGCTATATAGAATCAAAATAATAATTATGTCCATAATTGGCAATATTTTTTTTTGTAGCCTATTCAATTTGGGCAAGAACTTGGCTATGAAAAAAATGAAGTTTTAATCTATTGAAGTCTAGATTAGTACAAAATGAAGGTCTGATTATTCTGACAAGTTACACTTGAATGCATTGCATGCCTTACATAATTCACAATCCATAGAAATTTAGATAAAATGGAGGAATATCCCTTGTGTTCCACGTCAATCAATTTACTCTTTTGATGTGTTTTTTCCATCCAACTTTTGAGGATAAGCTTGTTTTCTTTATAAATTTTTGCAGATACAACATAATCGAATGGTACACCCAACTGATGCAAAGCAACTTTTGCACCCCCATTTCTAGAGAACAAAGAAAGGATATTGATCCACTTTAGATAAATAAGCTTAAAAAAAAGACACGGTATCTTATAATGAACAAATCAAAGCGATATGTTTTCCTCTCATTCCATTTTTTCATCTATGGAAGCTAGTTGACTCACTACTACATGAGAAGCATTTAAATGTTTGGTTACAAAGTCTCCTCCATGCATCTTTAAAGAATACAAATTTCTTTTCAAAAAGAACTTATTTACAATACACTTAGTTTGATACAATGCAATAACTTTATCCCATAAACTCTTAGCAATGTTTTGAACTAAAACATTCATTAAGACTAAATTAGAAAGACACACTAAACAATTATTATTAAAAGATATTCAACCTTCAATTTCCACAACTCAAAGTTTTTCCTACTGAACTTCTTAATCTCAATTGTGAAGGTGTTGGCCATGACTTCTGATTTTCAAATAAGAACACAAGTATATCTTATCTAATGTTCTCCACATTCTTTAGATTGAAGTGATCTTCCAATTTATTAAAATGCATACATAGGGAGAGAGAGAGAGATCTCATAGAGAGGAAGTGTGTGAGAGAGAAGGGGGGGGAGATAGAGATATAGAGAGATAAAGAGAAATAGAGATCTAGATAGCCAGAGGATGGAGAGAGGAAGAGAGAAAGAGAGAGAAAAAGAGAGGTAGAGAGAGAAAGAGAAACATACAAAGAGAGATATTGTTGTTTCTTGTTAGATTATTATAGGGGCTTCCACCTATTATCAGATCAAAACCTCTAATTGAATTAATCATTTCATCGAGTCTTTCTTTTGTCAAATTCTACACATCTTCCACCTTAATCAATTTATCCTTTTGATGTGCTTTGTCCACCCAATTTTTGAGGAAAAGTTTGTTTTCTTTACAATTTTTTGTAGATACAATATAATTGAATGGTATACCCAAATGATGCAAAGCAACTTCTTCATCTTGAGTTCTAGAGAAAAAAGAAAGGATATTGATCGCCATTAGATAAATAGGCTTCAAAATAGAAAGATGGTCCATCCTATATAAAATAGAGAGAGAGAGAGAGAGAGAGAGAGAGAGAGAGAGAGTTGTCCAAATTATTAAATATAAGTGTAGCACCCAAGTGAGAGGATTCAAAGGTGGAATCTTACACATTGAGAGTTAAAGTCTATTTTGGGATTATTGACTTCTCATGAAGGATGTCAAAATTAGCCCATGGTTTTGTTTAAATGATACCCTTGGCATCTAGTGTTTTTATATCATTTGGATTATATTATAGCAATTTGTAGGATTTTAGTTTGGGTCTAAGTATCAACATGCTACTAAAGTGTTAACATATGGACTACAACATTAGTGAATTTTCTCAATCTATTGTAAGCTTATTTTTAAGAAATATACTGAGCTTTACTTTTGGTGGTGGGTTTCTTGCTCAAAAGGTTTTTTCCAAGTACATATGTCATCTTATCTTCTCTATCTTCATCACTTATTCTTCTATGTTTAATTAATGTTACATGTGTTTTAGATCAACAAATATTATTACTTTCCATTGCTCCTAATTGAGGAATAAGCAACATTTGATATCAAAGCTTTGTTTTAATTGATCCCATGAAAGGGATATAATTCTATTAATAATGTATACAAATAATAACAAATGCCAACACTTAGTAACAAGAAATTCACTCCAATCAACCTATATAATGACAATATTCTACTCTTGTTATTTTTGTAGGTGCCTTGACATGAGTGATGTGTTGGTTCTTTATCCTTAGCCCTTTTGTTGCTTTCTGGTGTATCAAAAATCCTAGTTAATTCATTAGTAGTTGCACTTCTTTGTATCCCTAGATATTAAGAATTGTCTTTTTCTTGTGGTTTGGGACATTCCATATTTTTCCTTGAAGCATGTTGTTAGCTGTGAAGAATTTCTTTGATTTAAGTTCTTTCAGAAAGACAAAGAGTGGAGTAGAAGATAATGTAATCTGCAAATGATAACCTATCTATCTAGTTCCTCCATTTATAGTTGGCTTCCCATATATTTTCCTTTCTTGTTGGTGGAAAGCTATACTTCTTAGAAGTGTTTTTTCCTTGATAATAAGCAGTTAGGAACTGAGGTGATCTCCTTGCCTTAAGCCTCTACAACTATTTACCCTTTTGGATATTTATCGTGATGGAGAATGAGGGGGTGCAAATACAACATTGTATCCAATCAATCATCTGTTTGTTGAATCTAAACTTTCATAGTCTTTAGGTGGAAGTTTGAATCACACTTGTCAAATGCTTTAGATATGCCAAGCATTATATCAATCCCTAACCAATGTTTTTTGGTTGAGTGGAGTTCTTGGGCAAGATCATGTCCTTCATATTGTATGTATTGCAAAACCAAGGTCTCGATTAATAGGTTGCAAGTTCATATTGGTTGTTCATCCACTTACATTAACTTGCATTGTCCATCTATTGCTATGTGCTAGGAGATATCCATATTCAGACCTATGGCCCATTGTTGGATTGCAATCTAATTTTACCTAAGAGGTAGGGTGCTTTGTGGGTAGAACTATAGTTTGTTGTCGTTCTTTGTACAAGTGAGTTATATGCTACTTGATGGGAAATTGATCTTAATATTTCTTGAGATGCGTTTAGGAGTTTTGTGATGTGCAGAGGTATGTTTCTTTGTTGATTATGTCTTGTACAATCTTATAGGCATTTTTGAGGAGTGTTATTGCTTATATATGCATGTTGTAAAGTGTTGCATAGTCTTGAATGTTTGTTTGTGAAGTATTGTGATGTGTTGAGTGGTATAGTAAAGTTCTTATGTCCATAAGGCAGGGGTTGTGAAGGAAAGATTGATGCAAAGTATGATTTCTTGATTCAACACTTTGGGGTTTCTAAGTAGAGACATAGCTACCAATGTGGTCAAGTGTTAAAACTAATAAATATAAATAATAATTAATATATATAATATATATTGTTATATAATTGTTGTGACAATGTAATTGCACACCAAGAATCCAAACCCCTCTCTCTCCTCTTTTTTCTTCTTCTATCTCTCTTTTTGCTTCTTCTCTCTCCTCACTCTATAACTGCTTCTCCCTTTCTATTCTTCTCTCTCCTCACTATACAGCTATTTAAATAGTAATAGGTTTAAAAATATATATCATATATTTTAATTAAATATTATATTCTATTTATATTTAATAATATATTATAAAGAATATAATATACAACAATAAATATAAATATAATATATTCTATAAAGAAAATAAAAATTTAATTTAGTAACAAATACATATAGATTTTGAATATATAATATTTTTAATATAAATATATGATTTTATAATATAATATTATATTTAAAATATATTTAATAATTTACACTACATAAAATATAATATATAATAATAGGTATAATTATATTTTATATTTTATATATAAAGTAAATATATCAAAAATAAATATAATATATTATAATATAATACTAAAAATTTATAACTAATATATTTTATATTTATAATATTGTATTTTAAGTTGTTTGGCTATTTCTATATATTCAATATTTAATATTATATATTTAATGTCTATAAATATTAAATATTATTAAATAGTTAAAAGTTATAAAAATATTATTATTAAAAATAATAATTAAAAATCTAAAAAATTAAAAATTAAAAATTAATTAATATTTAATATCTATTAATATATCTATTTATTTAGATTTAGAATAAATGTTTATCAATTTTTTTCCTAACCTGAGGACCCCTTATATGTCTTTTGCCTTTCAAAATAGAAAAAATAATGAAGGTGAGATTTGATTCTAATTTGATTTGATAATTTAAATTAAAATATTATTATTTTTTATTTAAATATAATTTATGTATTAATATTATTTTTAAAATGAAACCAGTGAGTCAGGGGAAGTAGAAATAGTAACTGCCTGTGCCATCCGTCTAATGTCAAGTAGGCAAGGTAGATTAAAGTAACCTGCACCTATTCGTGAATTTATGTTTTTTCTTGTTGAGAAGGCGGCGACCAGGAATATTTGATGGCTAGTCCAGGCTATTTCTCATGCTACAATAATACAGTATGTCATTTTCACGCAGAGGGTAAGGGATCAGTTGGAATGCCTTTGTAAAATAAACAGGTGGAAGCACGCATAGTGCCTAAAACTAGCGAATAGAATAGAAAACAACGAACGAAAGCGGCGACGAAGAATGAAAAACTAGCGATGTGAAAACGAATGGCGGATGACAATTCAATCGTCTTCCACGCCTCTCGCTCAACTCCAGTTGTTGATATGTCAAGCAAGGTGACCTCTATTCGTCAAAGGGAACGTATTTGGCATAATAAGAATATATCAATCTAGATTAGTAATTGATTAGATTGAAGGTATGAGTATTTTGAAATATAAAATGTTAATTTGAGAAAAGTAAATGTAATAAAATAAAGGTATTTAGTTTTGTATGGGAAGGAGAAGAGTCATTATATTAATGTATTGAATTCTAAATGTTTTAGGAATGGAAATGGAATATGATAGGTTATGGCTTATCTTGGGGTTTGGGTAGTCGATATGCATTATGAGAGATCGAGTTCACGAATTAGGTTTGATATGTGACTAAAAAAATGTTTTGTACTCATATAAATGATATGTGAATTTGTACACTTCTACATCTTGATTTTGCCTACTTTGCCTCTATTTCCTCTACCTTTTCTAATATATAAGACTGGCAATATTTAAAATTACCTTTGGAGGATTGTTCGTAAGTCACAAGGGGAGATGTTCTTCTAGGTCAACCCTTGGAAAACTTAGGTGAATGATCGAAGACAATTGATTGCAACCATGCAAATGCTCTACAATAATATGATACAAAACTAGGTTCTTTTTAGGTACAATTGAAATATTCCTAGCACGCTCCTTTTGTAAATGTGAATGATATAAAATGTTATTCAATGATGATGAAATGAGTGCAATTAAATGCCCTTAAATATAATTTTGGACATAGTAATAAATCATGCAAACTTGTGTTATGTTGGCATTAGGTGGGAAACGAATGAGCAGGAGTCCACCAAAATTTGAATTTGAATTTTAAAATTTGAGGGTCAAATCCACCACTATGGAGTCAATCCCATGTCCACAAAAATGACTTAGGATAGAGAAATAATTGAATCTAGTGGATAACATAACACGTAGGGATAGGTGCATGAATAGATGTAATTAATGCATAATTACAGTGAGTATATTAGAGTGTGTACATGTATGGATAGGACATGGATAAACATATGGGAATGTGTGTGTATGGAGATAAGTAAAATCTAGGGGAATGGGCCTAACCTTGCATGAAATTACACCATCTATCAATATGTAAATTTATTAAGCCATTCTCTCAAAATGGGCACAAAACTAAATGGGAAATATCATGGGTATGTAAATTTCACCATTGCATTTTGCCCCCACTTTGAGGTGCATGTGAGTCAAAGAGTAATCATGTATCTCAAAGTATGTAGCACTCACAAACATGCATATAAAGTATTTATTCAAACACAAAAGGATATTATGTGGGTCCAAATAAAGTAATGGACCTTGTCGAATGTGATCATGTAGGTTCATCCTTTCGTATGCACTCTCCACATGGAAACTTGCAAAATAGAAGACAAATATAAGATGAGTAGCTTCTATAACACAAGTAAGAACAATTACAATCTAAATCTCACTGTGAACGATAATGAGAGAGAGAGAGAGGGTTGGGAAAATTATACCTATACAAAAAGCGGTCATGGGATGACAAGGCACATGGGGCATTAGCATGTCGTATGCTAATTGTGAGTCTCTATAGGCACTTTGTAACTATCTGCAAAACTCAACATGAGAGTGTTAGTGATAGACTATGCCCCCTATAATTGGTTGCATCTGTAGAATATAAGTAATTGTAGGAGATGGAAAAATAAATGAAATATAAATGTGAGATAAGCATGTAAGCATGTAAAGTAATACATGTGAATGAATGCATCATGTGATTAGTAAGTAAAGCATGTTGAATGATAATTACGGTAAGCATATGAGTTGGAGATGATATCAAGGAATGAGGTTGCCCATATCATGGGCAAGTAGAAGTGGCGATGTGGCCCTCAATGGCCACGAACACCCATGTAAGCATATAAGACACTAGGAAAGGCATATGGCCCCACTGTGGCAGCATGAACACATAATGGGGAGGCAATATGTCCCAAGTGAAAATAAAGGTCTCAAAACGAAGGCATAACATGTAATCTATAAGATGGGGAAGTATATGGTGTCCCCAATGGTAAGAAGGGTCTCAATATTGTTAGTGTAGAAGATTATTAAGTAATTACGCATGCATTTCTACACTTGGCATTAATGCATCTTAGGTGGCTATGTGGTGACTTGGAGAGTTGGTCAAACTTGTCCAAGGTATGTGGAGTAACCTCTTGCTATGTGGCGGAGCAAACTTGCCACCACTATTGGTGTGTATAAGTCAACTTCTTATTCAACTCAACCACCTTTCACTATATGTACAAACCTTGTTCATAATATTATTCAGTTCAGCTCATTCCAATTTTGTGTTTATTATTTGCTTTGCAATATTTTCTATTTCTTGTAACTTGTAGGGTATGAGATTGTGGTGCAGGAGCACCCACAGGTCCATTATGCCTCCAAGAGTCAAAGTTGGAATTTTGTTTTAGTTTGTGTCATTTCATGTTAATAAGGTCATTTTGGGCCATTGTTGTCCATTTGGACCCATTTCTGAAAGTTTGGGGGTCAATTGGTTAATTCTTCTAAAAGTTGTCCAATGTTGTCCTTGTTGTCTTGACAACTCTTTGCATTTTGTTGTCAACTTTTCAAAAGGTTGTTCAAATGGTAGTTGGGGTCAGTTGAAGGGAAAAACTATTTGTAGAGGCATAAATAGACATATATTGTACGACCCAAGGGTTGGTGATTGAAAGTTTTAGAAGTTGAAGCAATAAAACATCTTTGTTTCTGCATTTTCAGATGTTTCTCTGTTGTTCTGTTGCTCAGTATGGGCTTGTGGTGATCTGAAACTGATTGGTCATGAAAGTGTATTGAATCTACTTTTTGTTACATTTTGTTGCACTCATTTTCATTGGGAAATAAGCGAGTTCTATTCATTTCTTTCAAAACTAGTCCAAACCCTAGGCAGGGTAACCAGTGAATAAGAAAAATGCATATTTTTGCCTTCCACTGGTAGAAAACCCTGAAACTTGGTGGATTGGCCTGTGTTTGCATATATTTTGATACTCCAAACTTGTAGGGGCAGAGTTGTAGGGTTGCACGTGTTGGAAAACGTTAACAGTCTGTTATCTCCATGTAACAGACCTAGTAACCCTAAAGACTTGGAGAATTTGGTTGTAGGACTATTGGAGAATGATCCATATAGTCGGAGTAGTTGTTTGAGACCATATGGGATATGTTTGAAGTGTTAGAACAGGAGTAGAGACCCCTTGAAGTCAAGAACTCAGTTAGGTCATGCCTAAATCCCCTACTAGGCCTAATCAAAAGGAGGACAGTCAGTTTTTGAGCCCTTATGTACAAAGAAACCCTACCTCATTTCTAGATATGTGTAAGAATGGCCAGAAGGGTATCCTAAATGGGTCTCCTTTCCTGAAGATTAGGTCTGTTCCAAAAGGTATGCCCAAAAAGGCCTATTTAAAAGGCTATAAGGAAAAATAGTGATTTGTGAAGGAAAGCCCATTGATTGATGACTAAAGGTTCTTGTGAATGATTATTTAGTTGTGTTTGACCATTGTATACCCCTACTCTGCATCAAATTGGTATCAGAGCATAGGTTGGTTAGAAAAGGGAAAAGTTGAAGTGAAGAGAAATAAGGATGCCGCCAAAAGGGAATACAGTTGCTAGAGAGGTGAGTGAATTGGAGGAGAAACATGCAAGAGAGATGAGACAAATGAAGGAGTTGACAGAAATCCTTCAAGTAGGGTTTGCTGCAGTTGAGATAAGTCAAAAAAGAGGAGTGGTCACATGAGATTTGAGTGACCGAGAAGAAGAAGAAGGGGTGGAGGAAAACTCCCAAGAAGGGTCCCAAGAAGAGTTGGATCCTGATGACTTGAAACTGGAAAAGCTATTGAAGGCAGTCAAAGGAGAAGGTCCCAAGATAAAGATGGATCTACCAGTGTATGGAGAAAACTTGGACAGTGAGGAACTCCTAGATTGGATAGGAGCACTAGACAACTATTTGGAATATGAAGATGTACTAGAGGGACAAAGAGTGAAGTTAGCCAAGACAAAATTGAAGGGCCATGCCTTACTTTGGTGGGACTATGTGCACGATGAGAGGAGGAAGAAGGGCAAATCCAAAATCACCTCTTGGGATGGGATGGTTGCCAAACTCAAAGTCCAATTCCTACCTGGTGACTATGCCATTCAACTAAAAAAATAACTTCAAAACCTGAAGCAAAAAGATATGGATGTGAAGACCTATACACAGGAGTTCTACAAACTAAGTATTAGGTCAAGCCACATGGAGAATGATGTGGACAAGATTGAAAGATACATCAATGGTCTCAAGTACAACATACAAGATGAAATGAGTCTTACAAATCCTAGAATGTTGGAGGAATGTTATCAATTTGCCATGAAGGCTCAAGATAAGTTGAGGAGAAGACAAGAAAAGAAAAGTGGGGATAGAGGAAGGAGTTTTAGAGGAAGAGGGACATTTGCTGGTAGGGGGCAATCCCAAAGAGCACAAGGTGAAATAAGTAGTAGTCAAGAACAAAATTTAGATTCAAGGTGCAGTTTTAGAGGAAGAAGACCCAACAATAGGGGTAGATTTGGAGGCCAAAGGGGAGGATCAAGTGGATTCACCTGGAAATGTTATAAGTGCAACAAATTTGCAGGCCATCAAGCATGGCAATGTAGTGAAAATTAGTCCACCACTTCATATGGAGGAGAAAGAAGAAATCAGATTGCACAAGTAGAAGATAGTGAGAGTGTTAACTCTCCATCATATGATGCTACTCCAGAAGTTGGAGAAACTTTCATGATGAGAAGAACCTTGATCAAAGTGCCTATGGAGAAGAAACCACCACAAAGGAAGTCACTCTTCAGGACTAGATGCAAATGCCAAGGTAAATGTTGTAAAGTTATTGATTCTAGTAGTACTGACAATTTGGTTTCTGTTGATATGGTAGATAAGTTGAAGTTGAAGAGGATACCTCATGCCACTCCATACAAGGTCTCTTGGTTGAACAAGGGACAACAAGTGTTGGTGAATGAACAAACTTGGGTAGAGGTCCACATAGGGGGATATAAGGATAAAGTCTTGTGTGATATCATTCCCATGGATGTTTGCCATATGCTACTTGGTAGACCATGGCAATATGATAGGAATGCTAAGCATGATGGGAGGAAGAATACATATATTATAGAGAAGGATGGGGTTTCCTATAACCTATTACTATTGCAAGAAGAGGATGCGACATCACAAGTGGGCTCTAGTGTCATGCTAGTGGATGAAAAGGAATTCTTAAAGACAATGGAAGAGGAGAATATGGGTTTTTTCATCATAGCCAAGCCTAGGACTGTTATGACAACAGTCAAGTTGGATGAGTTGCCTTTAGAGGTCCAAGATTTGTTAAATCAGTATGCGGATATAGTGGTTGATGAGATTCCCAACACCTTGCCACCCATGAGGGACATTAGCCACCACATTGATTTCATTCTAGGGGCTAGCTTGCCTAACAAATCTGCTTATAGGATGACACCATAGAAAAATGAGAAGATAAAGAGGCAAGTGCAAGAGCTACTTGACAAGGGGCTAATTAGAGAAAGTTTGAGTCCTTGTGTGGTTCCCATAGTCTTAGCACCAAAGAAAGGTGGTGAATGGAGGATGTGCATTGATTCTAGAGCCATCAACAAGATTACAATAAGGTATAGATTTCATATTCCAAGAATTGTAGACTTAATGGATTGTTTGGGTGGTGCATGTTACTTTTCTAAAATTGATCTCAAGAGTGGTTACCATCAAATTAGAATTAGACCAGGTGATAAATGGAAAAATAGCCTTTAAGACAAATGAAGGGTTGTATGAATGGCTTGTGATGCCCTTTGGTTTATCAAATGCACCTAGTACCTTTATGCGGTTGATGAATGAAGTGCTCAAACCATTCATTGGTAAGTTTGTTGTAGTATATCTTGATGACATTCTTGTTTCTAGTAAAACTAAGGAAGAACATTTGCACCATTTGAATTTGATTTTGAAAAGATTGCAAGCTAATGATCAACTTGAAGAAATGTGAGTTTATGAAAATAGAGCTGGTATATCTTGGTTTTGTGGTTACAAATGGCACCTTGAAGATGGATCCAAAAAGGTTGAAGCTATTCTAAGTTGGCCTACACCCAAATCAGCTGCTGAGGTAAAGAGTTTCCATGGTTTAGCTAGCTTTTATAGAAGTTTTATAAAAGGTTTCAGTCATGTTTGTGCTCCAATGATTGATACTATTAAGGGTGATAAAAAGAAGAAGTTTATTTGGTCTAAGGAGGCTGATAGGAGTTTTCAATATTTGAAAAAGAGGGTAGCTGAATAGCCTTTATTGGCTTTGCCTAGTTTTGATAAGGTCTTTACAATTGAATGTGATGCCAATGGTCAAGCCATAGGTGATGTGCTAAGTCAAGAAAACAGACCTATAGCCTTCTTTAGTGAGAAATTGAACGAAGCTAAGAAAAGGTACTCTTCCTATGACCTTGAAACATATGCAATGGTGCAAGCATTAAAGAAATGGAGACATTATCTACTTCCTAAGGAGTTTATAGTGTACACTGATAATCATGCACTCCAATTTTTGAATAGTCAAGATAAACTCAGTCATAGGCATGTTAAATGGGTTGAGTATTTACAAGGTTTCACTTTTACCATTAAGCATAAGAAGGGGCAATCTAATAAAGTGGCAAATGCATTGAGTAGAAGGGCTCTAATAGTGCAAGAAATTCAGTTACAGAGTGTGGGAGTTGATTCTTTAAAAGGTATGTATCTTGAAGATGCAGATTTAAAAGAAATTTATGCAAGTTGTAGGCAGCCTTGTAGTAGCAATCATGACAAATGGCTTGATTTTCTAATCCAAGATGATTTGTTGTTCAAAGGGGCACAATTATGTATTCCTAAATGTTCCATGAGGGATAACTTGAACAAAGAAAAGCATAGTGGCAGCCTTGCAGGTCATTTTGGTCTTGATAAGACCTTGGAGAAATTGAAGAGGCACTACTATTGGCCAAAAATGCAAACTGATGTAAGAAAATTTGTTGAAAAGTGTACTATTTATCAAAGGGCTAAAGGATGTAGCACCAATGCAGGGTTATACCAACCACTTCCCATTCCTAATAGGCCTTGGGAATCCATAAGTATGGATTTTGTGATGGGGTTGCCTAAAACACAAAGAGGTTTTGACTCAGTGTATGTTGTTGTGGACAGGTTTTCTAAGATGGTTCATTTTATACCTTGCAAAAGTACTAATGATGCTTCATACATAGCAGGCCTATTCTTCAAAGAGGGTAAGAATTCATGGTTTGCCTCTTAGTATTGTTTCAGATAGGGATAGCAAGTTTGTTGGTCATTTTTGGAGAACCTTGTGGAAGAAACTTGGTACCAACTTGAGTTTTAGTTCTGCCTATCATCTCCAAACTAATGGTTAGACTGAAGTGGTGAATAGGAGTCTTGGAAACCTTCTCAGATGTATCACGAAAGAGCATTCTACCCAATGGGATCAGATTTTGCCTCAAGCAGAATTTGCATACAATGACTCGGTGAATAGGAGTGTGGGAAAGAGTCCTTCTACGATTGTTTATGGTTTGCAGCCTAGGGGTGTGTTTGAATTGAGAGATGTTAGTGGCATGGAAAGGAGGAGTGTTGAAGGTGAACAATTTGCTATGGCTAAAAAGAGATCCACCAGCAAGTCAAGGATAATCTTCAAAGGAGTGTAGACAAATACAAACATACTGCTGATCTAAAGAGGAGAGAGGTTCACTACAAGGTTGGGGATTTGGTTTTGGCTCACTTGAGGAAGAAAAGGTTTCCTAAGGGGCAGTATTCTAAACTACAAATGAAGATGATAGGGCCATGTAAAGTGGTGCATAAATTTGGAGAGAATACATATGAAATAGAGCTTCCCCCTGGCATTGCCATTTCTCCTATTTTTAATGTATCTAATCTCTACCCTTACAAAGGGGATGTTGTATCAAGTGATAATGCAGGTTCATCAGCATTCTTAGATGAGGAATGGGTCAGAGATCTCCCACCAAGCCAGCCTTTGGAGTTGGAATGCATTTTGGACACAAAGAGCTCAAGAAGACAAGGAATAAGGTCTACTTCCAATACTTGGTCAAATGGTGAGGTCTTCCTATGGAAGATGCTTCTTTGATGACTAAAGATGACATTGTAAAACATGGCTACATAGTTGCAGATCTGTCCTCAAGTGGGACTTGAGCTTTCTTTTCCCTTGGGAGTATGGTGCAGGAGCACCCACAGGTCCATTATGCTCCAAGATTCAAAGTTGGAATTTTGTTTTAGTTTGTAATTTCATGTTAATAAGCTCATTTTGTGCCATTGTTGTCCATTTGGACCCATTTGTGAAAGTTTGGGGGTCAATTAGTTAATTCTTCTAAAAGTTGTCCAATGTTGTCCTTGTTGTCTTGACAACTCTTTGCATTTTGTTATCAACTTTTCAAAAGGTTGTTCAAATGGTAGTTGGGGTCAATTGAAGGGAAAAACTATTTGTAGAGGCATAAATAGACATATATTGTACGACCCAGGGGTTGGTGATTGAAAGTTTTGGAAGTTGAAACAATAAAACATCTTTGTTTCTGCATTTTTAGACGTTTCTCTGTTGTTCTATTGCTCAGTACAGACCTATACGGGCTTGCGGTGATCTGAAATTGATTGGTCATGAAAGTGTATTGAATCTACTTTTTGTTACATTTTGTTGCACTCATTTTCATTGGGAAATAAGTGAGTTCGATTCATTTCTTTCAAAACTGGTCCAAACCCTAGGTAGGGTAGCCAATAAATAAGAAAAATGCATATTTTTGCCTTCCAGCGGTAGAAAACCCTGAAACTTGGTGGAATGGCCTGTGTTTGCATATATTTTGATATTCCAAACTTGCAGGGGCAGAGTTGTAGGGTTGCACGTGTGGGAAAGCATTAACAGTATGTTATCTCCATGTAACAGACCTAGTAACCCTAGAGACTTGGAGAATTTGGTTGTAGGACTATTGGAGAATGATCCATATAGTAGTAGTTGTTTGAGACCATATGGGATATGTTTGAAGCGTTAGAATAGGAGTAGAGACCCCTTGAAGTCAAGAACTCAGTTAGGTCATGCCTAAATCCCTAATTAAGCCTAATCAAAAGGAGGACAGTCAGTTTTTGAGCCCTTTCATACAAAGAAACCCTACCTCATTTCTGGATATGTGTAAGAATGGCCAAAAGGGTATCCTAAATGGGTCGCCTTTCCTAAAGATCATGTATGTTCCAAAAGTTATGCCAAAAAAGGCCTATTTGAAAGGCTACAAGGAAAAATGGTGATTTGTGAAGGAAAGCCCGTTGATTGATGACTAAAGGTTCTTTTGAATGATTATTTAGTTGTGTCTGACCATTGTATACCCCTACTCTGCATCAGATTGCTTGTCATTCTTTCCCCATTCTAGTGCCAATGTTATGTCCAATAGATCCTCAACTCCAAAAAATACATGGCGTAACATGTAAGTGATAATGTGGGGTGCTTATAGTGTCCTGAATATAACTCTTAAAACATGGTTAGGTCATGCAAGTACATAGTGTGATAGGGAAAGCATGATACATGATGCATGAGTCCAATGTGGTAAGCTAGCTCTTAGAACATGATTAGGTCATAGGAGCTCAATAGTGTAAAGTGTGATTATGAGAGCACATGTTAAGGTAATTGCCCCCACATATGCAAGATAATATAATATATGTCAAAGATGTGTAATGGGCAAGAATCATAAACAATGTATAATTAACTCAATAATAAGGTAAGATGCACATGACACAAAGATGTGTAATTGACAAGTATATTGTGTGATAGGAAGGCATGATGCTCCCAATGTGGTAAGTTGGATCTTAGAACATGGTTAGGTTATAGGAGCTAAATAGTGTAAAGTATGATCATGAGGGTGCATGTTAAAGTAATTTCCCCCACATGGGAAAGATAATATGATCTGAGGAAAATATGTGTAATGGGAAAGGATCATAAACAATGTATAACCACCTTGATAATAAGGTAAGATGGCCTTGAATAGCCGGATAAATTTTATGTGATCAATTATGGGTAATCATGTTGATAAGTGTGCAAGTATAAATAGGCATGAAATGTCATGAGGGAAGACATGATGCCCTTGATATGGAAATCATAACATGGTATGTAAAGGGGAGAGCATGATGCCCCCAATGTAGCTATAAGTGTGAAAAATATGGCAAAGAAAGTGCAAATGTTATGCGAGAAGACATGATGCCCCTTGATGTGAAAGGTATAACAATGGAAGTATAAAGTGTAATAGGGAAAGCATGATGCCCTTGATATAAAGGTGTTGCAATGAAATCATAACATGTAAGGGGGAAGGCATGATGCCCCCAATATAAAAATCTAAATGACTTTTCCTAAATGCAAATTTTCCTATTTTTTGTTGTTTTCATGATTCAATTTTTGAATGTGAACTATTCTAAGAAAATGAAATTCAATTACTCTAGGATCAACAGAAAATAAATCTAATCTAGTAACCAGTAAATTCCAAGCTAACCAAGAGAAAATACAAACGAATTGTTACTTTCCCAAGGGCAAGAGAATGTGCTAATTACTATTGAAAAATAATTGAAAAGAACCTATAAATGTATAAAGGGTGTTGGTGCTAGGCTTGTGTCCTCAGAGATCAATAACAATTGTCTCCTCTACAACAATGGGGTCTTCCTCTTGATGACAGGGATAAAAACAATGATATGAGGGAATTTGTATTAACTATGGCTTAGAAGCAAAAAAATGTAAATAAAAGGATAAAAGGGTCTTCTATGCATAAGCTTAAATCCTCAAGAGATGAATTGGCTCCTATAGAAGAAAAACAAGAATGCATGAATAATTCTCATTCTCTTTAAGGGAAACTAGTAATTCTCATGGGGAAAAACATTAAGCAAAAGCCTCACAAAGCCATGTACAAGCATAAAAATGCTATGGGGACTACTATGCATAAGCTTGATCCTCTAAATATGAATTAGCTCCTACAAGAAAAATAAGAATGCATGAATAATTCTTAGCCTCCCCTAAAACAATAGAGGAGGCGGTATTTAAAGGTAGAAAATCAACACCAATGATGGAGGTAATTGGGAAGTTAACTAGGATTGATTGTGGATATCGCAAGAGTTGGAGAGGAGAGATAGAAGACCGATTGGAAGATCACTATAGATTGATTGGAAATTAAGAAAAGGCTGATTGGAAATTAGCAAATAGTCAGTGGAAGTAATGTCTTAGTTGTGCATGAAGGAACTCTTAATCAAATTCCAAAAATGAAAGTAAATTGGGCAGAATTGAAAGAAACCATGCATGTCAAAACATGATAGGGTTGCCCCTTTCAGGAACTAGGTCACCCCTTTTTGCTAATGTAGGTTGCTCGGGTGACCCTGCAACTTAAGAATAGGTCACCTGGGCAACCCTAGGATCTCTCAAGTGACCCTCCTATTAAGGATTTGAAAAGGGTTGTCTTGCAATTTTAAGTCCTGAAACTCAGTTCAAAGGCTAGAAAAGATGATCAAAACGAGTAAAAACACTAGGGAACACATCATCAAGTGCGAGGTTACTGAGAGGAGTGTAATTCACACCTTCATGGGTCGTGATTTGTTTTGGAGTCACTAAGAGACTCACAAGATCCAAAGGATCCTTGAAAACCCATATAGCCTTCTACAAAAGAGAGATCATAAAGAAAAAAAGCTATATTGTCAATACTCATATAATGTGTGTGTAAAATATACAAAAGGCTCCTTGTAAATGTGGGACAAGGAGGAAGAAGGAAGGTAGGAACAAATAAATGACCACCCTTCCAATGTGGTGACACATGCGGGCACACTTGGGACAAGTGTGAGGACACATGTTGTGCACTCATGAGGTGAGACCAAAAATAAAAGTCTCTAGGTTAGCTAAAGTGACTAATGTGAATAGGACTAGCTAGTTAGGATATTAAGTAGTTAAGTAATAACACTTTTCACACTAATAATTTGGACCTCCATATCATCATCGAACTGCCATCTAGGCATGTGCACTTTTTTAGTTCTTACAAAGACACAATGCCTCCCCAATATAGTGTGGTAACTCTAAAAGTGTGATATGTACAAGCTCTAAAAGTATGGCATGGAAATGTAGGATCATAGCTAGTAACCAATGGTTAAAGGAAAAACATAAGCATCATAGTATGGTAAAATTTCTAAATATAGGTGTGATAATAAATGTGGAAAAATATAAGTAAAGCATCATAGTAGGCATGGGAATGTATGACAAGAAATACGATAAGAAATAATAAGGAAACATGAGAAACCAAAATGGTAAGTCAAAGGCTGTAAAATCATGAATATAAACAAAAGACCAATAAGCATAAGGATGTGGAAGGTCAAATAGGAAAATAAGAGGTAAAAGATCAATCCAAGTGTGAAATAAAGTAAAAGGCAAAGGTAAGTAAAGCCTAAGCATAAAGAGGATGTAAATAAGTTCATAGAAGGAAATATGTCAAGCAAAGAAAATGGAAACCAAAATACCCGCCCATGTGGGAAGATAAGAATGAAAGCAAAAATAGAAGGTGGTGTGAGTGTGAAAACACAACAAACAAGGCATAAATGTAATTTCACATATGGTAAATGGAATAATAGGCAAGTGGGATCACAATATATATGGCATAAGCAAAAATCCAAAGTAGCAATGATACAAAGAACAAGGGATGAGATAAACAAAACAACACATTTCAAAGTCACTTGTGTCAACATGCACCACTAAAGGTGTATGCATCATCCACATGCAAGCTAGTAACATGGGAACTAAAGCCAATAAAGGAAAGAAACAATCACAAAAATGTGGCAAGTAATAGGAGGGATAAATAAGGATACCTAAGCGAAGAATTCATCTCTCATATTAGGTGATTTCTCTTTTATGTCACGTGTAACCTCAATATAGGGTGTGTTATGGTGAGTAAGACTAAGTTATTGACATACATGATTTATATTCTCATGATGTATCTTATCAAGTGAGGGAGTTGTGGGCTCATGAGTATGCTTAATTTGTATCTTTCCTTTGTCTATAAGTTCTTGAATTTTATGGTTGAATGCAATGTCTCTATGCATAGAATATTCATGCATATGATGAAAATTAGGTTTAGTATATGTATAAGTCATGTGGATTGTAGGAGAACAAGGATTGAAAGATAAATCAAGAGACAAAACTACTAAGTCCATATTATCCTCATGTGAACAAGGGCTAGAGAAATAGTTAATGTAAGCATGATCCAAATTTGTGAAGGAAGTGTAAAGCAAACTAGATGCAATGAACCATTGTAAAGCTTTACCACTTGGGTGTAATCTAAACTCACTAATAAGGAAGAAGTCGTAATCTAAATGTTCATAATTAGCGAGAAAAAATGATTTCACTTACAGAGAGGTCTCCACATAAATCATAATCATCATATAATAACTCCTCACTAAGGATCATAATATCATATAATGTAGGAGAAGGCAATAAAGCATGAATAGTGCCTACATGTGAGGCTAATGAAGTATCATCAATATGTATACCATCACCATGGGAGGTATCTATATGTGAAAATCTATCATGAATGGCCATAGGGCTCACATGCAGTGTGGAAGAATGATCATTGTGCATAAAAGAAGGTAACATATCAAAAGAACAAGGCTCTATGGACATAGAATCATCATGACATGTAGAATGAATATCATCATAAGGTGTAACAATATCATGAGTAGGTGAAGCAAGTGCATCTTCATCACATAATGTATAATGGAAGGTATAAGTATATCATAAGTGTCCTCTATAATAGATCTATCATGAAGTGGATCATGTGAGTGAAAGGTGCTCAAAGATATTATGCAATTATAATCAATCACACTACTATCACTCCCATAGAAGAAGTATGCAACACATGGTAACAATTGAGGAGCAAAGTAAGGGTATCTAATTTATAGAAGGAAAAGTGATGATCAAATCATTAAATGATATAATGCATCGATGGACAAAGTGATTTGATTTGTGTGATAAAATTCCATAAGTGAATCAAGGATAAATGGATCACATTTCATAAAATTTCTAAACATGTCAAAATAAGTAAGGGAAGAATGAATAGATGCCAAGGATAGAGGACCATGAGAATCTATGATGTAAAAACAATGGCCTATCCCAAGATAAGAAGTATAGGGTTCATAATGATATGCCACAAAAGGTCAAAACCCAAATAGATGTAAACAAATGATATGGAAATGAGGTATGATATATTATAAATTAGAATATCAAACCTAAATCATATCACATAAACAAGTGTAAAATGTAAACTTTAAAGCCAATGTCAGGGTGGGTGAAAGATAGGATATGTAGATAAGCACACCAAACTCTAGAATAAATATGTATCAATGAAGAACAAGAATGAAAGAAGGATCAAATCTAGAAGGAAGATGTAAAAATTAGAAAATCATAGATCTAAAAACCCTAATAATGTTAAGATATCCTAGGGGATAAACTAGGTCATGTAAGAGTAGATAGGTTCACCAAAAATGGAATGGAAAACAACTTTCCTTAAGCTTAGTATAGGCTAATCGAATATGATACAAAAAAAAGCATAAATTAACCTAGATTAATAAATGATAGTTGTAGGCATGGATATCAGGAAATTGGAACATTAAATGCTAAATATGGAAAGTAAATACAATAAAATAAATTTATTTAGCTTTGTATTCAAAGGAGAAGAGTAATTATATCCAATGAATTCTAGACATCAAAGGAATATGATAGTTTGTAGCTCACCTTAGGATTTGGATAGTCAATTTGTGTCATGAGAAGTTGAGTCTAGCATCAAGGACATCCTCATTCAATGAGGTGGCAACTCTATTGTTTGAATCAAATTTGTTTACCACTCTTATCAAACCTATTGTGGTTCTACTATTCATATCCCAAGTTGGTGTAGTAGTTGTTGGGTAAGGTACATGAATGCTCTTCTCTTATTTTTGTTGAGATAAAGTTTCTTTTATACAAAATCATGCTTGTATGAGAGCTGTGTTTCAATCCTACATGATATAAATTGTAGTCATGGCTTCTAGGTCTGAGTATGATCACCCAAGGGCTACTGGTTGAAAGTTCATAGTTATGTCCCACTTCAATCCAACTTATCAGCATAAATAAATTTAAGAACTTCCAACTAGAAGTCAATTTTGGTCAAACATATGTTATAACTAGATTCATTTTAGCTAAATTAGATCTAGACCACAATGTTTTCAGCTAGAAGTGTCCATTAGATACATGTGTAGCATCACTTTGGGGCTAATTTATTAGAAAAATGAAATTATTTGAAAAACTTAATCTTCTCACAACTCCTACTGACATAAATAGCATTTTAAAAAATCTAAAAATACCTTTTGTTAGATCTATAAGTGTAATTTTCAAAAATATAATTTTTTAATAATTTAATTAGTGTTTATATTTTCTTTTAAATTTTTACTAAAAGTGGGTCATCATCACAAAAATATAAGGTTGATTGTCTTCTCAAAAAAAGTTTATTAAAAAATTGAAAAAAATATGATGCAATAGAGGAGAGATTTCATGTCGAGATGATATAATCATTTTCTATTTTGGATAAATAGTTAAGACAAAAAGTGGTATCCCATCAAAATAATTGTGTTTTCAATACACACAATTTTAAAGATTTATTTAAAATATATATTTATCAAAATGAGAAAAAAATAATCCATGCACTAAAGTTTCAAGTTATAAATGCAAAAAAAATGAAGAAAGAAAATAAAATTTACTATATAAAAAGTGATATCCCGCTTAACTTCATTTTTTAGCATTTTATTAGCAACTAAATTATAGTGTCAATTTATTAAAAAACTACATTCAAATACATTTTTTTCTTTTAAATAGAAAAATAAATAACACTAAAAAAAATATTTCATTAGTTTAGATTATTTTACATTTCAAAAAATATGTCACTTTCTACTTATTCAAGTTAAAATGTTAGATTAGTGTTGGTCATTTCCTTTATAAAAATGAGACAACTTTAAAATTCCACTCTACTCCCTCATATGTACCCTCTTATGCTTCAATCCCTAGATACTATCATGATGAGTATGACTCAAGTTACTAGAGTGATGCTCCATCATACTGTGAGAGTGATTATCAACCCACTTCTTATTGGCCAACTATCCATACTTCCTCTTCAAATTTATCCCAATGGTAACAAGTATAGAAGCAAGTGTAGGATGAACTTAATAGAGAACAAAATGAAATGATGAGGTAGTAAAAAGAACTTGAAAAATAGTTAAGATTGCTTGAGCTTCAATTGTAATCAAAACCCCAAACTGCTAGTATAGAAAGTCTAATTGTCCAATCTCCTCTTATTCCCCTTCACACTACCTATTAGGTCTCAAAAACGCAGGTCGTTAACCCTAAGAGGGTGCCAGGCTCTCTTGACGTTTTTGGCTAACTGACACGGGGTAGATATGGCTAAACCCCCTTCACTTCAGGCTCTGCCAAACCTAGGTGGGTAAACCTCTAATTAATAAAGCAGATAAAGAGATGATCACTACTTTAATCAAAATTAATCTAACTATTGATAATGGCACAAATTATAAAACAGATATAAAGATAGCAGGTTAATTCTAAGTAATCTAAATTGTAATGCTAAAACAATAATGCAACCTAACTAAGTAAATCTAAAATGAATTTGTATAAGTGAAAATGAAAATACTAGACCAGTGCCTTATTTAATAGAGTCGGTATGATCATGAAATAAATGATTGTTTGTTTGGTAAAAACTTGAACTATCTGGCATGAAAGAATAGGTATGTAACTTGTACAACCCTGCAAGGAAATAGTTAGTATTCCATACTTACATATATCCAATTGACAAAATATTACCTGCATTCATCTAAAAGGATTTAATCCTTGCTTGAAGGAACCTATTAGAATAATACTGCAATTGTAGCAGCTTTATCAAAAACTAGAGACAGAATACAAACCCTAACTATATGACTCTTCTTACAGATCCATGACAATGTCTTCACAGTTACTATGATAGATTTAAAGGATTTAATTCTGAAAGCAGAAACCAGTTAATCTTATCACACTATAGCAGCAAATGTGTAGAGACAACTTGAAGATATACTTGATAACTCAAATTGAATAACAAAGAAAACTTTGAAAGGAGAGTCATATAATTGAATAAATTTAACAGATAGTTGATACCGAAATCTGCATTCACTGATTCATGCTTACAGACTTGACTTCATCAGAGAATGCTTGCACATGGTCTACCAGAAATAAAATATATTAAAAGTGAACTAGCATTGTTGTTCAAATCTAATCTATAGTATCTCCTCTTCTATTCTATCCTATATTATATTTTCATGTATTCCTATTCTAATCATCTCTTCTAGTCTTGGTCATCTCTTATAAAGAGTGGCATACAAGCTTCAGACCAGTTACAACAATTGTGACGGTTGATAACCGAACAACAATATTTGTCTTAATAAACAAATTTAGAAAAATTAATACTTGTCTTCAATCACCAAATGGGTAACCATTTCAGGATCAAACAAGGATCTTCAACTGCAATTCTGCTTAATATCCTTCGAGGGCTTCTTTATTACTCCTAAAAAATCCAAATAAAACACAAATTAATGTCTGGTCAAACAATCCAAACAAATTTATTTAAACAAATATATTTACTCAAATAATTACTTCCCTTATCGACAATTTATCAGTTGCTTAAGATCCTTTCGCAGGTGTTTATACAACTTGATCGCCACTGTGTATATCCTCGCAGTCGGGTTGATCCAAAAACTTCCCACCTTTTCGCTTTTCGTACATCCTTGTATCTTTCGCTTGTATATCACTCTTGTATATTTTCTTTTATGAGCACATATACAAACGACCCATAGAAACCTTCCCTTTCGATGCTTTCAATTTATTTGTACATTGGATATGCTCATTGCAAACATACAATCGCTAAAACATACAAGGAGTTTTTAATATTTAACTTTTCCTTCGCATCTGGTTCTTGCATATCCTTTTGTATCTATCGTTTGTATCTTTAAGAATGTATGTTCGAAACATACAAGGCACTGAATATACAAGCACTTAACTTTTTTAAATAACCTTTCGGTTCCGCCATTTGTATGTAATGCATTGTATATCGGCAATGTATGTCGGATAGATACAAAGCACAAACATACAACAGATTTTCCCTATTTCACAAACTTTTCAGGTCCGGCTTGCATAAAATGCAATGTATATTCCGATAGACATTGAGTCACGATACATCATTTACATCGGATTTTAATCCCTTTTGAGTTCTGCACAATGTATAACATGTAATGTATATTCCGATATACATTGAGTAGTGATGCATCGTTTAAATCATTTTTTAATCTTCCCTGAAATCCGCGTTGTATGTCCGGCTATGTATGTACCGATACATACAATGCGTGAAATATACGACGACTTATCGTTATTTCATAATCATTTCGGTTCTGGCATTGCATATTCCCGTTGTATGTACTGCAATGTATAGAAGCCTTGTATATTTTGCTTTGTATGTTCCTCTTTTGCCTAACATACAAAGATAAAATGCATACATCGGACTTAATCGACTCATTCATTTAAACTGACTTCTGTTGGGTCCATGGCTTGTGTATGGTGCAATGTATATCGGTTTTGTATATACAAAGCCCGAAACATACATTGACTTTTCCCTATTTCATAGACTTTCGGTTCCGCGCTTTGCACGTGGGCTTGTATGTACTGTGTTGTATGTTGCGTTCTGCCAAACATATAAGCAATGGACCCAACAGAAAATACATTTCAACTTTTAACCTCGTCGGGTCCACCTTGTATGTAACAATACAATGCATCAACCCAATGACTCCTTTATACAACCATACCACGACCCGATATACAAGGGACTTTGCATATGCATCATACAATGATAACATACAAACCACTTTGTATGCGAGAGACTTTGTATAGACAAACATACAAACCCATACCACAATGCATTTTACTAAAAACACACATAACTTGCAAAATACATGGAATTTTAAGATGGTTCAAAAAGCAACCCCTGTTTATTTTTGACAAGGAATTCACCCATATTCAACTCTGGTACTTAATGCCATTTTTCATTTATTTTCAACAAGGTTTGTAACTTTTCACTTCCCTGATTACGGTTCATCTTTGATGAGCACTTCAACCATGTTATATTAAGTCTTTAGGAATCAGAATAGATCAAATCCAAATATTTATATCAACTCAATTGTTAATTTCTGCTTGAAAACAACTATGGATCTTTCCATATATGCTCACATATTGAAATCTTTGAATGATTGAAACTTAATATTTGCCAAAAAAGTAGCTTGGGAATTTCAGTCCCAACACTACCTACAAGAAACTTGACTTCTCTTGGGTTAACTATCAAATGATGACAATGACTAAGAGATTTCTAAATCAAATGCCTAGGTTTGAGGGGTGTGATCATGTGCAAGGAGGTACTCATGTGAATGCATTAACTTTATGGAGAAATTGTATTTTAATGATGACAACACGTGATAAGTATTCTTTGTTAGATCTATCCATGGTAGTGCAAGACTATGGTTGGATGGTTTTTCTATCCACCACTTCTACTCTTGGGATAACCTCGTTGCTACTTTTGATGTGAACTATTCATGCAAAGTTGAACCTATAGCTCTATCCAAAATTTAGTAAATACCAAGAGGCATGAGGGAGAGTCAAGCTATGACTTTGGCCATAGGTTTGTTTTTTATCTCTACTTAGATCCCAATGGATTTTAGGCTTGGGGTACATTTATCTATTCTTTGAGGCTTATGAGGATGGTTTGAGTTTAACTAGTGTTATATGAAATGAAGCTCGTTGACTTGCAGCAAGCATATGAGTGGTTGAAAAAAGACTACACTATTGCAACAATAACATCAAACTTAATGTATAGATTTTAGTGTTCACGTATAAACCAATATGTAAATAAAATGAAGAGCACATAAAAAAAATTAGCAAACCATAATAAATCAGCACATGACACTAGATGTACACAGAGAAACCCTTGTGAGAAAAAAACTCTACCATCAAAGAGAGGCTCAAGTATGTATTAATCTTATGAAAGAATATTACATAATCAACACACTTCTATATCTTCAATCTGACAACACTCCAGTAGCATCTGTGTACTTGTAATAACATGATGAAACTACTATCTCATGCCTCCAATATATAGAATAATGAGAGAATAAAAACCAAAAAATGGTTTCACAAAATAATGGATTACCAAAACCATGGTATCATACAAAAACCCACACCCCACTTGAAGAACATCTTCTAAGGATAGTAAATCACAATGAATGACTTTACATGGACATAATCAATGTATCCATTAATAGAAAATGTAACTCCAAAGGCATCTTTAATCAATAACTATGATGACTTAGATCTTCCATTATGGAGACCACAACTCATGTGGGACCCATTTGTCATAACAAATATCCTCCACTCCCTTTTCTAGTGCTTAGAATTGAGAAAGTGCGATAAGTGAGTTTAAACCAATTTATAACCACCACCATAATGCTCCACCTCCTTCATGAATGCCACTACAACTAATATTACAAGTCAACAAGGAGAATTAATAATAAAATAATAATCTCTCAACATGGACATCCAAGTACCCATTCCAAGATTGCTAGAGATGCAACATGTTACTACATTAGAATTGCATATAAATATCAAATTTTCCTAACATTCTCCCACTTACTATTATACATTCTAATAACATCCATAGAAACCATAAAATAAATTAAGTACCGGATTCAAGGCCCATGGCCTTCCTGCACTAAGAGAACTTCTTAAGGCTTACAAGAAACATTATCTTGAGTGTCATCCTTTTGCAACATGACCTTACCATTTTTCACAAATGAAATCATACTAAACATCAACATGCTTAGTACAAGCATGTTACATGGGACTCTTGGCTAAACAAATAGCACGCTGACTATCACAAATGATTCTAACCACCTTGCACTCAAAAGTAATACTTGAATACAGTCTCTGTAACCATATCACCTCCTTAGAGGCATGTGTAGCTACCATAAACTCTACTCTAATGGTGGACAAAACAACCATTGGTTGCCTCTTATTCATCCAACTCACTACACCATCAAATAAAGAGAACACATAGCCACAAGTGGACCTTCCACTATCCAAGTCACATACCCAATTTGTATCCACAGATATGTATGTCAAATGTCTTATCCACATCATTAGTACCATGATAACACAAATAGTAATCAGAAGTCCCTCACAAATATCTAAAAACCCTCTTAACATAAGTCCAATGCTCCTTACCAAGGTTAGACATAAACCTGCTCAAAACTCTCATTGCCAACAAAGTCAATTCCTCCACTTCAGAATACAGCCAAAAGTGCAGAAACAAAGATAAACAAAATCAGAAAAGTGGATTGTTATACATGATTTACCTTTCCAGCATAAGCGCACTGATTTACCTTTCATATGATTTCGTTGTGGATCGTATTGAAGCTTGCTCTTCACAAGTAGCCACTATAAACATAAGAGCTCGTAATCCCAATTGTGTCGTTACCACTCGTCATAGTCACGTCACTATTCAAGGAGCCCCATCTTCATCTATGCCATCATCATCCATATCACCGTCCAAGTATAATATCCTTGATCATCTAGCTAAGACTTCCGTACAAATCTCAATCCTAGAGCTTCTTCATACATCTCCCATGCACAAGGAGATTTTAGATAAAGCCTTAATAGAATCTTGTGTCCCTAATGATATTAATGTGGAACAATTTCAATCTATGGTGGGACACCTTGCATCCACTCATCGCCTAGTTTTTACCGAAAAAGACATGCCTACTGTCAATTCATTCCACAATAAACCCCTCCATCTAGAAGTAATCATCCACAAACACAAAGTCAAAAGGGTCCTAGTAGATGGTGGATTAGTCTTAAATCTATGTACTTTAAGATTAATATGACAATTGGGATACTCCACTAAGGTTATTGATAAAAAGCATTCTATCACAATCAAGGCTTATGATGAAGCTGAGAGAAGATCAGAGGGAACTATTAACTAACCCATTGAATTAGGTCCCACACTCATGGAAATCACTTGTCAATTTTTAGACCTTGATCTCCCCTATAGCATTCTCCTAAGACGCCCATGGATTTATTCCATGAAGGTCGTTCCTTCCACCTACCACCAACGCATCAAATTCCCCTATAATGACTAAGAAATTACCATATATGTTGACCCACATCTCTTTGAGTATTGTTGCCTATTGGAAGGCCCATATCGCAAAGCTAATTATTGCCCAACCAATGATATTGCTAAACTATCTCCACCATATCTTTATCCATCCACACTTACCTCTTTATCCACCACCCATCATGAGATCAAGGCTAAGATTATCGACAAATGATTAGGAGAATACACTCTATAAGGAGCCTTTTGTGTGGGGAAGCTCCCACCTTCTCCTAGAAGCATTGGAATACCTCGCCGTGGTGGACCTATTTCAACTATCACAATCAATTGTAAGCCAAATAAGTTTTCCCGTTGGGGTGTACTAGATAAAGAAATCATTGATACAGATATTTTGGAATTTTGGAATGGCCCTATAAGGAAAAAGATGAATGAGACAATCTCCCTCTTGAGAAATGTCCTAAAGGCTTTCGTATAGCACAAAACATGGGTTACCAAGGAAAGGGTGGTCTTGGCTTACAAGGACAAGGAACTATTGAACCCATTAAAGCTACTCATAGACCTAGACACTTTGGACTAGGGTTTAGATCACAAGAGCCAGCATCTCCAGAGCTTGAATTTATCTTGGATGAGGTGCCTAAAGTATTTCCCGCCATTAAGAATACTAATGGGGATACTTACGATGACTCCCTCGAGTGTATCGCCAAGTTATATGATTCATCCATCTTCACCCTTACCATGTCATTGCATTCATCATCACCATCCCATAACCTCCAACTCATCTACCCCAAACTCATTGATTGGAACCAACAAGGAACTCCTATTTTAGATGTCTTTCAAAATCACGAGGCTAGTGCGGAATTCTTGGGACTAAGATTAGGAATACCAATTGGAGATCACAAGATTGGATACACTATAGAGCTCAACACTAATGCCTACTTTGGAGAGACAGTCAAACTCCTTAGTCGCAAAAGTGAAAATATAAAAATCACGTCCCCTAGTGAAAACCACTTTGTGGCACTTTCAGATGACAAAAAAGTAAAAATAAAGACGTATCCGAAGGTGAAACCTCCTTGAGGCACCTAAGGATGAGGAGTTTGACCTCCCTGAAATCAAGGCATATCAAGAGAGATCTCCCATTCTTATTGAGGAAACATAAGAGATGAATTTGGGAACAATTAAAGAACCAAAGATAACATTTGCAGCAACATCCCTTTTAGAATCAAAATTACAAGTGTTTATCACCTTCTTCAAAGAGAGATCAAATAATTTTTCTTGGTCCTATGCGGAAATGCCTGGTTGAGATCCTTCATTGGTGATACATCACTTGATAGTATATCCTGGAGCAAAACCGGTCAAACAGAAGTTGAGAAAAATGCATACCAAAATTGCTCTCTTAGTCAAAGCAGAATTAGAGAAACTACTTGCAGTTGGCTTCATTAAACCTATAGATTATCCAGAGTGGGTGTCAAACATCGTACCAATTTCGAAAGTTACTAGGGGCATCTGCGTTTGTACAGATTTCTGAGACTTAAATAAATCATGTCATAAAGATGATTTTCCACTACAAAACATTGATATCATAGTCGACTTAGGACATGAGATGTTGTCCCTAATGGATGGATTTTCTGGATATAATCAAATCAAGATTGCCGAAGATCAACATAAGGTTGCATTCATATGTGCTTGGGGAGTCTATTGCTGGAAAGTAATGCCTTTTGGTCTTAAGAATGCGGGAGCAACATATCAAAGAGCAATGACCGTAATCTTTCATGATATGTTTCATAAGACAATGGAAGACTATGTAGATGATATCCTTGGTAAATCACCCACAAGAGAGGGTCATTTGTATGTCCTTGCAGACATCTTTGATTGCTTAGAGGAATACAAGGTTCGCCTTAATCGGAAAAAGTGTCTTTGGTGTTACATCAGGCAAACTCTTAGGCTACATTGTCTCTCGAAGAGGTATCGAAGTGGATCCTACCAAAGTCAAAGCTACAGTTGAAATGACACCACCACAGAATCTAAAACAATTGCGTCTTCTTCAAGGAAAACTTCAATCTATCAGGAGATTCATAGCACAGCTTGCAGACAAGTGTTAACCCTTTGAACGTCTATTGAGAAAAAATGTAGAATTTCAATGGGATGAGAAGTGCCAACAAGCATTTGATAAATTGACAGAATATCTTGCAACACCACCAATTTTGGTACCTCATGTTCAAGGAAAACCGCTCATTTTATACATATCAACCACATCAGCAGCGTTTGGAGCCTTGTTAGCACAAAATGATGACACTGGAAAGAAAAGAGATATATACTACATCAGTCATAGCCCTGGAAAGAAAAGAGATATATACTACATCAGACATACTCTAGTGGGCTATGAGCTAAACTACACACCTATAGAGAAGGCATGTCTTGTCATTGTCTTTACTTCACAAAAACTTCGACATTATATGCTCAATCATCAAACTAAGCTCATCTCAAAGGTTGACCCACTAAAGTATCTTCTATCCAAAGCTACATTGACAAGATGCATAGCGAAATGGATCATGGTTTTGAGTGAGTTTGACATTGAATATGTGGATAGAAAAGCTATAAAAGGACAAGTCATTGTTGATCAATTGGTTGAACCACCTATTGAAGCCAATCATCCACTTTCAAGTATTGCTTCTCATAAGCTCTACATTTGTGGATAGAATGGATGGTCGTGGTGCCTCTAAAAATAGATGTTTCTTTTAAGAAATATAGGTGTGTGACGAGAGTTTTGGGATTTCTCTCTAAATGGCATTTATAAGATTGGTAACTGATAGTGGAATGCCTCGACTAGGCATACCACTAAAAGTATAGATAGGGATATAGTGATGACTTGCCCTAGCTTAAGGGAGAAAATGATGTGTATCTTAACTATGATGATGTTTGTGATGGTTAGAAATAATGATGGCTAGCAAATCTCTAAATCTATTGTTGTGAGAGGTGTATTTTGTGGATTTTAAACATCGTCAGCTATAACTAGTGCAATTGTTTAATGGTTTAATAATATCCAATGTATTAATGGGTCTCTTTTTAATGTGTTTGAAAGTGTGCGTTGTGAATTTTGAACCTTCATATGAAGGTTTAGTCAAAGATTGTTTTTATCACTATTAGGGGTTATAGGTTAGACTACATGAATATGGAGGTTGAAGTTTTATTGTTGTTCTACCTTTTGGAGGTTATCTTTGATTTGTTGATCTATAGCTTCACAAGGCAAGATGATGGTTGTTCTTGAGGATTGTTTAAGTGAAGGGTTGTTATGAGTCATAGATTAATTAGAATTCAAGAGTGGGTGGATTGAGTTGTTTTTTTTAGGCATCCTTGCTCCCTATTAAGTGAGGGTATCTCATGATTTTTCTACGACTTTGATCATAGTTGTGAGTAGGAGAGAAAGGTGCCCTCACACTCCTCAGTAGTATGCCCTATGTCAAGAAATCACCAAGAAAAGTTAGATTATACCCCCATGGAGTTTTTAATTTAGGAGAATCAAACATTTTGGGTTGAAAGGTCCAAGGATAAAGGCCTAAAAGGTTATTAATGTTTTTGTTGATGTTAAGACAATATTTTGAGAATATCAATGTTTTTTTTTTCTTTTTTGTTTTGGAGGGAGGGAGGGGTGAGGTTCTCCTTTAAGAAGGATATGAGTTTGTTGTACTTTATGCATGGTAGAAGGTGCTAAGATCGATTGACATGTCATTTGACCTAAGTTGAACAATAGTGTTATTGGTAACATAATTATGGTGTTGGCCCATATGGTGATTAAGTGCTAATATTGGGGGAGAAGGACCATTAAACCTAAGGTTAACATTAGGATTATTGGTAAATTTATTGTGGTATTAACCTATATTGTTGTTAGTTTCATTCTTGGGTAACAAGAGAGCTATTAATTTAAGAATTTTGAACTTCTAAGACAATGTCTAGTGAAAATAACTATTAAGAAATTGAAGAGAAGAAGCGTTTGAAAGATGTGTACGGATTTGACCTAACGAGGTGAATCCTAGCCAACAACTTTCATAAATTAAAGGACAATAAAGGGGAAAATGAGGAAAATAGGGGCAAGTTTTGGAAAAATAGGGGAATATGAAAATGACCCCACAAAAGGGAGGATAAGATTTAGATAAGATTCACCAATTATGTATACATTTAGATAAGGTCTTCAATAATATCAACTTATAAGTAAGAAAAACATAGAAGGTAATGGATACATTATAAAGATTATATATAGGATGTTAGAATGGAGAATATATTGGACAAAGAAAGATTGGTTAAGCCCGTTAGGAATTATTAGTGCATGGCATAGAATAATGTAATAAATAATAAATTAACATGTTTGTTAGTTATTAGTTATGGGTTAGTTGATAGTTAGTGGTTTGGGTCGTTAGTAAGTTGAATGGCTTTATAAAGCCATAGAATGTAATCAATTGAAGTGTTGAAGATGAATGATTGATTGTTGTTGATGTGGTTGAGCCTTGGGCTCTTCTTCATTGTGTTGCATTTTCAATATGGTATCAGGGCAAGTGTCCTGAGAGACCTCTCTGTTTGCCTTCCATTCGCTTGTATTTCCTCCAAAATGATGCAACCAAAGGATTAGCAAATACCACGGACCTCGTGCGAAATTTGGAGTTTGCAGCATCCACTCTTCTTGCATATTTATTAGCAGTACTAACGGATACCACGGACCTCACAGCGAACATGTTGACATTTGCCATTCATGTGCATTGCCTTTCTCTTCCATTGTGTACATTTTTTTCATAGTGTTTTCACTCCATTTTATTCATTTCATATCAAAAAATCAGAAAAATTTAAAAATGTATGCATTCAAAGTTGGAGAAATCTTTGGGGTTGAAGAAATTTGTTTTATATCAGTCTCACTAAAACAGCAATATCTTTCTCATTTTGTAACGAAATTTAGAAATTTAAAATGTTCTGAAAAGCTATTAAAGAGGAGAAAAGAACCCAGAAATCGTTTGAGCATGCAGTTACTATTTATTGAGTTGTTCTATGCATAAGTTAGAGGTAAAATTGTAATATTTTTTCAACATTATGTAAATGGAGAAATAAGGGTTTTGGACCCATAAGGATGTAATAGATTTTGTATTTGCACATTGTAAATAGATGCATTATCAGTAAAAACCAACATCCAAAGAAAATTTTTCATTGAAGGGGGAAAATATGAGACATGTTAATTGTCGATACCATAGCATCAAAATATAGTCCCTATGTCAGCACTAAAGGGGGGTGTTAGGAATTATTAGTGCATGACATAGAATAATGTAATAATAATAAATTAACACGTTAATTTAAATTTATTAGATGTTAGTTTTTAGTTAGTTATTAGTTATGGGTTAGTTGATAGTTAGTGGTTTGGGTAGTTAGCAAGTTGAATGGCTTTATAAAGCCATAGAATGTAATCAATTGAAGTGTTGAAGATAAATGATTGATTGTTGTTGATGTGGTTGAGCCTTAGGCTCTTCTTCATTGTGTTGCATTTTCAATAAAGCCATGGGCTATGAGTATGGCAAGAAAGAAGTAAATTAAGCTACGGGCTACAAGTATGCCAATATGAATGATAGGAGGGTAGATAACATCAAAGATAACTAGTATACAATGAGAATTGTTGGATGTGTTGTAAACTTGTTATGTTTTACACCCCTTATGTTCATCTAGAGGACCATTAGAGGTCATAATGAAAGATAATATGAGGAAGACAAATATAGAAGGCAAAGACCTAGACAACACATGTATTAAGAAGATACTTAAGTCAACCTCCTCCAATCCCAAACATAGGAGGTTAATGTGCCACCAAGTCCCTATAAAGAAAAATGTTAGTAAAGTTATTTTAAGTTATATATGTATTGCGTGTATAAATCTAATTAAAATGCATGTTCAATGGCTCTAGATCTAACTAGCATAATTAGTGGATTCATTATCATGAATTGTTTCAAAGAGATTGGTCATAACATCTTATTTTCTAGAAGTACGGCACCTGCATCTCTTTGAAGGATAAGGTCAACAAACATCAGGAGAGTTTACTCTTGCATAACAACATTATGAAGTGACAACTATCCAAACTGCATAGCCAAGAACAAAATCCAAGAGCTGGAGAAAGAAATTTACAAGCAAAACAAATAGTGGCAGAGTGAAGAGGTGGATGAGGATATATGGGAGAAAGTGAAAAAGTTTTCCAACACATTTAACAAGTGGGAAGATCTAGAGCATAGCATCACTGAGCTTAGGAAGAACCAAGTAGACATAAAGGAGAATCTAGCTGAAATTGTTGCTTACAGCAAGGAGACCATAAAAAATTTCGCCACTAGTCTATATGTTTTGCAATCGAAACTTGAAAAAAGGAAAGGAATGCACTTGGAAAAATGTGAGAAGAATGTGGTTCAAGAAGGCCCTACAAAGAGAACTAGAGCAAAAATGTTGTAAGAGAAAGGTTAAACCAAGACAGAGGTGAAACACTCTAGGGAGGTCACCTTCATTGACACACTAGATTTCCTAAATAAACAATGGCAGGCAATTAGCGATCTGAAAAAGTTGGTTGATGGGTAACTTTTTGTTTTCCTGTGTTGTTCCTTTGTTGTTCAGGTACTAGTTTTGTGGTTGTTTGTTGGTCCTTCTAGAGATTTTGGGTTTTTGTAATGACTTTGTTATGAATTTCAGTCTCACCTCTTATGAGACTCTTCTCATCCACCTTCTTGACTGTTATATGTAATGGGTCCATGCCCTTTTCCCATTTTTTACTAATATCAAAAACATCTTATTTTCTTATCAACTTTCAAAGGTGGAAAAGGTGCAATTACTAGTGTATTCGCTATCATGAGTTGCTCCAATGAGATATTGGCTGAAATGATCCTCAATTCTTCTCAATGATGAAGTTAGGAGAATTATTAACATGCTCTTGCCCATTCAATTTCAAGCATATAACCTTGTTTTTGTCTTTACAACTTTGATTCTTTATTTGTGTTTTCCTTAATCCTTTGTATTTGCCACTTTGCCATAAATAGTGTCAACGAGAAATTTCTCTTTAGTTATGCAGTACTTCCTTCTTCCTTGAGAACATACCTTAATATGAGGTATGCAAATCCCACAAATTGTGTCTTTTACAAAGGCATCATACTTTGATAACTTGTTCAATAGGGATTTATATTGAGATGTGTTATCTAATGGTCTTTGATTCTAACATCTTCATACACAAGATGTTTCTTCCCAAGCATTGCAAATTGTCTTTTACAAAGGCATAATACTTTGATAACTTTTTCAATAGGGATTTATATTTGGATGTGTTATCTAATAGTCTTTGATTCTAACATCTTCTTACAAGATGTTTCTTCCCAAGATAAAGTTGTGTATTTTATTTTTTTTATTCAACATGGGTAAACGCTTTTGACCGGAGCTATGAACCGGGTACAATATCAGGTGGGCAGGGGGGAGACTAGACCTCGTGACTTCGTGCCTACCACAGGAAGCTCTCGCCAATCGAGCCAGGCCCCTTGCCCAAGATAAAGTTGTGTATTGATAACTTTTTCAATAGGTATTTATATTTGGATGTGTTATCTAATAGTCTTTGATTCTAACATCTTACAAGATGTTTCTTCCCAAGATAAAGTTTTGTATTTGAATCTTTTCTTTCAAACACTTAATAAATGTGTCCCCTACTTTTTGCATCAACTTATGGATTAATTAAAAAGCGTATCATATGACAAGCTATATATCATACAAACACAAAACCTTGCATCCCTTGTCACTTCTTGGTCTCAACTCCATATTGTGATGATTTTTTAGCAATATAATCCACCAAACTAAGCAACTCTATTTATTTCATCAAGATCCCCAATCGTAATTTGTAGTCTCAATTTTTTATCATCAAATTTTAGGAACATATTTTTAGATTTTATGACAATGTGGCAACCATATTCCCACTCCCAATATTTGTATATTTCATACTTATTAAGACAGCATGCTATCTAAAAGCAATTTCAAATTTTAAGGGCTATGCAGCTACAATGTCATATTAAAGAGCTAAACACAATAAATCCAAACAAGTGAAATAAAAATAATGTTGGAAACAATAAGGAAATATCCATTCTATCAAGAATTGCATCTACATGTATATTCCTAAAAATGGAGTATATGCCTGACATTTATGAAGGGAATGAAAAAAACAACTACAAAATAAATTACAAGATAGAATCAAGCAAATGGGGTATCTACACATCCAATAGATTCACTTGTAAATTCAATTAAATATAAATAAGAGGTCTCAAATGACAAAGCTATACTAAATTGATACCAAATGGCAATAAGATGAATTGCTTGAGGTTTTCCCTCAATTTATTGAGAAGAAGATCCTAATTACATTTACATAATTGTTATTAATCTACACATAACATGATACAATTCCCACGAAACCAATATATAAACTATGGGCCTAAAAACAAAATAGGTCATAGCATGCTCCTAATATTATATAAGCACTAGGTACACAATAGCATATACATGGATTTGTAACACAGCATCATTATACAAAAGGAATATGAAATGTTATCACAACAATTGCACTATCCACCTTGCAAATGAGTACTCTTAACTCAAAAAAAACCCATTAGTTTGTTAATTAATGATGGATGTCCCCAAACTCACCAAAAACCAATTAGCTTATTGACAGATGATAGATGTCCCCAAAGTCAAATAAAAACCATATAAGGTTAAAACATCCCTGCTTGAACACTCATTGACTCCAATAACAATTTAAAACTTCTTTTGTAACATTTAGTCGTTAGAAATACTTGGTGTATATTTCTCAAGCATGCTCCTATAAGATATAAGCCTAAAACGAGCTTTGTTATCTAGGCATCATGTAAAATATCCATGATTATATTCCAATAAATTGCAAAGCATTAGTTCACCTAACTTTACCATTCTTTCTTGGTATACGTAGATTATCAAAATGCTCATTTATAAATTATTTCCAACGGAAAACACAATTCTTATTCATTCTTTAACACATTATAAATTAAAAATTACTTTAAACCAGCAGTTCAGTTAATATGTAGGTTGAAAAACCTAGGAAAGCTTGAGTTGCAAGTTCCATGCTTCATAATAACAAAGCTTCTTGTCAAATGCATTAAAGACTTTTTTGGGGTGGTTATTGTTGTTCCAAGAGCTTGTTGTGTTTCCTAATATCAATGAATGTCTTGTTTGTGGTAATGATACTCAAAAAAATGCATTACAAACTATAGTAAGAATACCCTGTTTTTTAATGTATTGCAAACTATACAACAAATACATTTTGTTTTACTATGCCTTCTATGTTACATGATATATTGATTTCATTAAAAACTGTATACATAACTATTGGCTCCCACTGAATGTGGTGGCATAAACAAGGTCTATATCATGTGATTATGAAGTATCCTCATTCCAACCATATTTCAATAAAGATGGTTTCTATTATTCATTTGAGCTTTAAAAATGTGTTATTTATTACCTAGTTGCAAATGATGTCTGATTGACTTGATTCGCTAGTCAAGACTTCCCCTATTAATGCTTTAGGATATTATGTTCTTGTTGAGGTCCACATCGTATGAGGTAGGCAACTCTCAAGTGCAGGAAGAAGACTTTTCCATGTTGAACAATCCCAACTAAGGAGAACCCAATTGAACCGTTTGTGGAGGGGGAGGCCACTATCCAAACTATCTATCTCGACTGACATTACCACTCCCTCTTCATACCATATGGATTGATCCCAACCTTCTAATGAAAGGTGGGGTTGGTCCTAGAGGATGATCAAGGCATGTCACCTTATCTATAGAAGGGGGTAGGACGAGGTTGTATGATTTATGGTTGGTGTTCATCCCGAATGGTTGTGCTCAATCGATAGATCAAGGACTTCCCTCAACCCAACCAAACCAAACCAAACCAAACCCACATCCTACCCGCAACTCCAAACCATTGTTACATTTGAGATTCTTGCATATTATCTAACTTTCTTAAACTAGAGGCCTCAGAGCAAGTAATATTTAAGCACAAACATTTAGGTTAACCTATTTAATGTAGAATATTTTAACTCTCAAAACTTACAGCACATTGTTTGGCATAGACATAAATAAGCAGTGTCCCTTCAAACAAAATAATTTAGTTACATACTAGAACATCCAGAGCATTCAACAAAAGATTGCAAATTGTTTTATGTACAAATGTATAAATGGAAAATTATATTTATCAGATATACTACAAATATAGTTTATTGTTAGAAAATAAAAATAAATTCAGAAACAATTTAAAACAGAATTTTGCAATTGTACACAATTGTTTTAGTGAAATTGGTCAAAATTATCCAGATGGCATAAATTTGCCAATAAATTTTCCCTAGCCAAATCCTAGCATATTCTTGGTAATATACATTACAATTTTTGTTGACCAAGACATGTAGGGATAAGACGAACAAATTTAGAGGGTCAAATCAAATGCTAACCTATCAAGTTCAAATAGCTTCTATGCAATAAGATTTGTGCAACTCAAAGCAAAATGGTGTCCTATTTGAAAAAAATAGTATTCAAATGTGTTATATAACACCTAAAATTCTTGTTGATTTACTTATGAATACATATCCTCCTAAATCTAGCGGGAGATGAGACCAAGAATTGCAAAATAACAAGGATTCAGCACAGGCTATTCAACTTAAATCACCCAAAATTTGAGGGCATAAACAAGACTATCAAGGCTAAGATCAAAGGTTGTAAAATATCTTTTAAGTTTGTAGTTACAACAAATACAAATCAGTATTAACACATTGATTGGCACCAATTCATCTAACACATTGGTTGACACAATCAATCTTACACCGTAGGCTAAGACTGCAGAAGCCCAATTTGCATTCGCTTTGTTACTGACTATAGAGGAGATGCCCATAAAAGGAGTCATAAAGAGTGTCTCATGCTGGCACTTAAAACATATCACCCACAAAGTCAACTGGGGCTTAGCGCTGCTCTGCCATTGTCTTAATCCCTATGACAAACTTTTAGAGCTCAAATAAAAAGCAGGAAACTGAAAGCTTTGGAAAACAATAGTGAAGTCATTTGCTCTCTATGTAGAGTATTTGTCTCCCTTAAATTTCATATAGCACCCAAATGACCTTGTTGACACAGTTTTGCAAACACATTCGTCAGGTTGTTTGCATCCAACCAGCTAATTTCCAAGTTATTTGGTGATCATTTACAAATTTGGAAATATAGCATAATGCTTCAACTGACCCATTTCAGATGGTCCAAAATTGAGAATCCAAACTATCTAGATCTGCACAGGAGGGAAAATTTTGAAAATGGAAAATTTTATTATGTGTATATAGTTGGAAAATCATTTTGTTTCAAAAATTAATCAATATTTTAATATATATATCATAGGTTTATATTTAAGGAAAAACATTATTTATTGTTAGTACTTGTTAGGCAAATCTAAAAACATGGCTCATACATTTTCTGAAATTTTACAGTGGCATATCTAAATTTGATTCTTTTTGTGAGAAATTAGTCTGAAAAAAGTAGGCTATACGGAATACCCTACTACACAGTATCATTGATAACTCAATACCAAACAAAAAATAACTACAAATGCATGCCTATAATAAGACTTACATAAGTTTATAAGAAAATCAGTTTCTTTTATTCATTCCTATCTGGACAACCATTTCATTCGCATGTAATCTACCATATCTTAAAACAAAATAATAAGAGTTGCACGGAAACAGATGCAGTTACGGATATGGATTCAGATATGGATATGGTAAATTTTCAAGACCCCCTAATACAGATATTGCTTGTTACAGCAATTATAATAATACATATATATTCAATTATTTAGACGAAGACATAAAACATTACACTAAAAATATTTATTTTGTTATATTATATTTGTGTCTTTAGTGTATTTATTATCATGTGAACATTTATTTTTTATGTTTTATTTCTATTGCAATTTTTGAATGTTTTTTTACCATGTTGCCGGTTCAGGTTTGGATTTGGGTTTGGCAGTCACCAATATTTTTTCCCAGGTTCGGTGCAGCTGGGTTCAGACGTACTATATATATATATATGGTTTTTTTAAATTCCCATGTGTTCTCCCCGGGCTCTCCCCGGGAGCAGCCCTGGGCCTGGCCATTTGACTTTGGCACATCTAAATAGCTGGACCCAAGCCTGATACGGACCATAATCATAACCTGGCCCAAAGTGGTCGAGGTCTGGCAGGGATAAACTGAATATTGCACCGGATGGTGCGACATCATATCCAAACATATTAGATACAGCCATAATATGGACTCGTATATGGATATGTTTGAATATGGATCACATCCATATACAGGAGTACTATATCCACTTCCAGTATCTGATATGCAGGTACATGTCTATAGGCAAGGGACTGGAAGTATCTGCCAACTCTGCAAAATATGATTATATTATGTCAATATGCATGCATTTTTGTGCAAGTGGGTAGAGATGGTTGCCTTACCATCAACATGCTATGTCTCTCTGCCTCTCCAGGATATGACTGCTTTTCATTAGTGCACTCTTGTCTCTACTTGAAGTGGGTAGAATCAGTAGATGATTGCCTTCCGTCAGTATGTTGTCCCTCCCCCTCTTCTTCCGTATAATCTTGGAAAGTTTATAGAAGGTAAGGCTTGACATAGTTAAAGGTGCTGTAGTCTAGAGGTAAGGCAGAGCGATTACCACAAGGCATGGTGCTCATGTTAATGCAGCTGTAATAACATAGGCCCAGTCAAACAAGAGCAGAAATACGTCCCAAGTTTTTTCTTTACTGAATAACCCTCTGACTTGGCTTCTAAGATGAACAGTATGGTGCACTAATATGATGGTAGGTGCAAGTCTTGAAAAATTTACCAATCAAAACAAACAAGATAATTACTACAAACTATGTTTTTTCCAAGATTCCAGCATTCAAGAACACAGGGTCATATGGGGAGGTGCCCTCAATTTTAGGGGACAATGAGGAACTGGTGAACCTACCCGATATATATTAAAGAAATTAATAAATAGAAAATTTTAAATTTTTAAACAGTATTATTTTACTTAATGACTAAAATTAATAAAAACAAAGAAATCAAAAATGATTATAATTTTTTTATTATAAACAGATGTCTGAGTGATGAAATTTTTAAAACGATGTTTACAGAGGGTTTAATATGTTAGGTTTGGGATAGTGTTGAAATTTGCCCACAAGAAAACAAAATAAAAAATTACAGCTTTTTTGGTGGGGAGAACAAGGGGTGTCCAGAACCCCCTTGATGGGGTTGAATACTTTTGACATCCTCCTAAGCAAGCAAGAAACTAGAAGTAGCGTCTACTTGTGGCACAAAGTAGACCATGATTGTCTCTCATTTTGAGACAAGTAACGGTACTAGAATTGAGCCTCCTCTCTCTGGACACAAAATATGTGAGATCTGAGCCCCATCCCCAGGCATGGATAATTATCAAATCTTGGTTCCTTCTTGAGACCAAAAATGATAGCAATTCAAGCATCAACCAGTACATCAAAATTTATGACATTGTAACTCATTTATATCCAATCCAACTCGTTATCATTTTGAACTTTAAAATAACAATAAATGCTCATCACTAAATGTAATTTAAAGATCAAAACCAATCAAACGATCAACATACCTCAAGAATTTATAGATCAACAATTGGTTTGATTAATCAACAACAGAATATTGTGACTAGTGCAACACACACAACAGTCAAACAATCAACCAAACTAGTACACTAGTCAAATCAATCAACATAGTATGTATCTTAAACAAAATTAAAACTGGGTAAATAGTAATATATTTATTGTGTAGTGAAAAGCCAACCAAACCAAGGTCAAAGGAGGTCAATAGTATCTATCTGTCAATTTGGTCTCTATTGATATCAGCATTGATGTCAACTGTCCAGTTTGTGATGAGGACATCTATGTAATTAGAAAGTTTAGTATAATCTACATGCAAGTGGGCTGATAAAATAAAATAAAAGTAAGGCATCTGTATAGGTAGCTAGATATATAGTAGTTGATTGCTGAAACAGTTGTTAAAGACAGAAATAAATGAAAAGGTAGGTGGACAACTGTAATAGTTGTAAAGAGTAGATAGCTATTAATTAAAAGGTAGATGGACATTTAGAACTACTGTAAATGATAGATGGACAAATGAAACAGCTAATAAAGGGTAGATATAAATAAATATAAGTAGACAGCTAGGAACATAACATCATAAGAAATTTTTACCGTATATACAGACGCTTCTCTTATGTAATTAGAATGTGGAGGAACACATTCTGCTATATAGACATATCAATTGGTATCAGAGCCTAATGATCAAACCTTCCCATATCTGAAATTTTCTGCATGTTTCAAATTTCAAATTATATATTCCTTGTGCATATCCAGCACACTACCTAATGATTAGGCCTTCATATATCTGGAAATTTTCTACATATTTTCAAATTTCTGAGTACTCAACCTTTGATATACTCCTTGTGTAAATCCACCACACTGCCTAAATGTTAAGTCCTTTGCATTTCAGAATTTTATGTTTATTTCCAAAGTTTCAGATTTCTGTTCAGCAGTTTGTGTCTTCTTGCTAGAACCAAGATACACGTCATGGCTATTTACCACATTTCATATTACTAATAAAGGCATGTCTGGATACAGATTTCACATTTTCACGTCAGCATTCATCTGCTTCAAAATGTCTGCTGTCAGTTTTCTACTTGTAAAATTCCACGGTCAATTTTCTGCTGATATTTTTTGCTGTCAATTTTCTATTGTATACATCAACTGGCATTTCTTGTTCCTGTTATTCTACTCCTTCTAATGGACTGTCAATCATAATAGTTGTAGTTTTTATTTGTATCATTTTGCTTTCTATCAATTTCCTTAGAAAATTATTCAACTCGTCTCCTAAGCTCCACACAGAATCCCAATTTGTTCCAGTTGCTTGCCCAAGAGCTACATGACCAAAGACAACAGCAAAATGCATTTCAATTTCAACTTGTGCCGCAAATGGCAAGCATGTTCCAGCAACTCATGGAACAACAGCAGACCACCAGCTCCATTCCTTTGGCTGGCCCAATTGCCCAGCCTGGTTTTAGGTTGGACACCAAGATATCCATCTGACATTTTGATGGCACAATCAATGGAGATAAATTAGACACTTGGACCCATAGTCTAAAGGCATATTTCAAGACACAATCACATGGCACAGAGCCACAACAGAACATGACAATGAAGGTTCATATGAAGGATCAAGCCCTCACCTAGTAGCAGTCTCACATCTAACTTCCAGATGTGCAGAGCAACCAGAAATTGATACTTGGATAGATTTAAAAGGAACTAATTGGGCAATTTTATCCCCTCAAGTACAAAGAAGGGCCTTTGGCACGAAGGCTCCATCTGCACCAAACATGCCCAATCAATCCAACAATACATAGAGCAGTTCAATCGTCTCTCTATCAAGTTAGAGGTAAGGACATTGAAGAGGTACTTTGCATCAAAGTCATCTCTGGGTTATTTTAATATTTGAATTTCTCATCTTTGGCAAAACTCAGAGCTCTATGCCATCACTTCCTAAGGGCATGCTTTATAGCATGCGTGCTTTAAAGGTGAAACCAAAACTAAGTCAATCCTTTTCTTTTCAGAGAAATAGTTACTCTTCATCTTTGGCCCTTTCCTCCTCTCATACAGTGCATTTAACATCCAAGAATTGGTATTCTTCACCAAATGGATCAGTTAAGGGCTCAATTCCCTTATCTGGAAATGAAAAGGTATACTATGTCTATCACAAGGCATACAGGACA
Source organism: Cunninghamia lanceolata (assembly GCA_027924645.1). Lineage (NCBI taxonomy): Eukaryota > Viridiplantae > Streptophyta > Pinopsida > Cupressales > Cupressaceae > Cunninghamia > Cunninghamia lanceolata. The sequence goes on along the minus strand of BSBN01001495.1, from coordinate 1,044,144 downwards.
TTCAACTAATGAATGTCATATCCTCAAATCAATGAAGGCAAAGACCCATCTTGCTTAGCAAGCTTCACAATGTAAAGAGTCAGAGATTCACGAAACTAATCCCACCACTTCTAATCTACATCTCATTCCCATGGTCAATGATTGTTCTGTCAATAATAGGGAAGCTCTATTCATTCATAATTGTCAAATAAAGAATATATTGGTAGAGTTTATCCCTGACAATGGCAGTCAGAAGAACTTGACTTCACAGAAGTTGGTAGACAATCTTCAGTTGCAAACTGCAACACATCCACACCCATACCAATAGGGATGGGTTAAGAAGGGACATTCCACAATTGTGTCTTGCAAATGTTCAGCCACATTGGTCATTAAGCCATTCTAGGATACTGTTGATTGTGATGTCATTCCCCTGGATTGTTGCAGTTTGATACTTGTATCACCCTATCAATATGACCACTAGGCCATCTTTGATGGACTCCACAAAACCTATCGGCTGAACAAGGATGGTAAAGTGTATCAAGACACTTCTTCTTCTGTTAGTCCTTTGCTCTCTGACAGGCCAGCAATTAAACAAGTTAATTTACATAGGTTTCTCTCTTTGTATCATCTAAGAAGTCAAAGCAAATAATGCTAACAAACTTCCTCCTAATGCCAACAAACTTGCTGATGCATATTTGGATGTTTAGATGATCCTTAAGGACTTCTCCTTTCACACTTATTCAGCATTCTATTGAACTGGTACCAGTTTCTGAATTGCCCAATTGATTGGTTTACCCCACTATACCCACTGCGTGATGATTTGTAGCAAAAATCTGATGCTTAAAGAGTGCAAGATCCAAACTAGTTCTTCCTGTGGATCTCCTGCTCTCATTGGACCAAAAAAGGAACATAATGAGTAGCATTTAGTCACAAATTATTGTGCTCTCAACAAAATCATTGTGAACAACTGCTACCCACTTTCTAGGATTGATGATACTTTGGACCAGCTTCAAGGTGCCAAGTACTTCCCTAAGTTTGATTTGACTTCTGGATATCAGCAAGTCCGCGGGAATCCCTGTGATGTTTGGAAGATCGAATTTAAGACCAACTTTGGACTGTACGAGCAGTTGGTCATGCCTTTTGGCCTTACCAATGCAACCACATTCTAAACATCATCAACAATGCTTCCCAATCCCATTCTCACAAATTTGTTGTCATCTACCTAGATGAGATCTTGGTTTAAACCAGTTAATGGAATGACCACTTGGTCAATATGCAGACAATTATGAATCTTCTTCATCAACGTCATGTCCAAGAAACGATAGAGAGTCCTCTGGTCAAATCTCGATTAAATACTTGGGGTTCCTCATTAGCGAGTATGAAATACATGCAAATCCAGATAAAGTAAAGGTCCTTCAGGAGTGGCCCAATCCATCCAACATTTCAGATCAGGAGAGTTTTCTAGGATGTATGAACTTCCACAAAAAGTTTATTCTTAACCACTTGCATGTTACCCATCCTCTTCATTAGCGAACTAGTCAAGAGGATTTTAATTGGAGCCCTCAACCCACTCAAGCATTTTGCCATTTGAAAGATGTTCTTTGCTCTGCTCTAGTGCTCGTTCTCAGTGACTTGCAACAGCCATTTGAGCTTGAGACTAATGCTCTTAATATGCCATATGTGTGGTACCTAAGCAAGGAAGACATTCAGTGGCCTATCATTTTGAAGCATTGTCACAAGCCAAGCTCAATTACAGCACATACAACAAAGAATTTCTATGCCATGGTCCATGTGCTCAAGCAATTGTGCTGTTATATTCTTGATACAAAGGTAGTTCACATATATCACCAACCTCTTCAGTTTTTGAACTCTTGGTCTAAGATTAAAGAACATCGGCTTTCAAAGTGGGCATCTTACATATAATAGTTTCATCTGCTAATAAAATATAAGAGGGATCTTACTAACAAATTGTCATATCTTTTTAGCCGTGCTCGATCTAAGGTACTTTAGCATTTTGAATATTCAACATGCCACATGATGGTGGAAATCTCTCTACTCCATAGATACTCAATTTTGCCAGGTTATTCAAGATACATCATCCAACAGTGGTGAACCACCTTTTTCCTCGACTACAGTTTTTGGGATAGGGTGTATAAATACACTCAACTTTGTGTTCCCACATGTCCTCCTTGGCAACTTCTGCTTAAGGAAGCTCACTTGTCCTCCTATGATGGGCATTTTGGAGTCCAGGAGACCTTGCAGCACCTTCAACCATACTTTTACTGGCCTTCTTTGGAAAAGCAAGTTGAGGATTATATCCGTCAGTACTCTATTTATAGCCAATCTAGGCTTGGATTATATTGGCCATTTTCAGCACCTTCTCAACCATGGAAATCCATTTCTATAGACTTCACTAGTGGTTTTATCAACACACAGCGACAACATAATTTTATATTTGTGGTATTTTGTCAGTTTCAAAAAATGCTATTTTTATGCCATCTCCAAGACCATTGATTTTATGCCATCTCCAATACCATTGACACTTCACAAGTTGCAGAATTGTCTTCAAGCACATTTCAAACAACTCAGGTTGCCACTCGCTATCATTTATGATCCTGATTCACACTTCTTTAGTCACTTTTGGCAATCATTGTGGAAACTTCTTGGTCATAAATTGCACTTCTCTAGTTCCTTTCATCCACAAACTAACAGTCAATGAGGTTGTGAATTGCACTTTATTCCATGCTCTCAGCACTGCTACTCAAAAGAATGGGATATAGGATACCTATTTGCATTTCATTCAACATAACTTTAACTGAGCTACTCATGTTTCTACAGGGCATTCCCCTTTCAAACTCTGTTCTGGTTTCCAAACTTTGGCACCTTATGAAATTCCAATTGCTCTAGTAACTCCAGATGTGTCCCACCAGCAAAAAGAGCAAGACAAAGCTTCTACCTTTCTGCAAAATTTAGACAAGATGCACACAAAAATTTAGGACCTTTAGCAAACTCAAGCCTAGTTCAAGGCACTCATAATCAACATTGAATTCCTCATTCCTTTCATGTCTGTGATCATGTTTGGCTTCACTTGGATAAAGAGAGTTTTCACAATAAACATCACAAGTTGAAGCCCATCAAATTCCAATTGCTCTAGTAACTCCAGAGGTATCCCACCAGCAAAAAGAGCAACACAAAGCTTCTACTTTCTGCAAAATTTAGACAAGATGCACACAAAAATTTAGGACCTTTAGCAAACTCAAGCCAAGTTCAAGGCACTCATAATCGACATTGAATTCCTCGTTCCTTTCATGTCTGTGATCATGTTTGGCTTCACTTGGATAAAGAGAGTTTTCACAATAAACATCACAAGTTGAAGCCCATAAAATACAGACCTTACACCAATCTCCAAGCAATCAGACCTAATGTGTTTCAACTTCATCTTCCAATACAGCTTGGCATTCATGATGTTATCAATGTGAGCAAACTCAAGTTGTATGAACCATCTCACTTGAAGGAGGAATTTGCTATTACTCATCTTGAGGCTACCATTCTTGAACTTCAGCAACTATTGGACAAAGATGTCACGATCCAGCTAGGTAATGAACTACTATTAGATTTGACTCTTTAACTTCCCAGATTCACCCCCATTTCATTTAATCATAGATCTGATAATATTAGATTGGGTTTAGTATAGAACATTCAGATTTACACAGTACTCTTTAGTAAACCAGTAACCATTCAGGAAACAAAACAGAATCAATGTAAGACATAATCAACGATTATTACTAAGGCATGCATATATATATATAAGCTGCACATTTATATTGAATCCTGGTACAATAATACTGCTGTCATACAACTCACAATTTCTGAGTGATCGTTATTGGTGACTTACAGTTCTCCTTGAAGATCAAGGATTCAGAATGACATCAGGATCATGATAGGCAGTATGCATACAGTCTGAAAATCCCAGCAGTTGAGTGTCCTCAGGTGTGAGGTAGGAAGTTGCAGTCGCCCTTATCAACTCAACTCACGCCTAGAATGAGTGGTCAGCGCTTGCGCTAATGCCTTGGAGGGTTTCGTTGACACCTCCAAGCTAGAACTTATGAGCTCCGCAACAATGACCTCCTATAGATGCCGCACTGGATACACAACTAATTCAAAAATCAGATGCTTTCTCTGTTCACAGGATGTCTGACAATGTTTCTGGATCACCCAATGTTCGCCCCTTCTTCCTTCAGATGTATAACTCTTCAACGCACCTGACAGCACCCTCCAATATTTGCCTCAATATACTGCAGCTGTAAATTCCTCCAGCGCACCTGACGATGACAACAAACTTGTACTTTTGCACCTGTAAACCCCTGGACATGGGATTTACTCCAAGGAATCGGGTAGGGTTTCTATCCTACCTGATGGTAACCCTTCTGAGGTTGATGTCTCAAAAGGCGAATAATTTTTGCAAGCTGCGAATACCAAAATCATAATCAAGCATATCCATCAATGACAAATGAAGTTCCTTTTATACCTGATCGCAAGGGAAGAATCAATCATGTCGGCTCCAAGTAAGTCGGAGCCCAAAAGAACCAAGATTGAGTCGGCCTCAAATAAAATAATTTTATTATTATTAAACATTTAATATTATTATTAGTAATATTATACTATTATTATTATATTAGTGTTTAAAAACACTATTAGTTAATTAAAATAATATTTCATTTCGTCCTAGCGGAGGGGAATCCTCCCGCCCCACACATTGCTTGTCCTCAAGTAATGTCAACTCCGAAATCATTGCCCACTCCATGTCAAGGTAGTGTACCATGTGGCGATGCTCGTCGATCCTGGGCACTTTACATTTTCTGATCATGATTCCCCATGCTCCAATATTCCAAACAGCCATGCTAGGATGATAATTCCCCCTCAAACTTTCCATTTTCGCCGATACTTCATATGGAGGCCATTTTTGGCAATGCTCATCAATCCTGGGTCCTTTACATTTGCTGATCATGATTCCCCATGCTGTCCCTACATTCGACCAGCAAAACTCTTCAACACTTGCTGGTTTAACATTGTCCAAACATGATACAATCAACTGCAGCATCTTGTCATGGCTGTCCTCATGCCTTTCCTTGCTCAGAAATAAAGTTGCAATAGCTGGAAATAACTGAACAGTGACTGAAAATCCTCCCACAATTAACTTCACACTTTTGTAACCCATCAAGATGAGCAACCTTGTGATGGAAAATACTTGTTCATCTGTTAATAGTGAATTGCAACAGCTGGACATATTGAGAACAGCAGATCTAAAGTTGGAAACCCTTTTCACAGCGGCCCTTGGTTCATGTGTCTTGCAGCCCACACTTATCATGTTCAGTGGGTGACTTTCAACAAGACATTCCCATTTTGCAAAGATCTCATTGGGTAACCACCTTAGGAGAGTGACATCCAAGACAAACCACACATTATCATAATGAAGCATCTTTCCTAGAAATCTTCTTGTGGTTCCACTAACTCCCTCAATGGAGACACCATGCCTCCTCAACTCATGATGATACCCTCTACTCAATGGTGACCCTGAAAATTTAAGCACTATGCAATGCTGGTCCAAATTAAACCAAGTATAATCACCAAAAGACGACTCACCTTTGGATGAGGTGCTGGTCGCTGCCCATTGATGTTACATTCCCCTTGCCATGACACATCTTGGAGTTTCCTCTTTGATGCCTTGAAGCACTACCACTTCACTTTTGGGTCTTAATGAAAAATGCTCCCAATGCAAACTCCATGTTTTGCTGATCCCTCCTAGACCTATGATATAAAAATCTTTGCATATCTCTTGTTCACCCCAAAGAATGACCAATTGTCTTGCCTTCATGGTGCTAGGAATGTGTAGTGTCTCATCTTTCATAAATCCCCCAACTTGCTTGTAGCTTGATGCCCCAAACACCAAATCAAACTTAGTTACAAAATCTTGAATACCGACATGACACCCATTTTGCTTACCTTCATCTAGCACCAAGCTCCCCGGGGTCACTATCTCCATTGTGTCTTCAAGTGTGGTGGGGTAAAAATTTGGTGAATTCATCCATTGTCCTTTAGCGTCCACGCTGGTCTCTCCTAGATCCATCACGTGCAACCCAAAAGTCCCCTTCTCATGACTACAAACTAACCCCTCCATGATCTCATCGATCTTGGAACAAAGGAGTTCGAATGTTTCTTGATTAACCTCCATGTAATCGGTGTGGTAACCTTGCAATTCCTCCTCACGGGGGTCCATTTTAGTTGAATCATTCTTCACAACAGCACAACTAATATCTTGCATGTCATCATCACATGGTCCACTCATTTCCCTACATTGCAAATCATTATTACATGGTCCAATTACATCCATACCTGAAAATTGGGTGGATGTTTCTTGTACATCATTTGCAATTACTGACACCTCTTCAACATACAATATTGGCTCTTCTTCCTCCTTGGATTTAGCAACTTCTTGTGATTCTGATTCTGACTTCTCTTTTGCTGTCATTAATGACTTTTTTGGATGATGTTCCTTGATCTCCTCCTTAGCCATTTTTCTTATGTATTCAGATAGACATCTTTTATCAGGATATTGGTACCCGAGTACCTCCAAGTACTCATTAAAGGGAACACAAGCTTTTGCATGATCTGACAACCTTTGATACTGGTCAACAATTTTGGGGGCCTCGAGTTTGTACAATAACTCTTGAATAAGATCCATGTCCTCTTCCTTTCATAGACCTTCAAGTCTTTTGATTGGAATGCGTTCAAGATGATAGCCTTACCCTGCAGGCTGGCAGGATCAAAAGCTCTGATACCATTGTCACAATCCAGCTAGGTAATGAACTCCTATTAGATTTGACTTTTTAACTTCCCAGATTCACCCCCATTTCATTTACTCATAGATCTGATAATATTAGACTGGGTTTGGTATAGAACATTCAGATTTACACAGTACTCTTTAGTAAACCAGTAACCATTCAGGAAACAACACAGAATCAATGTAAGACATAATCAACGATTATTACTAAGGCGTGCATATATATATATATGAGTGGCACATTTATATTGAATCCTGGTACAATAATACTGCTGTCATATGATTCACAATTTCTGAGTGATCGCTATTGGTGACTTACAACTCTCCTTGAAGATCAAGGATTCAGAATGACATCGGGATCATGATAGGCAGTGCACATACAGTCTGAAAATCCCAGCGGTTGAGTGTCCTCAGGTGTGAGGTAGGAAGTTGCAATTGCCCTTATCAGCTCAACTCACGCCTGGAATGAGTGGTTAGTGCTTGCGCTAATGCCTTGGAGGGTGTCGTTCACACCTCCAAGCTAGAACATCTGAGCTCCACGACAATGACCTCCTGAAGATGTCGCACTGGATAAAGAACTAATTCAAAAATCAGATGCTTTCTCTGTTTGCAGGGTGTCTAACAATGTTTCTGGATCGCCCAATGTTCGCCCCTTCTTCCTTCAGATGTATAACTCTTCAATGCACCTGACAGCACCCTCCAATATTCGCCTCAATATACTGCAGATGTAAATTCCTCCAGTGTACCTGACGATGACAACAAACTTGTAATTAGCACCTGTAAACCCCTGGACATGGGATTTACTCCAAGGAATCAGGTCGGGTTTCTGTCCTACCTAATGGTAACCCTTCTGAGGTTGACATCTCAAAAGGCGAACATCTTTTGCAAGCTGCGAATACCAAAATCATAATCAAGCATATCCATCAATGACAAATGAACTTCCTTTTATACCTGATCGCAAGGTAAGAATCAATCATGTCGGCTCCAAGTAAGTCGGTGCCCAAAAGAACCAAGATTGAGTCGGCCTCAAATAAGATAATTTTACTATTATTGAACATTTAATATTATTATTAATATAATAATATTATTATTAATATAATAATATTATTATATTAGTGTTTAAAAACACTATTAGTTAATTAAAATAATATATCATTTCGTCCCAACGGATGGGACATGACAAAAGATACTTTGCTTGATATTCAGACTCACACCAATTGGAAGAACAAAACCACTACATACATTGTTGGCAAGAGAGGAACTCTACCAACACAGGGCAAATGGATCTCTGAGTCAACTTTCCCAACAAAAATTCCAAATATCATGAAGGAATTGGGAGCAATTTTCTCTAAGCAAGGAAGAAATGATGAGTGCATACAATTTAGTTAGAAAGTTAACTATAGTCCACAAGCAAGTAGGTTGATAAAATTAAAATAGAAGTTAGGCCAATGTATAGGTAGCTACATATATAGTAGTTAACAACTACAATAGTTGTACAAAATAGAGAAATAAATGAAAAGTCAGGTGGACAATTGTAACAACTCTAAAAAGTGGATACCAATTAATTAAAAGGTAGATGGACCTTAGTTACAAGGCTCAAACTCAGCTCAGAATCAGCAAGCTGATTTTTGACCTGGACTCAGACTCGGCCAAGACTCGGCAAAGATTCAACAAATTGAGAAAACCATGAAATATAGAGATTTTTTAAGGATTTAAAATTTTTATCATGCACCCTTCGATGAATAAACTCTAATGACACAATAAACCAATCAAATAGAAGCTACTTTGATCACATACACAAGCATACATCGATCACAAGTATAAAAGTGGATTTTAGCTTAAGGAAACAACATTTTTAAATATATAAATATTGTCAAGTGTTTTAAGCCATGCTCCCCCAAGTTTCCAGGATGGGGATAGTACAGGACAGGGACAGTACGGGATGGGGGGACACATTTCTGGGACGCAGTTTTTTTTTGCCATTTTTTATGGGACAGCAAGGGATGGCTATCAAAAAAATAAGGAAAATTTTAAAATATAAGGAAATTTCAAATATTTATATGATAACCTTGATAAAGCATTCATCATAGACATTATAGAACCTTAAAAATAAATACATAATAATAACATTAGACTTGAATTGAGTTTTCAACTTTTCACATGAGAATTGGCAAACAAATTAACAGAATTTAATTGCTTTCATTGACAATGTGCATAAATATTATATAAAAATTACAACAAAATGGCCAAAGACTGCAAATTTCAACTACAAAATGGAAAATACATCGAAAATATGCCGCTACAAGGCACCATGCACAACCACCAACTTCTCCAATTTCAAGAGGTAAGCGTATTCCTCTTCATTGACTATATGAAGTTGTAAGCAGGGTCATCTTGCAGAGGTTTGGAGGCAACACCCCTAGTGGGGTTGATGCCCCTCACGGGGGTCTGGGGGCAGTGCCCCTCGCATGCCCCCTGTTGCGATACAAGGCAAGGTTGAGGGGCGGAGCCCCCACCACCAAGCCTAAATTAAAACCTTTGAAACCACACAAACCTTGTCAGCCCCCCCCCCCCCCCATCCCTTTTTTCAGATTTCTATGTTATTTTTTAAATTGCTAAAAACATGCCTAGGTATGTCAGGGGACAGCTAGCCATCCTCAGGGTGGTCAAGAACATCCCTGGTCGTGCTGGAGACAGCTAGCCATCCCCTGACATACCCGTGTCCCCTAAAAAAAATTTGTCATACCAGGGACATTTCCTATTTTTTCAAAAAAAAAAGGGGATGGGAGGTGGATGTTTCCTACCCATCCCAAAACATCCCCTATGGGGGACAAGGTCATTTTGGGCAGGGGACACGTCCCCACAGAGCATAGGTTTTAGGTGTACAAAGCTCATGGATTATGATATCCATGGCATCAAAAACAAAACTCACAATATGGAGTCATGAACTATGGTAGAAAGGAGCTTGTATTGCTCAACCCAGCATTGCTAGCTCTGTGTGGAGTCATGAGCTTGTATCTCAGGCAAGTTTGCAAATGTTGCTACAACCATAGGAGCATTACTTAAGATAGGGATTGACTTAGCAAACTAGAAGTATAAATGTAATTCTATTACTTGGGAATTAATTGGGAAAAAGTTGAATGAATAAAAAAATGTTTTTTCATCTAGCATGGCCCAAAATGATTTTTAATTTTTTGCTTTTTAAAACTAGAGCGAGGGTTTGGGGGTAGCGCCCCCTTCAAGCGTCCTCCAAACCTTTCAAAAAATGCTTGACTTTCATGCTTTTACATTTGAGCGTTTTCAAGTTTTAATTCTTTTTGTCTGATTTTCAATAACTTGGCCTAGTCTTTCCAATGGGACTTGTCGAGTCTAGCAAGTCTAGTAGGCTAGACGAATCTAACCAGACTTGCCGATTTCCTGTGTCACGAGTCACTGGGCCTCATTTAGGTCTGCACACCTCAGGACTTGCCACTATAACTATGAGATGGACAGCTGGAAAAGCCAAATAAATAAAGTGGTTAACAACTAGGAACACAATGACATTGTAAGATTTTTCACCTATATAGCCAAGGTTCTAACTTCTCTTATGTAATGAAAACACAAGAAATGCATTTTGTAATATAGACATATCAGTTTGCCTCCAAGAGATTTTGTTCCAAAAGACAACACTGTTCAAAGGAGAGAATCTCAAAGATTGGTGCATTTAATGACATTACACAAGTATTTTTAGGTTTTCTAAGCATCAAATGATGTTGATTTGGTTGTCAAGTTGGCCAACTAACAAGATCAATTAGTTAGTAATGGAAACTAACTGTGTGCTCTTCTGGAACTCCCTACATTGATGAAATAGGTCGCTCCATTGGCACTAGGATCAAGAAGCATGGTACGGACATCAAATATGAACGCACTAACAAATCCACACTTGTAGAATATTTGTTCAATACCAAACACCACATCTGCATAGAGGCCATCGAGGTCCCATGGAAAAAGGAAAATTATTGCAAGAGAAAATTAAGGGAAGCTATTGAAATCAACAAACACCCATTGAACCTCAACAAAGATGAGGGGTGGAGTTTGAGCTACTTGTGGCAACCTATTAGCAACTCACATAAACACAATGGTATCCCAATGTGATTTAAAGGTTTGGTTTTATATTTTATTTTCTTCTAGCCCTCTATTTTTGCTAGATCATGTGTCAAAGACCTTTAATTTTTTTACCTTATGTGGGTCTCTCTCTTTTTCAATCACTAGTTTCCTTAAACAACCACCCCCTTTTCCTTGTGCCCCTCCCCAACCTACTAATAACTTTTTGGCCTTAACATTTTTTTGATAATCTTATACTAAAAGCTGCTCCTTACATTTAATTTTGTCACCTTCCTTTCTATGTTGTTGAGTTCACCCGTCCCTGCCCCCATTCGCGACCCAAACAATTATGGGTTCCCCTCAAGTCTATTAAGTTAGGAAATGGACTGTAATGTCCCTTACCTAATTTGCCCTAGAAAAATTCAAATGCAACAAGTTAGGGTTAGGGTTTTAGAATTACCATTTAGACTATCTTCACACTGCATAAATCTTGTGCTCTAATTCTACAATCATGACATAGGAAAACACATATACAAAATATAGATATACAAATATACCTCTTGAACTATTAGTGTTAGATAAGATTTTCCTTGCATTCAAATTCATAAACAATATTCATATAGAAAGATCATCTATTTATTATTATGCAGTTAACTCGGTTTATTCACTCAACTCAGTCATAGAAGGGGATGGTGTTGAGAGGCATGGCAGAGCGTAGACTATCAACAGTGCCTCCATACAGTCCCCTCAGGGAAGCATGGCAGGGTGTTGCTCAGTTCTCCCTCCAAACAGTCCCTAGGGGGGGCTTGGCAAGGTATAGGCTGTCAACAATGCCTCCATACAGTCCCCTCAGGGAGGCATGGCAGGGTTCCCTCCACACAGTCCCCTCACCATTCTTCTTGGACTGGTGAGTCTTATAATATATATATAAATGACAGAGATATACAATAAGTAAATCAGTCAATAGTCAATGATCTGACCTGCTATGTTTATCCAATAATGTTTAACAATATATCCTTTGTTGTCTTAACAGTCTATATGACTGTGTAAATAGATAACTTTCTGCAAATCCAATGTCTGCTCTCCAATTCAATGATTATTATTCCTTATGATTGATCGATGGTAGATCTGATTATTATCAGACTGTTGTCCCCATGTTATTTCTTCTTCTCTCTCATTTATAACCTCTCAAGAGAGGTGTCCTTAATGAATTGGTATTTCTTTCCTATAGAAGACAACTTTTAGTTAGAATGGCACCTCCTCACAAATAACCACTACCCTTTCATGAATTAAATCACAGCCTTTAATATGTTAATCACTGCCTCTTACTAAGGCTGCCTTCCACTAACAGTAATCGCTGCTTTCAATAGATATTAATCACTGCTATTTTTTTATTGCTTTATTATATGTAATAATCACTAATTTGTATATATACAATCGCTGCCTTCTTTTGTTATATACTAAGCACTACAAGTCCTTGATCGCCTCTCTTTCTCTTTTTGTCTTATTCACACATCTTTTGTCTTATTCAAAACTGCACCTTTTTACTTTGCTGATCGTATGACATATCTTTTGTTATTTAATTATTAATAAGGCATTTTGTCTTATTATGTAATGTTCCTCTTCACACTAATAAAACACTAATCAATCACTTGTTTCTTATAAATAAGGCCGTCTTATATGGAATGTTTCTTGTAATATTTAGATTTGAGTTTCAGTTTTGGCACTAAGGTTAAATACGTTTTAATGAGTTCTTTGCATGGTACGGGGGTCATTACATGGACTGTGAAAATGGAAATGAAATTAAAATGCAAACCCAAAATTGTATTCATTCAAATGAGATGGAATGTACATATTTATCAACAATGTTACCATTTAGTTCATCTCCAGATTACTGTTTAGTTCATCTTCAAGATAACTGTTCAAATTCTACAAAAGACTAATATTTGTAATAATAATAATATATATTATTATTACATACAATAATTTACTCTAACCTAGGATTGTATACATAATGTTACATCCCCCCTTAATCCACAGGGGTTAATGAAAACAAACATGCCTCTATTTTTCCAAATTTCTCTCTTCCAAGCACTTTTGTTAGGATATCCGCCGGTTGCTATATAGTTGGACAATGTATCAATTTGACACTACCATCTTTCGCATAATGCTGAATCAAATGGAATTTGGTGTTGATGCGCTTGGTTCAGTCGTGAAATACTGAATTTCTTGTAGTTTGATTGCAGAAGTGTTTTCAACCATGAGTGGTGTTGAAAAAACCTATTTTTCTTACAAACCCTCAAGAATCCTTCTAAGCCACAATATTTCCCTAGTTACCTTTGAAGCTGCCATATATTCTGCATAGTATGAATCTGAATACCCAAGTTGTTCGAAATTTGTTGCCTTGGAGTATTTGGGCCCAAAATTCTAAGTTCCCCTCAAATATCAAAGAACCCTATTTGCTACTACCCAAGACTTTCTCTTGGTTGTTGCATGAATCTAGCGAGAACATCAACAGCAAAAGAAATGTCTAGTATAGTTGTGGTTACATAGATCAGACTTCCAATGACTTATTTATACTTAGTTGCATTTTCAAACTCTATAGTATCATCTGATGTCAACTTTATATTTTGTTCCATGGGCATGCTGAGTGGTTTACAATCAATCATTCCAAATTTGCTCAAAATTTCACCACTATAATTTTGTTGTGTGATGAAAATCTACTTTGATTTTTGAATTACTTCAATACCCTAATAGTAGTGAAGGTGACCCAAATATGTCATTTCGAAACCTTTCATCAAATCTACTTTGACTTTTGCAGTATACCTTTCATTATCCCCTGTTATGAGTAGATCATCCACATATACAACCAGGTATACAAATATTTTGGACAAAAAGAGTTGCATCTTCAAATTTAAAACACTTGTAGTTCATGTTTAAGAGTTGCTTAGTGAGTTCTTCATACCAAGCTCTTGGGGCTTGTTTCAAACCATATGTAATGAGCACGCTAGTTTTTTTTTAAAATTCCACACACAGAGAAAGATGCAATGGTTAAGTTCTTCCACACTCTTCTGATCACCCAGCTCCCTATGCGGGCAAGGTGAGAGCATACAAGTGCTTCCGAGTTAGCATTCAAAACCAACATGCAATAATAACAACTTCCACTTATTCAGTGGGCATCCGCTTATGCAGCGGGCATCCACTTCATCGTGGGAATGACACTGAAAGGAAACATCCACTTATGCAGTGGGCAACCACTTATTCAGTGAGAGATACAAAACTATAAATCTAGGCACATCCACTTGTTCAATGGGAAGCCCTAAGCAACAATCCTCTGGTGGTACTACCATCCAGACTTACAATCCATAATATTGCAATTAATAACAGTTAACACAAGGGTTAGGGCACGCTGCAATATTTTATTAATTCCAAACAGAACTGAAATAAACTGTTGTAACATTAAAAATCAGAATATCAAGAGTTGAGAAGTTACCAAACATCACCCTGAAGCATACCCATGAAGCTTTGTTGCTGATTATGGATGTAATGAAGCTCAAACACTGAAAATACACCTCTGAAAGCACTCTAACAGCAAAATACTCAGGTCTGATACAAAACCCAACAAACTAGAAATACATAGAAATGCTTCTCACAACCCCAAAGCTCTTCACACACCACAACTCACCCCAAAACTTAGCACAAAATACTCCAAAAATATCACTGAAAAGCATCTCAAACCTTCACACATCAAAATACATCAAAACTATTCGACCCAAAATCTCTGCATGATGACTCCATTGAAGCTCCTTGTGATTTCTGAATAAAATCACCAGATATCCAGCTAGGGTTGATCTTCCACAACCGAAACCAGATGAGAAGTTGAGGCTAAACAACCCCAAGAAGAAACTTTGCTCAGCAGCACAAGTTTTCAAAAGAAATAAAAATATATTCAACAGCATAAACCTCCAAATGAGCCCAAAACCCCTTTATAAAGACACTTTTAGGGCAACAAGAGGAAATAAAAATAATAATTTCACTTTTCTTTTAATTTCCTCCTCACATAAAAATAACCTTTTTAATTGCTCACTTTATGTCTCCCTTGCCTAACATTCCTTTTATGTGAGCATCAAATAACACTTTTCAACACCTTTCCAAAGAGCTATTACAGTTAAGTTATCTTTTAATATTTCCCATCATTAGACAACTTAAGTGAATAAATAATTAAATAATTCAATAATATACCCAAGTTGCGGAAAGCATCCAAATGATATAATTTTGCAATTCTAATCATACCAACAAGATACCGAAGACTTGGAATGAAAATCGGAGGCCGTCGGGTGACTGTCTAAAAATAGCATGTTTCTCCAAGAAAGTTGGAGAGCACCCGAGAGGTCGGAACTGAATTCCGAAAGCATCTATGAACTCCAAATGACTAGCCGGACTTAAAAACACAAACAATTGCTCTATAAGACTGAGCCACGGCCACTCCAAGAATGTTGGAGTTCTTCCAAACATGACGAGTAGCCTCTGGAAGACTAGGAACATGCATAATGCACACAAAAGGTCTATGCGCCAAAAGGGGGACATTACACCATACAACAATTTTACCAACTTACACACTTTGTGTTCTTGATCTTCAACTACAAAACCTTCTCACTGAGTCATGTAAATTATTTCTTTGAGATCACCATTCAAAAAAGTTGTTTTCGCATCCATCTGATGAAATTTCCATCCGTTTTGTGCTGCCAAAGCAAACAAAACCCAAATGGTGGTCCATTTCGTTGTTGGTGCAAAGGTCTCCTCATAGTCTATTCTTTCTTTTTGAGTATCCTTTTGTGAGAAGCCTGCTTTGTGTTTGTCAAAATCTGCTTTGTATTTGTTTCAAAAGACCCACTTGCAACCAATGAGTTTACAATTGAGTGGAGGATCAACCAACTCCCGAGTGCCTTTCTTGACTAAGACATTATATTCAATTTTCATTGCTTTTCTCTACGCATCAAGCTTTTTAGCTTGTTTGAAGGAAGTTGGTTCTAAATCAAAAAGCAACATTGATTTCTTCTTCTGAATGCCCTCCCAAGGTAAGCTTTGCTAGCTTATCTTGAATCTCTTCTAAGAACTTTTCTTCTTGCTATCTGGCTTTATATGAACTTCTAGTGCATGTTTTCCCAACTTCAGCAGGAATGACATCTTTCAATGTCTATGTGGCCCATTTTGGCATCTTTTTCTATGTTACTTGTAGAACAATTGGTGCCTCATTTTCTTGATTTGAAGCTCCTTCATCTTTTGGCTATTGCTCTAGAAACAAGTTTTCATCTTCTCATGAAGTTTCAATTTCTTCCTTGGGAGTTTCTTTTTCAATTGTTGGAGGCAAAACATATTCCAAACTATATGTCCCCTCCTTTAATGTTTGGAATCTCCATATCATTCTCTTTGAAAACATCAAATTTTTCAAGTTGATTCAATTGTCAACCAATGTTGACTGTGTCTTTTGTGGTTTCACAAAAAACATCATCTCTTGCAATGAGAAATTTCTTGTTTTTCTCATCAAATAGTCAGTAGGCCTTTGAAGATTTTGAATATCCCAAAAAGATGCATATGTGACTCCTATGGTCCAACTTGTTTCTTTTCTCCTTGGGAATCGGTGCATAGCAAGTGGATCCGAAAACCTGAAGAGGTTGCAGTGATGGAAGACAATCACACCAAACTTCATATGGAATTTTCATTTGAAGAGTTGTTAAAGGTGACCTGTTTCAAAGATAGACTATTGTTTGAGCTACTTCTACCCTATAGGTTTACTCCTTTGAAATACATCGCCCGAACCATAATCATTGCAATTTTGTTCATCCTTTCAACTACTCCATTTTGTTGAAGAGTGAGGAATTGTAAGATGATGCTTGATCCCATTTTTCTTGAGATAGTCTTCAAACACCTTTGACATGAATTCACCATTGTTATTAGTCTTCAATATGCCAATATGGAATTGTGCATCATTTTCCACCATTGTCATTCTTCTATAGTCATCAATGAACAACATGAAGTACTTATTACCACCAGTAGAAGGAATTGGAAGTGGACCATATAAATCAGAGTGGATCAGCTACAATTTCCTTTCGGGTCTCTAGTTTGATTTTTGAAAGGGCTCTTTGTTGTTTAGACAAAATGTCTGCTTCACAATTTTCAATTGGTTTGGTAGAGTCGGCAAACCTACAATGCCATTTTTTGCATTGTGTGAATGATGTCATAGTTGATATGCCCAAATCTTGCATCCCACAAAAGACTTGCTAACATTCCTCCTTAAACAAGATGAGCAAAGTTTCTTGAAATTGAAGGCTCACCTTTGAGTTTCAACATCTTTCCTTCCTCAAATCCAATCAAGACAACTGTATTATCACATTTCCTTTTGATTATTACCTCTCCATCATTGAGCAAAATGGAGTGGCCTTGTTGTCAAATGAGCACCAAGGACAACAAGTTTCGTTTCAATTGAGGAAGGTATAGGACATTGTGGAGAATGGAATCTAGAATTCCTAGTGACTTGAGTCGAATTGTCCTTTTTTCCTTCAGGTTGCAAACATGTTTTGTCTGCCAAATATACAAGACCACATCTTTCTTCATGAAACTCCTCAAAGAAGTTCCTTCGAAAAGTCATGTGTTGCGTGGCGCCAGTATCTAGGACACAAGCATCATACCAAATTGAATTCATTGAGACATAGTTGACATCATCTAATATGGAAAGCACACATTCACTTGCAAACTAAGCTTCAAATCTAATTTTGAAATTTTCTTTCCCTTATTTGCTTCCTTTTGTTTTTGATAGGCCTCAATCTTATCCCATGAAGTTTTTCATTTGTGAGCTTCACAACTCCCTTTTATACCACATTGTTTGCAAACAAGTTTTGTTTGACATTTTGCTTCTCATGGTGTTGACCATTGTGTTTCTATTAGTTTTGCCTCCTCACCCTCTATTTCCTCCTTTTCCTCTATCATTTCTTTCATTCTTGGAAGATGAAACCTTATTGGAAGCTTTGTCTCTTTGATGAGCATAACAAATACTCTCTCTTGTGGTTTCAATCTAACCAACTGATAAAAAATGACTTTGATTGATTGTTTGCTTGCAATGACTCCAAATAGAGGAAGATGAGCTTTTATGAAGGCAATCACATATATGTGTGTGTAAACACATATATGTATATAGATACATATGTGTGTGTATCAATTTTAGCACCAACTTCTTCAACATCATGTTTGATTGCTTGGCTTTCTAAAGCCAAACTCATTACATCACCATTTTTCAACTCAAGTTAACACTATAATATAATATAAAATATTACGTTCTTTCCATTTCTACTTCTCATCTTGAGTGTCCATCTAAATCAAGGGCTCTAATCTTTTGATTTTGTCTTTAATTTGCTTTAACCGATCCTCATCTCCTCTAAAAAATAATAAAATTTTGATATGCTTCATCTTGGGCGTCACTCTGAATGGAGGGCTTAGATTCATCACTTTCTCTCCTTTATTTCACTTAATTTGATGTTCATCTTTCACTTGGGCCCATATACTAACTTGGGTGCCACTTCTGCTTTGTTCCCCACTTTAATTTGGCAAGAAAAACATGCTATTTTGGTGGGTGATGGAGTTTAGGCACCCATATGTTTTTTTGTGAAAGTTTTGGCTCATTAACGCCAAGTGGAGATTTTATGACACTAACGCCAAAAACTGGAACTTTTATAACTTGGTGCCAGGTGGAAGTTTCTCCACTTGACACCAAGTGGAGATATTGACCTTTAGATGCCAGAAAGTGAAAACTGTCAAAGTTGGCGCCAACTGGAAGTTTCTCCACTTGACGCCAAGTGGAACTTTTGGTCATTTAATACCAGGTGGAGGTTTTCATAACTTGATGCCAAGTGGGGAAATTGACCTTTAGACGACAAAAAGTGAAAACTATCAAAGTTGGCACCAAGTAGAAGTTTTTCCACTTGAGGCCAAGTGGAGATATTGACCTTAGACACCAGAAAGTGAAAAATGTCAAAGTTGGTGCTAGGTGAAAGTTTCTCCACTTGACGCCAAGTGGAACTTTTAGGTGCTCAAAGTCAATTTGAAAAAAAATTTGAACGATTAACTCAAAACATTGAACTTCATTTAAATTTTTTTCATTTTTCATTTTCAAACACTGACCTTGATACAACATCACTTGCTTCTCCCTCACTACCTACTCCATCTCTTGAGGACACTTTGCTTCTTGAGGATGATGGTCCTGATCCACCATCTCCTGGTACACATTCTTTGCCCCATTGGGCCCGCACTACTCTTGAGGAGGTTGGACCTTTGGTTGATGATCCTACAAATTCTCGCCACACTCATTCATAGATAGCAGGTGTTAGTCCTTTGAGTCATGTGCTTTCAGATGATCCTCAGAGGTTTTCAGATGCCACAAATATTCCAAAGTGGGGCAATGTTATGGCCAAGGAGTATTCTTATTTGATGAAGAATCACACATAAGATCTTGTACCTCTTCATAAGGGAAGAAAGTTGGTTCAGTTCAAGTGGGTGTACAAAACCAAATATGTAGCAGATGGGTCTATTGACAAAAACAAGGCTCATCTTGTAGCTAAGGAATTTTAACAAGTTGAGGGCATTGATTATTTCAAGACCTTTGCTCTTGTTGTCGAGATGGATTTTATTTGTCATGTACTTTCTCTTATTGCATCACAGGGACAATCAGTTTATCAAATGGATGTGAAGAGTGCGTTCTTACATGGTGATCTTCATGAGATCTATATGGACCAGCCTCTAGGTTTTGTGCAGGATTCTTCACTTATTTGTAGGCTTCATTGTTCATTGTATGAGAAGATGAATAGCTTTTTGCTTGCTTTTGGTTTCTCATGCTACCATCCGATTCAATAATTTACACTCAGAGACATAGAGAGGATCTTTTGATACTTGTTTTCTATGTGGATGACTTGATTCTCAGGTAGTTCCACCTCCATGATCCAAGGTGCTTAGAGAACATTGATGGAGCAATTTGATATGACTAATCTCGAGCTTCTACATTTCTTCCTTGGTCTTCAATTTCTTCAGTCTTCTGAGGGGATTTTTGTTTTTCAGTAGAAGTATGTTCTTGATTTGCTTCAGAGATTTGACATGGCTGATTACAAATCTTCCCTCACTCCATTTCAATTAGGTGTCACACTATCTACCAATTGCTCTACACCCAAAGTTGATGCTACATTGTACTGACAGTTGGTTAGCAGTCTCTTGTACTTGACATAATTGTCCTAATATTTCCTTTGCAGTTGGTCTTGTCTCCCATTTCTCTCAAGATCCTCATGAGCGTCATTTGAAGGCAGCCAAACATATCTTTAGGTATATCCAGGGCACATCACATTTTGGCATTCACTACACATCAAGAGCTTCTCATATTGTGGGCTTCACTTACTCAAATTGGGATGGTGATGTTGATGATCAAAAGTCAACTTCTAATTTTGTTTACTACCTTGGTTTTGGTCCAACTGCATGGTCTTGCAAGAAGCAAATAGCTACTACATTATCATCTAAAAAAGCTATGTATAGAGGTGCGCTTCTTGCTAGCTAGGAGGTTCTTTGGCTTCGACAGTTGATGACGGAGGTTGGCTTTCCTCTTGATCACTCCATTACTCTTTGGTGTGATAATCAAAGTGCCATACACATTCCAAGCAACCCAATGGAGCAGTAGTGAACTAAGCATATTGAGATCCACATGCACTTCATCTGACAGCTCATTTGGGATGGTGTTCTCAACTTGGAGTATTTGCCTACTATGGAGCAGGTTGCAAACATTTTCACAAAGCCTTTGGCATCGCCTCATTATCTTCACTTGCGATCAATGCTTGGAGTGTAGGAAGTTGTCCTTGGGGGGTCATCTTGAGTCCTTCCCTCACTTGTACATGTTTTCTTTCATGTTTTCTCTCTTTTGGGAAAGAGTTCTTCTTTTCTCCATTTGTAAGAGATCTTTTGTACATGGGTACCTCATCAGGCCTTGTTGTCGGGACCCACCTTTGAGTCTTTTCCCTCTTTTCTTTTTTCCTCCCTAAGTTGCCTTAAGGGGGGGTGTTGGTGTGAACAAGGTTATTCCCTAACAAGTTTTCCTTAGGGCATTTACTTTTTGTGTCTCAAGTCATGAGATCATGACACTTTAATCTCATGTTGTCCTATGACTCACCCTTGCCTATATATACAAGGGTCGTCCATGTACATTGTATTCCATTGCATTGTATACTATTGTATGAGTACTAGCATTATAGCATTTTCATTGCTTCTCTCTTGAGTGGAAGGTTATTTTGGTGTTGCAAATGATTATTGCTCCTATGAGTCCTTTTAGTGACTTCAACAACATGCACCCTACACGCAAGTTACTTCATCATCACACGCCACCATGCATGACCCCATGCAAGTCATTGTGTTGTCACACATCTCCATGCATGTCCCAGTGTATCTTCGCATGTCACTTGGCAAACATTGCACAACCAACAATCCTTCACATGTGGCATCCTCAAAAGACTTCTTCAGTCATGGGAATGAAATGCCAACCATCAAGAAGTTCAACCACCAAGCAGTAGGATGGTGTAATAATAGAAATTGTATACTTTGCAATTCCTTTTACTATGTTTTGCATCCATTTTAGTGTTCTCCTTTGCTAGGTGTTTTTATCCCTTTTTAGCCCCTTGTTTAACCTTAGTTTAGTCTTTTCTCTTTTCTTTTCCCCTCTGTGCATGTGTTTTCCCTTTTCCCGTGTTTTTACCTCTTCCTTTATGCCTTGTTTATCATTCCCATGTAGGAGTTATCCCCTTCCAACCCCTCATCTAATGTTTGTACCTATCCCTCGTGTAGTGAACCCATCCCTTCCCTCCCTTAAATCTCACATTTTGTGGATCAATTGAGCTTATAATCACCACCATCTAATGGCCCTTGATTTCCTTTACTTCCCCTAAAAAATTGAGCTTCATAAAATGCATGGTCGTTGTAATTGATTACACCCATGGGTGTAGTTGTGAACTTTGCTCCTTTCAGCACCAAAATTAAATGCCAAGTTCATTTATTATACCTAATACATTTTCACCTTCCTCTTGGCCAACTACCATCCAACAATCTATAAATAAGCCTCTCCTTTCCCTCGTTTTAGAAGAAAAATTGGCATTTCCTCTCGTTTCTCTTATTCAAACATCTTGCATTTCTATATTTTGAGCATTGCAAGTTTGGAGCATTGTTGTGACAACATCTTGGAGCTTTGCAACACTTGTGAAAAAAGTTATTCTCTTCCTAGGTCTCATTTTCCCTTGTATCACCATGTTTCCCTATTTCCCCTTCTATTCCCATTAGGTTTTGCCCTATTTCTACCTATTTTTTCTCATTCTCCTTCTCCCCTCATTCCTTTCCATCCTCAAATACTTTTCCATCCATTTTGTTTCCACTTGATCCCTCTTTTCCTTATCCCATTGTCTCATTTTCCCTCCTAGTTTTCTTTTCCCTCTTGTACCCAATTAGGGTTTCATTTACATGTTTATCATAGTTCAAATTTGATTTCCATTTGCAATTACCATGTTGATGTGGATCTTGTTTGAATACCTAGAAAGGGATTGACCAAAGCAAACTCCCCTTTAACCTAAGTTACCGGATTCGCTAGGTTTCCGGCTGAATCCAATTCGCAGTCTAATCCGGATCCCAGTCCGGTGCGCACAGGGTCCACTCAAATCGTCACGGGTTCGTCTCAGGTGAACCCACCACAAACCCCTTACATTTTTGATGGATTTTTTTTTTTTCTTTTTTAACATATAGTGTTTGCTGATCGAATCCTCCGATGGGAGAAACCAGTGAATGGTAGAAGAGAGATTGGGCAAGGAAATCATGCTTTAATAGTTATAATATAATATTTACAATATATTATTATACTACTATAATTTATATTATTAATAATTTTTATATATTTATATACTTATAATATATTATTATAATTTATATTATTAATATATATATTATAATTTATATTATTATATAATAATATAAATTATAATAATATAATTTACATTGGAGGAGATCGGGGGAGGATGGACTGCGAGCGAAGTTCGAAACTAATCAAGGAGCAGACAGGGAAGGAGGATGGAAGCAACCGCTCTTGCCTGCCCATCGATCTATCAGAAGAGTGTGAGGAGGAAGTAGACATGCTCACAAGGACCGTTGTTGCTTGTCGTTTTATTGGGCCCAAACTGAGCAGAAGCCAAATTCGGGAATGGGTCGAAAATTCTTGGGGATCTCCGTGTGCACTAAAATTCCTACCAAAAGAGTTTTTCAATGCCATTTTTCTCTCTAAATCAGATAGAGACTCAATCTTAAAAGAAAAATCTTGGAGCTTTGGTGACATTCTGCTCTACATCCATCAATGGTCTCCTCTATTTAATCTGATCCCCTATGAACCGTATGATGGTCCCCAATGGCTTCACCTTTACAATTTGCCTCTCGAATTCTAGACTAAAGACTGCTTAAGGAAGACTGGCAGATCCCTAGGCACACTGATCAACATGGACCTCGAGAGGTTGGATCAGGATTCATATCTCTATGCACATATCCAAGTCGCAGCCATCAAAAGATTCCCTCCAGAAATTACCATGTGCTCTGCACAAAAGAAATGGGTTCAATCCCTGGAGGTCGAGGAAAATAAGTTCTTTTGCTTATCTTGTGGCAGCCGCAAACATGTCGGCGACAATTGCCCCCGGAATGCCCCCGGGGCGGAGCTTCAAATGGATAAGCCAGTTCCGAACAAGACTCCACCTGCTCAAGACGGCTCGACCCAACCTCCCTCCAATGTAGAAGCGAGCCCATTACCGCCGCCTCCTCCATCGACAAAACCTCCCACTCACTCTCCTGTTTCAAAACACTCAGCAGATCCCACTCATGGCTCTTTCGATGTCGGATTACACTCGAAAGATCAACCAAAAGCAGCAAATTTTCAGGCTACTACAATCAATAACTCACAAGCACGGGCACCGCCTCAAAAAATAGGGATACTAATGACTCTGGCAGGATAGGCTACCCCAAAACTCTCGGCCCCTGTCCTAATTGGCAATAAGGGATCCCCCCTCTTGAATGAGAAACTCACCATTCGTGATATCTTGGCAAGGGCTCGTGGAGGCAATGCCTCCGCCAACTCCTAAAATCAAATTTGCTGCACTGTGGCCAAATCAGCCCCGTCTAGCTGGCGCCTACACAGGTGCCAACCTGGACTTGTCCTTTCCACTTTGAATTGCACTCGTGTCTCCTACCTATCTCCTCAAAAACCGGCGCAAGAAAAACTCTGCATTTACTGCCTCTGTCCCTCCATGCCAACCTCAAGGCAATCTTCAAACAAGATAACTGTAAAGTACTCCTGACAAACTTAGAAATTCGATTCGGAGGTGCACATTCATCATTCGGTTCAATAGACACACTTGGATGGGACTTTAAATTTAATGATGAATTTATTTCCTCTCAAAGTTGAGTCTATAAGACTTCCAGGATTATCCCACTTATATATCGATGGTAATAGTCCGGTATCAAGTTTCTCTAGTTCCCCATGGCATTCGCTCCAATTCATGGCTACAATTGCCCATGCGACACCAATGATGTGCTTGTCCAGATATGTCGTATGTTTACAGTTCAGAATGAGGACACTAAAGGTCTTGGTACAGATTATAGACCCAAGAGTTCCGACGGGTCTTCATCTCCACGACCATTTTTTTCTCGAGAGGTTTTTGGCCCAGTTCACCTTAGCTCACGGCCACAAAGGCATTACACGGATCACTTTGAAGCTGGTGGTGGTTCCTCATCTGCAATCTCTTGCGCTGGATGTTGTCTCTTCCTTTAACAAGCGTTCATCCTTTGGAAGCTGGGGTGGTGTTTTCGAACTTAGGCATTTACATGGAAATGCAGACATGAAGCAGGTAATATCTCTATTCCATGAAGGTGTCATCCACAACAACATGGAAACCTGTGAATTTGCGATCGGTTTCCTTGAACCCCCACTGACACGTCGGCAGCTGCTGGTGCAATTTGCAGCAAGTACTCGGTACCTTCTTCATCAGCTCCCAAAATAACGGTCCCCCTTTCCTATTAATATTCAATTTTGTACTATGATATATTTTTGTTTTTGTATCTTTGCACCCTTGTGATCACAAGGCATGCCTGTTGTACGAGAGCGGTTCCCTTTAACCGCATTTATATATAAAAAATAATAATAATATAATTTATATTATTAATATTATTTTTTATATTTATATACTTATAATATATTATTATAATTTATATTATTAATATATATATTATATATATTATAAATTATATTAAAATAATAATATAGATATCATTATAATTTATATTATATATATTAATAATATAAATTATAATAATATATTAATATAAACCGAACCAGGATCCAAACCGGAACCGGCAACTTAGCCTTTAACCATTCCATTTTGCAAGGTTTCCATAGCCAATTTGTGCTTGCAGGTCAATTACAGAGTACTCTAGATAGATTGGACCTACTATGCAAGAGGAATAAGTCATTTGTAGGGCATTTCTAGCAATCCCTGAATATTTGGTGCAATTCTTGGGCAAGTTGGGGACACCCTATACAGGCTTGCCAATAGTGTCCCTGTCGGAGACAACCCTAGAATTTCTTTGACAGCCTCTGACAAGTGTCAACAAGCCAAATCCACTGTTACAGTATCAGTTTGATAGGTGTAGGGGCCATTGTTGCGGTAAAAGCTTTGCTTTCGACCATACTTCTCTCCAACCAATTATTGTTGCCCAACTAGAACTCCAATGAGAAGGATCGATTGATCAAATCAGGGCCGCCAATAAGGATTTCCGCATAGAAGGACCCAACTATGATTGATAGAGACTAGTAAGTCCTCTTACCAGCCGGGCTGGGTCCGTTCTTATGATTACATTGGTGGTAGAATCTATAGATTTGGGTCTTCCCAGTGTCCCTCTATGACATGGACTTACTGAGATTGAATCTGGAAAAAATGTAGCGTGCGGGAAGAAAGTTGTTACCTACTGAAATTCCCTGTATTCCTTCCTTTTTCTGTTTTTCCTTCTCTTTTCATGTGTGTTTTCCAATTGCAGCACTATTCCTGATTATCTCACTTTCTGTGTTGATCCATGCGATTGCGCAAAAGACAAAAGTGATCAGAATATCAGTCACAGGTTAAACCAAAAATTTCAGATCATTTGGAGCAGAGGTCATTGCCGTAATTGCTTACACTCTTGGGGGCACCCTTGACCTCAAGTCACTGTCATAAGGTCATTGCCATAATTATTTACACAAGTGTCCTAGCGTCCGATTTGAACAAATTTTGGTTTGTGTTCTCCTAAAGACATCAGCAATCTGTTTCCAGCGTGCATTCAGTCATATCCCAAGGGCAAAATTTCCACTTCTTTAATTCCATTTCATTTCATCATTTAGCATTTCTATTTTTAGTTTCTTGTTTGTGTTGTCTTGTCTCATGTCTTTTGTCATTCCCAGCTCTAGTGTTAGTCAATTATGGTCAGATTAAGCTCTAGTTTAGTCTAAAGTCTTAATTTACACTATTTACCTACACACTCAAAAAGAACATAACCCATCTTTCTTTTAGGTTCTTTCAGAAGGTAGAGCAGTTTGGGATATGAATTCTTTCATCTTCTCAACCTATTTGGTAACCCTATTACATATATATGAATTCAATCCTCCATGAGGAAAGTCTGATAACTAAATCGTTGAAGGCAAATCAATTTGATGTGTTCACCCCTTTCTGGTTACAGGAATTCTCATTCCTAGCCTTGCTATCAGTAACATCCAAATTGTACCCTATTCATTTATGTTTTGAATAGAAGTACCAGATAATTGCTAAACGTCTTCCGCTCTCTTTTTTATTATTTATTAGATTAGTTGTGTTTTGTTTTCTAATGCATAATCTATAAACCCGTCTTTCACTAAGATTGGTTTGTCCCCTGAACCACCTAGAATGCGGATCATCTACCTTACTGTGTTCATCTTTAGCAGTTTGGACATGGCACATGCAGTCCAACATCAATCATGAATTATCTTTGCAGCTATCTTCAATCTGTAAGGCCATCTTAGTTTTTGAAAATCATGTTTCTAACCTCATTTTGATATCCTTTTGTTTGAAAGAATCTAGACTAGTTGAACCAACACCATCCACAATCAAAATCACAAAGATCCTAACTGCAATGCAATACTTGACTTTCCTTTCAAATAGGAAGGAAATTAACTCAATCGAATCGTTGAATCACAAAAAAGCAACTTTGGCACCATTTTATAATCGGTAGCATTAGCATGACATCCACATCCACCAAGTTTCAAACTTATGGCAATATGGCAATAGGAATCCCAAATTACTGCCAGACCACTGGAAAGCAGAGGTTTAGAGTAAATCTCAAGGAAAAGATCAAAGAGAAGCATAGGGATGGACTTGCCCCTGTAATATGGTTAACTAGTGTGCATATACATTACCATAAATTTGGCCCCTACCTGTGATTGCCCCTATGGCTACTTCAGGATGCTTCTCAGCCTATGGGAATGGATCCTTTGCTTCTGTTATGAAGCTCCTCACTCTACCGTCACCTTGTTGGGAAAAAGGTTTAGGGTAACCTTAGGGTAGAGCTCGAAGAGAACATGGGGCTGGGCTCGCCTCCACATTATGGTTATGTTATGTACATAAGCATTGCCATAAGATCAATCACTACCTCCAAGTCCTCTCATGGAATCTCAAAGTGCCCAAGAGCCAAAAAAAAGAGCATCTTTCACTCACATCATGAAACTCCTCACTCTCCACCATTTGCACTTACCTAGCAGGACAAAACATTTTAGTGTAAACCTTAGGGATGAACTCAAAGAGAACATGCAGGTGTGCTTCAATCCTTGATATGGTTACCTAGTAAGTGCAGGAATAACCATATATTTAAACTCCTGCTACAAGTTCCCCCATGGCTAATTAAAGATGTCTAAGAGCCTATGGGAAGAGAATCATTGCCTATGATATGAAACTCCTTGCTCCCCACTACTTTCCTTCAGAAGTTGTACCCTTAACACTAAAAGGGAAGGCTATCTTAAATATTCTTACCTACCCATTTCTATTCATATGCAAATGAGCATGTAGCACTAGATAAGCCATTATGTCAATATAGTGAAAGGATAAAAATAGTGCAAAGACACAGGAAAAATGTGGTGTGTGTAAAAGCTACTCCTATGTTTGGAGGGAACTAATAATTTTCATCCACAACATCTATGTTTACATTCACAGTATTAAGAAGCTCTCATGGCACATGATCTTCACATGTTTGGGGGTTAATAAGCAAGATGCCTTGGAATCCTTGCAATGCCTAATATAGAACAACCACCAGTTTCTTCTAGCACTCACAATGAATGTGTACCTCATTACAGCTAGAGTCAATACCAAATTAAGCCTTTCAAAATATTAAGTACTTCACATAGAGCTGATACTAGCAGCAGAGTATTCAGTTGCAACATGCTCTTATACACTTTAAGCTGCATTCACATCCCAAGCGTAAACTGACACGATGACCTATATTAACAAGATTGCATTTAACATCCACATGGCCAGAATAGCCTACAACAGCAGATGGTGATTTAAAAATTTGCAGCCATGTCCCTAAAATCTAATCACATACAAAATCTTGAGAAATACAAATTTGCATACATGAGACATATGGTATATGTGGGAAGAAAAGAAGAAAACAATGCATCTCGCATGCAAAGCCCAATAAGATATTTTGCAGCAAATTGAATTTAAAATGTGCAATAGCTTTAGTCTTACACTTACTATGGGTTAAGCAACATGATACACTGAGTAGAACATCAGTCAAACTGTCCATCGGTTCATGATGCTGAAATGTATGAGTAGCGTGTTTGAACACCTATAAGAAGCTCCACTGCTTTTGCTGCAGCCATAGAGAAGAGTTACAAGATAATTGTCAGAAGACAAATTTACTGCACTTGAGGATGAAGTCCAAATGCTATTTAACCAAGAGTTCAGTGATAAATGATGACAAACATACATTTAAGCAAATAAGCTCCCATAAAAATAATCACAATGAACTTTACCTGTTAAATTTCCTATAATTGGAACAGGCTTCAACAGCTGCTCAGAACGTTCCAGTCGATGCCTGAAATAATTATTTTGAGTCAATAATGATGAAAACGATGTCTAGTTTTAACTTCAGGATATGGATCATGCTCAATATTTACCTTGTATACTTGCTAAAGAATGGGTCTCTCATGATATAGAATGCCCATAGAAATTGCCTTCTTTTTACCTGTATGGAAGCTTATCAGTACTATCTCCTTACAAATGCCGGATTTCCAACTAACCCTAACCATTACCAGACAATAGAAAGTTTCATAAAGATCCAATGAGTTAAAGGTTTCTCGATCAATATCTTTAAGTTTTATATATTTTACTTATCTTTTTCCAACAGTTTGTGGGGCTAAAGCATTGGCATATGAATGAGTCTTTTGCTGATTTCTATATTTTTCAGTGTTCTGAACTTCTTCACCACCTTCTAATTCTAATCAGAAGGTAAACTCCATAATTTTCTAAAGAAAATCCCAAATATTGTGCTATTCATTTAGAAACTAAAGATATAAAATGAATGGCTGGCAATGCATAGTAGAGTATTTCTAGAAGCATTATGAATGAACAGACTAATTTACAGGCATAAGATTCAATATTTCAGCTACAGGTAGCATTCAACCTCAGTACCCATGTGATTCTCCTACTATTGTTTTCCGTCTTCAGAGAGCTTCAAAAGCCCTGTTTTTTGACTCAGTAGTACCTCCTAAGAAATCAGGGTATCTGAAACATAAGTAACAGATTTCTAAAAGTTTCAAATATAAAAACTTTACCTCTTGTTTCTCAATTGTGGATAATGATAAACCTCTTCCAATCCTTGACAGGTCTGGCAATGTGACCCTATATATAATACCCATTCCAGCTAAGTCCATGGCTAATGACACGAACCAAGGCTTCCAAGACCGTGACCCATACTTTCGAGTAAGTAATGCGTAGAGAAATGGCCTTAAAATAAGAAGAACCTCCCCCAGTACAAAACATTCACCAGTAAGTCCCTTCTCATGCCAGATAGACACCATTGTTGATCTTTTGGTGGCTGAAACAGAACTAACAAAAAAAACAGAGTCAAGCTCTATTTGAGCAAGGAGACGTCAACCAGAAGTTATTAGACATTGAAAGAAGAACATCAATGAAACACAATTTAAAATTTTCAAATAAATAAAAGTTGTATTTTAGGTACTAGTGTGATATGGCATCATGAAATAAGGTAGGAGGAAAACAGCAATCAAGTAGTATAGACAAGCACAGAAATGATCCTCCTACATTTTTTCCATCATGAGCACTATAAACGCAAGATATTTCAAATTATTAATACTTACCAACCATGCACAGTGGACAAAGTTTAAACATCATATCAATTCTCATAATTCTGAAAAAAGAATTACCTGAAAAAGCACCAAAAAAAGAGCATCACATATAATGTCAGTATACTTCATATACATCCTTGACTGGCATCTGTTTAGGGGTCAGCATCTTTCTCGGCATGATGATGTTATTCTCATTAATGGGTATTGCAGTACACCTTTTTGTTGGCTTTATGGATATAATGTTTTTAAAGAAGCAAAAGCATTCTGAAAAGGGCTGCAATTTCTATAATTTTGTAAGGTCCCGTTCTAGACTTTCCTTATTTTTCCTTAAATAAATAACCCTAACTCACAGTAATATTTGCATAGTTAATTATAAATATTAATTTATCCTAAAAATTGTAATTTTGATTATAAAGTCAGATTTAAAGCTTATGATGTATCTCTGAAAATATAAAACTTATCCTTTATGCTCTGCCGTAACTCTTCTTCCAATTTGCAGCAATTTTCTTTATACGAATGTCTCTAATTTCTGCCTAAGTTAGGGGATTTCGTCCACTAACTTGATAGGAGAAGTAAAGGGTTTTCGTCCTTAAATCTCTGCACCTTTGAGGGGTTCCGTTCTCTTTGGCTGAATCCTTATCTTGCATTTCACAAGGAAAAATAAATATTTATGTCTTCATGATTGATATATGATTGATTGATATATTTCCTCTTGATTTTATCTTCCTTATATATCTTTTTCTATTAATTGACGTGGCTCTTTCATGCCTTTTGAACTTTCATTAACTTAATTAATTTTCAGTTTTTTATGATTATTTCTCCTTGATCAAAAACAGAATCTGTTGCTAATTTTGACACCTTTCTAAGACCACGCTTTGGCTTCTCAGATTCAACATCAGGATGATTTGAAAAATGATCCGACATTAAAGTCGAAGCCTTCCGTGAGTTGCGCTTTGGCCTTTCCACTTCAGCCTTAGTTGAGATTGCATTCTCACTAGTCTTTTGCTTCTTTGATGTATTATTTGTCTCCTCAGAATATCTCAAAGGATAACCAGACATCCAATGTGCCATCCAGACCCATCCCGAATCGGAATCGTCAGGACCACAATCAATTCGTAGAGAATTTGTCTTGGGTGCATACTCCAAAAGCTGATGAGCAAATGCATTTGCCAACAGTTTCTGAGATTGGGAAGCTCCATTGGCCACAAAGCCTGTAGACCTTTTTCTCTCCAATTCATTTCCTCTTGGATGATTATGTCTATGCCTATGTTCAACTTTCCCTTGTATAGCAAATCCTTCTTCTGACATTCTAACTTGGCGACCACGAACTAGAGCTTGTAGCCTTATGAGGCCTCGTTGGGCTTGAAATGCTTTCCGAGCCAGATAGCCTCGAAAAACAGATTATGCTTTGAAGACTGCTGATTCTTCCCTTAGTTTTTCCATGTCATCACTGGTAGTAATGACTTCCTGCATACAAGACTCTGATTGTTCTTCATCTGCCAGAATAGCAACTGCTTTATCAATTGATGATGAGACAGGTAACCTTTCTGTGCCAGCAAATCCTGCCTGCTTACTCTGTTCTCGAACAGGACCATTTTGTTCACCGTCTCTGCTTACATATGATGGTTCCAATGGTGCAAGAGCACTGGACGCATGGTCTTGATGTGATTCTTTCTATTATCCTTGGTCCACTCTTTGGCAGACTTAAACCCTTTAGCGACAGTTTATTTTGAAAATGGGACATTACAGATCTTCAATGAAATGCAAGCCCAAAAAAGGCTGGGAATGGTCCTTTTCATGTCAGAATGCAACCAAAAAAACCTGGAAATATTTCTGGGATGTTTCCATCTTGGGAAATGGCTTGGAAAAGTTTGTGGACGTTTCTGAGTCATTTCCAGGAGTTCCAATAACGAAAATACATTTCCAGATGCTGAAATGGAGGTCCTTTGAAATTTCCAGTAACATAGTTCCATATAAAATGTAACTGATGAACAGACAGTTTATAACACATACATATAGACAGCAGTGTGGAAGAGCTTGAAAGAAGTGGCAGTAGTCCAGATTGAGAACCCATTTAACCAACCTCCTTGCCTTCTTAGGAACAAAGAAGATATTCCAGATTAGTTTGCTGAAGCATAAAGACTGTGTAAGGCATCATTTCCGTGGAAATGGAATTAAAATGGCTAAGCTTTGCATGGTGGAAGAGAGGCAATTACAAATCATTTATTATTAACCCTTGGATACATGATTTTGTCCCATTCCTCTAATAGATTAGCCTGGTTGAGTTTAACGTGCAGCAGTCATGTAACAGCCTGCAACCTGCTAGAAGGCTGTTAAAAGTCACCTAAGTTATTGTCTTATGCCTAATTCAGGTTTCTTCCTCAGAAGTAAGTTGCAAAATTTACTCCAATCTTTTACCTTGGTGCCTCTTAAAATGTAACTGTGAAAAGACAGGTGGTTTCATCAACTCGTGAAACAATGGAGGGATTTATTAGATGGAGAAAGACTACAAAATGAAAGTTTCTTGCAATAAAAAATTGTTCAAGAACCTGTAATTAAACCCATTTAGATGATCCAATTAGAAGAACAAAGAAACATGCAATTGCAACAGTTTAAGATGTTATTCCTTCACCTCTAATTTGTCTCATAAGATTTTAGCACCATCAACCCAAGATAGCAAATTGAATGGTCAAGCTTATCTCAACAGTAAGCATGGGCTACAGAATTGTCCAATAATCTGTAGTTTTCAGAAGATAATTTTACTCCATGCCACAGATAAGACATTCATATACTGCCGAAGAGTGTGGTTGACAAATACATATAAATAATGGTATGTAAAATCTTCCCAACAAAGGAACAACAACTAACATAGGTAATAGCAGCAAATAACATACAAGGAACGCAGGTTTAACTTATACATAAACTATGTTCAAATACCTTGCCTGGAAAGAAAGAGATAGAAACAAAGAAAGAAAGAAATTATTTTCATGTTGATGAATGATCAAAGTAGATCAATAGAAGTCAAAAGTGCAGCAATTTACAATAGCAAAACAAGAGTGCCAAACAGACCCCGGAAATAAAGCACAAAGACTAATGAGTATAAATCTAGATAGCAGAGAGACCTAATATGAGAGGGGCAAACCTAATCAGCTAAACCATAGGCAAGTCAGCAAATACAAAACAATCCTTTTGAAGGCCCCAAGTTGAAAAGAACTGTTGATATGGCCAACAGAAGGGTCGATGGAGAAAAAAGCTATAGTTTGCATGTTAGTCAAGAGCAGAAGGGCCGGCATCCTTGCAGATTACCATAAAAGGCCAATTCTGTCGATCTCCTCAAGAACATATCCTAGGCTAAGAGGGTGTGGCTGTTCAATCCTAGGAGGAAACAGTGTAGTCCACCCAATGTCTCTTAACATGGATAGACAATGATCCTCCAAACATAGTGAAAAAATTGGTAGTACATATTTGCCCCTTGTAGTTTGGACTGTAAACAGAGATAAGTGGCTGACTCTCTCAAGATGCAAGAATACGTGGTTTGATATGCCCTAGAGGATGCTTGCAGAAGGGGATGATATTTCACAGATCCATCACCATCTGCAATAGCGATTGCAGTAGTGAGCAGACACTGAAACCCCCAATGGCTGGAAAAGGCTGAAAGAAGGAAGTAATCAATCTAGAGTCTAGTCATAATCCCAAAATTTTCACCCTTTAAACACTAACTCTTAGTTCTGACCAGTTGTAATTACTATGCACATGTATGCTTGTGTTAATTAATCCTAGTCACCATAGACTTCTGTATCTATCTACTTCAGCATAAAGCATATTTATTAAATAAAAGATACACTATCATGACAATGCCCATGAAGCATTGCTATATCTTATTATAACCATCACAATGCCTAAAGATCTGTCCGTGTTATAAACCACGTTTATCCAAAATAAGATAAACTGCCATGCAAAAAACCAGTTTAGCAATGTCTCTTTTGTATTACTATGTGTTATTATTAGTACATTGCCTATTAGCAACTTCATACACTTCATCTCATAACTGGCCAATGAAGCCCCAAAACACATTATTGATATTATACTAGAAACGGTTAAGAAATTGACTTCATCACAACTGTCATCAGTATCTCTAACACCTCCACTAGTCTCAACTGCTGTAGAGGCATCAAGATGTCCTTTAATGAGTCACCTAACTAATTTATGCAGAGAATACACGTTACTGCCAGACTAAAATTATTTCTCTAATAAAATCTTCCCAAGAATA
Source organism: Cunninghamia lanceolata (assembly GCA_027924645.1). Lineage (NCBI taxonomy): Eukaryota > Viridiplantae > Streptophyta > Pinopsida > Cupressales > Cupressaceae > Cunninghamia > Cunninghamia lanceolata. The sequence continues at coordinate 1,009,503 of BSBN01001495.1, read as the reverse complement.
AATCAAATACTGTCACACCGCTCCAATGAGGATTGTTTAAGGCAGGAAGCTAGAAAACTACCCCCAACATTTGAAGACAGTATTTTTTTGATCTCGTCATATTTCCACAAATTCAAGTTTAGATTCAACAAAGATGATATTGCTTGAAAGCTTGTAAGATATGACGACATGTCAAATTTGCCATTGATAAATTTCTTTATGAGTTAAACACAAATATACAACAGTTTCACTTGAAAATGATTAAAGCAAAAGATTGATTGAAATCTTTAGTATTATCAAAAACAGATTACTTATGCAGACTAACAAAAATCTATATCAATATGAAATATATGATAGGAATGTCTTGAATCTATTTGCAACTTCCTAAACAGTCTGATTAACAATTGCTTTGAAAGGTTACAGTGCACACTATAACTTAAAAGAATAAAATTTGAACGAGAACCAGAAGTGCTTTCATGAGCCTAGAAACTCAGATATTATTCTCACTGCACGAATAAAGGTTTTAGCATGATGCAGTACTTCAAAGCTGCAGAAAGGGCATTTTTTCCTATTCCAAGTACACACACCTTAAATGTGCCACAGCTCAAAACAGCATAGCACAAAATGCAAAAGTAACGTAATGCAAGTAGTTAATTGCAGCTGCTGAAGCACCAATAAGTGTCTCTGGAATTTTCTACTCATTTCTTATGGAAAAATAATAATGATCCCCATTTCAAATAGGCTGCAAATCACTAACATTGTCTTAGACCTTAACTAAAGAAAAAACTCATTAAACAAATTTCCAAAAAGTTTAATGTCAATATTAAATTTCTCTTGCTGCTAGACCATGTAATTTCCATACGATGTATGCACACAAGGATATTACTGTTGCATTTTTTGGAGTTCTTATATTCAAATGAAAGGCACAACACATTGTTTCTCAAAACTTATGCAACTATGAATACATTTCTTTCCATCTGTGTTGACAATTAGTGATCCTTAAGAGGTATTATAAAATTTCAAAATCAAGATGGTCTACGAGAATTTATTGACAGTACAGAATGGGAAGTAAAATAAAATATGCCACCAGATTTAAACTTACAAGAGGGTTGCTGTGATGACAAACGAGATCTCTGAACATTTTCTCCAAATTTTTGAAATGCCCGCATTGCTCTGCCTTCCAAACCTCTACCACCTGCACTCCAGCGAGTGTAATTGGGAGGCTCAGCAGCCTCATCTACATTAACTGTTGCTCCTCCATCTATTAGCATCTTGTATCCACTTTTATGTAACAAAATCACCCGAAGAAACGCCCTACATTATCATTCCAGGTGTACAATAAATCAACTTACAACCAAAAGGGAAAATATCCAATCCTTACAATCCCTATGTTTACAGAAAGACGTCATTAGGAGTTATACACTTATCTAATTAATGGATGTTATCCCATTTTGATTTCAAAGGCCTGACAGGATAACAGTTGCATAAGACAATAAGAATTTAATAATGTGCCCAATAATTTAGTATAAAGAATCATATCTCCAGTCCAGTGACACTATAAAGGAAATCTACTTACTTAGCACCTTCCATTCCAGCCAAAAAAGACCAAATCTTATCTTTTCCAAGGTAATGCTCCGCAACAACCTCAAAGAAAACCTCTGCCTCTTTTACTGCAGATATGCATAAGGACCAGGGGAATCGTGATTCTTGACCAACATACGGATGCTGAGCATGGCTTTGTGGGTCCCGGCCAACATTCCTGGGAGGAGGCACAGGCGGGTTCTCGATAATATGTTGGTTAATGGCCGCAATTAGACCAACAAATGCAGATACTGGAAAACAAAAGAAACTCAAGCATAAGCCCTAAAACAGATTGGCTAATTGATAAATTTAAGGCCACTTCTCACCATTCAATATTGTCGGAAGATCTTAAGTACATTTTTTATGTTAAGGTAATTGAACCCAATTCAGCAATTGTTTAATGTAGGCCATCAGCTATACTTTACATTTAGACAAAATCAAGATAATCTAACTTAAATTTCCAGTAATTTCATTTTCATTTGGGAAAAATCAAGCTACTATGATGAAATTCCAGTAATCTGCTTAAAGTAAGTTGTGAGCTTGGGAGAATTCAAATTCAATTACTTCTAAACTCATTTTTCATTTCAGCTGTATACCAATGTGCTGCGTAAAGACTACAATTTATTAGTATATTGTGATTAAGTTTAGTGGAACCTATATATATGAAAATTAAATTTCCAAAAATTTGATTTTCATTTAGGAAAATCAAGCTAAAATGATCCAGTAATCTGCCTAAAGTAAGCTGTGAGCTTGGGAAAATTCAAATTCCATTAATTCTAAACTCATTTTCCATTTCAGTTGTTTATCAAAGTGCCGTGTAAAGACGACAATTTATTAGTATCTTGTGATTGAATTTAATGGAACCTATATATGAGAAAAAAAATATAACATTTAATTGGGAAAAGTGCATAGTAAAAACGAATACCAGCTTCTGCCCCAATCTCAGAAGAAGAAAACCTCTCGGGAAGAAACCAAGTCATAGCCTGCACAACCATAATTAGGAACACAGAAATTACTTTCAAATCAAACAGTCAAAGCATATAATCAGTATTGGTATGTGTGCTGCACCTTAACCATATTTCACACAAATCAGACACCGGCCCAAATAAAATTTGAACGCCTTATCAATGTTCTGAGAAAAGCAAAGGTGCAAAAACCCAAATAGAATATCTGGGTATCCACTAATAGACAAGTGAGAAATTATACAGAGGAGACGACTTACATTAGCACAAGTTTCCATAGAAGATATGAACTGCCTGTTGGCTCTCACCCATTGCTTGTATGCCTCCATGCCCTTCTTTTCGCTGTCACTCACCCACTTGCTTGTTTGTGTATATCTGTGTGTGCAAAGAGCATTTGGGTTGTATTTAGATCTGAGCAATCGTATAGAATATTTCCATTCGTATTGTTTTTCATGGGTATCTAAGAGCTACACTAATCCTTACGATGTTCGACTGATTGGAATTTATTCAAACCCAATAAACCATAATTTCGTTTCACAATCCAGAGAAGTGTAAACATGCACCGAAAATGGTTAACAATTTTAGTTCACCATTGTCAATCACACCCTTCAGCTATATTATCAATCACACCATTTAATATACTATTTCCATACACAATATATGACGGCATACCAATATCTGCATGGGATAACAGGGCTAAATATAGACTCCGGTGTGTTTCTTGTTAAGTGTTTTTTAAAGCTACTATTAGTATTATAATGACTTATATTGTTATTGTACTTGCTTGGTTACCCTATCTTATTTTTTTATAAATAATAAAATTATATTAATTTTATATTGTGGAGAAATAAATTACACTATATAAATCATTCAGGCTAATTAAATAAATGTACTAAAAATAGAGAAAACTATATTAATTTTATGTTGATATATATTTTTTGGTATGTGAGACACTGTCATTAATGTAGTAATTAAATGTGTTATTTTATAAAAAAAACTGAAATTAAGAAAAATAATTTAGAATTAATTACATAATATAAATATCTAGGACCCTGCCCCAATGGAGACATGTAATTTTCGAAACACCCCTAGCCCTAAAGCCTAAATCTTAAACCCTAAACCCTAACTCCTAAGTTCCTTAAATATTATAATTTGAGTTAAATCTACACATAAATTAGGAATTTAGAATGTATTGTATACAACATAAATAAATAATAATTAAATATTAAAGTTGTAATGTTCAAAATAAATTATAGTTACAAATTAAAGACTTGTGAGAGTTTCTTATATACCCTAAACCTTAGTATTATTGAGTTTTAAATCTACATGTTCTTTTACTTACACATGCCTAAATATTTTATATTGTATTTATCTATTTCTACATGTCCTTTTATACCAATTGGGCTATATGATCCATTTTTCATTATCCATGTGATTGGTGCAATATTGGTGATATCTCATTTCCCTTTGGTACATTACATGATTATTTATCTTACAACATGTTATATTTTTACCATGTTCATTTATTCTCTACTCACATGTTTAATCACTTACATAATTTGTGCAAAACCACTTAGAGGGGACATATATATGATATATTAAAGTAATATTTTATATGTGCATATGATTATTGTAGCCCTCTAGGAATTTTGCACCACATTCATCATGGTTCTAAGATTGATTATTTATTCATAGGACATAGTTAACATTATTCATGCAACATGTAATATTTGTTGCAAGGTGTGACCCTTGGTCTCCTTGTTCAGCGCTGCGCTGCAGTGGTTTGTGACAAGGGCTTAACCACCTCCCGTGCTTGTTAAGTCAAGTGGTTGTATCGGGCATTAACAGGTCGATCTTTTGGTGCAACAGCAACTAACAGTTGGTATCAGAGCCGAGGTCACGGGTTCAAACCCCACGCTTGTGCTGGGGGGGGATTGTTGCAAGGTGTGACCCTTGGTCTCCTTGTTCAGTGCTGCGCTGCGGTGGTTTGTGACAAGGGCTTAACCGCCTCCCGTGCTTGTTAAGTCAAGTGGTTGTATCGGGCATTAACAGGTCGATCTTTTGGTGCAACGGCAACTGACAATACTATCTCCTCCTCTACTACTATTATATATTGATCTATAATATTGTACGTACACACTTAAATCTTTATTACATTAAATCTCTTTTTAGGTTAAATGATCTAGTAATTGTATATGTACCTATAAGTTTACTTCTACATATATTATAATTTGACAAATTAGCAAGTAGTTGTTAATGAGCTTATTTAAGATTTTGATTAGATGATACTCCTAGAATTTTTTTATTGAAATATAAATAGGTCATGAAAAGTGAACTTTCGATGGAACTTGTGCACATGACCATCCATATGGACATATCATTCTAGATGTTATTTCCATTTACATGTTCATTTTCTCTTCTTGTAAATACTTTGACATGCATGCACTTGATTAGTAGTTTAATTGTAATTTAAAGTTGGAGAAAATTGTAAGGATGAATGCTACATCTCTAACACTTTCACATTTTGAACTCATAATCACCTTGATGCTTTATCCATAATTTAATAATCTAACTTTTATATATTCTAAAATCTTCTCTTTTATATGATATGTGTAGGGGCTCAACATACGGAAATTGGAGTAGAGGTCCAGCCTAATTTAGTTACTGGAGCAAAGGAGACTGAAGCACACATAGTTGATGTAAGGGAGGAGACCCCAGCATAAACAATTGATGTTAGAGAGGAGGCCCATACACACTTTGATGTTGGACAGGGGTCAGGATCGCTTCCTTCTACCGGTATTCATACTATGAATCTAATTAAAGAGGTGAAGAGAAAAATTTCTTACAAAAATTTAGATCATTTACTTGAAATGGATATAGAGAAATTGAAATTTTATGTTGAACAAACTAGTCAAACTACTAAGAGGGCATTGACAAGAACTTCAAAGGAAATAATTGAGGTTTATTTCAAAAATCATGATACACTTGGTCAAGCCCAACTATTATCAACATTGCTCCTTCGTGATGACCTAAAAGAGCCATTACAATTGATGGGTGTAGATTTCACAAAAAAGAGGAAAAGACACCTAGAAAAAGATATTGTTGAAAATGTTAAAAAAGGTTTGGGTTCCATTGGGAAATAATCTCAATCAACGGATAAGAGCATTTCAAAAAGAGTGATGTTGACATCTATTGTCAGTCCACAAATGTCAAGAAAGCATCAAATCTCTTCACTTTCAAGTGAAATTGGCTTAAGTAAAAAGACACTAACAAGATATGTGAAAAGGAGAAAGGTTTGGATGATACTACTACAGAAGGCAATTGGGCATTGATGTGTAGGGCTCCTCATTCTAACAAGATTGAAGATGGTATTAGGAACTTGATCTCAAGTTTTTGGCATGATCATACTTGTCCCTCATCAAATAAAAGAGATGTTCTAAAACACAGGATTGGGCTAGACAATTTTGAACTGCATACAAAACATTGGTTAGACATAACACAAAATAAGATGTATGTGATGTTTTGTGATGCAAATCCTCATATAAAGATTGGACAAACAATGTTTCAAATGTTAAGGCCACATTATGTGAAGGCAAAGAATGTTTTGAAACTTGTCGTTATCATATTGAATTTGATCTTTACTATCAGGTGTTTCAAAATATCATAGAAGAAAGTGATGGTTCTCAAAATGCACCTCCTAAACGGGTAAGTCAATTCATAGCATCCATCTTATGTGATAAATCTGATGATGATATAGATGGTCCAATGAAATGCATAAAAAGACTTTGCGAAACATGTGGAAATCTAGCTAAAATTCCTTTGAGAAATGAAGATACTGACATGACGAAGATGGTAAATTGCAAGAGTTACAAGTACATAAAGTTTGAAACAAAAATTGGGAAAGAATCTACAAGGTTAGATTATGTAGAAGAGGAGTGAATATTGGAACATTTATGGAATTTTTTTGTAAATTGATACAACCTTACATACATCATTTTATGCTAAGTGGCAAGCAAACAATTTCAGTTGTTAAGAGATACTTTCCCACTTGGAAAAGTTTTATTAATAGTTGGCTTTGCAAAAAATTACTCTTTTACCCATCAAAAGGAGATTCAAACACAATATTACTATTCAGAGTAGGTCACTATTGTGGTGCATGTGTTTTATTGACATGCACAATTGGATTTGGATGGTGTTGACAATACATATTGAAAACGAGTCATTAAGAAAGAATATCACTTTTATATTAGTGATGATAAATAGCATGACACACTTTTTGTCCAACATCGCTTTAAGAAGTTTTTTGAAGATTTGGCAAGAAGAGGTGTGAAGATTGAAAAAAAAATTGTATGGTCTAATGGGCGTGCATCACAATTCAAATCATCAAGGTCATTTTATGCACTATGTAGATATCATTGACACGATAATATACCACATGTTTGGAGTTTCTTTGAGAGTGGGTATGGAAAGGGTGAACATGATGGTGCAAGAGCTTGCATCAAACATGCTATAAGAAAACATCAAATGAATTATGAGGGAGATCATATAAATGATGCACATGATATTGTTGAATGGTGTAAGAAACACTTTGCATGTGATGTCGGCACATCTCCAAGGAGGAACCCATGTCCAAATAGAGTGTTTTGGGAGATATCAGGTATGTAATTTATTGTTTAAAAAATGTTTCACTTGTTTTTAAAAATTTAAGTTTAAGAACTATGTATTTATTTTATTTTGAATTATATATATAATTTGTAGGTGTGGATAGAAGAACAATGCATGGATGCAAGATGGTAGAGAAAATAAGATATTTACATTGTGTCATGAGTACATATAGGTGCCCATGGACATTGTGCACTAGGGATTACTCTTATTTTTGTTATGACTGCATTTTGGGAAATTGTGAGAATTGCAACAACCAATAACGTGGATATGTCAGTGAATGGAATTCAGTGCTACTAGTTGTTACTGTCACATACAATGAAGATGAAGACAAAAGATTTGAAGATATTCCTTTGATTTCAATTGATTATGACCACATTTTAGAATTGATTAAAAAAGGTACGTGTGCATATATATATATATATATATATATATATATATATATATATATATGTTCTTGCAAAGTTTGTAACTTTAGATTGATTTATAAATTATAATATTTGTTAATTTAGACAAAATTTAATTGTAATTTGTTTATTAATTTTTTTCTACAATTAAAGATTGGTTCTAATTTTTTTAAATTAAACATTGTATATGTGTACATGAGATGTTTTTGTGGTCATAGTAGAGGCTGGAAACAAATAAGGTGTTAGTTATTATTTATTACGAACTACGCAAAGGAGAGGATGAAGTTAACAAAACCAGAAACAAGCGATAGAATGTTGTTTCCCACAGGTTCAGTTGTAGTGCAAGGGACATATCTCAAACAAGTCAAAATTGTTCAAAATGGGATTCATTTTATTGATTTCCGTCTTGAAATCATGGTGTATCAATATAGCCACCTAGTAATTGCTACTGGCCTATCTCTTCATCAAGTTCCACGTGCACGTGGAATCATAAGTGGAGACTAGATAGAGATGATCATCAGAGAACACTACAAGTTATTGAAGAGTGAGCTAAACCAATGGATGTGGTACATGAATGAGCGAGCTATCCGAGAATGAATATTTTGCTTAGTTCAAGCAGTTATATTATCTTGGTCATAATCGAAAGTATTTTCAAAGTTAATTTACATTTAAGCAATTAAGAACAATAAGTGTGCACCTTAGAGATCTATAACATTTGGGTGTGATATGTGATTTTTCTTGTTTCATTGAAATGTACACATGGATGATCTATATATTTATCTAACTTGCTCTACATACAAATGATTGTGATAAATTATTACGTGTCTTTCTCATTACATGATGATAATATGAGCCTTAATGTTCATAAAGTTAAAATACATGTGTGATGATTATGATGGTTTTATGGATGCCTCTTTATATGTGTAAAATCATATTCTATTTCTATTTAAATTATATTAGATGATGTTATGTTATAAATTGATTAGTGATTTTATATTAGAATGATCAAGTGGTAGAACAAGTTACGATTTGGTTGGATGCATACAAATGACAAGTGATAAATTATATTACACCTTTCTCATTATGTACATGATGATAATACATGAGCCTTAGTGAATAACTTTTTATGTGATGATTATGATGGTTTTATGGATGCCGAGCTTTACATGTAAAATTTATCATATTCTATTTCTATTTAAATTATATTAAAGATGATGTTATGTTATTGATTCTAGTTCAATTTTATATTAGAATCAAATGGTAGAGCTTTACAACATGATTGGATGCATCTTGTAAATTCTTTATTATGCCAAGAGGCATTCCTACATTCACAGCACAGATGGAGAGCTAAAAGGTTCCAGAATTTCTATGTAAACTTATAAGATTCCAATCTAGAGTCTTTATTAAAAAAACCAAATAGTCACTCCACAAATTTCAAAAAAAACCCCAAAAAAGAGAAGGTGAAAGGAATAAAAAAAAGGAAAAAAATAAAATGCAAGCGGGATGGAAAGGAAGGTGGATGGCAGTTTCAAAGAAGCCATCACTATGTATTAAGATCAAAGAAAGAAACGTTACGGAATGGCATATTGCACATTCATCTCTATTTATATAACGCATCAAATTGCGGGATTTGAGGTGAGTTGAAAGGGAGTACAGAAGGGGAGTGCGGAATCACTTTCCAGGAATCAAAGGTTAGCCTATTACAATTTTGAATTTTGCTGATATTGAATATGCTTAAGTTTATTGCAGTTTTGTCAGTAATCCTTTTACATCCAAAAGACAAGCTTATGTGATCCATTTCTTAATAATCTCTACGATGGTGTGTATTTATGTTTTGTAATAGTTTCCAGTCGCATCATATTTAGATGGTGTGTATTTATGTAGTTGCTGGTCATTACCTTGGTAGATTAATACTATTACATTTTCATTCTTGTTCATGTGCTTCTTCCTTCATTGAAAGAATTTCATATGAGCAAGTATGATTAATAAAGTAGCATTCTTCTGAAACTACAAAATGGGGTATTCTGACATCTCTGATCAGTTTGTTGAAACAATGTTATACTAATTTGTTGAGACAAACTTCACCATTACAAATAGATCATATGAATTAGTTTCATGTTAAAATTTAAAAATAATATCTTTATAAAAACATAGCTAAGTTTTGGAATTAAAGTGAATAGTGTTTTATTAACTGATTACAAGTTTCAAATTTCTCTTTAAGATCCAAAAACTCTAACAATGGAAGATTTACAAATTCATAATTTAATTTTAGAGATGTTAAAAGTCCGAATAAACTTTCCATAAACAATGGTGACTATGTTGTCCCCATTTAATGGAGTTGTTACTATTGCATGGTAGTCAGGATAGTGGGGAGGTGGGCTTTAACAACCAAAACCTTCCCATAAAAACTTTAATACTTTTCATTACGCCCTACTATCGCATACATTCAACCACAAGCTCCCTCATTTAGTCTTCAATAAATAAAATCATGCCATATTGCATATCTAATTTTTTTTTTTTTAAACAAATATTTATTCAAAATCAACACTAATAATAAAAATTACTATTAGTGAATAGAAAAAAATAATCAGCTCTTTGAAATCAATACTTTGAAGATACTTAGGAAAAATGCCTTAGAAACCTACCCCAGGTTAATCATTTTTCACTATTGCAAAACTATGATAGCGCTCCCTTGTATGTTGTGTTGTTGCACATGTTGAGTGCTTCTATTACCAGAATGAAAGAATATGAATGAATAAATATCTTAGGTTTCCTTCTACACCCAACAAAACTTCAAAAATAAATTTAAACCATGAAAACATTAAACTGAGCGCCTCCATTGCCTAAGAAGATTTGAAAGATATCTTGCTTTTTTATTGATGGATTACATTGTGCCAGGGTTCTATGCTCTCCTTTCGCCATTCTTCTCTTTGCTTGCATGATATTCTCTCAAAAATCTATAGCATGCTAATCTTTCTCTCATAAATAAAGAAGCATATAAAATTTTCCTCTAAACTCTCCAAGATGTTTCTATATCATAAACATTGCTTTGTTCTATTCTTAGCACCTCATATTTGGTTGCAATCTTTTTGAAAATCTTAACTTCAAACAGAACAACAAAAAAAAGCCAACTCATGACTAGAGTTTAGCGCCTCAAAACAGGTTGGTTATGTTTAGAATTTTGCATTTGATAGCTGTGTAATGAAATGTATTAGTCATAATATGATTTCCAAAGTATGCTCACTTGTTTTTGTTCTATGAAATGAAATCGTTATTAGAAATTTAGAGATAGGATATCTTTGTATTCTTTTTATATATATCATTATTAGGATTGAAATCAAGTATAATTGCATCTACATTTTTTTGGAATAGTTAGGAAATGTATTTGCTTTAGCTTGGAAAGGAAAGAAAGCAATGTGTTTTTGCTAGAAAAGAAGGTGAAAGTATAGATTACCAAAAGTACCATTAAAATTTTTTACAAATTTTTAAGTGAATATTTTTTTTAAATTCTTACAAAACAATTTCATTTATGACTTCTTTTTTTTTTTGTGTAGGTAGAAATTTACTATCACAATTTCCTTGCTAATTTTTAGGATGTAATAAGATAGTGTATTAAATATATAGCAACATGAAAGAAGTAGAATTAATATTAAGTGATAATAATTTAATAAATAAGAAGTATTCGCTCGATAAAGGGCTAGAACCCAATCCAGTTAGATCAAGATGAGGTGGCACCATAATGGAGGCTTTGATGGGTGAGAAAGGATAGGACTTGGCGAGAGGTTGCGTTGGCAGTTAGTCATCATTGAAGGGAGCTCCATTTTCCATGTTGCAAGTTTCATTATTTTGAAGGTTGGTTTGGCACGTTTGGGGAGATTGCTCTCCTAGATATGAGTAGCTATTTGCATGCGAAGTGCCGACCTCATTTAATCATTGGCTTTCCCTTCTCTTTTTCATTCCCTCTTTGCAAGCGTAAGTTGTAGGATGGTGAGAGGAGCAGGTTTCATGGCTGGTAATGGTGTGGAAGGTTCTATGGTTGCCTCAACTCCTCTGAGGCGTAGCTGGATAGGTCAGTGGGTGGAGTGATGCGGAAGATGAAGGTGGTGAAGAAAAGGAAGCAAAAAATCCTCGACAAATAGATGCTCACAAATAGGGTTGATATCATCAACTCAGAAATTAAAAAAACCCAATGCTAAGGCACTAGGTGGGAAGTATTATTGACATGGCTAAGGCGGTGGAGACTTAGGAGAACGATGGGTTGAGGGAGGCTTTGTCTTCCTTTCTACTGGACCCAAATACCTCACGAGGCCGTTGGAATGTTTTCAGAGCGTCTCAATCCCTCACGGTGGCCATGATGACTTTTGTGGCAGCGTCGTCTACCTTGGTGCATAAAGATGTGGAGGAATTATCAAAGGATTCATAACTCAACCTGAAGTTTATTCTGGACCATATTCACGACTTGCATGATGGGTAGATCAAATTGAGGAAGCTAGTGGAATGGGTGATGGCAAAGATGGACATCTAGGTTGCAGAGGAGGACAAGGCCGAATTTCGTTACACCTGCAACGATGAGGCCGACATTGTCGATCTCACTAGGTCTGATGCAGTTTAGGGTACAAGTTAGTATGTTTGGTTATGCTTCTCCTTAGCTTTTTCTAAACAATGCTTGTGTATTTGGGGTTTGGCCTTGTAATTTGCCTCCCCCTTTTTTGTCGTCTCTAAGCTCAGACAGATACAAACCTATATTACAGGGTAATGGCCCTAGTTTTTTATATGGGTCCCTGGTCCCTCACCAGGGTATAATATATCAAAAAAAAAGTATTAAATAAATAAATAAATAATTTATTATAATCATTGCATAGAAAATGAATTATTGATTAAACATAATTGCAAATATTTTATATGATGTGTTGATAATTTTATATGAATTATTTTATATGATGTGTTGATAATTTGTTTAGTTTTTAGATTTGATTGGACTGCTTTCTTTTTTATACTTAGGGTTAGAGTTTATAATTTTATTTTTAGTTTAAACTTAGATTTAGTTTATAATTTGACGATATGATTTTTTTAGTTCTTATCAATGGCAAAAAGGACAGAGAAGATGCCCATTGCAGAGGAAAAGGAGGTCGTGACCCACAAATCTGTAGAAAAAACAAGGTTTCTAAGGTCGAAAAGAAGGCACCTACAAAAGGTCAAGATGATAAAGGTACAAAAATAAATGAAAAGAACAAGCGGATCTTTAAGATCTACTCGTTTAAAACTCTTGAGCAAGTGCACCCAGATATCAATATTTTGAGCAACGCTATTGTAATTATCAACAAGTCTATCAATGAGATGTTTGAGAAAATTGTGACTGAGGCAACCAACTTTGCTCGCCACAACAAAAAGAATATCATCAACATACGAGAGATTCAAATAGCTGTGAGGGTTTGTCTTCCTCAGGAGCTTGCAAAGTGTACAGTCACTCACTGTTCAAAGATTGTTACTGAGTTTATGAAGGCTTGATCTTTTTGTCTCTATTTTGAATTAGGTTTTAGTTTGTGTAAGGGTTATTATCCTTAACTTTTCTATAAGGGAAGTCTCCATAAATTATTTATGAAGGAATTTTTGGTTTTAGATTATTGAATCTTGATATTAAAACTTCATATCAATCTTTCAAATTATGTTTTACTTTTTAAAAATAAAAACTATAATTTTATATATTTCCATTTTAAAAGTAAATTTGATGCAGGAGCATCTAAGTCCACAAGCAATCATGCATCGCCCCAAAAAATTTGTAGTTGCGTTGCTTTGTTTTGGTTTGTTTTTGGTGTTCTTGGTATCTCTCAGTAGCAGGAATCCAAAGATTTGATTGAAATTGCAAAATCCAAGTTTTTGCCAAATCGTTGTTTTAAGGCTCCACAGGGCAATTTTACAGAAACAATTGTTTCTAGAAATTCATAAGAGCTGGGTTTAAATACTTTTACAGATGTATTATTTAATTAATTTTGCATAATGTGGTGAAGGTTTCGTGACCAAATTCTTCATTGTTTGGGAGAATTTGAAATCAGAAAATTTTGTCCAGCAAGCTATGGAAACAATTAATTTTTGAGATTTGTAAAAGCTAGAGCAAAATGGCTTGGTGGGGAGCTTAGGGAGTTCATTCCATGCATCTTGAAAATTTTTCATTAAAAAATAAGCTTCTGGGTGAAAGTTATGCAAATTTTGATTTTTCAGCTTCCTGACGTAATATAACGAAGTCACAAAGAGTAATTTTCTGCCAAAATTGTTGTTTAGCTTCATGAGGTAGTATTTGAGGTATTTTAATTGGTGTAAATGATTTTTTTATGTAATTTGAAGTGTGGACATCAACAAGGGTGAAGAATCTTTCGTTTTGACATGCAAGTTCACCATGTAACCGCTCTAGGTAAAACAAGAAATGATAATTATTTCTTTTAGCTGTTACAAAGCCAAATTTAGATCTGAAAACATGGATATCATCATTTATTTGAAGACACAGGGATATGAAGTGCAATGTCCCCTTTGTGATACATGGTAAGTCCATCATTGGGTTCCCGTCCAGATTAGCAGTTTGGTTAGGAAACTGTGGTTAGTTTGGTCATGGAGGTGTTTGTCGATTATGGAGTTATGGTTCAAGGATAGTGGATCTAGTTGGCACCCTCTAAGTTGTCTCTGTTTGCTCTTGGCCGTTACTATTTTTAGTAAGTTCGGGTTTGGTGTCGGTTCAGGATTTTCAGAGTGGGGTTAGATGTGTCTCGTCAAGAACTTTTTAGTGAGCTAAAGATCAAGGCATTCTGACACCGTTTTCATATTTATTTTAAAGTCTGAAGTTTAATAATGTTATATTTCACGGGACTTTAATAAAGTGTTAAGTCAGTGACTTTATGAGAAATGAAAAACATAAAGTAAGTCACTATGAGGGGCACCCATCCCAAGGGGGGTAAAGTATGTTTTAAAATATTAAAAGTTCCCTCTAAAAGCCAATGCCCAGCTTGAGGGAGATGTAAGGAGGAATTAGAGTTCATTTGCATTATGCTATGTTTTTGATATTCTCTTGTTGTGAGCTCTGCTAGGGTTTGCTATTGTGAATGGTTTGAGGATTCAAACCAGATGCTCTTGGAGACGAAACCTCCCTGAGTAACGACATTCTACAGGTGTGCAAGATCACCCAAAAGTGCCATTCGAGGTGGATACATCCAGTGTTCACAGTTGTGCATTCATGGAGTTAATTTGATTGATTTTTGGAGCTTAGTTGTGACATCTTTTGAGGATAGTTGATGTGCATATCAGAATAGTGAGATAGTGGCAAATTTTATAAGGGTTTGTGGCTGTTGTGTACTTCCCATGATGGTCGTACCTCTCCTAGGTAGGTCATACCACTTCTAGAGGCACTTTGGTGCCCTTTACTTGCCATTTATTCCTCATAACAGGGTCGCCCAGCTTGGACTATAGTGTGCAGACCGTTATCAGCCATTTTTAGAGGTTTATGGGTGTGCATTGTTGCTGATACCATCATCCAGCCTTGGTCGTACCTTCTAGGAGGGACGTTGGGGTCTTCAGGCCTCATTTCTCATTGTGGGTAGCTTGTTTGATGCATTGTGTGAGGCGTTTAGAGCCTCTTATCTAGCTGATATCATTTTGTATGCTCATCTTTGTATTCCCTAGAGTTTGGAGTGATTTGGGTGATACCCATTTGCTGGTCTGGCAATAGCCTAAGACTGAAGTTTCAAATCTGCATATGGGTATGTGATAGAACCTCTTTATTTATTGATATATGAACTAGGTCTTTCATAATTCTCTTATAATCCTTGTATATTTTATGGGTTTATGTTATATGCAATATATTATATGCTCTGGCAATGCATCTGCAGGAAAACTGAAAACCCCTTTTGCATTCTTCTGTCTAGTCTATAAGAACACACAAATAAAAATAAAAATAACACATAAAAAGATCAATAAAAATACAAACATGTACGACACATTACAGTGGTACCAGAGCATAGCTCTTCCTACCATCCTGTGAGGTTGATTTCAGACATGCAAAAGTGAGAATGAGACATGCGGCCTGGTACAAATAGATACTATTTTAGACAAAATAGGTCAAGACAAGGAACATAGATTCCACAGAGAGTACAGAAAGGAGAAGTACCGCAGATAGATCCATTTTAGTCAAATACAAACGTTGTAGTTGCTGAGGAGCAACTAGTAGTATTGTATAGTGAGGAAGATCTTGAAGTTCTGCAGAGAGATCCCTTCTCCAATGAGATTCCAATACAGCCTGAAGAAATGGGAGACAGAGAAATCAGAGAACCCAGCATACGGGATATTTTAAATGATTTGGCGAGAGGACAGCAATAGTTGATTGATAAGATGGACAGGTCATACACAACACTTACACGGCTTCTTGGCCATTTATTTCCTGATTTGGATGAATATAGGAATAATGGAGACAGGAACATAGACGGAATGATAGGGATAGACACCAAGACCGAGGTAATGGAGAACGGATTGCATATAGGAACAATGGGGACAAGAACAGATACAAGGATCCTAATGGAGAGGCTTCAGTGAATAACCGAGGTGCTACACAACTCACAACTGCATATAAACCAGGCATTCCTATCTTTTTGCTGAGGGACGAGATTCCTGAATGGGATGCTACACAGGTGGAGTTTCAGGATGAAATTTGGAGAGATTGGCAGGCTTCGAGTGCAGAGTTTAGGGCTGAAATGACTTTCAGGGATTACTCTGATCTCAGGATGAGACATAGACCTAGAGGGGGTAATAGGCAGTAGAATCATGAGCTTCAAAAGAAAGTTAGTAAAATGACTTTGCCCTACTTCGATGGTTCAGGTAAAACTTCTGCGAGAGCTTGAGTCTAAAAGTTGGATAGTTATCTCGAGATCACCCCCATGCCAAAGGCTGATGCCATCACTTTTGTAGCCTTACACTTGGAGGGTAGCGCACACAAGTGGTGGAGCAATAGAAAGGTAACCTTGGGACATGACCAAATTACATCCTATGTGGAGTTCATAGCCAGACTCATAGACAGGTTCGACAAGAAGGACCCTGAGATGCAGTTCAAGGAGATGGCACAGTTGAGACAGAGTGGATCAGTGGACTCATATATTTCAGAGTTCCAAGACCTTTTAGTTATGGTTTTAGATATCTCGGAGCGTAGGTTGATCATGCTTTTCATTGATGGGTTGTCTAATCCTCTAGGAGGATGGATTAAGGGTTTGGTCCCTTTGACATTGCAGGAGGTCATGAAGAAGGCCCGTGATATGGAGTCTTCTGCGTGGAGTAAATTCTAGACTAAGAGTTTCCAGCATAGGAGGGATAAGGAGAGAGACAGGAGACATTTCCATAAGGATTCAAGACATCAGCAGCACAAGAGTTCTTCTAGATTAGACAATGACTAATTGAATGACCTCAGGAGGAAGAAGCTCTGTTTTCACTGCAGAGAGCCTTGGGATCCTAAGCACAAGTGTGCAGCCCAAGGAAAAGCAAAACATAGAGAATACTTTTCAGCAAATGAGTTCATTGAATCTGAGTCACATTTAGAGTAGCATATAGAAGACAATGATTTAGTGACAGATGTTGCATCTGAGGCATCAAATAAGGATGAGGAGACCTTCCTACCTACAACCGATATCTCAAGCATTCAGAGAGAAGGGTCATTCAGGATCAGAGGAGTGTTGGGTGGACAACGATATATTACACTACTTGACACAGGTGCCACTCATAACTTCATAGATGAGGGCTTGGTTGCTAAGAGGGGGTAAAGATTGAAGAATTTGAAGGGTTTAAGGTAAGGTAGCTAATGGGTTTGTACTCACCTACACTAGGAGGATACCCAATTTGACCATCCAGTTGAATAATTACACTTGCCAGTTAGAGTTTTATGTTCTTAGCATGGGTGACATGGATGTGTTGGGTATGAAGTGGTTGCATGATATAGGAGAGTCTGCACTCAACTTGAGGACCATGGAGATGTAGTTTGAGGTGAACAGAGTTGGGCATGTGCTCAAGGGCATTTCAGATGGTGGGTTGAGAGTAGTTTCTCTCAAGCGGATGGAGAGATTGATTCATCATGATCAGGTGCAGTGGATAGCAGAGGTGATGGTGATGCCTGCAGTTTCAGAGCAGCAGAAACAAGAGTATCCACCTGACATACAAGCTCTCTTGACTAAACACACCAAAGTGTTTAGTGATATACCACCAGGTAAACCTCCTGATAGGGGTATTGAGCATGTGATTGAGTTGGAGGAGGGTGCAAAACCAGTGATTCCTACACCATATAGGCACCTGAAGAGGTATAAGGATGAGATCGAGAAAGCTATCAAAGAGCTTTTGGAGATGGGTCACATCAGGCCTAGCAAGAGCCCATTTGCATCATCAGTAGTTCTAGTGAAGAAAAAGGATGAGACTCTTAGAATGTGTATTGACTACAGGGAGCTCAATAAGAAGACCATTAAAAATAGGTACCCTATACCCTGCATTGATGAGCTAATTGATGACCTGCACGGGGCCTGTTACTTCTCCAAAATAGACTTGAGATCCGGTTACCACCAGATACAGGTCTAGGATGAGGATGTGGAGAAGACATCTTTCAGGTGTCACTATGGGCACTTCGAGTTCCTGGTCATGCCATTCAGATTGACCAATGCACCAGCCACCTTCCAATCTTGCATGAACAGAGTATTCCGAGAGCAGTTGAGGAGATTTGTGTTGATATTCTTTGATGATATATGTAACAATCCTCCCTGTGGCCTTGGAGAAGTTGATGAGGGAGTTATTGATGTGGCAAAAATATCTTATGCTAGGTCGCCCATTTTGGTGGCACTGGGGCCTTTCAAAAAGAGAATTTTTTATTATTTTTTTAAATTGCTAGACCATACCTTATACGATGGCTTGGGGGGAGGTTGGTAGAAAACAATCAATGTAGCAAAATATCTCTTTGGAGGGAGTCGTGGTAATGAGGAGTTGGGAGTTCATTGAATGTTGCTAGAAAATATCTGCAGGGTAGATGAAAGAGGACGCTGCAGCAGTTTATTAGCCACTTGGACTGACTTTAGACGCGATAGATCAGGCGAGTCGATGGGATTAGTAGAGGAGCTAAGAATTACTATACATGTCTAGTGAAGATAGAGAGGTTTGGTGATGGTGTCCAAAACCCTCCTTTCCCGTTGCAGGAGATCCATTCTTTCTTTCATATGCTCCTATTCATCTTCATCCTGATCATGTCACACTAACACTATCAGCCCACCCTCACACCTAATCTGGAACAATTTGCAAACGAAATATTAGAAAGAGGTGTTTTCCAAAGCATTTTGTTTTGCCCCAACAATGACCTCTGTCCTTCACTCCCATTTCTTTTACAACAACAAGATGCATTTCTACCTGGAACATCCGACTGCCTAACGCCAATGCTTTTGTTTCCAAAGAGGACATACCAACCCAGTAACATAAGACGGAAAAGAAATCATGGGTTCCTTGCAAGGAAAATGTCCTTTAATGGAGGAAAACCAAGTGGAAGCACAGGAGGTAAGCAATCACTTAGGCGAGCATTTCAAATTGAAATATTTGAGGTCAGCTAAAGGGGAGCGTGAACAGAAAACAAAAGAATCATCTTCCATGGAATCGATCCAAGGCCGTGGAGGAAATCTTCTTTTTTAAAGGTATTTGCATCACTTCTTTGTTTTTTTAGCACACAAACTAAAATTGGTTTGCTGCAATTTCTCAACTATAGAAAGAAAACTAAAAACTGAAACTCCATCGCTATCTGTATTATTCAATATAGCAACAATTTATTATGTATAGATAATAGGCGGGAACATCGCTCACAATGCTAGCAAGCATTTTAAAAGCGTTCTCAGTTTGGACTTTGCATTTAGGTTAAATGATGTTATGGTTTTCCCCCAGTCATTAAATGGTTTAACTACGTTAGGTTTCACCAGCCCACTCACAGTTGGGCTCCATAGAAAGAAATAATCCCTTATTTTCGTCCACTGTTGTAATGCTAGGAGCTTATCCATTTATTTTACACCCAATTTTACAGAGATTTAAATTAATGTATCGATTTAGTTTGGTTATAAGGGGGAGATATTTTCAGTACATAAAATCCTCTTCATCTTTCTGTATTGCATGCATATTGAAAGGATAGACATTTTAACATTTTAGCTGTGTGATAGAAGTTGGACACATGAGGTACCTGTTGGAAAATTTTAAATAACAAATTTCTGACAAAAGGACTTTTGTCATGTGCCTTATGAGTTAGTTGTGATCTTTCAAATGATGAAACTAGATGTAATGAGAGATACATTGCCAGTATGTTCGCTTAAGTAATTTAAGGTAAATCGATGAGGATTTTTGCCCAGTTGGGGTAGAAAGGTTTTGAATTTTAGGACTTATCATCCATATTTTGACCTCTAATGCAATTTTGTCTGCTGTCATAAAATTACATAAGGGTGTAGCTTGCCAAGTTACCCTTCATCACTTGAGGAACATTGAATGTTCATCTCAACATACAAGGAAAGAAAGGATATTAATGGGCACATATGTGATGGGACTTTAGGGGTTGATTAGTTCAGAAGAGACAATTTAGATTCAATATATCTTTAAAATTTTAAAAGGTACAACAAAACAAAAAAATAATTAAAATTGGCTTAGAAGATAAAAACCAATTATATATAAAAAAATAACATTATTCGTATGAGATTGATAATTTACAAGTAAACTTACTTATAGTTATTCTATAAATTAAACATTTAAGGTAGAATTAGAATATGTTATTAGGAGAATGAGTGGATCCATTTACACAAAAGTTTGGATATTCTTCCTAGCATTCAATCTTGTTACAATAATGGTAAAGTTGATGTGCATAGTATGTGTTATATAAAAATCAAGGATGTCGTCACATTTGATTTGAGTGAAAATAATTTTATACATCATCAAGAAGGAATCAAATCAAGGATGCAAATAGGACACTCACCGTGTCACCTATTTTTTTATTGGATTGTTTTAATTGGGTTTTGTATGCCTCATTTGGTTAAACGAGATGAGCTTAGGTCTAGGATATTGAGTCCTTGTGCATGGCCTTGAGCACTTGTAAAGGTTAAGGATGCACACGAGAAGGCCTATCTGTTTGCGGGGCGTTGAGTTATCCATCTACGAGGCGTTGATTCGGGCTTGATTGAGTCTCCTCATCTGTCGGAGAGGTGCACTTGTTTCCATGTGGTGCCATCCCTTCGTGCATGCATGATGACACCCCATCTATCTGCACTATAGTACCTAACATTCTATTTGATTAGCATCTCTATGTTATAACTGTGGCGTTATGCATTATTTTCCATGTCTGCTCCGTGCTTGATGTGAGTGTTGGCCATCCTATATACCCTTGTCTTGTTAGTTCTGTTTGGGCCTTGTGACTATCTTCAAGCATGGTGGGGTGGTCTTTTATGAGTCTACATGGTTGGGAGGCGTTGCCACCGCCATTGGGGACCGGTGAACAGGTTATTGGAGCACTTGATTGGAGATGATCTCTCTTTCTCTCTCCATTACCCTATCTGTTGTTGTACCTATACAGTCATTGTATCATATTCAGGAGTATGTTATTGTACTTGTATATCATACTCATAGCTATGCCATTGCACTGTATATTCTTTTATGTAATTGTACTCTCTTAAAAGAGAAGATGTAATGCAAATTAATGAGAAGAAATGAGATGTTTCCTATTTGGTTTATGGATTCCGGTGTGGGTATCAGATCCACTTGTACTATGATGCTTTTGGTTCATGTTTATGATCTGGAATGGGTTATAGGAACATTTGGGTTGGTGTTTAAAATAGATGTAGTTTTTTAAAGTTTCTCTGGAGAGTGATTTAGTCCTCTCCCATGGGTTGTGCAATTGGCCATACTTGGCCATGACTGTTGTCAATCTATCGAATCCGTAACCAATCTGTGTATGTTATCATTTGTTATTCAAAAAATAATTGTACTTGTCCTCTTTTGGCCCTTACCCTTCAGGGTCGCGGGGCGGGATGTTACAATATATTGATTTACAGTAGGACATGGGAGGAACATTTGAAACACATTGACATTCTGTTGAGCTTTTTGGAACGGGAGTCACTGTATGCAAAAATGTCAAAGTGTGAGTTTGGGATGACTGAGTTGTTGTACTTGGGTCGTATTATCAGTGTTGGTAGCGTGAAGGTAGACCCAGAAAAGATTCGGGCAATTGTGGATTAGCCACAGCCAAAGAATCTCTCGCATCTCAAGGGATTCCTTGGCCTTTGTGGGTATTACCACCATTTCATGAAGGGGTTTTCACAATCAGCTGCTCCCCTCATAGATTTAACTTGGAAGGACACTTTCAGTTGGTCAGGTAGTGCACAGGAGTGTTTTGATAGATTCAAGCAGATTATAAGTACATGCCTTGTGTTGGCAATACCAGATTTCAGCAAACCCTTCGAGTTGTAGTGTGATGCCTCAGGAGAAGGCATTGGTGCGATAATCATGCAGGATAAGCACCCCATAGCATTTGAGAGAAGGAAGTTGAGGGGTGTGGAATGGAGTTACAACATCTATGACAAGGAGATGTTAGCCATCATGCATGCATTGGTTAAATTCAGACAGTATCTTGTAGGCAACAAATTTGTGGTTAAGACAGATCATAACAGTCTAAAACATTTCCTTGGGCAGAAGGACCTAAATGAGAGGCAACAAAAGTGGGTCAGCAAACTACAGGCCTATGACTTTGATATTGTTTATGTCAAAGATAAGAAGAACATAGTTGTTGATGCTTTGTCCAGGAGGCCCCATTTGAATGCCTTAGGTGTTGTTTTAGATGATTGGAGCGAGATGATATCTACAAAATATACCAAGGACAAGTGGACTACTGGAATAATTGATGGCGCTATTCAGGATGACAGGTACATGGTGGTAAATGATCTAATCATTTACAAGGATAGGATATTCTTGGTGCTAGGATCAGAGATGAAGCAGAAGGTTTTGAGGGCATTCCATGACTTGCCTATGGCAGGGCATCTAGGGTACTTCAAAACTTACAGACAGGTCAGAGAGAGGTTCACCTAGAAGGGCCTCAAAATAGAAGTTATGCAGTATGTGAGAGAGTGTCCAATATGCCAGCAGAATAAACAAGAGCACTCTTTCCTAGGAGGTTTATTGCAGCCCCTACCCATACCTGAGAGGAAGTGGGATAGCATTTCTATGGACTTTATCACAGGTCTACCTAAAGTCCAAGGCAAGGATTGCATTTACGTGGTAGATGACAAATTGACGAAGTATGCACACTTCTTTGCCATTCCTACCACCTTCACTGCAGCTCAGGTTGCAGACTTGTTCTTTCGTGAGGTATTTTGTCTTCATGGGTTGCCAAGGAGCATTTTCACTGATAGGGATAGCAGGTTCCTTAGTAATTTTTGGCAGGAGCTCTTCAGGTTGACAAGGACAAGCTCACCCCGAGTACGAGCTACCACCTACAAACAGATGGCCAGACGGAGATCAATAAATGGGTGGAAGGATACCTCCGAAATTATGTTTCAGGGCAGCAAAAGGCATGGATTAAGTGGATTCACATGGGAGAGTACTACTATAATTCCACTTATCACATGTCCATTTAGATTTCACCCTTCATGGCTTTGTATGGGTACGAGGCACCGAGCTTTGTTGATTTACTGTTTGGCGACAACAGAGTGCCTAAGGCCAAAGACCTATTACAGGAGAGTCAGGATATCATGAGGTCTCTGAAAGAGAACATACAGAAGGCTCAAAATCAGCAGAAGTAGTATGCAGATCAGCAGAGGACTGAGCGATCATTTGAGATCGGTGACATGGTATACTTAATACTGCAGCCCTATAGACAGTCCACTCTCAAGAAAAGTGGAGCAGAGAAACTTAAGCCATGATACTATGGGCCTTTCATGATCTCCAATAAAATTAGAGAAGTGGCTTATGAGTTAGAGCTTCCAACAAGTAGCAGGGTACATAATGTGTTTCATGTATCTCACCTCAAGAAGGCACTGGGGCATAATGTGACACCATCAGTAGAGTTACCTCCTCTTGATGAAGAGGGGAAGTTGATTTTGGTACCCGAGGCAATAATTAACACCAAGGAACGTACTTTGAGGAGGACTATCAGAGAGTACCTGGTTAAATGGAAGAACCTGCCAGTGGAAGATATGACTTGGGAAATGAGCAGATATTGGAGCAATCTCAGGGAGGACAGACTGTAATGTTCCCTTCGTGATACATGGTTAGTCCATCATTGGGTTCCTGTGGACTAGCAGTTTGGTTAGGGAACTATCGTTAGTTTGGTCATGGAGGTGTTTGTCAGTAATGGAGTTGTGGTTCGAGGATAGTGGATCCAGTTGGCACCCTCTAAGTTGGCTCTGTTTTCTCTTGGCTGTTACTTACTATTTTTAGTAAGTTTGAGTTCAGTTTTTGTTTGGGAATTTTAGAGTGGGTTTAGAAGTGTCTCATCGAGACATTTCTGGCGAGCTAAAGATCAAGGCATTCTGACACCGTCTTCATATTTATTTTAAAGTCTGAAGTTTAATAATGTTATATTTCATGGGACTTTAATAAAGTGTTAAGGCAATGACTTTATGAGAAATGAAAAAACATAAAGTAAGTCACTAGGAGGGGCACCCATCCCAAGGGGGTAAAGTATGTTTTAAAATAATAAAAGTTCCCTCTAAAACTTGATGCCCAGCTTAAGGGAGATATAAGGAGGAATTAGAGTTCATTTGCACTATGCTATGTTTTTGATATTCTCTCTTTGTGAGCTCTACTAGGGTTTGCTATTGTGAAGGGTTTGAGGATTCAAACCATAGGCTCTTGGAGACAAAAACCTCCCTGAGTAACGACATTCTACAGGTGTGCAAGATCACCCAAATGTGCCATTCAAGGTGGATATATTCAGTGTTCACAGTTGTGCATTCATGGAGTTCATTTGATTGGTTTTCAGAGCTTATTTGTGACATCTTTCGAGGATAGTTGATGTACAGATTAGAACAGTGAGATAGCAGCAGATTTCAAAAGGGTTTGTGGTGATTGATGGTTGTTGTGTACTTCCCATGATGGTCGTACCTCTCCTAGGTAGACTGTACCACTTCTAGAGGCACTTTGGTGCCCTTTACTTGCCATTTCTTCCTCATAACAAGGTCGCCCAGCTTGGACTATAGTGTGTAGACCATTATCAGCCATTTTCAGAGGTTTATGGGCATGCATTGTTGTTGATACCATCATCCAGCCTTGGCCGTACCTTCCAGGAGGGACATTGGGGTCTCTAGGCCTCATTTCTCATTGTGGGTAGCTTGTCTAATGCATTGTGTGAGGCGTTTAGGGCCTCTTGTCTAGATGATATCATTTTGTATGATCATCTTTGTATTCACCAGAGTTTGGAGTGATTTGGGTGATACCCATTTGCTGGTCCAATAATAGCCTAAGACTGAAGTTTCAAATCTGCATATGGGTATGTGATAGAACCTATGTATTTGTTGATATATGAACTAAGTCTTTCATAATTCTCTCATAATCCTTGTATATTTTCTAGGTTTATGTTGTATGCAATATATTGTATGCTTCGGCAACACATCTGCAGGAAAACTGAAAACACCTTCTGCATTCTTCTGTCTAGTCTATAAGAACACAAAAATAAAAATAAAAATAACACAAAAAGATCAATAAAAATACAAACAGGTATTACATGGAGAGATAAGAGGCAAGTATTTTGGGCCTTATTAATTATAAAATCTATGTTTAGACCTCCATTTTGGGGGGCATCTTCAGAAAAATGTGAGCAAATTTCAATGCCAAATATTGGAGATTCCAATGCCTCTAAACAACAAATAAGACAAAATAAATGAGACGATATCATTAGTTTAGAGGCATTGGAATCTCCAATATTTGGCATGAGAGTTATGTGTGAGAGAGTTATGTGTGAGAGAGTTTTTTTGCAGGTATGAAAGAGGACTTGCAACTGTAGAGAGAGTTTGTGTATGAAGAGTGTTTGATGAAATGTTGAAGAGGAAAGGCATGAAGTTTGTCTTGAGAAGAACTTTGGTAATTTCATTTCTTGTGAGGAGAGAGAGAATATTAATGGCGGTGTTGGATAATCAACTACAAAAGTTGCGACAAGAGACATGACAAGTTCTGAGAGAAAGTATAGTAGAGATTAAGATGGAAAAGAAAATGGGTGAGGTGGAGCCCCATATTTCTTCTAATGATGATTTGTATGCAAGTAGATCTATGTGTGCAGGGAATGAGGAAAGAGATTAAAAAGATGGAGAAAAGAATGAGATTGCAGCGGAAGAATGTCTTGTTGAATACATAAAAAAGATGTGAGTGGAGAAGTTGCATCGGTTGAAGATGAGATAGTTGCATGTCCTTTGGAGGACAAGAAGATTGGAGAGGAGAATAATGAGTTTATAGATGAGGATGTTAGCAAAAGGAGATGACGAAGATTTGTAGTAAGTGGTGATGATGGAGATAATCTACTATCACAGATTGTAGCAGTCAAGAGAGAATGGCTTGCATCAATTGCAGATGGAGGTGAAGAAGTTGTAGCAGCAGTAGAGAAACAAATGGTTACTTCTCTACAAGAGGTTACTAAGGTAATGCCTTATTTTCTTGAATATGATGAATGTAAAGATGGTTTGCATGTTGTGGAGATGAATGAGAAAGTTGAAGAAGAGGTGAAAGAGTGTGAAGAGGAAGTGAAGATAGAAGTATTTTATTTTCATGAGTTGGTTAGTGCAGATTTGTTTGCAGGTGCTACAAAGGGAAATATGAATGCGCGTTGGATAGATTGTGGTGGGTTAAAACCCACGAGATTAGAGGTGAAGGAAAGTTGTAATGGGTGTAGTGGGATAGATTATGGTGGATTGGATTTTGCAAAGGGAAAGAAGAGTGAAGTGCAAACTTGGTGGAGGAGTATGGGAAGTGTTTCAGGCAGATGCTAGAAGAGGAGAAAGAAGAAGTATTTTATCAAACTTGATGCAATGATGGAGTTTGGTGTGGGTTGTTTACAACCTACAAGGGTGACTAAATCATCCAACTCCATTTTGTGAGTCCTACTCACAAAATCTTTCTTACCCAATGTGTCTGATGTAGGAGCATCCGGGTCCACTGGCAATCCTGTCATCACCCCAAAAAATTTGTAGTTTCTTTGCTTTATTTTGATTTTTTTTGGTGTTCTTGGCATCTCTCAGTAACAGGAATCCATAGATTTGATCGAAATTACAAAATCCAAGTTTTCGCCAAATCATTGTTTTAAGGCTCCACATGGCAGTTTTACGGAAACAATTGTTTCCAGAAATCTGTAAGAGCTGGGTTAAAATATTTTTAAATATATATTATTGAATGAATTTTTCATAATTTGGTAAAGGTTTCGTGACCAAATTCTTCACTATTTAGGAGAAATTAAAATTAGAAAATTTTGCCCATTAGGCTATGGAAACAATTAATTTTTGAGATTTTTAAAAGTTGGAGCAAAATGGCTTGGTGGGGAGCTTAGGGAGTTCATTCCATGCATCTTGAAAAGTTTTCGTTGAAAAATAAGCTTCTGGGTGAGAGTTATGCAAAATTTAGTTTTTCAGCTTCTTGACGTAATATGATGAAGTCGCAAAGAGTAATTTTCTGCCAAAATTGTTGTTCAGCTTCATGAGGTAGCATTTGAGGTTTTTTAATTGGTGTAAATGAAATTTTTTATGCAATTTGAAGTGTGGACATTAACAGGGATGAAGAATCTTTTGTTTCGACGTGCAATTTCACGATGTAATCGGTCCATGTAAAATAAGAAATGATAATTATTTCTTTTAGATGTTACAAAGCCAAATTTAGATCTGAAAACATGGATATCATCATTTATTTGAAGACACAGGGATATGGAGAGGTAAAAGGCAAGTATTTTGCGCTTTATTGATTATAAAATCTATGTTTAGACCTCCATTTTGGGGGCCATCTTCAGAAAAATGTGAGAGCAGATTTCAACGCCAAATATTGGAGATTCCAACGCCTCTAAACAACAAATAAGACAAAATAAATGAGATGCCATCATTAGTAAAAGAGGTGAGCAGAGGTAACACCTCATTTTGGAGGAAAACTTGGAGATTAAATCAGAAATTTATTATTGTCTGTTGCACATATAAGAGGCATAAAAAGGGGAAAAGCCACGATTCTTTTGGGGCTGTTAGAGCAGAGAAAAGACTGCCATAGTGTAGATTTGAATCAACTCAAATAAAATGCAGAAATGAAGAAGGAAGATGGATGCCTCATAGAGGCATTAAATATTTTCTTGTTGCAAGTTTTAGAGGAGGATTCTATTGAGTTTTAAAAAGTTTTAATGCAGATTTTAGAGGAGGAATATAGACACCTCATTCGGAGGCGATTGGTGTTGAAGTTTGAAAGGAAATCTAATACAGAGGAAAGCCACTTCTAGGAGGTATGTGTCTGATATAATATAGAGTTGATGGTGCATTGTAGATCAGTGTGTGTGGTAGAGCTGCCAGGAAGTTGCATGCATGTGGAATGTTGAAGGTTTGAAAGGATTTTGTTGCAGGTTTGTGAGAGGCTGGAGAAATTTCTTACATATGAGAGGCCATGGAAGGCCAATGTAATGAATTTGTTTTTGTTATACATTGCAAGTTTGAATTCAATAAAAATGAGCATACTTGTTATTTACATATTTTATATTTGCATGTTGAGTCGTATGGCAGAGAGTCTTTGCATCAAATCATATTAGAGCTATGTGTTGTGCTGAGAGTTTGAGGTTTTGAGTTTTGAGCAGCAGTGGGAGTCCCACTTGCATCAAAATTATATGTAGGCTTAACACATGATTGTTTTATTTTTAAATAATTATGTATATTAGTTTATGTAAAGGGTTACATTAAGATTTTTTAATAAATACTCATAAAAGCTAATATGAGAAAGTCCTTTAAAGGGCAAGTATAGATCATACTACATAAAAATATTCGTGAGTATAAACTAATCTTATAGTTATAATATTTATTTTAAAGGGCGAGTAGAGATAATTACTTGGTATTAATGAGACAAGATTACTTGGTATTAGTTGGTATTAATCTTATCATGATTTAATAAAAATTCAAAGATATAAAAATATGAGTAGAGAATTACAAAACAAGTTCTAAAAAAGGTAAAACTAGAGGTAGCAATTTCATTATAGCTTAAAAAAAAACTCTTAATTGCCATGGAATTTCCAAAAAGGGCCTATAATATACATTAGAAAATGACACCATCTAAACTAAAAGAAATATTGTGTAGCTTAAATGGAAAACATAGTACTAAGCATCTAATACTTTACCTACTCCCAACTATTGAAAAGAGATCAAATAACTTCCTCACTTAAGGCATAAATAATTTAGATAGAATAACATATAGCCAAATTATGTAATGTAATAATTTTCTAAAGATAAAAAGAACGCACATAATAATCATATATAATAATTAAAATTATATAATATTATTAATGGTAGTATATATAAGCCTAATCCTAACTCAACCCTTAAATAAAACCCTAATTCTAAACCTTACCTTCATTCAAATCCTAACTCTAAACCTAACTCTAACCATAACCATAATTTGGTACATGAACAAAACATTAAATGTAACTAGATTTACAAATGTATTCAAAATGTAATATTATTCTAAAGATCAAAAGAAGGTACATAAAGTGATTATTTGAGGATGACCATAGATTCATAAAGGCTTGAAGCTGCATACTTCATATTATTTTCAAATAGGCTACTCAGAGGCCCTACGAGCGAAGCATTCATGCTAGCAATAGCCAAATCCTCTCCATTCAATATATTAGAATCGGGTCAATTTGGTGGAGAGGTCTATACTAAGGATAGTGAACAAAATCAACCTTTAAGCAAAGAGGTCATCCTTATTTTTTTGTTTAACTATACAATTCAATTATTTTACACTTTAGGGTTAGAATTAAGGTTACGGTTAGAAATGGAATTAGGCTTAGTATTACGGATACAATTAGGGTTAGGGTTACAACTACATTTAGGGATAGGGTTAGAATTACGGATAGCGATATAGTTCAGGGTACAATTAAGGTTTAGGTTAGAATTAGGGTTACAAATTATTACAATTAGGGTGTAGAAATAGGGTTTAGGTTAGGAGTAGGGTTAGAACTATGATTACAATTAGAGTTAGGGTCAAGATTAAAATTAGGGTTAGTATTGGCCTAAATGTTAGGGTTAGGGTTATAGTTAGAATTAGGGTTAGGGTTTGAGTAAGAATTAGTGTTAGAATTACGATGAGGATTAAAATTAGGATTAGGGTTAGGATTATAATTAGGGTTGGGGTTTGGATTAGGATTAGAATTAGGGTTATGACTATAATTAGGGTTAATGTTAGAATTAGAGTTAGGTTTAGGGTTACAATTAGGGTTAAGTTTAGTATTAAGGTTAGGGTTACGGTTTCAATTAGGATCATGCTTAGGGTTAGAATTGAGGTTAAGGTTAGAATTAGAATTAGGGTTACTAAGTAGGGTAAGCATTATAGTTACAATTAGGGTAGGGTTAGGGCTAGAGTTAGGGTTATAATTAGAATTACAGCTAGGGATAGGGTTAGGGTTATGATTAGGGTTATAATTAGGGTTAGGGTTGGAATTGCAGATAAAATTAGGGTTAGAATTATAATTAGAATTCAGATTATAGTTTAAAAAAGGGTGACAATTACAATGAGAATTAGGGTCAAAACTAAGGTTAGGGTTATAATAAGGGTTAGGGTGAGATTTAGGGTTACGATTAGAATTAATGTTAGGGTTAAGGTTACAATTAGGTTTGATTAGGGTTATAATTAGGGTTGGGGTTACGGTTATAGTTTGAAATAGAAATAGGGTTACTAAATTAGGCTAAGCATTAGAGTTACAATTAGGGTTAGGGTTAGGGCTAGAGTTAGGGTTAGAATTCAGGTTAGGGTTAGCATTAAAATCATAGTTAGAATTAGGATTCAGGTAAGGGTTAGAATTAGGGTTGTTGTTAGATTTAAAATTAGGGTAATAGTTAGGGTAGAATCGCGATATGATTAGAATTAGGGTTAGGGTTAGGGTTAGAGTTAGGATTAGGGTTCCTATTATAATCAGGGTTAGAATTAAGGTGAGTTACTATTAGAATTAGGGTAAGAATCAGAGTTAGGGTAAGCATTAGAGTTACAATTAGGGTTAGGGTTATGGCTAGAGTTACAATTAGGGTTAGGGTTAGGGCTACAATTAGAGTTAGGGTTAGGGTTAAGGTTAAGGTTAGGGTTATCATTAGGATTAGAATTAGGGTTGCAACTATAATTAGGGTTAATGTTAGAATTAGAGTTAGGGTTAGGGTTAGGGTTACAATTAGGGTTAAGTTTAGTATTAAGGTTAGG
This sequence comes from Cunninghamia lanceolata, assembly GCA_027924645.1. NCBI lineage: Eukaryota > Viridiplantae > Streptophyta > Pinopsida > Cupressales > Cupressaceae > Cunninghamia > Cunninghamia lanceolata. The sequence continues at coordinate 978,491 of BSBN01001495.1, read as the reverse complement.
GTTAGGGTTTCAATTAGGATCAGGCTTAGGGTTAGAATTGAGGTTAGGGTTAGAATTAGAATTAGGGTTACTAAATTAGGGTAAGCATTAGAGTTACAATTAGGATTAGGGTTAGGGCTAGAGTTAGGGTTAGGGTTATAATTAGGGTTAGGGTTGGAATTGCATATAGAATTGGGGTTAGGATTAGTATTAGAATTATAATTACAGTTCAGGTTATAGTTTAAAGAAGGGTGACAATTAGAATGAGACTTAGGGTCAAAACTAGGGTTAGGGTTATAATAAGGGTTAGGGTGAGATTTAGGGCTACGATTAGAATTAATTTTAGGGTTAGGGTTACGATTAGGGTTATAATTAGGGTTGGGGTTAGGGTTAGAGTAAGAAATAGAATTAAGTTTACTAAATTAGGGTAAGCTTTAGAGTTACAATTAGGGTTAGGCTTAGGGCTAGAGTTAGGGTTAGAATTCAAGTTAGGGTTTGCGTTAAAATCATAGTTAGAATTAGGATTAAGGTAAGGGTTAGAATTAGGGTAGAATCACAGTGGTTAGGGTTAGGGTTAGAGTTAGGATTAGGGTTCCTATTAGAATTATTGTTAGAATTAAGGTGAGTTACTATTAGAATTAGGGTAAGAATTAGAGTTAGGGTAAGCATTAGAGTTACAATTAGGGTTAGGGTTAGGGCTAGAATTTGGGTTACAATTAGAGTTACAATTATAGATAGAGTTAAGGTTAAGGTTAGGTTATGATTAGGGTTATAATTATGATTAGAATTAGGGTTACGACTATAATTGGGATTAATTTTAGAATTAGAATTAGAGTTAGGGTTAGGGTTACAATTAGGGTTAAGTTTAGTATTAAGATTAGGGTTAGAGTTTCAATTAGGATCAGGCTTATGGTTATAATTGAGGTTAGGGTAAGAATTAGAATAGGGTTACTAAATTAGGGTAAGTATTAGAGTTACAATTAGGGTTAGGGTTAGGACTAGAATTAGGGTTACAATTAGACTTACAATTAGAATTAGGGTTAGGGTTAAGGATACGATTATGATTAGGGTTATAATTAGGGTTAGGATTGGAATTACAGATAGAATTGGGGTTAGGATTAGGGTTAGAATTATAATTACAATTCAGGTTATAGTTTAAAGAAGGGTGACAATTAGAATGAGAATTAGGGTCAAAATTAGGGTTAGGGTTATAATAAGGGTTAGTGTTAGGGTGAGATTTAGGGTTACAATTAGAATTAAGGTTAGGGTTAGGGTTAGGTTTGATTAGATTTATAATTAGGATTGGGGTTAGGGTTAGGGTTAAAATTTAGGTTAGGGTTAAAGTTAAAATCATAGTTAGAATTAGGATTAAGGTAAGGGTTAGAATTAGAGTTATTGTAAAATTTAAAATTAGGGTTATAGTTAGGGTAGAATCAGGGTTACGATTAGAATTAGAATTAGGGTTAGGGTTAGAGTTAGGATTAGGGTTCCTATTAGAATTAGAGTTAGAATTAAGGTGGGTTACTAGATGGATTATGGATTGAGAAGAAAATTTGACAGAGTAAGGATGTTAGAAGAAGATTTGTTACAAATGGCTCAAGAGAGGCTACCTTTATAGAAAAGGCAAATTTGAATGGATGGTTGTGATTGAGAGTTATATTGAAAGATATGGGCGGTCAAGATTGATTAGGGTTGGATTAGGGTTTCCCACTCAAAGAGGGATTGTAGTCATATAACAAGTGTGCGATGGAGAATAAAGGGAATCTAATTCTCCATCACACACTTGTCATGTGACTACAATCCCTCTTTGAGTGGGAAACCCTAATCGATCTTGACCGTCTATATCTTTCAACATAACTCTCAATCACAACCATCCATTCAAATTTGCCTTTTTTATAAAGGTAGCCTCTCTTGAGCCATTTGTAATGAATCTTCTTCTAACATCCTTACTCTGCCGAATTTTCCTCTCAATCCATAATCCATCTATTTTGCATCTATCATCATCCATCCATTCATCTACCAATCCCTATCTTATCGTTATGCTGCTGAATCAAGTAACCAACATTCATCTATTTGGGTAAAGCTAGAGTGCTTCGGGTGCAGCACTCTCCACCTTATCAATGGATCGCGAGTCAATATGAGGTTTGCATTCGTTTGATTTGCATTTGTTATCATTTCCTTCATGTTGATTTTTCAATGATTTCATTTGGCACGCCCGGTCTCGGATCTAATCATGAGTTTTTTTGCAGATTTTGTTGTCAAAATTTTGCTTTTTCCTCTAACCCTAGGTTGTCAAAATTTGCAAAATTTTGGGGGTGAGTGATATGAGGTTGCATCCTGGGTGAAAGTTGACTACACCATTGGATCAGGAGCCCTAAGAAATGAAAATTGACATAAAATTTGATAGGGTTTGGTTATAGGAAAAATTTGAAATTTTGTTTAGTTTAGGCCCCTGTGCAGGGTCATACTGTACGGAGCCGTACGACCACTACACAGAGACCCTGATCGAAGATTTCTAGTTTGTAAGTTTTGTGGAAGGTCGACTTAACATTTGTTTTGCAAGTTTAATGTTATGTGTTTGTAGGTTCTGGTTCAAACCCTAACGCCCCCTCAGAGCTCCGGTCGTCGCCATCCATTATCGTCCCTTAAGCCTTCGATTATCACTTGTAAGTCTTTCATCTCTGACCTGACTATCATTGAACCCGACAAATATCATGTCAACTATGGCAAACCCTTCAACTCCCATCCCATTGTCTCCTTATTGCTCCACCCAGTCACCTCCTAAACACTTTGGTGTAGTCCACAAGGCCGTCTTTAAAGTTTTCTCACAATCCTTAAAAGTCGCTCTCAGATTCCTCTTCATAGTCTCTAGTCTACTGATCACCGTTTTGAAGGTCACCACCACACTGGATATGGTCGCCGCCTATTTCTAGGTAGTCGCCACTCCTTTGAACGCCAAGTCACCACTAACAAACCCTCATATGTCGCTCACTCTGATCTTCACCGCCCTCTCGCCACCTTATAGCCCCCTGATCGCCATTAACACCCATTTGGCACCCTTTTGAGGATCTCAGCTTGCATCTAACACACCTCCCAATGACCGCTTTCTTAAGTTTTTCGCCACTGTTCAACTCTGCATAGTCGAAACCCTAGGTCAAGATCTTCCCACCGCCTGCCTACGTCAAAGGTCTCTTCACCATGGTTTCTTAAGCCCTTAATCGTGAGCCGCAGGGTTTGAAATGTTAAGCAATTTTGAGTCTTAGGTTGTAAGTTTTAATTTTTAGGTTTTAAACTTTAGGTTTTGGGTCAACGCTTCCTCTTTTTACCCTCGCTGGACCCCTGGTCACATGGGTGACCAGGGGCGGGACTAATCTAAGCCCCCAACATCAAAACTGACTGCCAAGGTTAGCCTTCGGGAGTGGGTGGCCCACATGTGACCACAGCTGGTGGAAACCATTAACAGTTAATGCAAAAGTTCAGAGCTTACCTTGTGCCTTCTACATGCCACAAGAGGGCTAATTTTTTCTTTTTGCTATAACTTTCACATACGGGGTCAAAATTGCATGCAGAAGGACTCGTTGGAAAGATGGGAGGACCAACTGTGCAACAATATAGAAATTTTTAGGTGACTGTACCATTTTCCTACATTATTTCACAGTCAAAGTCAAACATACACATAAACTTCAAATGCTCATATCTTTTGCAATTTTGATCCCTTTTCAGTGATTTTTAAAAAAAAATTGCATAGAATTTCGTCTAGAATCTATTTATGCAACTCATTTTTCTGTATCAGTTCATTTTTCATTAGATTTTATCAGTTTCTTGATTTTGCATGTAACAGATCCCTAGGCACTTTCACTTGCTTCTTTCTCAATTTTGTGGCTTGCAGGTGAATCAACGGGGTTGAAACAACATTAGGATCAGCATCTACAGCAAATTGGATAGCAAATTAATCAGGTGCACTCATTTCATCCTTCATCTCTTTCACTTGATCAATCAATCTTATTTGCATCACACATTTCAATTTGGGCTTAAAACGAATATTGCTTTAGCAATCACATCAAAAAAATTGGGCATAAAATCAACAAGTGCCTTCCGTCACACATTTGGACTTAGGCTTTAAAAATAACCAGTGCTTGAATTGTTTGGTGAATTTGCATGCGATTAAGGGTGTGTATGCTCTTCTCATGCCCTTAGTGCGATCTTGAGAATAAAAAACACCTCCTGTCCATTTATATTCACATCTCACATTTCATTTTCTAAGGGTTAATTTATAAGTGCGAGTGTGAAACAAGTGTGTGTGTGTGTGTATGCTCTCTCCTCGCACCGCAAGGTGATCTTGGAGATCAAAAACACCTCATTTGGTTCGCTTTTGTTTACCCTTCCTAGGAGGCCTACTAGGGGATTTCATCACCCCTAGGGATGACCTCGATCGAGGCTGAATCGAAAGACACGCTCATTGGGAGTTGGAATCTTGTCACTCTTGGCTAAGCCCCAAAGAACTTTATACCTTTGGGAAGTGAAGGTGAAGGGTGGATTACCCCTTTCTCCCGGCTGTGTGGCAGGATTTCACTTTCAATTCCTTAGTCAACCTCGTGTAAACATAGCCCAAAAACATAATTGGCCATACCCCACTTGACTAGTCATAGGGCTTGTTGATGTGTCTTCCACGTGTGCTTGTTTAATCATCATTACATTCATTCAAAGTTAAATTCAAAATTGCTTATGTGTCTTGCATGAGTGATTCATGATTATACATGTGTGATCATTTGATTAAACATTGCCAAATCAAGCTAAACACCAAACACATAAGATAAGTCATTTAACTCATTCTTCCAACACATTCAAATCCAATTGCATTCATCCTAATCACCCATTTTTAGCCACTTCATTCCTAATCATACCCAAGCCACCATATTTCAAACCCTAATCATTCCAAACTACCTTCTTTCTAATCAAAACCCCCTTTATTCTAATCGTCATCCTAATCACATCTAATTCATTCTAATCCAATCCTAATCATATCTTCCTCATTCTACATCAACAAAATCAACATCACCCTAATCATATCCAAGACATCATCCTAGTCATCACACATCATCCAATCATCCAATCTCATTCCAAATCATCTCCACATCATCATCAACCTAGTCGTAGTCAACACTTGTCAAGATGGTCATAATCATTCAAGGGGGCTATCCCTCTAATCATGAGACAAATCCCAAGCCCAAGGTGACAATTCAAGGTGGTTATCCCTTTAATCACGAGACAAGACCTAAGCCTATAATCACAATTAGAGGAGCCCCTCCTCCTAATCCAAATCATGAAGACAGACCAAGACCCATTGTCACAATAAAAGGTGGCTATCCTCCTAATCAAAATCATGACGCCGAAACAAGACCCAAGGTCACAATTAAAGGTGGCTATCATCTAGATCCAAGTCATGAAGACAATACAAGACTAAATATCACAATTAAAGGAGCCTCTCCTCCAAATCCAAAACCCAATTCATCCACACATCAAATCAATTCCACATTAACCTATCCCACTTCATACCAATCTAATCCACCCACTTATCAGGTTCATGCCATATCACCTAATCCCACTTCATCATCCTATCAAGGCCATTCTACATCACCTTATCCAACATTTTTTGATAACAATGCCACATCACCATACCCTACTTCTTCCAACATCAACCAATGTCCACAACAATCCATACTTCAAAATCTTTCACCTACAAATCCTATCATGCCACCTCATCACCAAACCTATCCACATGGCAATCAAATGTCCTTACAAGAACAACAAGCAAGTCCAAATGGCCCTATGTACTTAAATCAAGAAAGTCCAAGTCATCTTATGCAAGACCTATAATCCTTTGACAAGGGAGAAACCAACCTAGCAAGTGCTTCCTTTGAATCACTTTCACCATCCAATCATATGCCAACACATAAGCCAACTAGTGCCATCCCAACACCTTTATCAAGCCCTTCATTGCCTTCATCACCTTCGTCCCCATGTTCCACTAATCCTTCATTAAAAGATTCCATGGAGATACTTTTAGAGAAATTGGTCCAAGCAAATTTGATTGATCTATACCCTTTCAAAGCATATTCTCCATTTATGATTAAACCTAGAGGGTATAATGAAAACCATTATTGTGTATACCATAGGTATAGAGGCCATACCATATCCACTTGTGTCTGATTTCAAAGATTGGTCAAGAACCTAGAAGATTGTGGTAAGATTATCTTGGATAAGACCAATCCCTTTAATTCTATTATCTTTCCATCTAGCCCAAATCTTAATCCCATTATCCATCTAACAAATCCCAATCCTAAGCCTTCAACTTCCACTATTATCATCCATCCACTATATTGCCCATTCACCCATACCCTTGCAAAGGATGTGATCCATTGGCTACTAGCAAGGAATAAAACATTGCCATGTCATCAAACACCTATTCTTGAGCCTCCCCATGAGTCTTTAAACACTTTGTCTAGTCTTCTAACCCCATCATGTGATCTACAAGCTATCAAGCTTATTAAAGAGCCTTCCACTTCCATTCAAGAAAACCAAGAGTTATGTCAAGAGTACAATCCTAAACATGAAGAAACAATAGCCCCTAAATCTAATCAAGATCAAATCATCCCCATCCAATCTATCCATAACATGTACCTTCTTTATGATCAAGATGATACCTATGAAGAAGCTATCCATGAGCACCTTGATCCTATCCATAATCCTATAATCCATGAGCAAGACATCCAAATTGCTCCTAGTCATCCTCCATCTAGCCCAATCCATGATCCTACACCTTCCACTTGTCATGATGAGACATGTGCCTCCAAAGTAAACATAGAAGATCAAACAAATAACTTGGATCTTAGTGAGCACAATGAACATAATCACGATCCTAATGATCCTTCATCCACATCCACTATTGATCCCATTTCAAATCCACCATATCCTACTAGTCTATCCACATTCATTCATGAGTGCCCCTCCTTAGAACACCAACAACCATTATCCAATTTACTTTCTCCATCCAATAATCAACTCAAGTCTAGTGTCCAAACTACACCTAGTCCTAGATAGTCAATCGCATGCTCCAAAACATGAACTACCAAGGCAAAGGTTTAGGCCTACATGAACAAGGCATTTTGGAGCCAATCCATGTCAAGGTCCCTCCTCGCTCATTTGGCCTTGGATACACACCCCAAGGTCAACAATCTAACGATGTTGGTACTTCCTCCACATTTCCTAAATCCACTTCCTTCCATCATAAACCCCATCATATTCCTAAAACATATGTTTCCATTCCACCTCCCTTATCCTACAAATGTCAAAAGCATGTGACCATTCACCTTTCACCATCCACTTTACCTCCACTCCTTCCAACTCCTAATATCCCTCCACCCACTTTTCCACCATTGCTACCAACACCCCCTTACCCAATCATTCATAAATACCCTAAATATCCTAATCATGACCAACAAATGCACACATTGTCTAAACATAGAGCTTCCACTCATTTCACCCACCACATGGGATTTAAAATTAAACATTTGGATGCCTCTACATATAAAGCCAAACATCCTAAGGGTCCTAATACCTTAGGAAATCAATCCAAAAATTCAAAGCAAGGTACATTCAAAAATCCATCCAAGCCCATACCTTCAAAAGCAAAGTCAAAAACTAAAATGATATGGGTCCCTAAACAAACATCAATCAAGTCAAATGAGGCATCCGTCTCTCAAAAATCCCAACCATCCCCCTCCATTCAAAAATGTCATTCCATTCAACCATTTCAAACACCCAACATGAAAAGCAAAAATCAAACAAATACTAAGTCCATGTGGGTTCCAAAAGTCCTAAATCATACAGCTCCTAAGAAAACATCACCATTGCTTCCTACACCACCATCCAATCAAAAGCTTCCATGTTTAACACGGTGTGTGTAGCCGTTGGTCATGATTCCTTTCCATACCTCTATCACTCCATCATTCAAACATTATCCTACATATTTCACCCATCACCCTCCTATGGTCCATGCTTTTGCATAAACCTTTCATCTATCCTTGCATAAGTCCATCATAATCCACTTTCGATCCCTCCATAATCCACTTTCTCTCCTACATAATCCACATCATAATCCACTTTCAATCCCTCCATAATCCACATCATAATCCACTTTCACTCCTACATAATCCACATCATAATCCACTTTCGATCCCTCCATAATCCACATCATAATCCACTATCTACCTTAACCATCTCACTTTCACGCAATCACCCTACCAACATCGATGAGCACATTTGACATGGTCCGTGCGACATTCCTCTCCAATGGGACTATCACCTTTCATGGCACTAGACACTTGAGTCCCACCCATCCATATTCCCCCCTTTTCCCATTCAAAAGTCAAAATAGTCACCAAAAAAAAAAGTAAAGAGAAATCCTTTCGTCCAACGGTGAAAACCTGGCAAACATGCGCCTTGGATAAGTACCATGATGAAATCCTGGCAAACAGGCATCATGTGTAGGTTGATCTTCTATCTCACTTACACTTGGGGGCACCTTGTCTCATCTTATCCATTGCATACACATTCCTATCATATCAAACCCATCTATGCTCCCTTCCTCTTTTGATCTTGATAAAGATTGGGGGCACAATGTTGACAAATGTTTTGGGTATCTCTTGACATACCTTATCTTGACATTATCCTATGGTCCTTTCCAATCCAATCCTATCATTATCCTCTAGTCATTACCCATTTATCCATCTTGTCCAATCCATCCTATCATCCCATTGTCCTAAGCATTGTAATAAAAAATCCTAAGTCTACTACCTAGACTGGGGCATGTTATTCCTATGCAGCATAGTCCTTGGAGATCACATCCTTGCTCTCTTACACATACATCCATTCCATTCCATAGCCTATCCTGTTATCCTATCCATTTATCATGATCCTTTCATCCATCCACTATCGTCCATCCTTTGTCTAATCCCATTCATTCCCTTGCACCTGGACTTGGATCCCCTTGTCATTGGTATCTAGCACAAAGGCTACCCAAATTGTAAATCCATTGACATCCCAAGCTATCCAAAAAACACAAAAAAATCAAAATATCCCAAAAAACACAAAAAAAAAAAAAAAAAATCCCAAAAACACAAAAAAAAATTCAAAATATCCCAAAAACACAAAAAAAATCAAAATATCCCAAAAACACAAAAAAAAACAAAAATACTCCCAAAAATCCAAAAAATATCAAATATTCTCAAAAACCCAAAAAAATCAAAATATTCTCAAAAATCCAAAAAAATCAAATATTCTCAAAAATCCAAAAAAATCAAAACATATAAAAAATCAAAAAAATAAAAACATATCAATTTTTTTAAAAAAAAATTGGAACATTCAAAATACAAAAAAATCAAAATATCCCAAAAACACAAAAAAATCAAAATATCCCAAAAACACAAAAAAAAAAACAAAATATTCCAAAAAATATCAAATATTCTCAAAAACCCAAAAAAATCAAAATATTCTCAAAAATCCAAAAAAATCAAATATTCAAAAAAATCCAAAAAAATCAAAACATATCAAAAATCCAAAAAAAAAAATGCCAAAAATTTTAAAAAAAATCAAATATTCCCCCAAAAATACAAAAAAATAAAAATATTCCTAAAAACACAAAAAAATCAAATATATCCCAAAAACCAAAAAAAAATAAAATTTAAAAATCCAACAAAAAAAAGTCCAAGCAATAAGATCAATTATCAAATCAAGCCAATCTATCAATCAAACAAATCACATCAATCTAATCAACATCATCTCATCAATAATATCATATATCATCAAACATCATTCAATCAATTCTAATCAATCCATAACTCGATCAATCCAATCCATATCATCCCATCAATAAAACACAAATTAGAAGTACATCTCATCTTTATCGTTGAGTGCCTTGATCCCGTGGATACAGGGTATGTAGGCAATCTAGGATATGAAGGAAGTGCTTAGATTCAGGCATAGGCGATAGACCTCTTCCATCTTTCATCCTTCATCCAATCTTCATCCATCTCTCATTTCTTCTATCATCTATCTCCCACATCACCAATAAACACCTAAAATCTAATCAATCCATCAAACTCAAATTCATCAATCTAATCAAATCAATTCCTCAATCATTCAAATCAATCATCACTTCATTCAAACCAATTCTTCTTCAATCACTTCATCTATTCATCCTCCAATCAATCAATTCCAAGTAATGACCCAAATGCAAATTATCCTTAATCCATACCAATCAAGTTAATCAATCTTGTCAAATTTTCCAATAACAATCAATGGTCTTGATCCTAATCTTGTCGTAAACCAAATCAATCAATCAATCATCATCATCATCATCATCATCATCATCAATGGGATAAATCATTCCCACATTCTTGTCTTGATCTACGGATATATTGTTCCCCGCCATGACAACACTATCTTTATCAAATCATCAATCAATCAACAATCAATCATTGGTTTACAGCTTGATAGGGGCAATACCTTGTTTGTTTTTTGTATCATTTGTGCATGTTTGTTTGCTTGCTTGTGTGTGTTATCATTTTCAACTTGCATTTGTATTTGAATCCAACCCAACTAATATTCATATCTTGTATCTAGACAAGGTTGTCTTATGCTGGGGCACGAGACACATCGTCACCTTGGTCCTTATACCTTGGTGCATAACATCTCGTGCTATATCAAACATCATGGTTGCTCACTTTCATTGCAGTATAACTCGTCCTTCACTTCTTCTAACCATTCCCTTATCTTTCTTTCTTGACCAATTCTATTTCATTTTGAGAGCCTACCCGTGTTTGTCCAACCCACCTATCCTCTTGAGGGGGCATCATCATTTTATCCTTTTCCTCTATCTGTTTCCTTAACTTCTTTGAAATGATGTTACTCGACATAAATCTTATCCTCTTGCAACATCATCTCAAAGAGAGGCAAATGCAGACACTAAAAAATATCCATGTCTTGACATAACACCTTGTCGACATGACCTTGTGTGTTTTGCCCTAGGTCCTAGGTCATCCAACCTCATCCCACTCACAAATCCTACTTACCCCATTCCTAATCCTATCATAATCACTTAGCCAATTACTTAAATAAATCATATTTATTTAATTAATTCCCCATCCCATTTGTCCAACTTAATCACCTCCTTGATTGATTAAATAAACCCACTTTATTTAATTAATTGCACCTAGTCACATGTCTCACATAATTCAAATTAAATATTTGAATTATTCCCTCACCTCTCATCACATTGTGACACATGTCGTGTGCCTCCATCTTCCACTTAATATGCCTTCACATGTCAAACTAATTCAAATATAATATTTGAATTAGATTCCCTTTATTCTCCATCACACACTTGTCATGTGACTACAATCCCTTTTTGAGTGGGAAATCCTAATCCAACCCTAATCGATCTTGACCGTCCATATCTTTCAACATAACTCTCAATCACAACCATCCATTCGAATTTGCCTTTTCTATAAAGCTAGCCTCTCTTGAGCCATTTGTAACGAATCTTCTTCTAGCATCCTTACTCTGCCAAATTTTCCTCTCAATCCATAATCCATCTATTTTGCATCTATCATCATCCATCCATTCATCTACCAATCCCTATCTTATCGTTATGTTGCTGAATCGAGTAACCAACATTCATCTATTTGGGTAAAGCTAGAGTGCTTCGGGTGCAGCACTCTCCACCTTATCAATGGATCATGAGTCAATATGAGGTTTGCATTCGTTTGATTTGCATTTGTTATCATTTCCTTCATGTTAATTTTTCAATGATTTCACATATATATATTTAACCAAATTTCATACTACACATCATGTGTGTGTATATATATATATATATATATATATCGCTCATTTCAAAACATAAGTTCATAAACATAAACATGTAAACATAAATTGTCCCTGAGGGATACGTGATATCTAAAATTTACATATATAAACATACATATATACATCTCTGAAACATAAGAAGTCATAAACACAAATTGTAGGGCCCCTCCGTTTTCACTTTGGATGTGTCAGGTATGTTTGGCATTTGGTTATTTGGTTTGGATTGTTTATTTGATGCTTTGGTTAATCATGGCGTTAAATAATATTATTAGTCATAAAGACATTTTTTATAATTAAATAAATATAAATGCCTTTATGTAAATTTAATTTATTGAATATGTATATATATTATATTAGTAGTTAAGTTAAGTTAATAAATAAATATATTATTATTATTAAATGTTGTGTTGAATGGCAAGTAAAATAGGTAGCATTTATGTGTTGTCATAAAATCTATTTTTAGCAAATACTAAAATAAATTAAGTTAGTGGGAGTTATAGGAGAAGTGGTAGATTTTATTTATTATTCTTCCATCTTGGAAGGGAGGAGGGGATTTTGAGTGAGGTGAAGTTATGGGAATTAAATACCTTCACTAATTTATTTTGGAGCATGCGTTTGAGAAGAGGCTTTGGAGATATAATTAGGGGATTGTCAAATGCAAAAGAAAAAAAAAACAGAAGATATTGTTTTCACTTGTTCTAGCATTATTCTTGGAGGATATTCATTTAGATCTAGAAGAATTGTGGATAGGGAAGCTTGATGGGAGGAGATTTTTGTTCTGGGTTTGGAGAATTAATTTATGATACAAGTTTGAAGGAATTATAGATTTGGGGCTGCTAAGAATTAATTATCTCTGTGCAAATTTTATCACAGGTATGTTTTACTAGATTTCATAGAATGTCTTTTTCTTGATAAATGATGAATGCCTTAAAGTTGTACAATTAATAAATTGATCATTGCTGCATAATTGAGGAATTAGTCTTGTAATCACTATACTAAATTTTAGTATAATTCTTGAATGATTGATTCCACATTAAAATTGGATTTCATTGTATTTCCTCTGTAAAAATTGTTCCTTTATCTTATTTTGAAATCTATTAATTTATCCCTTGTCTTTAAATTATTAATTGAGGAATTGGATGATCTCAGGAAGAACCATTGTGTTGAAACCCTCTGTTTAATTCTTTTGCATTGTTGCTCTGTGGAAATTGCATTCTGTAATTGGTTGTTATTCATTCATCTGGGTGCTCTTGAGTCATATGAATGATTTAATTTGCACATTTGATGGTTTCAATTGATCAGTAGATAGAGTATATATGTTTGTATCTGCTTAAACTTTCTAATTCCCTAGGCATCAAAATTATTAAAGGATCTGATTTAAATGATGTTGTATTAATCCAAAGACATCTGGTTTCCTTAAAGTTTTGTATTTGATTTAATTTGCATTTGACTTCATTAAAAATTATATGAGTTTATTTTATTTCTTTAGTCAAATCCATTATGTGCATATCCTGCAATCATTACATTTCCTGAGTTGAGGTCTCTCAAAGGCATTTATTTTATTTTTATTCTGTAGCTTGAATCATTATATCATTACACCATGTTTATTAAATATCTTTATTAATTCATTGGTGTAATTGAATATTATGTCTGAGTTGATGATTATACTTAAGTTTTGCAGAGAAGTAAAATTTATATTTTGTTTGTGGGTTAAATCTGGATTGATAAAAGGGGTAGATTGCAGAAAAACCTGCTCATACCTCATAAACAATTTTCTTAATTGCTTTCTGGGTTTTGTTGCCTCATTTGTTATCTTTCCAAGACATTTTAAATTTTTAAATTTCATTTAGAATCAAGAAAGTTATCGTAGATTTACTACTGTCTAGTTTTTTTGTGGTAGGACAGCTTATTTATTTATTTTATTTTGTTCTTATTTCTTTTGATAATTTAATTCATTAAATTAAAATTGAGATTAAATATGCCACAACTAAATTGTATGAATATACTTCCTTTTGAATGCATTATAATTTCATAAATTGTGTCTATATTTATTTTGAGGGAGTGACACTATAAATTGGTTTATTTATAAAAGAGAGATTATTTTGTATTAAATATAAAAGGAATATTATCTTGAGTTTTACATATATGAAATTGTCTTAGCTATTTAAAATAAATTAAAGAGAGTTATTTTGTTTTAGATAGAAATTCTCTTATTTAAATAGAAGATTCTATTTTCCTTCATTAGAAAGATTTTGAGATGATGTAGTTAAATATGAGTTTATCCAATTTATATAAAATTTTTTTATCTCATATATTATCATGTTTATTTGATTTGGTATTTAATTTTGATAATGATATAATTATGTTCTTATTTAAATTTAAATTTAATAAAGATATTTAGTTTGACAAGTATGCCTTGCTTAGAGTACTTTCTTAGTGTTCTTTTTAGTAAACTAATTATGGTTTATTGCATGTCATCTTGGTGTTTCCACATTATATTTGTGACTAGACTAATAATTTCAAGTCTTTTGATAAGGATCATATAGGTACCTTACTTAAATCATTAATTGATTTATGTCCTTATGGGCAACGCAAAATATATCATTGCATTTAGAAGATGAAATATCTTTGAGTGAATTAGGTATTTTTGATATGATTGTAATGTTGATGATTGAATGAAAGTAAATTAATTGGTTAAGTAATATTTAAGTAAATGGATTGTTAGGAAGAATAAGTTTTCTTAGATTAATAATTTTCTTTTCTTATATGGTAGTTGTAAAGAATGAAATATCACTTTCTAATATTTTCTTACTTGTATGTTAAGACTTATACTATGTTCGATTACCAAATTAGTTCAGAAAAAAAAATAGTATTGTTTACATTGAAAAGAAGATCTATTGTTAACCTTGCATGATTAGTATAGTGGTAACTTGTTTACTAGCTTGAAGAAGATCATTTATGTGTAGAAATTTTTTATGAGATTATTATTAGATAGGTAAACCCCAATCTTCTTCTATCTGCATGTATGGTTCAAAATGCGAATGTGTATCTAAGTTTGAGAAGGTGTCAATGTCATATGAATAATATTCTAGAAGTTGTGAATTGTATAATACTGTCATATGGTTATAAGTTCAAGTCCCAAACTACGAAGTCTCTGCGCTACGCGTACATAGGCAAGGCCATCATGAATGAGCCCCTGAGACATTAGGTCGACCCTTAGGGCCTTAGGTTGTCACTTCATGAAATTAATTTTTGTGTAACTAATAATCATGCAAGACTAATGTTTCTTTAGATATGCAGTATGAGACCTTTAGCCATGCAAGACTCAGAAGTTAAGAAAGCACCTTTCCAATTGGCGTATGGATGATCATCTGGCACCATGGTAAATGGGTATACATATGTATAATTTAAATTTGAAATCTTTGTATCTAACATTTTAATTATGATGAATGTGATAGACTCTATTATGTAATCTGAGCTTTACTAAGTTAAGATTTGTAAATTGTTTCTATCACGCAATTAATTTCATTATTGTTATCTATCAATATTTTCAAAGATAAGCATTACAAAAAGGTGTGTGTGTGTGTGTATGTGTTCAATTGATGTATTTAGACTTAGAACAAACCATGGTTATTTAGATCGTGTTCGTGTGTAGTAATGAGTTTTGTATATGGTTGAATGTTGCTTAATTTCAATAATGCAGTCATGTTTATCCCTAGAGATGTTAGCTAACTTGTTGAAACAGATTGTGTTATATTTTGTTACCATTACTTCTATAAAATAATAATAATAAATACAAATATTCTATTTTTTTTTCTTTTTTCTTTTTTCTTTTCTTTTGTGGTTGACTTATCTCTAGGGTTGCATGGCGGGGCATTACATTTGGTATCAGAGCCAAGTTGTAGCACTAGGATCTTTGGTAAATGCTGTCACCCATGTTTAGTTATAGTAATACTTCTTATGCATATGGTAGGAACTCTTGTGTAGGATATTATGCTTTGATCTAAACAACCAGTTTGATGTATTGGATAGCTGATCATGATATTGACTTTCAACATCACGTGAAATGTAGAAAAAGTAGAGTGAGAGGAAACTGGAATAGGGAAGTGGATAACAGATAATGTTATGATTTTGCAAACATGAATCATATTGGTAGTAATGGAATTGTGTATGTAAAAGTAATCTTCCCCTGTAAATGTGAGAAACCAATAACTGTGCATTGGTTGAGTGTTGTGAATACGCTGTACTTACTTTGTGTGCCCATGGGATGGTGATACTGGGTATCCATCCTTGGGGAATACGTGTATTTTAGGTGTGGAATTAACCATACCATTATGTGTGTTTGTATGTTTGTTACCAGATTGAGGGCCAACCCTTGTGTGGTTGAAATATATATATATATATATATATATATATATAAAGAGTAGCCAAAAGTTATATTCTCTTCTTTTGGTTCTCTAGTCCCTCAATCTATGAAGGGGTAGTAGCAGCCATAAAGTTCCTTGGGCGAAGTGTGCAGCGTACGCTTATGACGGCGCAAAGTGGTCTCTCGCTCAACTGAACCTGAGGAAATGTACTCACTACTTCCCCTTATGATGGATCAGGGTACCTGATCCTTAAGTGCTAGCCTAATCCCCACAGTTCTTGAGCAATTGGATGGTATTTCTTGGATGATCATCTACCTTGTCTTCACGAAAGGTATGATATGCCACATGAGTTGTCAGTTGGGGGCTGGGGTCTAGGACTTGCATGGATAACCTAAGTGAGACCATATGCCCCATGTATGTTTTGAGGTCCAGCATGTGGAGGGAGATTTGTTACCCATGCTGAGACAGATTCCGTATCTGCACATATTCTGACATGATGCAATAGGTACGATGCCACACCCCTCTGATGTTCCGACACAGTGTTGGTGATGATGCCATGTTACTGATGATAGCAAGCTGGGCTTGAGGACACGATGCCATGTGCATAGACACGTGAAGGTGCACTATGAGATTGTGTTATTGCCTACTTGTGTGATGAGTGTAATGGGGCCTCACACACTTGTAGAGGGATACTCATGTTTGCTTTCGACAGTGTTTGGGTCGGTTAGCATATGGGTATGTCCTAGCCATGTATACCTTTGGCTACAACGAGTACCTGCATGTGCCTTTTCCACGAGGTGTCGCTATGCGGGGTGTGTTCTATGCGTGCCTACTTCCGCGAAGCCATAAACACACTACCATGCGGTATACGGCCAGTACGTGCCTTCTCCGGCTGGCGTATGACCATGCCGCACTGAGACACGATGCAGGATGTGGCTGAGGTGCACATTCCATGC
This sequence comes from Cunninghamia lanceolata, assembly GCA_027924645.1. Classification (NCBI taxonomy): domain Eukaryota; kingdom Viridiplantae; phylum Streptophyta; class Pinopsida; order Cupressales; family Cupressaceae; genus Cunninghamia; species Cunninghamia lanceolata. Next base: position 961,261 of record BSBN01001495.1, on the reverse strand, counting down.
AAGTAGCCAAGGAGTGTGTGGGCCACTTGGCTAGTCCATGCCGTGTGATGACGTGATGCAGGGTGTAGCTGAGGAGTACACTCTGAGCCATGTGGATGGCATGCTCACTCCACACCACATGAGGGCTACTGCTATAGCCTGAAGTTGTTCCCTCCTTCCTCGTTTGGTGGCTAGTATCTAGTCACACAGTGTTGTATAGTGCAATTTCAAAGATAATGGACTTTCTCTATGGTTATTGATGATTTTCTATTGATTGTGAAGGCCGGCACTTTGTTTCTATTTGATTGTGATGGTTTAGCCACACCTTGTGATCTTATTTGCAAGTAACCCTCGTGGTTACATTTGATTTAGTGTTGAAATTGCACACATTTCTTGCTTTATTGTTGAAATTAATTTTTTTTATTAATCTTTCTTTATGACTTTGGTGGCTAAACTAGTTTATCCTTATTGTTTTCAATGTCAGCCATGTGTCATATTGTGATTCCTCTCCAAGGACGTATGAGGCAGACTTGGTGAATGTATACGAGGAAGCAGACACAGAGAACCTTGAGGATGGGGGTATGTGAGGCTGTTATACAGCTAGGACCCACTACCCACCTATGTGTGATGACTATCTCTTGGAGGCTAACCACCTTATAGAACAAGAGAGAGGTCATTATGGCTTGTTTGGATGGTCTCACCCTGTGAGTGTGGCCTAACACCAACAAGTCACTGAGTGTGAGGTATGGATTATGTGAGATGGATTTTGGCTCTTGGCTCATGGATTATGTATCATGGATTAGTATGCTGCTTTCCGGTGTCCAGATGGACCTTTGTGTAGCCTTGTGATGTGATTCTCGGTGATATGAATTGATGTGTATGTGAAGAACATATGTTAAATCGTGAATATAGTACTTATGAAATGACAAATGGTGTTTGCATGCGTCAAAAAGGTGAAAAATCATGATCTTTTGTTGAATATGTTATGAGATTTAGTGTTGTAAAATAATTAAAGTAAAATGTCTTGTTTATAAATGATGGGTATTTAATGGAAAATGTGTGTTATGTGTATAAATATGTTGATATTTTGTGAAAATGTAGCATTCTGACTTATTGATTGCTTAACAACAAATCAGTAGAGGAATTACAATGGTGGTGTATTTGAAATTGAATACTTTATATGTTTAAGATATGAGAATTTGTACCAGTAAGATTAAAAAGAGTGTAATGTTTTCCTTATCCTGAAAGAAATTGATGGGTGTCAATGTTAACAAGTAAGAATTTTGGGTGATTTATGTACTATAAAATCATATTTTTTTGAAATACAAGACTTGTTTGTGTTACTATTGTGACATTGGAAGTAGAAGAGTAAAGTATGTTTGAAATGGAGTATATAAGATAAACCTCTTTCCATGGGCAAACTAGTGTATATTATTTTTATGAGATGAATCAGCTTTGATGTTGGTACTAACGTGTTATGTTTCTACTCTAATTGCGACTTCCAGGAGTAAGTCGAGTTCTGGGGGGAGGATGTAGTGCCCCTCCGTTTTCACTTTGATGTGTCAGATATGTTTAGCATTTGGTTATTTAGTTTGGATTGTTTATTTGATGCTTTGGTTAATCATGGCGTTAAATAATATTATTAGTCATAAAGACATTTTTGATAATTAAATAAATATAAATGCCTTTATGTAAGTTTAATTTATTGAATATGTATATATATTATATTAGTAGTTAAGTTAATTAATAAATATATTATTATTATTAAATGTTGTGTTAAATGGCAAGTAAAATAGGTAGCATTTATGTGTTGTCATAAAATCTATTTTTAGCAAATACTAAAATAAATTAAGTTAGTGGGAGTTATTGGAGAAGTGGTATATTTTATTTATTATTCTTCCATCTTGGAAGGGAGGAGGGGATTTTGAGTGAGGTGAAGTTATGGAAATTAAATACCTTTACTAATTTATTTCTGAGCATGCGTTTGAGAAGAGGCTTTGGAGATATAATTAGGGGATTGTCAAATGCAAAAGAAAAATAAAATAAATAGAAGATATTGTTTTCACTTGTTCCAACATTATTCTTGGAGGATATTCATTTAGATCTAGAAGAATTGTGGACGAGGAAGCTTGATGGGAGGAGATTTTTGTTCTGGGTTTGGAGAATTAATTTATGATACAAGTTCGAAGGAATTATAGATTTGGGGCTGCTAAGAATTAATTATCTTCGTGCAAATTTTATCACAGGTATGTTTTACTAGATTTCATAGAATGTCTTTTTCTTGATAAATGATGAATGCCTTAAAGTTGTACAATTAATAAATTGATCATTGTTGCATGATTGAGGAATTAGTCTTGTAATCACTATACTAAATTTCAGTATAATTCTTGAATGATTGATTCCACATTAAAATTGGATTTCATTGTATTTCTTCTGTAAAAATTGTTCCTTTATCTTATTTTGAAATCTATTAATTTATCCCTTGTCTTTAAATTATTAATTGAGGAATCGGATGATCTCAATAAGAACCATTGTGTTGAAACCCTCTGTTTAGTTCTTTTGCATTGTTGCTCTGTGGAAATTGCATTATGTAATTAGTTGTTATTCATTCATCTGGGTGCTCTTGAGTCATATGAATGATTTACTCTGCACATTTGATGGTTTCAATTGATCAGTAGATAGAGTATATATGTTTGTATCTGCTTAAACTTTCCAATTCCCTAGGCATCAATATTATTAAAGGATCTGATTTAAATGATGTTGTATTAATCCAGAGATATCTGGTTTCTTTAAAGTTTTGTATTTGATTTAATTTTCATCTGACTTCATTAAAAATTATATGAGTTTCTTTTATTTCTTTAGTTAAATCCATTATGTGCATATCTTGCAATCATTACATTTACTGAGCTGAGGTCTCTCAAAGGCATTTATTTTATTTCTATCCTGTAGCTTGAATCATTATATCATTGCACCATGTTTATTAAATCTCTTTATTAATTCATTGGTGTAATTGAATATAATGTCTGACTTAATGATTATACAAGTTTTGCAGAGAAGTAGAATTTATATTTTGTTTGTGGGTTAAATCTGAATTGATAAAAAGGGGTAGATTGCAAAAAAAAAAATGCTCATACCTCATAAACAATTTTCTCAATTGCTTTCTGGGTTTTGTTGCCTCATTTGTTATCTTTCTGAGACATTTTAAATTTTTAAATTTTGTTTAGAATCAAGAAAGTTATCGTAGATTTACTACTGTCTAGTTTTTTGTGGCATGACAGCGTATTTATTTATTTTATTATTTTGTTTTGTTCTTATTTCTTATGATAATTTAATTCATTAAATTAAAATTTAGATTAAATATGCCACAACTAAAATGTATGAATATACTTCCTTTTGAATGTATTATAATTTCATAAATTGTGTCTATATTTATTTTGAGGGAGTGGCACTGTAAATTAGTTTATTTATAAAAGAGAGATTATTTTGTATTAAATATAAAAGGAATATTATCTTGAGTTTTACATATATGAAATTGTCTTGGCTATTTAAAAGAAATTAAAGAAAGTTATTTTGTTTTAGATAAAAATTCTCTTATTTAAATAGAAGATTCTATTTTCCTTCATTAGAATGATTTTGAGATGATGTAGTTAAATATAAGTTTATCCAATTTATATAAAAAGAATTTATCTCATATATTATCATGTTTATTTGATTTGGTATTTAATTTTGATATTGATATAATTATGTTCTTATTTAAATTTAAATTTAATAAAGATATTTAGTTTGACAAGTTTGTCTTGGTTAGAGCACTTTCTTAGTGTTTTTTTTAGTAAACTAACTATGGTTTATTGCATGTCATCTTGGTGTTTCCACATTATATTTGTGACTAGACTAATAATTTCAAGTCTTTTGATAAGGATCATATAGGTACCTTAAATCATTAATTGATTTATGTCCTTATGGGCAACTCAAAATATATCATTGCATTTAGAAGATGAAATATCTTTGAGTGAATTAGGTATTTTTGATATGATTGTCATGTTGATGATTGATTGAAAGTAAATTAATTGGTTAAGTAATATTTAAGTAAATGGATTGTTAAGAAGAATAAGTTTTCTTAGATTAATAATTTTCTTTTCTTATATGGTAGTTGTAAAGAATGAAATATCACTTTCTAATATTTTCTTACTTGTACGTTAAGACTTATACTATGTTCGATTACTAAATTAGTTCGAAAAAAAAAATAGTATTGTTTACATTGAAAAGAAGATCTATTGTTAATCTTGCATGATTAGTATAGTGGTAACTTGTTTACTAGCTTGAAGAAGATCATTTATGTGTAGAAATTTTTTATGAGATTATTATTAGATAAGTAAACCCCAATCTTCTTCTGTTCGAATGTATGGTTCAAAATGCGAATGTATATCTAAGTTTGAGAAGGTGTCAATGTCATATGAATAATATTCTAGAAGTTGTGAATTGTATAATACTGTCATGTGGTTATAAGTTCAAGTCCTGAACTACGAAGTCTCTGCGCTACGTGTACGTAGGCAAGGCCATCATGAATGAGCCCCCGAGACATTAGGTCGGCCCCTTAGGGCCTTAGGTTGTCACTTCATGAAATTAATTTTTGTGTAATTAATAATCATGCAGGACTAATGTTTCTTTAGATATGCAGTATGAGACCTTTAGCCATGCAGGACTCAGAAGCTAAAAAAAAACACCTTTCCAATTGGCGTATGGATGATCATTTGGCACCATGGTAAATGGGTATACATATGTATAATTTAAATTTGAAATCTTTGTATCTAACATTTCAATTATGATGAATGTGATAGACTCTGTTATGTAATCTGAGCTTTACTAAGTTAAGATTTGTAAATTGTTTCTATCACACAATTAATTTTATTATTGTTATCTATCAATATTTTCAGAGCTAAACATTACAAAAAGGTGTGTGTGTATGTGTTCAATTGATGTATTTAGACTTAGAACAAACCATGGTTATTTAGATCGTGTTCGTGTGTAGTAATGAGTTTTGTATATGGTTGAATGTTGCTTAATTTCAATAATGCAGTCATGTTATCCCTAGAGATGTTAGTTAACTCGTTGAAACAAATTATGTTATATTTTGTTACCATTACTTCTAATAATAATAATAATAATAATAATAATAATAATAAAATAAAAAATAAAAATATTCCTTTTTTTTTCTATTGTGGTTGACTTATCTCTAGGGTTGCATGGCAGGGCATTACACAAATGTCATCTATGATATATATATCTCAAACATAAATGTACACATGTGCACATACATCAATAGATCTAAAACATAAACATAAACTCAAATGTCCGGAATTGATATATAAACATTTCTAGAGTAGTTATGAAATATAAGTTCATAAACATAACATGTCCATGTATTCACATATATTCAATAGATTTCAAACACATGTATAAACTAGTGCCTCAGCTGGTCTCTGGGTCATCATGTCGGCTCCTAATCGACCAACCATCCGAGTGTGAATCCTAGTTTGATAAAGGCGTCAAGCCCTACATATATACATATACAAAAGTGTAATTATTAAAACTTATATTATATTATATACACACACATGAACAAGTGCACATGTACATATATACGTTAACTTGGATGAAAATTAAAGTTCACCTGTCAATTGACATGGTTAGGCAAAGAATGTGTGTGTACACGCTCTCCTCTCAAACTAGGAGTAACATGTGCTACCTCCACCTAGACACATATGCATGAATACATGAAAAATAAATAAATTTCGAGCTTTATAATTTATAAAAATGTGTTGTACGGTTCCAATGAAGTTACATACATGTCTTTATTTAAAACTTAAAAAACTTAAAAATTATATGTACATATACTTGAGTCGCCTTTGCATCCCCAATGTTGCCTTCTACGATCATATAATCCACCAACTCCTTTGGAGTCTTACCCTAGACTAGCTCTACCAATGATGTGTTTAGTGGACTATGCAAGTGAGATGACATTGACCCTGAAGAGAGCATCTCCATAAAACTTAGACCTCTCACAACCTTCTCAAGTGTATCAACAGATGTCTGAGCACCTGTAGCAACAGACGACTGGGCCCCTGTAGCAGCATAATCATCAGCTTGTGGATGCGCCTATGCTGAAGCAGTAGAGTGGTCGATATGTGGCTCATGTTCCCCACCAGATGCTCTAGATGTAGGATCTATATCAGAATGTTGAGATTGAGCTACAAGAGTTTGCAAATCTCCACAACACCGACCCACAAATGAACCAACATCTACTAAGTGAATCCCCAACTGTGATGAGATCACATGATAAGCTCTCATCAAGTCGTCAGACAATCTATAACATGTATCCCTCAGAATCTGGACATCACGTGCAATGTGGTCTATATCATCTGGAGATGGGATACATGTCATGACATATGCATCTGAATCAAGAGGCGACCTACGTGGATGTCTCATCAAGTATTAGCCCACGTGATCTGTAGATATTCGCTGAGCCTAGACTATAATATTAGCAATAATGTCAATTGCTTCCCGTTGGGAAGTAATGAGAACCTCATCACCAATAGGGCTAAGGGATGGAGTGACGACAGGCATCCTCTACCCAACCAAGGCTCTGTAATCTGGGGGATGTCGATTTGCATGACGACAAGCATCCATGTCACAAACCCTACCACGCCCTTGCCCCAAATGAGATGGTAAATCCAAATAGTTAACGTTGAGGCCTAAATGGACCTCAATGTATAACTACTATGCAAAATATAATGGAATTTGGTCATTATTTGGATAACAATCATGTGCTGCAAGAAATCATCGATAAATCAAAGGGGCCATCCTAGGGCATATGCACCTCGTCACCTGATATGCCCTCACTTGAGATCTAGTGTAATACTGGGGAAAGCATTCAGTTTTGATAGTTTCCTTTAACACTCTCAGCTGGACTGTACTCAAAGGAACATCACCTAAAACCCGATCCCTCATCTGGGCAAGGACGGTTGCTAAAGTCTCCCCAGAATATGCATGCAAACCTCCTAACAATTGTCTAATCATAACTAAACTCTATAAAATCATATCATGTAATTACTTCTGTAGACCCTAGTTGTCGAAGGGTCATCTAAAATTAATCTCAATCCCTGAATCTCTGTATTAGTACATGCCCAAAGCCCATCCATATCAGTGCACTGCACAAAAATTAATTAAGTTCTAATTTTAATTCAAGCACATGTACATAGGTCTAGATATATATGTATATGTTCACATAATGTACATGTGTGTACACTATATGCATGAATTTAAATAGAAATAATACATCATAACACAAATGAAGGAAATTTAGCATGTTAAATTATAATCAAGAAAATGACAACACTAAATCTAAAAATAATGATGATGCACAATTTTAGAAAGCATAAATCTAAAACCTAAAACTAATGAAGATAAATTTAAACCCTAAAGTGAAACCAGGTATGATGTTACATCAAATAAATTTTCATAATTAAAATATGACTTGAAAAATGAACTTTACCTAATGTTAATTTAGAATAATTAAAAAATGCATATACATCAACATAAATCAACCTAAACTAATAAATGAATTAGCTAGAACATGATGATTGAACATAAATGAACATGATAATTTAGTATTTCAATTAATCATGAATAGATTAAATGCACTTAACTAGGTTGATCCAAAGAGAGAGTATGAATATTAATACATTGTTGAATCAAACACATAACCACATATAGAGAAAATTAGCCAAGGACTTCCTTGCAAAAGTTTTCCCATGTGAGAAAGGATTGAGTTTTATCTAACCATTAAATGGCTTCATTTTCTACTTTGAAATAAGCACTAAAGAGATTTTGATCATGGGGAGTTATATTTACTATAAAATATTGGTCTACCCTATATATCTAATTAGTCATTGGGATATTCCTTCTACAAATTTTCTACTAATTGTAGCTTCATACCCACTTCCTAAGCTAAATAATTTGCACTATTATCACCTCTTATAAATGATGTTTTGCAAGGTCACTTGTCTTCTTCTAATACATTACATAATGATGATTGGAAATCCTTAAAATTCACCCCCTTCTTTCATATGTGCTCGGACAAAGTAGATCTCTCTCACTTTGAAATTCTATATTTATATTCTAAAGTTCCCTCCACATAAAAATATTCTAATAATCCCAATAACTATTTATCCTTAGAGTGAATTCATTTACAATGAAAATTTATTTTGGGTCTCCCACGTCTAATAAATTGGAGGGGTTAACTAGTTTATTTACTATGAAGCTTATTTCAACACATAAAATCTAACTTTACACACCATGCTTGGGTATGATGTTTACTTAGCAATACAATTGAGATAGCTAATCTTGTTCTATTTTTGGATTTCTAGTGTATAGATTCCTGTCTCAAGTGTACAATGAACATAAGAGCATTAGGTTTTTTGTATTCTATGATGAGATGCTTTATGATGGCCTTTCTTTTTTTCCTAATTTTATTATGAATCACCTTCCATGGAAGACACATATGTTATAAATTAATCTCATTATAGCTATTGAGCATTTCACACTAGTCTAAGCTCAAGAGCATGACAAAGGTGTTAGGAGTATCCGTAATTTAAATATATATGTTCTATCTAATTTGAGAATTATAATCAATTTGTATGGGAATGATATTCATCTCCCCAACCATATACCTTTTGAATTGAGCGTATAGGTACTAGGCCAAGTCTTAATAGATATCATATGACATCACATTTATAAATGTGCCCAAATCAACAAGGTAGTTGATTAAATTCTTTCCAAATATCATAATGGTGAGAAAGAGTAGAGGTGACTAAACGTTTCTCCTATATATGATAACATAAATATTCAATGTTTTACATAATTTGGTTGATTCCTTAGCTCATGTCAGTGCTTCCAATTTTAGAATTTCCTTTTCATTAGAGTTGAATTACATTAAATATGACACATTTTCTTTAGTTCATTTTATGTTCTCAGCCATGTTATAACATACCTTTTATTGATCTAAGGTGTTATCCATATTGGGTGGTTGTATATTTCCTTTTTATTCTTGACATACATTCGATGCCTTTGGTGGGGTTGATTTTTTTCTTGCATTAAGATTTAGATGAAATGTGAGGGAAATTCACTAGTGTTAATGTTGTCAAAGGTTTATTTTTGTTTTTTCTCAAAGTATAATTTGCACCCTTATGGTATTAATCATAACCATGAACAACATATATATTCCTCAAGCTCATATTATTCTTATCCAAGAACATTGTGTATTTTTAACATGAAGGCACTCCTCGAACTTTTTTTATCTAGTTTTACCTTGAATTTTTACATTGCATCTATCTAACACAAGTTTGGTTGGTCTTATAGTGTGCTTTCCCCCATTTATAAACAATTGAAATGAACTCAAAGGAATTCAATTTTTAAAGAGTACAAGAAAGATATAACTTTATATCTAATATTTTATATATCAATCACAAGAGTCTAAGGCTTATTTACTCTAGTCTTGTGGATTTTTTTTCCAAATTGCATCAAGATTATTTTTCAAATTTTATTCTTCTTATTTAGAAGTTTCCATTTTCTTAGGTTCTTTCATGTACTATATTCCCATGATAGGTATATTCTAACCACATTCAAATAGAAATTCACATGAACAACTAATGGTTTCTTGCTACCAACCTTGGAAGTTTTCTCTACTTTTTCTTATTGAGTACTTTTCTTGCCACGTGACACTAAGATGGTTTATTGTTGATGTCAAATTTTGAATGTTAGATAACCATACAATATCCTCATTTTTTTGTTGAAGAATAAGCATGCATGTATGGTGTTCCCTAGTTCTTGATTGAACATGTTTTAGAGTTCCCCTTTGGTTTTTGTGATCTCTGGGCATTTCGTACCAACATTGAATACTTGGTTAAGGTCAAGATTATTCAAATTAATGCCTAGTTAGTGTAGTAGGTCCTAGGTTGGAGATCAACCTAGATCTTCTGATAATAAATGTCACAACCAAATTTAGCTTGTGATTAATTCAAAATTTCAAGAATTTTTTTATTTTTTGATAAGTGTCTTCATAACACTCATTGAGGTAACCAATGAACTATTTTTTTTTATCTTAAGGAAAATGTATCACTCTTGAGTTAAGATTATGCCTAAATAGTGACCAATTTCATGACATGGATATTTCAACTCAATCTTACCTAATGTACATTGTGTTTAAGATATAATAATGCATTTAGTAAGACTCCAAACTTAAGATAAATAAATTCATAGAAAATAGTTTTCCTTTAATTTCATGTACACATAGGACTATGTGCCTTAAGGAATATCACTTGTTTCATCATTCAAATCAATTATTAACACATCTTTCTTCTCCATTACAAATATATCACAAGTAATCATGTGTTCATGTACATGCATATATCAACATATAATACAAGTATTGTTATGCATAATATTTTATAAATATAATAATAATTCAATAGGATGCATGTGCTCCTTCTTACATAAGGAAAGTAACCATCATTATTAAGTGTTAATCAATAATGTTGCCATGTCTATGTCTAGAGAACCCAAACATATCAATAATGTATTACTCGCAATCATAGAAGCACATCAATTCATCTAATCACCATAAGGTACATGGTAAACAGATTAAATATATAACAATATATGTATCATGAAAATTGAGATTGTAGAATAAACCACCTATACCACTTGCAATTTTATCATGTGTTGCATTATGTCAAAGTTACCAAAAATGGGAGAGAATATCACGAGGCCAATTTTTTTTCTAACCATAGAACTTACACAACTCTCCCATGCACCACCAATACTAGGCAAGACCTTACCCTTCACATATGGGTTATACAAGAGAGTCATGTGAGAAAAATGAAGGCAACTAGTGTAATTGTACATGACACAATTAACCATGTGGAAAGATTCCATAACACAACTAACATTAATCCATGACCATGTGCCTAAGATACTATAGATAGGAACACTTCAAACTCATTTTCATGTCACTCTAACCCTATAACCCATGAAACAACAATCTATAACCCTAGAGATGACCTACTAATCACAATGAGAATTGATAGTTGTCTTATTGATAAAAATCACCCAACTACATAGATACTAATTAGTGATACCTAGTATAAATTGAACATAGTTAAGGATAAGAGGGAAGGATACATAGGGTGTGTCTAATCTATGATCTTTCCAATATAATTATCTCATTTATCTACAGAGAACTCATGCACTTGAGTTGAAGTATACAACATATCCTAATTATATATGATCAATGCTAAGTTACATGTGGCACATATAGATTTAATATGATAATAATGTGGCATCATCATCAAATATAAATATGATGCATCTATGCATCTTGGATTTTACAAGTGAGACACTCAACCTAAGAAAAGCCTGAGAGAGTGAAACACTTTCTACCTATTTAAGGCCTAAAGAAGTGAGAAAATATATCAATTAAAATACATGATCAAATGAGACACTGTAATCACTAAATCCATGATGGAGTGAGACACTATAATCATGAGATACATAAAATAGTGAGACACTTTGTTTAAGGAATGCATGCAAGAGAGAGACACTTTATTCATAGCCTACATTCTCTTGAGAGAAGTATTTTTCTTTTAAATGTTAATTGAGATCCTATAAAAGTTGGACATGATTTTCTAGATCATTGTAGGGAAATTCTTGTTAGAAGGTAAGAAACTTGGTTCAACTTTGCATGTCAAATTCAATGCTCCTCAATGTATTTTAAGAGACAACCAATGATAACCTCTAGACAATGTTACGGGATTTGCATTAGACAGAGTCCCTTGTGAACATGTTTTTCTGTGGAAGTTGTATTCGTTTAGGATGAGTAGTGGAGACTATGTAACTGATAACTTAAATGAGTTAAACATTGTAGTGATCTAGTTTGAATCTATGTTTTAAGACGGATGAGGAGGGAAATGTATTACCTTGTATGACAATTATCTATTCAATAGTGCCCTTCAAATACTATGACATGCATTAATATAAGTAAATCATATAAAAATCAAATATATATATATCATCATAATCCTATATAAATTTTTACAGTATGTCCAAAATCTCTTCTTTCATATGAAAGTCTTTTAAAAATTTTGATTGTATTCTACAACAAAAATGCTAAAATACAACTAAATTAGGGTTTACATTTTAAGCTAAACTAGGGTTTACAAATAATAATGTAGATAGCTCCGCCACCATTTTATATATATATCATCATAACCCTATATAAATTTTTACAGTATGTCCAAAATCTCTTCTTTCATATGAAAGTCTTTTTAAAAATTTGATTGTATTCTACAATAAAAATGCCAAAATACAACTAAATTAGGGTTTACATTTTAAGCTAAATTAGGGTTTACAAATAATAATGCAGATAGCTCCGCCACCATGAAAATGGTGGTGGACTGTGCTGACCTCAAAGCTCAGATGCACCTTCGCTCGCAGCAATGGCAGCTAAAGGCTTCGCTAACAGGTTTAATCTTCGCTCCGTTAAAACAATTCACTAAAATGAACCGACAAAATGAAGTTTTCGGTTCATATAGCTATTAAAAAAAATTAAAATAATACCTTTGAGCGAAGGTAATCTTCGCTTGAAGGTATCATTTTAATGTTTTTTTTTAAATTAATGAAAACCTTCGATCGAAGATGACCTTCGATCAAAGATTTTTGCGTATTGACCTTGATTCATAGGTACCTTTGTTCGAAGAAATATCTTCGAACGAAGGTATTTGAAGAAATATGTGCCACTCCCTCCCAATTTTTTCATGTCCCAAGTTTGGGACCAAGTATTGTGATATTACCCTAGGGTAGGTAGCCTAAGATACCAACAAGATATCCCAAGAAAGAATGAGTTGAAAGTATAATTTTGAAACACTTTAAGAAAAACTAATGACACCACTACATAGTGCTTGAAAAAATATGAAATTAAAAAATGACACCCATAAAGGAGTTTGTATGTGCCCAAATGAGCTCTCTGAAGTTCCATATGACTTGTTCAAACCATTTTTTCTGGGTCACCCCTTATTATGTCTTCAGGGTCTCCCTGGGCAACCATACACCTAAACTAGGGTCTCCAGGGTGACCCACTTTGTTGATTTCCCATGCCTTGTTTCAAGGCCCCGTGATCATTTTCAACCCTCCTAGACCATTCTCCAATCCTGAAACCACCTATGCAAACCGCCTCTTTTGTGCCTCCCCTTATGTCTTCAGTAACTCCCCGAGGTACCCTACATTTTAAGTGTGGTCTCCAGGGGTGACCCACTTTTTGAAAGGGGCGACTGTCATCTTTTGACATGCGTGTTTTCTTCCAGTTATAGCCCAAATTTATTCCAATTTGAGTCTTGATTGCATGATTCTTCATGTCTAACTGATTGTCAACTCTCCCTGACTGATTCATGACTTTCAACTAGTCCAATCTTAACTTCCAATCAATCTTTTCTTATCTCCCAATCAATCATGTGTTATCTCTATTTCTTCTTCTATGATCTACTCTCAAAGCATTGTTCACTCTCAATTAAAGTTAGATCACTCCCCAATCAATTTTGTTAACTCCCTAATCACCACCACCTTTGGTGTTGATTTATAACCTCTAAATAGCCCTCACCTCTTCATTATTCTCAAGGATAGGAATGCTCTTCTCATCTTCACAAGCTTTTTCAAGTTTCTTCACAGGACTTTGAGCCTCTTAGTTTCATTCTTTAGTTTTTATTTTTATTTTTATTTTTGTAAAGCTTCAAATCTTTCCCTTAGGAAGCAAATCCAGTATTGCATCTTTGCTCTTACTTTGCTTTGCATATAGTTGTCTTCATACCATTATCATGCTTGTGCAGGACTTCGTGTGCCTTTTGTTTATTTGCATTGCTTAATTGCTCAAGCCCATTGCACTTCTTAGCATTCAAATGCTCATCCCCATTTGTCAATTCTTTAGCTTCAAAGCTTGATTCTTTTAGCTTCAAAGGTCAATTCAATCCAATTGCTCCCATCTTCATTCCTATTGCTAAGAGGACCCCGATGCTGCAGAGTTAGAGAGGGTTGCCACGAGGGAATTATGAGGACTCGCTAGGTATTGATGCCCAATTTATTCCATGTTTTTTTCCATGTTTTCAATAGTAATTAGAACAAATCTGGGTCTTGAGGAAGTGAATTTCTTTTCTTTTCTCTTGATAGGACTTTCTTTATTGTATTAGATTAGATTTACTTTTAATTACTTAGTTTAGATTTTCCTTGCATTCCTAGATTAAATTGTATTTCCATTGTTCACAAATAAGTTGTTATTGCTAATTCATTAGATTAGATTCGAAAATCGTTCCACAAAACAACAAAATATAGTTAGATTGCATTGAAAAATTCATTTCGATTGCATCCATTTTCAATTCATAATTAATTGGATCACATCAAAAATTTGGAAAAAATAACTAAAAGTTGTACTGCATTTCATATAGCTTGCATCCATTCAAAAATTTAAAAAAACATTAGAAAAATGTAGAAAGAAAACAAGTGATCAAACCCTCGATTTCATCACAAGGTCAACGCATCAAACAAATCAAAACAAAACATCTAGGCAAAGAGAAACCCTCGATACCATCACGAGGTCAATAGTCAACTCATTCAACATAATCAGCAACACAAACTTTTCCCCCTCTTGTCAAGCATTCAATGTGCCCAGACATCAAGGAAGATTGGAGAAGATCCGTCTTTAATGAGATTGGGGAGAACTTCCCCCATCCAATTCACAACTAACAAAACGTAGAGCACACCATTGAAGAACATGAACATAACCAACACATCATAGACCAACAAGAACTAAAACAACAGGCAATCCAAAATGAAGAAAGGAGACAAGAACATCTTCACATAATCAATGGATAAAACAACCTTCATGCTAGGCTCAAAAGATCTAGGACTAGTGACTCTTCAGGTCATACTATTATCACCACAACACCTACAATTGAACACTTCCATAGAAATAAACATCATCACACCAATCAAGCAAACAATCTAATCACCATCTGCGACATTCTGCTCCCTCAAGATTGAGAACAGAACAACCCACAGTCCTACCTCCACTTGATTGGCTTTTGCCACAAGAGCGGGAGTGACTAGGTCACCCTTAGCAAGGAGATAGTTGATGTGTTGTGTTGGAGTGTGACTCACTCACAAATTGTCTGAGTCACATTCTAAACAATAGAGTCATCGTCGTGTGATTACAACATCAAGCGAGATATCCCTTGAACATGCTTGCTAGACAATTGGGATTCAACATGCAATTAGAGGACATATGTCATGGGAGGAAAAGTGAGTGCAGGTGAGTAGAATGGCATAAATTTGCTTCAAGTGGGAAAGATGAATTCTTGGGTCTATGAGGGCCTCTTGTGAAGAACCCTCACTCAATTTGGAAGGCATGCTCTTGAAGATGAATGTAGTTGATGGGCACCATGCAAGAATGGGGTTTGTTGAAGTAGGCCAATCTACAGCGTTCAATCTAAGATTAATGGAAAACAAACTTTTTCTCTAACACAAAGACTTGAAGCCCCCTAAAAGTTATGTGACTTCTCTTTTCTCTTGACTTCAAGACAATTTGAATCAAAGCCATTTACTTATACATACCTACTTATAATAGACTACTTGGAACTCTTCTAACCCTACCACTTCTAGTTCTACTAGTGAACAAGGAAGACTTATAGAAAATTGGAAGAATGTACTACACATGCTCCATGCTTAAAGCATAACACTTTGGTCATAGGGACCACTTGGCCTCAAGGAGATTGTGATTAATTTGTGGTATAATCCTTCACAAACACACTACTTAGATATCGTCGCTTTGAACTCGAACATCCTTTGTAAGTAAATACATGCCGTCTTAAATTACATGCGCATGATCTCTAGTAGCATCGAGGACTTGGTTCCATTATAATCTCTTTCGTAAGGAAAATCACGTGGCATATAAGACATCTTAAATCGGGGAGCGGCATGACAGACAATGAAAAATGCAGACCATGACAATTGGCATGTTAGATCTGTTCTTATATTATTCTTGCATTAAACAAGTAAGGTTTTTCTGACCGTATTCCAAAAATTCTGTACCGTACAAAGTGAGAAAATAGATCATCGCACTAACCTTCCTTGTTTCTCGATATTATACCAGATGCTTATTTCCTGTTTTTCTCTTTGGCTGTAATGGAATACATAGAGGGACAAGCATGCTTTTCCCACGTCAAAACACACAGAGGAAGCAACCTCTTTACATTACTGGAAAGTTCGATCATGGAATAAACAGAAATCCATTCCATGTAAGAACCTACCAAGATGGCAGGGTTTGTAAAAAACAGAAAACAAACAAACCCAGAAACTCCTTTGACATCACATAACTAATATAAATTTCCTTTCCAGGTTTACATACAGAGAAATCAAAAAACGGTGCCAGTAATGGAATTCCATTCATGCGATAACCAACTACATTAGAGAAGCGACACTCCCAAAGCCGCAAGGAGAAATCTCATACAATGGGAAAAATTTACAGAAAAAAAAGGTTAGGTCCACATTGGAAACCAGTATTCATGAAAAGTGGACTGGTAAGAAATCATGAGCAGAAGCAGAAGCAACAGCAGCGCCATGCCCCAAGGCGAGCTCCCAGCCCTGTGAATGGCGTTGGGCTCAGACCGAGGCAGCGGAATGTAGGGCCTCTCCACCACAGAGAGCCAGTGAACCATTATCAGCAGCAGCAGAGGAGACACCATTATCAGAAGCTTCACCTGCTCTATCGCCTCCTCTAACACCGATTCATACGTCATATACCATGAAACTGTCAGATAAAGCAACACAATCACTAGAATGAAGAGCAACTGATACGGAGGCGGTGAAACGGACGCCATGACCATAACTCTCCTATCCCTGGACTTCGACAGCCCGTCAAAAGACAGAGATTGAATTTAATTTTCAAGTGGAGTCGACTGTAGTGAGCAGTGAGTTGGAAACATTGGACGGTGGAATTATAAATAAGGAGGTCTGTCCAAACATGCACGGGCCTGGAAAGCCACCGTCCAACCGATGCTCTGCGTCGTATTAAGCAGGTCCAGGTCACATTTGACAGCTTATCAACGGCCGAGATTCAGTCTCTCCGCTTCCAGATTCTTCGTGCTACCATTCTACAGTGATGGATGCCTGCTTGTGGGGACCTGGAATTCAAATTCCATGGTAGCACTTTCTTCAAGGGACAGGTAAAGATTAAAGATTCTACGTCATTCTGCTTTCACTACACATGTTAGCGTATACGACAACTGCTCCGCCATTAAACTAATGTCGCAGAATCCAATGACTCCACTTACCCAAAAATTTGGGTGTAAGAGTAGTTGGGAAGTGGCCAATAACTCCAAATAGATAAGGTCAATTTTTTTAATATATTTATAAGAGTGCATACCAACTAATTGTCCTATTTAAGAGTGTGTGCAGTTCACTGTTATTGTTGTAATATGTTTGAGAAATAGTTGACTTTGTTATTACAACTAATTGTCCTATTTAAGAGTGTGTGCAGTTCACTGTTATTGTTGTAATATGTTTGAGAAATAGTTGACTTTGTTATTACGCTGAAGGCGTTCCCTTTGTGAACAAGAGCGCTGACTTTTAGAATCTATGGTTGAAAATTGTCCACATTAGTGCCAAGACGATTGAAAAAGATCCGACCGTTCGTTTTCCGTTTTACTGTCAATTTTTCTTTCCCAGATTTTCGTTGCCGCTTTTTCTCTTTTCGTGGTGTTTTTTTTCGTTTCCGTTCACGCATCAACGGTGGGCATTTCTCATTTATCTCACGCGTTTTCGAGAGGCCGGGGGCATTTATTCGTCATTAAACTCTGCTGCCAAAACAGTACTGCAGACCAAATCATCTATCTGATTGGCGATGGACAAGATTTTATTTAAACCAATTCGCTTTTTTCAAGGGACAAGTTACGTTAGATTCCAAGGCAATCTGGAAATTACCTCTGGTCAATCTCCTCAAAAAACTGATTTAACGCTGTTCAACGGCAGATTTCAAAACATTTAAAATTTTTAAAAGGGTTTTTAAGAGCCACACCCAAAAAGCATACTACTGGACACACTACGAGGAGTAAAAACGGTGTAAAACGCACATACTGCAAACGAAATTAGTGGCAGAGGGCATTTAAATGACATGAGACTTATTCTGACAAGAATTTTTTCTGGCGTGAGAACAACCGACGAGTTTATAAAATTCCCCGGCGTGATTTTTGTCAAGCGAAGGCAGCGGAAAATGAAGAGTGGGAAAAAATGGCCGCGGAAAATAAGCGTTTCAGATTCACACCATCAATCTGCATAGGGCGTTAACAGAAATAAAAAAACATTAAACCTATTCACCTTCCCCATATACGTGAATACAAACTCAATAAAATTGCAGATTGATGCCGTAAAAATTCTTGAGCGACCGGAATATCGAAGACCGGACAGCGGGAAAAAATGCGCCGGCAGCAGTTCTTGAAAACCTTGGCGAGATTTCCCATCATGGAGTGGATTAACAATGCAGGTAAAAGAGCATATTTCGAGGACAAAAGGGGCTGCCATAAACACAAAAGGAAATGAACGCTCTGAACGAAAACGGAAACAAGTGCTTGCGTTCATCGGTATAACATTGCCCGTCGGCAATGTTAGGAATTGTCTCCCCGAAAGGTATGATCTCCCCGATCGGTATAACTTGAATGATCGGCCGAGTTCAAAGTTTTCTCGCCGAAGGTTGTTCTTTCGCCGATGAAACATTTGGTTATTGGCATAACAAGGTCTATCGGAGTTTGATGGATTTGTCTCAGCGAAAGGTGTGGTCTTTCCGATCCTGATTTTCGTGATTCCATTTTTTTTCCCACTATGCAAAGTCGTTCAACAAATTTAGGTATTAGAATTTTTGTTTTTACCGAATCCCACAAACTATTTTATCAACGGTGAAAGGCTCTAGTAGGATGGCTGCATTTGGATGGTTATAATTTAGAAAGTGCGTTTACTCTTAACGAATGAAGACATTGAAAGAATTTAATTATTAACTTGAGCTTTTGTAATTAAAAACAAAGATTTAATGTATATGTTTTACAGTTTATTTTTAATACGTTTATTCATCTAAATTTGTAGAAAATATAATTTAGATTAAGTTTAGGTTGAATTCAATTTTTTTAAATATATATTGATTTTTAAATTTTATAAATGAATAGTTTAATTAAATCAATATATATATAGTTATTAATATTTTAATTTTACATAACATGAAATTTTAGTTATACATTATTTATTATAAATTCCATAACAATATATTTATAATTTGATAATATCTACCAAAAAAGAAAATATCTTTATAATTTGATAATATCTACCAACAAAGAAAATATCTGTGATAAAGATATGCAATTAATTCTATGACCCAACGATCCATTCAAAATTTACTATCTTAGATATTTTATTCTATGCATTAAATGACTTTTTGCCAACCTGTTTAGCCACATATGTACCATCTACGGTATAATCAATGCTCTTTAGGCGGTGACAAAATTGGAAAAAAACTTATATATACGCTTAGTTTTACAGTTTTTATTAGATTTGCATTCATCACTACACTCTTTTATTGTAAAGCTTATAATAGAGGTATGTTTTATTTCTAAGTTTCAACTATTAGTAGTTTTGGATAGAAATATTTTCCCATATCTTATATTTTGAATTTATTGAATGAGGAAGGCCTCTCAAAACAAACTTTTCATTTTGAATATTTTTGTTCTGTAGTTGTAACTTTTGATTTTTGTATCATGTCTTAAGGGCACTGTATGTTTGGTTTAGCTTTTACAAATTATATGAAGTTGGCTTTAGTTGTTTATAACATAACATTATTGTTGTATACAACTTGCAATTGTTCATCTTTTCTTATTGCTGTATACATCTTGCAATTGTTCATCCAATATGTGAATTGTTTTAAGCTTTTCGGTAAACTTTGATGGATTCTATTTGACTCACATTCCAGTTCTAAATAGACAATGAAATGGAGTGAGACCTAGAATTTTAAATTTATTGTGCTTATCAACTAAAAATTTATTGGCCCTTCTTACTTATGATTAATTATAATAATAAGTTTTTCCTATACAAATTTTTATAGTATAATTTATATGATTTAAGCCTTAACAAACATCTTCTCAACCCTGTATGGAATGGCCGTTTGAATTGTATATAGGTTTTGGGTCGTTCCAAGATGGCTATGACCTATCATGTTCCCTACAACTGTGCCCCAATGTAAGTTTGTGCCTGTTGAAATTAGTTGAATATATGATTAGTAGAAAATATTATAATATTTTATTAGAAATGATATAGAGTTGATATTTTAATAAATATCTATTTATTGGTATAGAATATATATATATATTAAAAAAAAACTATATTAAACTATCTAAATATTAGAAACTAAATTAGAAACTATAGGTAATTAGGTTAAAAAACTTTCTGCGGCAATAATTAGTTTTCTGTATATTTAGAATTTCACACTGAACAAAGTACCAAACTATAGATGTTCAAAATTAAAATTAAAATTAAACCTAAGTTAATATTTAAAACTATGTTAAAAGATTTTAAACTAAAATTAAAAAAATATATATTAAACTATCTAAATATTAGAAACTAAATTAGAAACTATACGTAATTAGATTAAAAAACTTTATAAGGCAATAATTAGTTTGGCATGTAGTTATTGGGATAATAATACTACTTTGTTCAGTGTGAAATTCTACTGCATTAGATATGAATGTTAGATCTGACGTATAAGCTACATTCAAATTAACAAAGCAAAAACTGGAAACCTAGAATCAAATCGCTGTAGCTAAAGAAATTCATGAACTGCTAAACCACCTACGATGCATCTTCAAATGTACTCTTAACAGCATGACAAACAAAGATGGTATAACGAAGAAAGCCTAGATGCTTACTACAAATGTTAAATAAACTAAAGGAGCTTGTTTAATGGTTAGTGACAGGTTGAGAAACTGGTATAGAAAGATAAGTAAGAGGCGCTAGGATTCCCACCTCCAGAGTTCGATGCTTTGTGGCGGGTATAAGCAGTTTTTTCCTCATCATAGTTTTTGGCAAGCCTGAGGTAGAATCAGACAGCCATCATTCACGAAAGGTAGAGAGAGCCTCAATTTTTGCTCATCTTGATATGTGATCCAAAATGTTGATATAAAAATTGAACACAATTTTTCTTGAAGACTTTTTACTCAATCCCATGGACTGTTAAAAACCTTATGTTGGACTTGAACAACAAACCCTACTGAGCAAAACAGAAATATGATGTTTAACTCTTTATTTTTACCTAAGAATATGGTTTGGTCAAACATGTAGCGATTGAAAAAATTACAAGGTTATGCGAAACCTTATAACTATTGTGCCTACCGTATATAAAAAAAATTAATTAGAAAGGCAAGCAGACTGACTTCGTTGATATAGCTGAAAATTTTATAATGAGTTAACCACAGGTAAATGTGACTTGGCAAAAACATACGACATAAACCATATCATCAAAATGAACCTGTGGATGATCTTGTGTCTTCGGAAAATTACTGATAAGAAATTATCTTCTTTAGATCATAAGATATTCAATTTTCACCAGTGTGCGACTTTGTTAACAAAAAGTCACCTTAATAATATCTTAGATGGAGAATTTGTTGACTGAAAGCTGGAAAGCAAAAGAAGAATTCTGAAATAATAGAGAGCCAAACTTTCAAGTCTTGTAATTTCCTTCAAAACATCAGTACTGACAAGAACAATAGAGCCCCATTAATTATCTGTGGCATTTAGGTCTTACAGAAATTTATATAGAATTTCCATTAAAAATTTATATAGATAAAATCTAAATCGAGATTGCCTTTCTCCTTGGTGACCTTCAGCTTCATCGAGTCCAACCAAATGTTTGTTCATCTCTATTGGAACATTTCTCATCACCTTTAATACAGAATTCACTAATACTCTTAAAATAGTTTCCATGATCACTAAACATTTGCAATAAAATTAAAAACAAAATGAAAAACCGCACAAAATAGAACGTAAAGAGAATAAATGAGATGTACGCTATGATAAGTTGGTAAGGCAGACTATACTTGTCCGTATTGCCTCTGCTCCTGACGCCCTTGTTCATGTTCAGAAACCACAGCATGCACTGAGTTTGCAAAGAGAATATCTCTTAATTTTGATAGACATTGTCATAAGAAAATCTCTACTCCATATGCATACCGACTGTGAAACCACCAAAAACTTGACACATCAAGACATTGAATCCCTTAATGAGTGTGCCCTCACCATTTTTTACACAGCATGCTTCCCAGTAATGGTTTCGTTGCACGCATGCAAGCTAAGACAAGGCGCATGGGTGGGCACGTGGAGTGCCGAACAAGGTGCCTCAAAGACGTGGAGTGCCGAACAAGGTGCCTCAAAGACATGACATCCCCAAACGCCAATCGGTATAACATGTTACTATTGGCGAACACTTTACAAGCCCTCTCGACGGTATAAGTCATGCCGATGATAGAATTCGTAAAATAAAAATAAAATTTTGATAGGCTTTGAATTGTTTTTCCTTCTACATATATTTTTTTTCTTGCAACGGAGAGCTAGAGCCAAAATAGAAAATAGATTTCATGCTAGGGTTTGAATTATTTTTTGTTTTTATATTTTTTTCTTTTCTGTTGAATTGGAAGATAATAAAAAGGCTAAAATTGCGTGTAGGCAGGGTTTGAATTATTTTTTTTATGTTTATTTTCTCTTGTTGAATTGGAAGCGAAATGCTTTAATTATTTTCAAGGTGAAATTACTCATATCTTGAAATATCTGTCTAGCATAAATTGATTTCATTTAAAGTTTAAATTCCATTAAATTGGTAAAATGGAAACCAAAAGAGGATAACTACCCTTTACCTAAACACATCTTGTTTGGGTTTGATTATTATTTTCTTTATATATATTTTGTCAAATTGGTAACTTGGACAGCAGAATGGAGGGTAAGTTTTATTATTGGTAATTTCTTTTTCAGCTGTGTCATAGGGCTTGCCCCTGTTTGCAATGCCATGATTGAGGGGTATCTATTACATAACATTTACCAGGGCTTGTACTTGTTTTTGTCTGTTGGACTGAATATTTGGATATGTAGATTAGTAATTTACCCAATTAAACACTTAACATTTGTACATATATGCATTTAACATGTCTCTTGAAGAATTAAGTATGGGTTTCCCCTACGAAAGCTTCGGTGATTTACAACTTGAGTGCATCCCATTTAACATGTTGTGAAATTGCCATTAGTTGAGAAGATCATTTTAGGGTTTGATTTCATTTTTCCTATACATTTTCTTTCCATTTAATTGTAAAATTTAAATTTCTTTTTAAGGTTTGAATTATTATTTTTTCTCAAACTGGTAATATGGGTAAAATTACTTAGTTAGAAAATTTGTTAGGGCCTTTTAATTAGGATTAGGTTTTAATGTTTTTGTTTTCAAGAAAAGATAAGAGTAGTTTCCATTTGAAGAAGATCATAATAAATATAATATAGATTGTTATGTAATATAAGAATTATTATGTAAGGGAGGCATAGTTATGATTTACTGGGTAGTATATGATAGATTTAAATACATATATACAAAAATTCACTTTTATCAAGATTAGAAAGTAATAATCTTTTCTTGCTAATCATAATCTTTTGCACTATTTTTTCAGGAGATTGATTTTCTCATGCTATTTTGATTTTTGTTATACTTGTTTTATTGACATGGGGTTTCTTCCATTAGTTATTAACTGTTTACAAAGTTTAGACTAATTGTAATTTTAGTATCACCGATATAGCCTTATCGGCTCGTTTTTCCTTCCTTCCCATCGGGATGACACTCTTTATCGGCGTGAGCCCATCGTTTTACTCCGATAGTTATCCGTTTCACCGATCGCCTTCATCGACATGAGCTGGCTCCATCGGGGTGGGTGCAATGCTTTGTTCCGATCGTTAAAGTTATACTGATCGGCCCTCACTCTTCTATGTTATTTGATTTGACCTAGAGATGAGCCTTTCAAGAAAATGAATCAATGCACCAAACATAATTTCTAAATAATGATTATTTTTTATATTTAGTTCAGATTTAACTTTATGAATCTTTATTTTTATCTTGAGTAAAAATTGATTCATGCCATGACACTCTTGCATTTAAATTAACTGTTTCCATTAATGAAGCTGTTCTACTAATGGCTTCTCTATCATTACAAATTTACAAGTAATATGACATTTGGCAATTGCCAGAAATGAACTGCTGTACTTGCTAAATAAGATTTATGTTCTTAATCCCTGTAGTTTAGTAACCTTCTATATCACCAAAAACAACAATAGATTAGAACATGAAAGAAGGGAAGTGTTTGATCATCAACAAATATACCTGATAATAATTTGCTCATATGTTGATTATCTTGCGCTGTGTACACCCAATTTTGCAAATGCTTTTGGAAGTAAAAAATTGGTTCTTTTGGTTCTTTTGACTTACTGGGACAAGGGTTGGTTGGATTTGTGAATCCGGTGTTTTCCTTAATCCCAAGCTCTTAACTCTCCTCCATTTCCATTTTTCTGGCTGACCTTCCAAGGTAATCTTGCCTCCTAATTTGGACGGATTGCTCAATCTTAATTCACAGGTCTCTTCCTTAGCTCTGATTAAACTTCTCGTCTTTGTCCGTTTTCTCCTAGATCTTGCCTGGCAATCTTTAGTCGAACAAGTGAAAATTTTCAAGCTCTCTATTGCATTTTGAGTGTAACCAATTGAAGCAACTAATACCTAGGTAGTAATATCCATCTCACAATAATGGAAAGTTCACCTATCTCAACAAAATGCTTGGTCAGTAGTTGGGGAAATGTACGTTGTTGTTTTTTCCTTAGGCGAGATGTTAGTAGTAGCTACATTATAAATTTATAGTAATTAGCATGCCCATGTAATAATGAGTAACCAATACAAATCAATAACAGTAGATATAGTTTAATATTTTATTTTTTAAAGATTATTTATAGTGACTTTTTAGCTCTACTCATATCATACCAAATGTGTACCACAAACCTAAAGTAAAGACTAAAGTTTGAAGATTGATTTTAATAGTTTATAAATTTTTTTGTTGTGTTTGTCAACATTGGGTTCCAAGTTGTTTAGAAACTCTACTTTCTTCATTTGTGTTTTTGTTTAAATGGATAGCTATATTGAAATGCCTTACTTTTTATTAAATTTTAATTAATACTGAGAGCCTTTTTTTAAGACTGTTTCCTGTACATAAAAACTAAAAATAGCCGTGTATAAATACAAGTAGGTCTTGAACATAAATTTAGAAAAAATCAAATCAAATAAAAATAGAGCAAATTGAATTGCGCCCTAAGGGCACCACTATACACCCATCTTTTTCTTCTTTTTTTGTTGCACAGTGAATTTATGAAGTGATGCCCAGTTGGTGCTATTTCATTCTTCAAATTTATAATATTTTGATACTCTACCCAAGGGTAACACCAATTGTTCTTGATAAAATATTTATAGAAGGTTAGATTAGGTATGGCATATTGTTTACTCTTATTGTATTTACAGGCCTCATTAAAAGTCACAAAGAAAATTAATGGTAGGGTAAATTACTTTATTTTACAAGTGAACAAAATTAACATAGCATATACACAATAAATATATAAACCCCTTTTACATATATAAAGATAACTCTTAATTAGTTAAAATAAATTTATAAATAACATTTTAAGTAAATAAATAACTAAAGATTGATATTTCTCAATATTTTGAACATTATTAGGTAGATGTATTTAAGATATTATATATAAACTTGAAATTACTTTACAATAAAATAAAATTCACCATTGGTCCTATTTGGCACCATTTAATCTATGGTAAGAAAATATAGTAAAAAAATTACACTAATCAAATAATAATAATAATAATAATAATTATTGTTATTAGTATTAGGGTTACAAGTCAATTTTTAAACTATTACTATTTATTTGCATTATGAATGTGAGATTTTATCAAAAGGGTTTTACTATAGTGGCTAAAGTAAATCAATAATGTTGAAAATAAATGATAAAAGATATTAAAGTCAGCTAAAGTAAATCAATAATGTTGAAAATAAATGATAAAAGATATTAAAGTGGGTTCATAAAAATATAAAATATTATTATATAAAGTGTTATTGTTGTAGAGGGTAAAGGAAAATAGAATATTGAAATTAGTTATTGAACTTTGGCCTTTTTTAAGTTTATTTTTTATTTCTTATATATATAAGATGAATGATGCAAAGTGTACCTATTAAATTTAGGTTTAACTTATTAGATTTTATTAATTATTAAATAACTATATGTACTCTTTCCTCTTTACTATTTTGGGACAAAGCAAATGCAGAGTATGGATTTTGGTCATTTGTTCTGCCAAGGACTTTGAATGTTGAAAGCACAATACTTTTTCACATTTCAAAAAGAAGAGTTTGGAAGTCAAAGTCAAATTCCCTTGGATTATTTTCTAAATTTGGTGTTTGATTGCTCTCTTAAGTGCCATCACAAACCACACAGACCCTCAATTTCATGGTGGCTGTCAAATGTGAAGATCATATTTATCAAATGAGTCAAAATATTTTCTAAATTTAGTACATAATCTTGTATAGATTTCTTATTTGCATCATATTTATCATGTTTGATACTGCCCATATCATTATTGGACTAGGTCAGTGTCACTTGTGTCTGTGGTGGTTATTTTTTAAATATTGGAACACAGTTTAAAAATATAGGTCAATGAGCAGCAACTCACACAAATATAACAAAAAATAAGCACCCTCAGAGCCAGATATAACCAATGAAAAACCTATCAAAATTAACTCCCAGTCTGGATCAAAGTATATCAGCACTAGTAACAGCGTCAACAAGAGATATTACATCAAAATTCTGTTACAGGAGAGTAGCACCAACCAATTTCATTATAAAAAAATGCATCTTGTCAGCAGTCTAAACTTTGTTCTCCTTGGATTTCTCCATTAGTTGGTATAGGCTCTATTTTTAGTCATATATATTTGGTGAATTCATGCACCCTCTTTTTGGAGCGATCGACTCCATCCTTTATCCATCTCATCTCTAGCCCCCATTGGAACAACCGACGAGTTTAGAAAATTTTCCAGCATTCTTTTTACAGCGTGAGACAATTCCAAGCACTATGATGCTCACATATAAAACCTATATGCCGATTTCTATTTTCTGGCTGATATACTTCCTACTTTCCATCGCCGAAACACTGCCTATCTCCCGCCGATACCCTTCACTAAATTCCTATCGGCGTAACACCAGGTATCGGCGAGGCAAAAAATTTTCTTCACCGATTGCTATTGTCTGGTCGATGACTACCTATCGTTGTGACTCTTACCGACAACCTCAACTTCATCCATCACCTTGTATCGGCGTGATCCATCCCATCGGCGAAGGCTTTAAACCTTGCTCCGATCGCTGTTCGTTTCACCGATGAACGTTGTGTCGGCGTGAGTCTTCCCGACACCGTTCCTCTTCCTTCCATCGGCGAAAGACCCCCCTTCGGCCAGACAATTCCAAAGCACACCGACGTTGAGAGTTATGTCAATCGCCTTTGTTCTTTCGCCAAGAAACCTCCCTTCGGGGAGACAATTTGAAACTCCACCGACTTTGAATGTTATACCGATGAGCACAGCCCATCGGAGAGACAATACACATCGGGGAAACTCATCCAAACTCCACCGATGGCTAAAGCTACACCGATGGCAAAAGGCCATCGGTGAGAGACTCTACTTCGGGGAGATAATCCATAAGATTGCCGATGTTAATTATTATGCCGATGGCTACACCATCTTGTACCCGCATAATGTACTTTGTTGTAATGTCGTAAGGTATGCATGAAATATACAGCATGCCGAATATCAAATGAATTAACTTTGTATAATAACTTAAAATTTTATAGTATTCATAATTATATATTTTTAGTTCTATAAAATATAACTAAATTATAAAAAAAATATAAATATTTAATACTTAAGATATTTAATCTAAATATACAATTTAAAAATATTCAATTTGATATGGTATATAATATTAAGGTGTTCCTTTTGTAAGAGAAAGAGCTGACTTTCGAAATCGATGGTCCTCAGTGCTGCAGAAGCGTGCAAGATGATTGCAGCTTCCATAACCATTTGATCGACCAGATATTAATCATTTGCCGTTTTAGCTCTTGGTATTCAAATATCCATACGTGTGCAGTTTGTCATCACTATTTTCCGTCCACAGTTTTTTTGGCCTATTTTTCAAAGTTTTTTGGGGTCTTCTCTTTTCCAGTTCACGTGTATTTCTTTCTGTTGTTTTTTTTCCATCTGTTGAATTCAGAAAATTAACAGTGCATCCATAAAAGCTTTATCACATAGAAGCATTGAAGTGAGAAGATATATTTTATGGGGTAGTAGATTTGGGTAGAGCCGTCCAATCCCTTCGTTGAAAGGATTTACGCAGTCAAATTCCCCTTGCTTTTTTAGGGTACAGTTGCAGCATAATACAAATGTTTTACGGTACAGTTGCAGGATAACACAAATGTATTAGCGAACAAAATAAAACCTACGAATTAGCAAAACTAGCTACTAGCGAATCGGAAAGAAATAAACGTACTATCTTCTACTAGGGAAATGTTGATAAAAGTCTGAGAAATTTTTAATTTATGTTTTCTTTTTAATATTATTCTTTTTTTGTTTTTACCTGTGTTCTTACCTTTTTTTAGGTTTTTAAATATTGTATTATTAATGTGTAAAAAATATTAAAAAATAAAAGGTGAAATTTAATCTTGACGTTTTAGGGGTGTATTATAAATGAATAAAAAAGAATAGTTCTTTGGGAAATCATTAATAATGAATAATGAATGAAGAGGTTGGAGGGTATGGACATCTCAAGTGAAAATTTTGAAAACCCTAATGCTTATATAGTTTATATTTTTTTTTGTTTTTTCGGTCTTCATTTGCAGTTTTTACGAGCTTGTATCCACGAACATAAATAGGTTTAATATTTTTAGCTTTTGTTATGTTTTCCACACTGTATACATTTATTTATTCTTATTCATGTATAATTCGAATTTAATAAACACAAATTTAATATGCATTCACTAAAAGTTGCTAAATTTGCAAACCTGAGCTCTTCAATATGGTTTTTAACGAACTAATTCAGTGTATTTGATTTTAACGAGGTAAAAATGAATACATAGTGCCGAAAATGTATTTAATTTTTTAAAATAGTTTAATAATTATTTAATATATTTTTAAAATTATATAAAATTATATATTTATATTAAATATTATATATTTAAATATATTTGTTATTTTATTATATAATAATTATATATATATATAATTTATATTTATAATTAAATATGATATTCTAAATATTTATAAATAAATTATTTATTTTATAGAATAAAAAATATATAATTATTAGTATTATAAGATTTTGAAATTTTAAATATATTTATATATTTATAAGTAAAGTATAATACAATATTATAAAATTTTATAAAATTGTATATTTAGATTAAACATATTATATATTTAATATTTGTATTAATTTATAATTTGATTATATTTATTTTATCTAAAATATATAATATCTAATATAATTATATTATATACTCAATAGAATATTTAATTTTTTTTTGGATTTAATAATTGAAAATTTATAAATAATTTATTTGTTTTATAGAACTAAAAATATATAATTATTAATATTATAAGATTTATTCTAATCATTTTTTTGGTATCTCAATATTGAAATATAAAAATTTAATTTATTAATAGACATCAAGTCCATAATATTGTAACTCGATGATGGTATTGTTAGAGAGAAAATGCCATCACATAGTTTAATCCAAAAACATGGAGTTACAATTTAATTTATTTTCAATATTAAAATATATTTTTATATTATTTACATATAATATATAAATTATTTAATAGAAATATTTATTTAATTTATTTTCAATATTAAAATATAGTTTTATATTATTTATGTGTTTTTATATAAAATTTGATATATAAACTATGTATTAATAGAAATATTTATTGTTTTGACATCATGTTATAATGATACAAGACAATAGAAATGATGGGTGTCACTACATCCATTCCTTGTGTTTATCTACCAAAACGGGGAGAGAGATAGGGGTGATACAATATATAATAAAATAAAACATATGATAGGATATTGATAATAATACATGTCTACTTTAATGTCTATCACCAAAACCTTAGGAACCAACAAAAACAAGTCGTAAAGTGGCTCCCCTTACCTAAGACCCCTTTTGTCATAAAACAACCTTGAGGGGGACCTATTTGTTAGTATAGAGAAGGAAGCCAAAGAAATATAGTTGTACACCCATCTGTGCCAATCCTCAGTAAACCTAAACCTTCTCATAACTTGAATCAGGGAATCCCATGAAACCCTATCATAGGTTTTATTCATGTCTAATTTCAAAACAATATATATATAAATTAAATACAATTGAAATATAAATAAATATAAATATTAAATATATAACATGTTTACTTTAAATATACAATTTTATAATATTATTTGTGGATGACATGGATTTGTTGAGATTATTTTTTATTTATCCCTTTTATTTCAAATCCATTTGTTGGGATTATTTTTTTACTTCTTCCTTGTAATTTTAAATTAAATCTTTGCCTAATTCAAATACTGTTTAACTATCACATGTGTTTGCAGTATTTATGAAAGTACATGGTTTTTAGGTTGAAAATTTAAGATTTATATACATATTATATAAGTTTTGCTATATATATATATATATATTAGAATTTGATTTGATGGTGATTTTCTTTGTTAAGTTTTTTAATTTGTTTTCAAATATTAATAACAAGATAATTTAATTGTAAAATAGGGAAGTAAAAATAGAATTAACTCAGAACACCCAAACTTGCTCCTTGCCAAAGAAGCTTGTGCAACTAATTGGACCAAATAAGGAAAGTAGGCTTTTGTCAAACAAAACACTCAGTGCACTCACTCCCTAGATAATTCAAACTTTGTTTGGTTCTCTTAAAAGAATTCTTCTTCTTTGATGAAGAATGATTCCAACAACTTTGGTTCCATGCCTTCAAAATTTGGAAAGAGCTACAACACATGAGAGCAGTAAATAAAACTTAAATAAGTGTAGATTAGAGCAAAATAAAATTACTAGTGTTTTGACTTGTATGCATGAAAAACAATAAAATATTTTGAATTTCTCTAAAAGAATTATATTATAAAAATAAATATTATTATTATTGTTAATTTTTTTATTTAAAATAAATATTTTGTTTTAATTGACAGATGAAATAATGTTAGTGTTACAAATAAAATTATTTTCTTTACTACTTATATGTTCTTATTTATGCACTCTTCTCAGGAAATGGCTGAACCCATACATGCCAATGACACCATTGAGATATCTAGCACAGATAAAAGCAACAGCATAGTGAACCCCTTCAAACCACTTGATGCCCCAAACATGCAAGCAAAGTCATGTTCATCAGTGAACAAGCCAGAAGACTTTCGAAGTGACGTCCAACGTCTTGCTGCGCATGTAACATCAAGCTACCAAGAAATTGTACGCAAATCAAAAAAAGTGTGTGAGACAACACTTTTTGTAGAAACATTGGATATTGAAACATTATATGACACCATGTCAACATTCCATGATACCTCGACTAAGCTAGAAGGCCTCTGCACTTTCCTTAGGGAACTATATTATGATAAATACTATGGAGGAGATGACACCCCCCATATCATTCACTCATTTGAGATGTACTTGAAAGACATGTGACCAGTCTTATATCTTTTTGAAATATAGCTTTTTAATACGTATATATGTAAATCTATAATAAGAGCATTACTATGGAGACAATGCAACCCCTGATAACATTTGCTCATATTAGCTTGACTTGCCAAATGTTTGCACAAGTATTATACGATTTTTGCAATGATGCTTTTTGACAAGGATATATGTAAGTGATCTCTGAACTAGAAAAGAACTTCTTTTGAATCCTACGATCCAACATTTGTATACCTATCAATGTAGTTGCACCATGAAATAAAAAAAAAAAATTTCAAGTTTGAAAGGACATATTATATCTTTGCCTACCAACATGCAGTTGAGTACATTTGAACTTTTCGCGCAATAAGAACATGATGCCTATTTTTTGTTAAAATTGGGCACATTCTTACACATTTTTTCAAACTAATTTAATATTGCTGAATCCGATACAAGACGGGTATGTTTCCAATGTTATCTTGCATTTAAATACCTTAGTTTTACATTTTTAAAAATATATACCATAAATATGTAGTAATAATTTTCAATTTGAATTTGTCTATCGACTTGCTTCTAAATCGATTGTCATAGATGTAATTGAAGTATAGACCTTTTATTAAATAACAAGATATTATTTATATTTCTATTAAGTATAGACCTTCTATTTGAAATGTACCTTTAATACATATATATGTACATCTAAATGAGTGTTACTATGGAAATAATGCAACCCCTGATAACATTTGCTCGCTTGAACTTTTCTTGCCAAATGCACGCACAAGTATTATACCTTTTTTTACAATGTTGCCCTCTTTACACGAATATATGTAAGTGGTCTCCAAAATAGGAAATAATGCATTTGAATCCTTTGATTAGACATTCAAATACCTGTCAATCTAAATGCACCATGAAATAAATAAAGAAGGTTCAAGTTTTAATTGGCATATTATATGTTTGCCTACCAACATGCAATTAGGTAAATTTGAACTCTTCACCTAATAATATGTGGATTAATCTTTGTCCCTAACTTTCCTACTCCATTTTACTCGCAGGCCAATTGCTTTCTGTCAATTTTAACTTCATGGCAACAATGTTAACTACAAATGCCATAGCCAACATACTTGCAGGCATGGATAGTCTAAACCCTTGTTTACAAGTTACATCTGTAGACTCCATCCATCAAGAACGCTCTGCAATTGTCAAATACCGCTTGCAACTCTCTGATGGAATGCACACACACCATGCTATACTTCCAGAGCAGTTCAACTATATTGTTATAGAAGAGGCCCTAGCCAAAGGCTCAATTATTTGTCTTCGAGATTACACTTGCAAGATGTTCCACAAATTCACGTACGCTCAAACATTCAAGATTCATTTATATTGCTCTATCTGTTTGACTTATAGCTTCTTATTAAATTATTGATTTTCCTTTTGTTGCAGGGCTATCATAATTACTAAGTTTGATATAATCTCAAATAGTGAAACAATAGTTGGAACTCCAGTACCTCTCCTCCAAGATTAGGAGTACCTCCCACAAAATACCTTCAAACAAAAATTGGCCCCTTATGGATCTGAAGGTTATTCACTCCAAGAAGGCAACAAATTTGAATCCCAACAAAAAATTGGCCCTTTTCAAATAATGCCAATTCTAAAGTTGACTACATACCATAGGCAATGGTCCATCGAAGGTAGGGCCTTGGCAAAAACTCCAATCCATGAATTCCAAAATGCTAGTCGTGACGGTAAAGTTTTTGGCTTCGATTTCATAGACAAAGCAGGAACTGAAATACATATAACTTGCTTCAATGAACTTGTTGATGAGTTCTATGATGTTGCTCAAAGTGATGCCCTCTACCTCGTATCAAATGGTCGTGTAAAAGTGGCTAACACAAAATACAGTAGCTCCACAAACCCTTTCAAGATATTCCTGCACAACTCATCAAAAATAACTCCTTCCACATGCATTGACTCTAACATACCCACTCATAGTTACCATATAAAGAGCATAGATACACTGGAGTCAATGCCTATTAATTCCCTTGTTGATGTCATAGGTTTTCTTTTGTCTATCTCACCTACATCAACCATACGTAAAAGAGATGGGACAGAAATAATTAAATGTACTGCTACAATCATAGACATGTCAAGTAGTAGCATAGATGTTACACTATGGGGTCACCATTGTCAAATTGAGGGGAAACAAATCTCAGGAATGTGCCTTAAACCAAACCCCCCCATTCTTCTTGTGAAATCTGGCCGTATTACCTCATGGCATGGAAAATCAATTGACACTATCTTCCCAACTGCAATTCTAATCAATCCAGACTTGTTAGAGGCCTCAACATTGAAGACATGGTATTCCACTTTAGAGCTTCTCCAGCCTCTAATTACCTTGTCGAATAACCCACTCAACCCCCACAAATTTGCAAATCCTATTGATATTTCAGAGATTGTTACTACAAGGTTTGCCGAGAAAAAAAATGCTTGTGTAAAGGCCATTATCTCCAAGCTCCACTTGGACAACTTCTACTACCTTTCTTGCCCCTTGTTGGTTGAGAATAAGAAATGTAAGAAAAAAGTAATTCAAGTTTCCACCAATCATTTTCATTGCCCAAAGTGTTCTACTAATCTCTTAGCATGTGATTTTAGCTACATGCTTAAAATGGACTTGCAGGACGACACTGGTGAACTTCTTAAAGTTACTGCATTTGAAGGACCGACGAATGCTTTGTTGGGTGTCGGTGCAGAAAACTTTCAGCTTCTCCTAGCAGAGCCTGACGGAGCCAAACAAATTTTAGATTGTGTTATTGGTTGCCAATTCCTGCTTGATCTTTCTATCAAGATGAATTCATTTTCTGGACAAGAAACACACAGCATTGTTGTTACAACCATTCAACTCAATTAAAACATGCACTGCACTCTTTTTTTGTACAATAACATACCTATTTGAATGGTTCCTCTGATGTTATGTACCTCAAACAATGTAAAGCTCACTTCTAACTATTGTACGTTTCCCTTTTTTCAAAGATGGATAGCTTCATATAAACATATATAGGGATATGTTCCCCTATTTTTCCTATTTGCATTGTTAGCTTTAAACAATGTATTTGCTTCTTAAATTGTTTATAATGATTGTAAAATTCTCTTCAAACAAAAAACAATTTCCATTATGTTTATTACCTTGTTATTGGTTTCTTATATTTTGTACACATTAATGTCGATTGCCATGTTATAATATTGCTTTTGCATACTTTTATATCTTCAATTCCCATGCTTCAAAATGTGATATATATTTGAATCTGCATGATGTACAGATAGTTCAAAACCCTCAAATATTCAAGATTCCCTACAATGGAAGTAGAAGATGCAAGGATGCTAGCAAAGCGAACCCGTACAAATGAAATGCAGCGTATACAATATCATGCAAGGAAAACTAATATTAACAAAAGAAGACGACAAAACGAACATATCCTCCAGAGTGAGGCCTTAGCACCAACACTAACTCCTTCCTCCGACGTCCCGCACCTTCAAACACTTGCCCCTCAGTCACAATATGGCGTACAACCCACCCCATCAACCCAGCTTTGCCCTCCTTTATGTTTCCCTAAAAATTATTACACTGCTAGAGACAAATTTAGGTCAAGATTGGATAGCCTCTCAAAAATGTCAACATGCTTAGTTTGCATGGAAAAATATCCAGGCATTAAAACTAGGAAATCAAATGGAGTCCCTACTTGTTATAGATGCATATCAGAAAAAAATGGCCATCGCTTCTCTAAGTGGAACAACATGGACCCTGGTGATCAACCTACTTGTTTACAAAAACTAAGTCAAATCGAGGAGATGTTGATAGCAAAGATTATCCCGGTTCTTCAAGTAACATATGCACGGGGGGGGCAACTAAAGTATAGTGGTCACACTATCTACTTTCCACAAGATATTTCTAGCATAGCAACCTCATTGCCTAGGCATATAGATGAACTAGACATCATTATAATAAACAAAAAAAATGTTGAACAACAAAAGTATATCTTCTATGTTAGTAGGTCACGTGTTCATGAGGCATTGATATATAAGCTCCAAAATGATCCATACTACAAAGATGTGCAGCTGAATGAGCATGCGTTGTCATCTTTGCCTCATGAATCCACTGATATTTCAGAACTTATATATGCAACAACTTCCAATCCTATTCCCACAAATCTAGAGTCCCTACAAACAAATTTTGATGAAGCTAAAACAATTGAAAGTACAACCTCATTTGTAGCAAACCTACCGCCGTCACGTAGAGAAATGGAAGAAGTGCGAGCCTACTTACAACTAGGAAATGGACGACAAGCTCCTGCTATAGAATGGCCTCCCATTTCTACCTCCCCAATAAATGAATACACCACTGAAGGCTTGTTTGCAATGGCATTCCCCGCTCTGTTTCCAACTGGCACAGCCACCTTCAAGCAACACCGCATGAAAGAAATTAAGCTACATGAATATGCTCTTCCCCTACTAAGATATCATGATAATAGATTTGGCCGACACCCACGCTTCACATATTTCCTTCTCAACATAATCATGCGCCATCGTAGCCAAGCCACAGCATCGGTATTTGTTAACAAGCAGGTAAACGATACACTTCCGACAACAATTGCTGACCTCCGCCAAAGATTGAAGGACCTACCTGATGAAAGGCTCGCCGATCAACTCATGCGCTTTAGCTCAGCACTTCGTGGCACACGGCTGTTTTGGAATAAATGTAGAGGGGAGCTTTCTGACATGGTCATTCAAATTGGTTGCCCAACACTTTTCTTCACCTTAAGTGCAGCAGATACAAAATGGCCTGACTTACATTGCATTATGCCAACTACCATTCCTACGGATCCTTCAAAGGCTTCTAGATGGAGGGTACAAAATATAATTCGCAATCCACACCTTGCTGCACTCTACATGCACCATAGATTTACAACATTCCGTGAAGAGGTCTTGGAGAAACTACTCGGTGCAAGTGACTACTGGTATAGGTATATGCCTTCCACTTACCAAAATCACTTATTTTTTTTCGTTACTTCTTCCTAACAAACTCTCAAATCTAGGTACGAATGGCAACATAGAGGATCTGCACATATTCACGGTTTCCTCTGGCTCCAAGAAGCACCTGACATTGCAAAATTACAATGGAACAACCTTCAATCTATACAAAGAACAATTGACTACATTGATAGATATGTCTCTGCCTGGAACCCACGCAGTCTTCAACTCAGGAACCAAAATTTCCATCGAACTATCTTGGATGACCCTTGCTTGATGGACACAGGAATGATAAAAGCAACGAGCCCTTCCACTGATTACAATGAACTGGTCAATCGTGTGCAACGACATACAAAATGTACCCAACTAACATGCTTGCGGAGGAAGGGGACATCTCTTGCGTGTCGTTATAAAGCCCCTTGGAACTTACAAGAGAGATCAAGTCTTACAATTGCTGAGAATGGGCAACCTAAACACACCCCTGCCTGCAATGATGACCGCTTGAATCTTCACAACCCATATATCCTTTCTATATGAGAGCCAATGTGGATTGCCAACCTGTTCTTTCAACCAATGTAGTGCTCAAATATATTGCAAAATATGCAACAAAAGCTGAGCACCAATCTGAAACATACCACAATATGATGACTCGCATTTCAACCAATTCAGACTCTGATAAGCCAGCACCAATAGCTTTTCGCAAAATGCTATCTGAAAGCCTTGTAGATCGTGACATTGGTGCCCAAGAGACTTGCCACCTTCTGCAAAAACTACCCCTGTACATATCTAGCAGACCATTTGTATGTTTGAATGTTAGCCAAAAACATTACCAACGTGTTACAATCTCAAACACTTCCACTACCCCCTCCCCTACTTTCATTGACTCATACATGGTGCGACCTATGGAGCTGGATGCTCTGTCACTCATTGAAATGACACAAAAATGGACCTTCAAAGCATCACGCAAAAACTTACAATGGAGAGAGCGCTCCACATCAGCCATTGTCTGTGTAATCCCACAGTTCACAACTGTCCCAGCAAAAGATGACAGGTGTTTTGAAGCGTTCTGCTGGAGTGAACTACTGCTCTACCACCCATTTTGTAGCATTCATGATGATATTGGCATATCAACACCACAGATTATTGCAAATTGGGAAAGATTCTCATACAACTTCCATCAATGGCATGTGCATCGCACACCGACTGATCCACTATCAGATACCAATGATACCGATGATGGTAGTACTTCAACTAATGAATATGTCATGGAAGATAACAATCTTGATGAATGGCAAGTGTTATCAAGCTTGCATCCAGGCATATCATTACAATTAGACAGCCTTGACATGCTTGGTCGCCGTGGCATTGACCTGAACAATGACTGGACAACTCCAAGCTTTAATCCAATACTAAAAGCTACAGCTACTGATTTCATTGACTCTTATCGGCCAATCTTTCAAGTCCAACATGTTTTTGCTCAAGCCTCATAGAGCAGCCTCTCTATCCAACAACAGAAAGCATATGATATTATTGTTTCGCACTTCTCTGCCAATTGTTTCCAGCCACCACTAAAAATAATTGTTCAAGGAACTGCAGGTACTGGAAAGTCACATTTGATCTCAAGCATCAAATCCACACTCATGGGAGCAGCTCCACATGGCCAATCACCTTTGCTACTCCTCGCACCAACTGGTGTTGCAGCTTTCAATATTCAGGCATCTACAATTCATTCTGCACTCCACATACCGATCAGAGAAATGAATCCCCTACAAGGACAAACACTTGCAACATTCTAGGAGAGCATGTACTTCATTCGTTACATTCTGATAGATGAGATGAGTTTTACTGGCCCAAAGTTGATACAAAGAATTGACATACGATTGCGTGAGGCATTCCCTAGCCACAATCATATCCCATTTGGGGGACGCTCAATCATTCTCTTTGGTGACCTTGGCCAACTCCCACCAGTCAAAGATATCCCCATGTATGCTTCAAACTCCTATGGAGGAACACTATGGCGAAGCTTCACCACAGTTATTACATTGACCAAGATATTTCGGCAAATCGGTGATGATCCTATACAAATGGCCTTCCGTTCAATTCTCTCAAATATAAGAAATGTAGAGCCTACAGTTGAAGATTGGCATGTTCTCATGGCACGTTCAAATTCCTCACTGACCTTTGCAGAGCAAGCACCGTTCCTATCCTCCATACATTTATTTCCAACAAATGAATTGGTTTCACTACACAATAAACATATGTTGCAATCATTAGCAATGCTAATTGCCTTGTCTAATGCAGAACAACTAAAAGGGGCAACATGCCCAAATCCAGACGATGAACAACTTGAAGCTAAAATTCTCTTGAGTGTTGACCAAGAAGTTATGCTATGTTCTAATTTGTGGGTGCAAGCAGGCCTTGTGAATGGTGCAATAGGCCAGGTGAAAGCCATTGTATACAAGGATGACAATAAACCACCGCAACTTCCTTTGTTTGTTGTTGTTCAGTTCAAAAAATATAGAGGCCCAGTTTGGGATCTCAATAATGCAAGAAATGTGCCCATTGCACCATTGAGTCGTGGTGGTCGTCGCCAAATCCCATTGAAAATGGCATGGGCCTTAACAATACACAAATCACAAGGCCTTACACTTCCACGAGCAACAATCGACATTGGCAACATAGATCGTCAGGGACTGACATTCACAGCTATTTCTAGAGTCTGCAGCCTTGCATGTCTTCGAGTATGCCCGACTTTCATGTTCCAAAGATATGCACGTATGCAACACAACCCATATGTTGCTCTTCGCAAACAAGAGGAGGAACGCTTGTCAGTGCTATTGCACACACAATCTTGACTACATGATCATGAAAAAAAAAAGGCACAACAGGTTAGTTCACCCACTCCCATTACTTTCTTGCATTCAGTTATAGAAACATTGATTTACAATTTATATATATCTTTCATTTTACGACAATGCTATGCAATGCCGTCAAAACATTCATTTTTTTTAATTGTGATTCATAAAACTTCACTTGTATTGGACATAATATTCAGATTATTATCAAAGCTAGAGTAATATAAAACATTATGTGACCAAAACTAGTTTTGGTGGATTGGTAGCATTATCCTGTCATTGCCCACTTCTCTGAATATCTTCAACACAGAAAAACTAATTACAATTGTAGCCAAGCAATTCTAAGACTTTACTGAACCTGTTAACAATTTTTGTAGATGAATGACCAATGAGACCATTCAGATCTAGGTGAATCTAAATTTTATTTTGTGCTATTAATTAATGGGGCTCTGTTGTTCTTGTCAGTACTAATGTTTATCTCAATATGGCATATAATTTACATTGCAATTTAGTATTTGGTAAATGTACATCTACTTTGCATTATGATGTTTAAAGTTCGAACATATCAGGTTGCATGAAAATTTGAACATCCATACCCATAAAGAGGGAACTTTACAGATTTTATTTTTTTCAGGTATTGCGATTTTACTGTTTTATTTTGTATTATTTTCAAGAATTTAAATGTTATTACTATACAGGGAGGCTGGTGGTTGAGGGCGATGATCGTATGTACCAAAAACAGAATTTATGGATGGTCTCTTTCGTGATGAGCTCCTTTCTAAATCCGCTGTTACTAAACAATGAATTTCACTTACAGCTTGTGACCACCAAAACAGATGATGATCATAAACGTAGTTGAATGAATAGAAAATCAT
The DNA here is from genome assembly GCA_027924645.1 of Cunninghamia lanceolata. Lineage (NCBI taxonomy): Eukaryota > Viridiplantae > Streptophyta > Pinopsida > Cupressales > Cupressaceae > Cunninghamia > Cunninghamia lanceolata. Next base: position 920,546 of record BSBN01001495.1, on the reverse strand, counting down.
CTCACGCTGGTCTTTCTGACTTCAGTAGTTCATCCATGCCAATTTGAAAGAGCTTGCTTCAGTAGTTCATCCATGTAGAGACTCTTATCTTTACGCCATCCCTATCATTGCAGTAGCTTTATAAACTTACCTTTACAGTTAGCCAATTTGAACTGAATTCCAATGTACCTTCGTAGTAATAAAAATATTACGTCCAAGCACTTACTATATTCCAAGCATTATTCTATATAAAGATATAATTTGTTGCTTTTTATGTCATAGCTCTAGAATTCAGAGCATGGACATATGCGTGTAGGCAGGGTTTGAATTACTTTTTCTTATGTTTATTTTCTCCTGTTTAATTGGAAGCGAAATGCTTTAATTATTTTCAAGATGAAATTACTCATATCTTGAAATATCTGTGTAGCGTGAATTGATTTCATTTAAAGTTTAAATTCCATTAAATTGGTAAAATGGAAACCAAAAGAGGATAACTACCCTTTACCTGTTTGCAATGCCATGATTGAGGGGTATCTATTACATAACATTTACCAGCGCTTGTACCTATTTTTGTCTGTTGGACTAAATACTTGGATATGTAAATTAGTAGTTTACCCAATTAAACACTTAACATTTGTACATATATGCATTTAACATGTCTCTTGAAGAATTAAGTATGGGTTTCCCCTACGAAAGCTTCGGTGATTTACAACTTGAGTGCATCCAATTTTCCATGTTGTGAAATTACCATTACTTGAGATTAGTAGTTTACCCAATTAAACACTTAACGTTTGTACATATATGCATTTAACATGTCTCTTGAAGAATTAAGTATGGGTTTCCCCTACGAAAGCTTTGGTGATTTACAACTTGAGTGCATCCAATTTTCCATGTTGTGAAATTACCATTACTTGAGATTAGTAGTTTACCCAATTAAACACTTAACATTTGTACATATATGCATTTAACATGTCTCTTGAAGAATTAAGTATGGGTTTCCCCTACGAAATCTTTGGTGATTTACAACTTGAGTGCATCCCATTTTACATCATGTGAAATTGCCATTTTATAAATGCATCTGTGCATTTTTATTTATTTTATATTTTCACTTTATATTTTGCATTCTGATATTAAAAATAAAAAATAACAAACTACAATCTACCTTTCAATTAATTTTTTGCATGCACAAATTTTAGTTTCCTTATTGTTACTTATATCCTCCTTAAAAATTAGGTATTGCTTATATATTCTTAGGATTCAGGAATGTGATGGAAATTATTGATTCAAATCTACCTTAAAATTACATACTACTTTTAAACCTTCCTTATCAATATATTGAAACTTGCATTTCACTTTGCATCGTCCCCACTGGTCATAGTATAATTTATTTCAGCATGTTCGAATAGTTTAATGGTTCTAAACAAATTTAGGTCACTTCAACTTTCCACGGCGTACCCATTGCACACTACAGTGCAATTGCTAGTTTAGGTGTTAGTAGAATAGTTAGGTTAAAAGCGTAGAATATTAAACTAGTATTTATAATTGAAGGAAATGTAATGGTTACATTGATTGTAATTTATATAGAATGTTCTATAAGTTTGAAAGTAATTGTGTCAATAGAGAAGCCTAGCATTTTACAAGAAGTCTTAAGTTCCAATTGTCATCAGTAATTTAGAAAAATTCAATCCTTGACATCGAAAGTTTATTGACTTTGCTAATATCGGATAAAGTCTCAAGACTAAATAGTTATGGGTAGGGGTTTGACTTTTTCTTTGGGGGAGGTCCACTCATATGGGTGGTCATTTCCATGATCAAGTGACTCTGTAGAGGTAAGCTTCTGATTGTGAATGCAGGTGTTTATCAAGTGTTGCATTACATTTAATTGAATTTGAGGACATAAGTTGATCCTTCATCTCAATTTGCATTCCACAAAAAGAGACACAAGTTCCCCGCAATAGGACAAAGGAATTATAGGAAGAAATAATTTTTAACATAGACATTAAAACAATCTCATTCAATGTTCTTAAAGAATACTAAAGTTGAGAATGAAATTAATATAGGTAACATCAATGAAAATATTGACGAAGAGACAAAGAGTGGGAGCCATACAATGCTTATCTCCACTCCTGGCACAAGGATATAAAAACAAAGAGAAAGAATGCAAAGAAGATGAGCAATGTGTTGAGGGAGGTGCAAGGTTCGAATAAATAATGAGAGCTTAATTAATTCTCTTCCTTGTTTTCTTCGTCAATTAATGACAAATAAGATGACTTAATTTTGCCATTGATTTAAAAATGAATGAATGGTTTTCTTAAAGATGATCTAAAAATTTAGATTTACCTTTACTTATTCACTAAAAGATGCAAGCCTAAAGATCATCTTGTTACTAATTTAAAAGTTGTGTACAATATGTACGCAACAAGCAATAGGTATAACAATTATGTAAGGTAAAGCTAAATATACCCATTAAGGGAGTTATGTCTATAATATTCCTTCATTTCTTTATTGAGGAAAAAAATAATGATTTCTTTCACCAATACAAGACCATTAGATTAGAATAGGAAAGAAAATATAATATTGATGAGAGAAGGGCGAATGGTGCCTAAAATAGTGAAGCGAGGGGAGTAGGAGCCACCCTTAGATATCTAGTTCGTGGGTTGCATGCTTGTGGAGATGGCACAAGAAAGCTGCTTAGAATACAAATTGCTAGAGGCAAAAATTAAGAACCAAGGGTTATGATATGGAGTACAAATTGTTGGTGTATAGGGATTACAATGTACATGTATAGTTTTCATGGTGTGGGATTTATCTTCCTTTTCTAATGAATTTCTCCATGTTGTAACGTTGAAACATCTACCCATAACTCTCTAAGTTGCCATCATGGGGTTCACATTTCAAGAAGATGCCACCAAGTTCTTTTTAAGTTTAGTGAAACTATACTATTGGAAAGAATAGTAGACAAAAATTTAAAATAGGATTATGTCTACAAAAAGAATAGAGATGACTGGTTGGCCATCTCGCTTGACGACCTCATCGCAGGCCAAAACAGATGATAGAAATAAAGTGTCTATTCAAGGTGCTCTCAGAGAAGGAACTAGACAAAAGTAAAGTGACATTTCTACGGGCATGCCCTAGGCATAGGGCCTCCTAGAGATTGTCATACATTATTAGACCTCATCCAATTAAACCATGCCAAATTGAATGAAAAGTATTGGGCTACTAATAGAAACCTTATAATACAGCTTTCTTTTTAAAGTAGTGAAGAGTTCATGGAATTGGGCCCAAACATTACATAATACAATTAAATTCACACCATGATCTTCATTTGCAAGCAAACAACTTTCAATTGAGCATTTGACATCTTAAACATTTTTGAGACAAACTAATAAAATCTGGCAAGTACTTGTGTTAGATGATGCAAACCAAAAAAGGTTTTTTGAAAAGGACACGTGCAGGAAGAAAAGCTATGTCCAAGCACACATTTTAGTAAAATTTTCTTTAAAAATACATAGGGGAGAGGACCCAGTACCCACCCATGTTCCAATAGCTCCAGTGGTGTGGTGCACCTAACCCCCCAATTAAATATATGAAAAGAATAGTAGTTGAGAAATAATATTAGTAAAAATTTAATAAGGAACCAATACATGTGTAATTATACACTTCACATGTCACATCAAAGAAACAACCAATCATATGGTGACACATAAGGTGATCATAAGGCGATCGGTAATAGGTGCCTTGGTGCACATGTTCTGGTCTAACTTTTTTGGGGTGTTTTTGGACAACTCGGTGAAGATGTAGCTAATTAGGCTACATTGTTGATACCTAGGAATCCAAATAATAGCCTTAAGCTCTTAATTCGCATACAAAGAAACCCAATTTTTTTTGTAAAAATCTAATGTACCATTTAGGATCTTAGGGTGTGTGAAGTTAGGGTATTGGGCTTTCTTCCCTAGAAATAATAACTCTAGTTAAGGTGTAATGACCACTCTTATGTTTGTCTTGTGTGCTTTTTGATTCGTATGATATATGCTATATTGAGTGTTTCATCACGTTATAAGCCATTGCACCGAACTTGCCGATGAGGTCTGTTGTGCCATCGAGGTGTTCTAATGGTGTATTTTGGATGCTTTTACAAGAGATGTTTGTATGACCATCGAGGTATAGGAGCAGCAATGAAATGAATGCAATAACCAGAACTTCCACAATATGAATGTGTACAAAGCAAGAGGCTAAAACTATCATAAAATGTATGTGAATGTACAAAGGACTCCTTGTATATGTAGGACAAGGAGGAAGTGAGAAGGTGAGAGTCAAACACTGACTAACCCTCCATGATGTGTGACACATGTAGAACACTTGGGACAAGTGTGAGAGCATGTGTCATGTGTCTATGAGGTGAGACAACTAAACCACTAAGTGAACTTAAGCTAGTGTGAATAGTTCTACTAGAATAGAAACTAGATGAATAAAGACTCTTTTCACACTAATACCCCCCCTTAAGTGATACTTAGGGAGCAAATCACTGAAAAAATGAGTCATGACAACATGGCCTGATGAGGTACTCATGTACAAAATGAAAGTATCTCACAAAAAAAGTAAAGGAGAAAACCCTATGGGAAAAAAACACCTCTCCAAAAAATAGATCTAAATACAAAGGACAACTTCCTTCACCCCAAGCATACATTGCAACTCAAGATAGCGAGGCGATGCTAAAGTTTTAGTGAAGATGTCAGCAACCTGTTCCTGAGTAGACAAATACTCTAAGGAAATAACACTGTCCTGGATAAGCTATCAAATGAAGTGCATGTGAATCTCGATATGCTTCGTATTATGATGCTCAACTAGGTTGCTTGAAATGTGAATGGCACTTTGGTTGTCACACCAAAGAATAGTAGGAAGATCTGGTGGTAGACAAAACTCTGTCAAAAGTTGTCAAAGCCATAGTACCTCCTGGATGGCAAGAACTGCACCTCAATACTTAGCCTCAGTGGATGATAATGCAATAGCGATTTGCTTCTTGCAAGACCAAGCAACTAGAGTTGAACCAAGGAAGAAAATAAACCTAGAGGTTGAATTCTGTGAGTCAACATCACCTGCCCAATCTGAGTCGGTGAAGCCTACTATTTGTGAAGCTTTTGGTGTGTACTGAATGCCAAAATGTGTGGTGCCCCGAATATACCTTAAAATGCACTTGATTGCCTTCCAATGACTCTCATGAGGGTCATGTGAAAAATGGGAGACAAGCCCAACAAAAAAGGTTATATCAGGGTGGGTATGTGTCAAATATAAAATACTACCAACTAACTGTCTATACAAAGATGCGTCAACACAAGATGTTGTGCAAGTGGTAGTCAAAACAACACCAAACTGAAATAGTGTAGGAGTTGGCTTGCAATCAACCATGTTAAAATGATGAAGCATATCAATGGTATACTTTTGCTGGCATATGGAGATCCCCTCAGTAGACTGAAGAGTCTAAAGACAAAGAAAATAGTGCAGAAGCCCAAGATCTGTCATGTCAAAATGCTCCATCAAAGAGTGTTGAATATCCTGAAGCATGGATGAGGAACTACTAGTCAAAATCAAATCATCTACATACAAGACTAGAATCAAAAGGTCATCACCATGTCTTTGAATATAGATAGTGTGATTGGAGTGGCAATATGTGAAACTAGATGCAAGCAAGAATTTATCAATCTTCTCATACCAAGTCCGAGGGGCTTGTTTGAGACCATATAAAGAATGTCGAAACCTGCATACAAGTGAAGAGTACTTCACAAATCCTAGAGGTTGCTCCATGCAGATCTCCTTATGAAGATCACTTTGCAGGAAGGTACTCTTCACATCCATCTAAAATACCTGCCATCTCTGAGATGTAGCAATAGAAAGAACAAGGCAAATATAATTTATCTTGGCTATAGGGGCAAAGGTCTCGAAGTAATCAATACCCTCAACCTATGAAAATACCTTAGCAACAAGACATGCCTTGAATCTTTTAATAGAACCATTAGCCGCATACTCTGTGTAGTACACCTGCTTGCACTGAACCATTTTTATTCCCTTAGAAAGAGGTACTAAATTCCATGTATTATTCTTCATCAAAGAAGAATACTCCTTTGCCATAGTTGAATCCCACTCTGGAACACTTGAAGCCTCTAAAAACTCTACGGATCTTGAGATATGGCATGACTCAGAAGACTAGAGCCAGAAGTTTGTGAGCGAGTGTGATGAGAAGTCATAGGATCACCAACTAAAGTTCCATCCTCCTGAATAGTACTGCATGCCCATTTAGGCAAAACATGAGTGGGTGGAGGTGGAAGTGTTGGAGGAGGTGGTGGAGATGGTGGATTAGGACCAACATGTATAAGATCCCAAGTGCTAATGTATCCTCATGAGATGAAAAGGGCGGAGTAGGTAGTGAGGAAGAAGAAGTGGATGGAGGATCCATATGTGGGAAAGACTCACCAAACTGGACATCTCTTCAAAAGAAGACATCTTGAGTAATAGGATCAATCAACCTATAGGCTTTCACATCGTCACAATAGCCAACAAAGATGAATGGCTGACTCTTCTTCTCCATTTCCTTACGCTAACCATCCGATATGAATACCCAAGCTTCACTACCAAATACCTTGAAGAAGGAAACATTAGGCTTGATATTTGACCAAGCCTCCTCTGGAGTGATATTCTGAATTGCCTTGTGGGGAGTGCGGTTTTGAATATAGTTGGCACAATTGATTGCTTCAGCCCAAAAGTCTAGGGCCATAGACTAAGACCGAAGCATACAATTTCCATTTCCTTGAGTGTTCTATCCAAACAGCACGAGCCTGGAAATCCACCGTCCAATCGATGCTCTACATTGTATTAAGCAGGTCTAAGTCACACTTGCCAGCTTATTGACGACCGAGATTCAGTCTCTCCTCTTCTAGATTCATCGTGCTACCATTCTACAGTGATGGATGCCTACTTGTGGGGACCTATAATTCAAATTCCATGGTGGCACTTTCTTCAAGGGACAACTAAAGATTAAATTGTGATATGTTTATTCTATATCATTCTACTTTCACTACACATGTTAGCGTATACGACAATTGCTTCGCCATTAAACTATTGTCGCAGAATCCAATGACTCCACTTACCCAAAAATTTGGGTGCAAGAGTAGTTGGGAAGTGGCCAATAACTCCAAATAGATAAGGTCAATTTTTATATATATTTATAAGGGTGAAGAGTGCATACCAACTTATTGTCCTATTTAAGAGTGTGAAGTTCATTGTTGTTGTAATATGTTTGAGAAATAGTTAAAGTTTGTAAGTAGAATAGTTATAAACATAGAATACTAAACTAGCACTTGTACTTAAAATAAGTGTAATGGTTACGTCAATTGTAATTTATATAGAATGTCCTATAAGTTTGAAAGTAGTTGGGTCAATTCACAAGCGTAGCATTTTATAAGAAGTCTTAAGTTCTAGTTGTCAATAATCTAGAAAAAATTAGTACTCGACATCAAAAGTTTATTGACTTGCTAATCTAAGATAAAGTCTCAAAATTGAATAATTATGGGCAAGCGTTCGACCTTTTTTGGGGGGGGTCCACTCATATGGGTGGTTGTTTCCATGATCGAGTGGCTCTGTAGAGCTAAGCTTCTAATTGTGAATGTAGGTGTTTATCAAGTGTTGCATCATTTAATTGAATTTGAGGACGTAAATTGACTCTTCATCTCAATTTGCATTCCACAAAAAGAGACACAAGTTCCTTGCAATAGGATAGAGGAATTAGAGGAAGAAATAATTTTTGACATAGACATTAAAATAATCTCATCAATGTTCTCAAAGAATACTAAAGTTGAGAATGAAACTAATATAGGTGAGAATGAAATTAATATAGGTAACATTAATGAATATATTGACAAAGAGATAGAGACAGAGAGTGGGAGCCATACAATGCTTATCTCCACTCCTAGGACAAGGATATAAAAACAAAGAGAAATAATTCAAAGAAGTTGAGCAATGTTGTAAAGTGCCGTACCTATTTGTATATTTTTAAATCTTTTTATGTGTTATTTTATTATTTTATTGTGTTCTTTTAGACATAGACAGGAGAATGCAGAAGGGGTTTTTGTTTCCCTGCAGATGTGTTGCCGGAGCATACAATATAGAACATATAACCGAAACCCAGAAAATATACAAGGAATGCAAGAGAAATATGTAAGACCCAGTTCATATATCAACAAATAAAGAGGTTCTACCGCATACCAATATGCAGATTTGAAACTTCAGTTTTTGGCTACTGCCGAAACAACCACTGGACATTACAATGTTGCTCCAAATCGTAAAGAATCACAGAGTATCATGCATTTATTATTAATGGCAATATAATAGGCCTTGGAGGCCTCATACAAAGCAAACAAACCCTACCCACAATGAGCAGTAAGCTCCACACTCTCCCACGTCAATCCTGGTGGTGAACGACCATGGCTGGAAGGGTTGAACAGTCGAACGGAATGTCACAAGCCACCAAAATTCCTTTGTGAAGTGTTGTAGGCTGTCAACAAGGAGGAACGATCAGATTAGGAAGAGGTTTATGCAAAGAACCACCTCAAAATGCCCTCCAGCTTGGTACGACTGGGCTGGGTAATCCATCCAGCTCGCTACACTAAAACACAGTCCCCAAATGTATATTCTGCCTCCGATCTCAAATGAACTGCTCTCCAAACTACTATGAAGAACTCACGTGAAATGCAAGAGGAATCCTCACTATTTTATCCAATCTCTGTCAAATGAACTCCATTGAAGCACATATGCGAATGCTGAATACATCCACTCACAGGGCACCGTTGGGTGGTCTTCCACACCTGTAGAATGCCGTTACCTATGGAGGTTTCCGTCTCCACAAGCCTCTAGTTTGAATCCTCAAAGCCCACGATAGCAGACTCTAGTAGAGCTCAAAGTAGAAGATATCATAAGCAAGCCTTCAAATGAGGCACTTTTCCCTCTTTAAAAACTCTCCAAGAGGGACGTTTACTTTGGAGGGAAATATCACTTTGAATTTCACTTTCAATATTTCCCAATGTGAGCGTTCCAAAAAGTAACTTAAGTGACCCTTTAAATATTTCATTTTTATCACTTAACCAAACGACTAGCCCACCGGAATTCTATGATGGACTAACCACGAGCCTAGAAGGGGACATTACAGTCTGCCCTCCCTAAGATTGCTTGCCTCAAGCAATCTCAAGTCAGGATGCTCTAATATCTGCTCATTCTCCCAAGTAGCATCCTCCACGGGCAGGTTCTTCCATTTAACCAAGTACTCTCTGATGTTCTTCCTCCTCAAATTACGTTCCCTGGTATCAATTATAGCCTCGGGTACCAGTATCAACTTCCCCTCTTCATCAAGAGGAGGAAACTCCGCTGATGGTTTCACCTTATGCCCCAATGCCTTCTTGAGGCGAGATACATGAAATACATTATGTACCCTGCTACCTGCTGGAAGCTCCAACTCATAAGCCACTTCCCCAATCCTCTTGGAGATCCAAAAAGGTCCATAGTACCATGGCTTCAACTTCTTTGCCCCACTCTTTCTGAGAGTGGACTGTCTATAAGGTTGCAACATGAGATACACCATGTCACCAACCACAAAAGACCGCTCAGTCCTCTGCTAATCTGCATACTGCTTCTACTGATTCCGAGCCTTCTGTATGTTCTCCTTCAAAGACCTCATGATGTCTTGACTCTCCTGGAGAAGGTCTTTGGCCTTCGGCACTCTGCTATCACCAAACAACAAATCAACAAAGCTCAGTGCCTCATACCCATACAGGGCCATAAATGGTGACATCTGAATAGACATGTGGTATGTGGAATTGTAACAGTACTCTCCCATGTGGAGCCACTTAACCCATGCCTTTTGCTACCCTGAAACATAGTTTCAGAGGTGTTGGGTCTCAAAAATGTAGGTTGTGGATTCTAAGGGGATGCCAAGCCCTATGGTCAAATCTACAACGTTTTTGAGCCAATGACTAGAGTTTGACCTTAACGATCAACTTCTCCCTGCGCTTTAGGTCCTGCTACAACCTAGGCGGGTGAACCTTTGATTATCAAAGTAGGTTGTATGATTAAATCAATGTTGGTTTGCTGCTAGTTTATCCAATTACAATGGCATACTTGTAAATTAGATGAAATATTGTAAACTATTTCTAAAGAAAGCAAATGATTTAATCTAAATTCTAACAGAAATAAATAACAAATAACATGAAATGAATCTAAACTATAGCGATAAATAGAGTAAAGGTTTTAACATAAAATGAATCAATAGTTAGACTGGTGCTTTGTCCATTTGGGCAACGGAGTCAGGATGTCAGAAACAAATAAATTGTATCAGGTAATAACTCGATCTGATTGGCACATATAACTGTTTGCAACTTGTACAAACATGCAAGGAAGAAATTATTAATTCATTCTTAATAATCCAAAGGACATAATTGTATTAAATGCAAAATATTAAAAGGATTTTAATCTTTCTGGAAAGAACCAATTTAACTTTGCAAAATAATAAATTAGATCAACTCTGTAGACAAATTAATAAACCTAATCAATTAATCGTACTTAGTAATCCATTCAACATTCTAAGATTACTATAATTGATGAGAAAGGATTTAATTCTCTCTGAGAAACCAATCAAATCAACTACACTGAATTAGCAAATGTAATCAGACAATTTGAACATATCCTTAACATATTCAAATTGAATAATCAGAAAATGAATGACATGGAGATAATTAAATTGATTGAATTAAAAACAACAAATAGATGATACTGTCACAATGTATTTGGAATTCGAATCCTCAACTGCTGCCTCAGAGCATATCATGCACCATAGCCTTTCTCAGAATGAAATTGCATAAAGGATCAAATTTGCATCAGATTCTAATCCTAAAATGCTTCAATTGTCTTTGTGTCTAATCTAATCCTAACTTAATTCTTCCTCCATTCTCCGGGTCCTGGGATCTCTATTTAAAGAGATGCAACAAGCCTCAGACCCGTTACATTCATTTTGGTGACAGTTAATAATTGGTTGAACCAACCATAAGAACCGACCTTATTCATTACATAAATTAAATAACTTGGTTTTGAAAGACTTAACAATCCTCGGAAGTTGGGATAAAATATTTAATCTTCCATGATGCGATCATTTAACTGCCATTCGAGAACGACTTCATTGCATTCAACACAACCCTAATCCTGCAAAGAAAACAAATTAATCATTAGATAAATAGTATATAAACAATATATGATTTGAATTGTTGCGAACCTTAGGACCTGTGTCGTGAGGTATTATTTCCTTGTTTCCGTATATTTTCTCACTAACTTATATTTAGGGTTTTCATCACCGTGACAATATTTGATTTTATCTTAATTTATTGTCACTTTGTATACCCAAGTGTTAATAATAACTCGCTTCAATATTTCCCTTTAGGGCTCCAATAGTTTCACAAATTCTTTGGTATGACTTTAGGTTTAATTAATTATTTTTAATATTAATCTTTTGCCATCATGAAATAAAATACCCCTCAATACTTTTATCTCTCAATTATATCCTTGTGTGTTTTCACCTTCATTTGTTGCAATGTTAATTTGGGTAAAACATTATCCCGCTCGCACCTCCTCGGTGATAAATACTTTACTTTGAATGAAAGGGATATGTCCAATTTATAACCCTTCAAGTGAAAAATATTTCAGTTTTCCCATGAAAGTATTTTACCACTTATAACATCTTGTCCTTGCCAACTTATTTTAATATGTTTCCCGTGGCATTTAATAAAATCTTTACCTTATGAGTAACATTTTACTCGAAGCCTTAACCATTTATTTGGCGTTTAAACAATTTCTTCACAGGAATTTTATTGAAATGTTAATTTCTTCCAGTAGTCTTGTACTTTATAATTCTTTGGGTGAAAAATACTTTCACAGGCCAATTAAGAATAATTTTCACTCTCGAGTTGAAGGTAAAGTTCAGAAAGTATCATGTTTAATATTTACCTCAAAGTGTTATTAGATTCTCTGACATAATGCAATGCACCTTTTATCTAGAGAATTTATTTTGTGTAATTTTTAATTTTGGAAACTCTTATGCACAAAGCATAGCATGCCTCATAATACTGACAATGTTTTTTTCATGATATTTGAGATCAGATTTTGTCTTGGGAGTTCTGTGCAAGGAGTCATGAAGAACTTTTACCTCGCAGGACTATAGCACCTCAGGTAATGTCAACTTTATCTACATGATTAACTATATTCAGCTATATGGTAGATTTCAGAAATTAACTGTTAAGCACAAAAAATGCTTGTCTAGAGGAAAAATCTCCGTGTGATGCATGTGTACCATGAATTCTGGCGAGGGTTGTAGAGTCTGGTTTCACAATGGTTGCAATGGAGTTTAAATATTGCCAGGGCACATCCATGTTACAAGTGGCACCTTGTGCTTAATAAATGCTTCAAAAAGAGCCTTCTTCCTATATCCATGAGGTACATGATCAACTAAATAATGCAATCTCTTATGTGGTTGTGAAAGGCCCTCAATCCACTTCCTTTTGAAGTCTTCCCCGCAAATTCGCTGGTCTGGAAACAAACCAGATTTTGTCAACAATGGCCCAGACAAAGGCACACCATAACTTGTCCAGCCTTGAGCTTTTGCACCCGAGCATCATTGATGGCCCTAAGTCACTTCCAAATTGACTCTTTATATTGATTTATATGGGGTTTAGTCCAAATTTGAGTTGTGGCAAGTGACAAACTAATCTCTCGGTTGTCCTCAATACCATCAACCGCCTCTTTGTAGCCATTTTGGACAGCCTCACGAGTTAGTGTCTCTTCATGATAGGTTGATGATGGAGGATAAAACTTAGGTGGTCCAAGCCGTGAATTCCAAAACTCCTTATCACAATTTGGCTTGTAGGGTATCAATTACACAAGATGCCTAGAACTTAATGAAATGTTTGAAGGTGAGTATGATGAGTCTGACCAGGCTGCATCCCTCATGCTAGTCATAGAACCATAAACGGATGGATCCATGGGTGAACCCATCAAAGCCAAGGCCCGAAACGCCAAGTTTGGATCTTGGGATAATAATACTTCAGGAGGGAAACCTGACAGAGATGGTGAGCCATTTGGCATTTGGTTGACATTGCCAATATTAAAACGATGGAGATTACCTGGTAAAATAGTCAGAGTGTGGCTCTCATTGCCCATATGAGACATCAAATTACTTGAACGCACAAAAGTAGATGCAGTACGCATGGAAGAACTATAGAGTGATGGATCAAACTGATTTCCCATACTTTGATTGTCACCCGCAAGAACCTTCTATAGCTGGTTTTGCCACCGAGCTTGCTGCTCTAACTGAAACTGTTGCCGTGCTTGTTGCATTAATTGTCGTGTTCTCATTCCTATGGTGATTTTAGTCCTATCAAGAGGAAGGCCAATAAGAGGATATCTCATCCCCATGATGGTTTTCAGTCCATCAAAGGGTTGTTGCAAGTGAGTTGCAGTTGATTCTTTTTCCTCCCCTTCCCTGGACTCCTCACCTCTAACTTCGTTAGGCTGCAAGCCCACAATGTCTCTAAAGACTTCATGAGATGGCACTAATGCACTGTCTTCAATATCAAGACAATCAACGAAAGAGCTAGGTCTAATAGTTTCTGTTGATTGAATATTCCTGGTAGCTTGAAGGCACTGGACTTCATTTTCCAGGTCTTGTAATCTAGATGGAAGATTAGGTTCCCTCTTTGGTCAACTTATCATGGAGACAACTCATTGTTTTCTGATATATTATGAAGGCAGGAAATACGATGGCATAATATTTTTCATTGTGAGTATTGGGGTTCATGAGATTATTGTGATCATTATCTAAACACACTTTAGCACAGTTGGCATGTTACTTGTATTTCAGATTTGATATACTCACTGTATTTGCTGCAACAAGTTTTGTTGAGGATGATTTTGCTTTGAGCAAATGCTAGTGTTATTTTTTCATTTGGATTCTGGGTTTAATAATAGAATGGATTGCCTATTTTTCTACAATGATAAGATATTGCATGTAGATTTGAACACTAGGTTGGAAAAAGGAAAGTTTTGAGAATTTCCTGATATGCATTGATAATGGTTGTATCAAACTCGTATCTCACCTTTTTGCTGTTTGGTCTAGTGAGTGATTGTTATCTCAAATTTTTGAACTCAAGGTTAACTCATTCTAAAGTTGTGTTTCCTCTAGTTACTCTAACTTCTATTTTTGTTTTGTCTACCAAGCTTTGTCTCTTTATAGTGTCTTTTCTCTATATATGATGCACAAATTGCCCAACAGATACTCGTGCTTTCTAAGTCATGGGATGCTTGATAAGTCATGAGGATTCAATTTTGTGACCGGTGTTCAATTGAAGGCACATTGGCATGCAAATTGTTGAAGGGAACTAGAGATATCTTGTATCTATGAGGGAGCCTTATGAGACTGGCCTTATGCTTGATTTTGTAACACAGTCCATGAAAATTTGAATTTGTACATAAATATTTGTATTTGTAATAGATAATGTGAAGTTTATTACTTGTGCCCATACAAAATTTTTAGGATGATAAATTTCCAGCCAAATCCTGTGTTTCGGTCAAATATAGGTCATAATTGAGAGGCTTGTATTGTTTGTCCGTGTCGTTTTGTTTTCTTTCATTCTTTTCTTTGCACAATATGAAGATTTAAAACTACTTTTAAAGGCTTAATCTCTCCTAGTTGCAAATATGAGGGGGCTCCATGAAAAATGAATTTCCACGCGTGCCTCGATATAGAAGATATGCATTTAATCTAATAGTGTTCATAACATCTTTTCCATTATAGTGCACCACCTAGTTTTAACTCAGGAGGTCACTTTTTGCCCAAGAGGTCTGGCAAAAAGGCTACAATATTTTCAAGTGATCCCGTCTTATAAACTCCTCAATCTTACACTACGAGAATCCATAATGAACCCAATCTTCTAACAAGCCACCCAAGTGCCACTGGCTATCTTATACTTTCTCTATGTATTCTCAATAGAAACCTTGATGAGTAAAAGCCATTTTATCTGTTTCTATTCATCTACCTTGTTATCAGTACTAGATGCATGTACTATCTTCAATAATCAAATAATGGTAATGGCTTGAGCAAGGAAATGACTTGTAAATGAAAGTTACCAGACTAATTCCATTGCTTTAACTACGCAGCACAACTACAATTGCCTTTTGCTTGCTGATGAGCTCAAAGGGTCAGGCACTAGACAAAAAAAAAATGCAACCCCTAATTGTCCCAAAAATTTTGCATTTAATTGGGTAAACTGATCTCGAAGTGCATACAAAGTAAGCATTTTTTGAAAAAATTGACTGGAAATTTCTAGTTCCAATAGGAGGTATCCTTCCACCCATTTATTAACTATCTCCATCTGACCATCCGTCTGAGGGTGGTAACTCGTACTGGGGGTGAGCTCTGTCCCTATCAACCTGAAGAGCTCCTACCAAAAATTACTAAGGAACCTACTGTCCCTATCACTAACAATGTTTTGAGGCAACCCATGGAGTTGAAATACCTCACGAAAGAACAATTCTGCAACCTGTGCTGCAACAAAAGCGGTAGGGATGGAAAAGAAGTGTGCATACTTTGTTAACCTATCCACTACCACGAAAATGCAATCCCTACCTTGGACTTTTGGTAAACCTGTGATAAAGTCCATAGAAATGCTATCCGACTTCCTTTTAGGAATGGGTAGGGACTGCAACAAACCTCTTGGGAATGAGTGCTCTTGTTTGTTTTGCTGACATATCAGGGACTCTCTCACATACTGCATCACCTCCGTCTCATCACCTCCGTCTTGAGGCCCTTCCAGGTGAATCTCTCTCTAACCTGCCTATAAGTTTTGAAGTACTCCGGGTGTCCTGCCATCGACAAGTCATGAAATGCCCTCAAAACCTTTTGTTTCATCTGAGAGTCTGTCACCAAGAAAATCCTGTTCTTGTAAATGATTAAATCATTTACCACTGTATACCTGTCATCCCTAATGGTGCCATCAATTATCCCCGTAGCCCATGCATCCTTTGCATACTTAGCTGATATCATCTCCCTCCAATCATCTGCAATGGCTCCAAGTGCACATAAATGGGGCCTCTTGGATAGGGCATCGACAAAAACATTTTTCTTTCCTTTGACATACAAAATGTCAAAGTCATAGGCCTGTAGCTTGCTAACCCACTTCTGTTGCCTCTCATTTAAGTCTTTCTGGCCAAGGAAATGCTTCAGACTGTTGTGATTTGTTTTGACTATGAACTTACTGCCCACAAGGTATTATCTGAACTTAGCCAATGCATGCATTATGGCTAACATCTCGTTGTCATAAATGCTATAGCTGCATTCCACACCCCTCAACTTCCTACTCTCAAATGCTATGGGGTGCTTATCTTGCATAATTACCACACCAATGCCTTCCCCTGAAGCATCACACTGCAACTCGAAGGGCTTGCTAAAATATGGCATGGCCAATACGGGGCATGTACTCATAATCTGTTTGAATAGGTCAAAGCACTCCTGTGTACCCCTTGTCCAACTAAATGCATCCTTGCGAGTCAAATTTGTGAGGGGAGAAGTTGACTGAGAAAACCCCTTCACGAACCTACGGTAATATCCACATAAACCCAAGAATCCCTTCAGCTGAGTAAGATTCTTTGGTGGCGGCCAGTCTACTATTGCCCAAATCTTCTCTGGGTCTACCTTCACGTTACCAGCACTGATGATGTGACCCAAGTATAGCAACTCGGTCATCCCAAACTCACACTTTGACATCTTGGCATATAAGGATTCCCTCTCCAGAATACTCAACACAATGTCAATGTGTTTCACATGCTCTTCCCACGTTTTGCTGTAAATCAGGATATCATCAAAAAATATCAAGACGAACCTCCTCAACTGCTCTCTGAAGACTCTATTCATGCAAGACTGGAAAGTAGTTGGTGCATTAGTCAAACCAAATGGCATGACTAGGAACTCAAAGTTCCCATAGTGACACCTAAATGTCGTCTTCTCCACATCCTCATCTCTGACCCTAATCTGATGGTATCCAGACCTCAAGTCTATCTTGTAGAAATAACAGGTCCCATGTAGCTCATCAATTAGTTCATCTATCCTGGGTATGGGATACCTGTTCTTGATTGTTTTCTTATTGAGTTCCCTGTAATCAATGCACATCCTAAGAGTCCCATCCTTTTTCTTTACTAACACAACGGATGATGCAAATGGGCTCTTACTCGATCTTAGGTGTCCCATGGCGAGAAGCTCTTTGATAGCTTTCTCAATCTCATCTTTGGATCTCTTCGGGTGCCGGTATGGTGTGATGATCACCGGTTTTGCACCCTCCTCCAACTTGATCACATGCTCGATACCCCTATCGGGTGGTCTGCCTGGTGGAATATCACCAAACACTTTGGTGTGTTTAGTTAGAAGAGCCTGTATGTTAGGTGGATACCCACGTTTCTGCTGCTCCACAATTTCATGCATCACCAATATCTCTGCTACCCATTGTACCTGATCATGGCGAATCAATCTCTCCATTCGCTTGAGAGAAACAACTCTTAGTCCACCATATGAAATTCCCCTGAGCACATGCTTAACTCTGTTCACTTCAAACTTCATTTCCATTGTCCTCAAATTGATAGTGAACTCCCCTATCTCATGAAGCCATTTCATTCCCAGCACAAGATCCATGTCACCCATGCTAACCACATAAAACTCTGACTGGCAAGTATAATGGTTTAGCTGGATCGTCAAGTTGGGAATCCTCCTAGTGCAAGTGAGTACAAACCCATCGGCTACCTTTACCTTAAATCCCGCAAACTCCTCTATTTGTAACCCCCTCTTAGCAACCAAGCCCTCATCTATGAAGTTATGAGGGGCACCTGTATCTAGCAAGGCAATGCACCTCTGTCCACCCAATACTCCTCAGATCTTGAACGACCCTTCTCTCTGAATGCTAGAAATGTGGGCTGTGGGTAGGGAGGTATCATTATCCTTATCTGGTACTTCGGATGCAACATCTGTCCCTGAATCATCATCCTCTGTATGCTACTCTGAATGCATGTCCGACTCCACAGACTCATCTGTTGAGAAGTACTCAATCTGTTTTGCCTTCCCTTGGGCGGCACACTTGTGCTTAGGATCCCAAGGCTCTCTGCAGTGAAAACAAAGCTTCTTCCTCCTGAGGTCATTCAGCTGATCATTATCTAACCAGGAAGAACTCTTATGTGGCTGGTCCCCCGAGCCCCTGTAGAAAGGTCTCCTATCTCTCTCCTTATCTCTCCTATGCTGAAAGTTCTTACTCTAAAATTTGCTCCTCCATGCAGATGATTCCATATCACAGACCTTCTTCATGGCCTCCTGCAATGTCATACGGTCTAAACCCTTCACCCATCCCCTTAAAGGATCAGACAACCCATCAACGAAGAGCATGATCAACCTCCTCTCTGATATATCTGAAACCATGACTGGGAGATCCTGGAACTCTGAAATGTATGAGTCCACTGATCCACTCTATCTCAACTGTGCTAGCTCCTTGAACTGCAATTTAGGATCCTTCTTATCGAACCTGTCTATGAGTCTGGCTGTGAACTCAACGTAAGATGTAATTTGGTCATGTCCCAGAGTCACCTTCCCATTGTTCCACCACTTATGTGCACTACCCTCCAAGTGTAAGGCAATGTATGTGATGGCATCTGTCTCTGGCATGGGGCTGATCTGAAGGTAACTGTCCAACTTTTGTACCCACGCTCTTGCTGAGGTTTTTCCTGAACCATCAAAATAGGGTAAGGTCATCTTGCTGACCTTCTTCTGTAGCTCATTGTTCTGTTGTCTATTACCCCCTCTGGGTCTGTGTCTCATCCGAAGATCTGAGTAGTCTCTGAAAGACATTTATGATCTAAACCCTTCACTGGAAGCCTGCCAATCCCTAAAGATCTCTTCCTGAAACTCCAACTGTGTAGCATCCCTGTCTGGTATCTCGTCCCTCAGCTTGAAAGTCAGAATACCTGGTTTATCTGCAACCGTGAGTCACGTAGCACCCCGGTTATTCACCGAAGCCTCTCCATCATGATTCAGATGCCCATTTCTATCACCAGTGTTTTGGTCACCATTCCTATCTCCATTCCCTCGATCTCTATTCCTGTCATGCCGGTCTCCATGCCTGTCATTCCTGCCTCCATTTCTGTCATTTCTATATCTATTTCAACCTATATCCTCCTCATCTTCTTCCAGCTCAGGAAATAACCGGCCCAGAAGCCTCCCAAGTGCCTGCTGAGACCTGTCCAAGCTAGCCACGATTTGTTGTTGACCTCTAGCCAAGTCGTTGAGGATATATCGTGTGTTTGGTTCTTCAATCTCCGTATCTCCCATTTCCCTTGTATGCTCTATAAATGTAGGTAACTCTCCAGAAAAGGGGTCTATCCATGAAACCTGAGAATCATCCTCTGCCACTGCTACCTCTATCTCTAGGTCTGACTCAAAAGGATCGGTTATGGGTACTGGATTCTCTGGAACTAACAACCGTGGGATCTGTGTTCCCTGTCTTGCTCTGGTGTTCCTGAAATAATATCTATCTATCGGTCGCATATCTCATTTTTACTTCTGCATGTCTATTTCACCTCACATGATGACAAGATCATGGCTTTGATACCACTGTAAAGTGCCATACCTGTTTGTATATTTTTAAATCTTTTTATGTGTTATTTTATTATTTTATTGTGTTCTTTCAGACATAGACAGGAGAATGCAAAAGGGGTTTTTGTTTCCCTGTAGATGTGTTGCCAAAGCATACAATATAGAACATATAATCAAAACCCAGAAAATATACAAGGAATGCAAGAGAAATATGTAAGACCCAATTCATATATCAACAAATAAAGAGGTTCTACTGCATACCAATATGCAAATTTGAAACTTCAGTTTTTGGCTACTGCCGAAACAACCACTGGACATTACAATGTTGCTCCAAATCATCAAGAATCACAGAGTATCATGCGTTCATTATTAATGGCAATACAATAGGCCTTGGAGGCCTCATACAAAGCAAACAAACCCTACCCACAATGAGCAGTAAGCTCCACACTCTCCCACGTCAAGCCTAGTGGTGAACGACCATGGCTGGAAGGGTCGAACAGTCGAACGGAATGTCACAAGCCACCAAAATTCCTCTGCGAAGTGTTGTAGGCTGTCAACAAAGAGGAGTGATCAGATTAGGAAGAGGTTTATGCAAAGAACCACCTCAAAATGCCCTCCAGCTTGGTACGACTGGGCTGGGTAATCCATCCAGCTCGCTGCACTAAAACAAAGTCCCCAAATGTATATTCTACCTTCGATCTCAAATGAACTGCTCTCCAAACTGCTATGAAGAACTCACGTGAAATGCAAGAGGAATCCTCACTATTTTATCCAATTTCTGTCAAACGAACTCCATTGAAGCACATATGCGAATGCTGAATACATCCACTCACAGGGCACCGTTGGGTGGTCTTCCACACCTGTAGAATGCTGTTACCTATGGAGGTTTCCATCTCCACAAGCCTCTGGTTTAAATCCTCAAACCCCACAATAGCAGACTCTAGTAGAGCTCAAAGTAGAAGATATCATAAGCAAGCCTTCAAATGAGGCACTTTTCCCTCTTTAAAAACTCTCCAAGAGGAACGTTTACTTTGGAGGGAAATATCACTTTGAATTTCACTTTCAATATTTCCCAATGTGAGCGTTCCAAAAAGTAACTTAAGTGACCCTTTAAATATTTCATTTTTATCACTTAACCAAACGGCTAGCCCATCGGAATTCTATGATGGACTAACCACGAGCCTAGAAGGGGACATTACAAATGTGTGGAGGGAGGTGTAGGGTTCGAATAAATAATGAGAGCTTAATTAATTCCCTTCCTTGCTTTCTTCATCAATTAACAACAAATAGGATGGATTAATTTTTCCATTGATCTAAAATTGAATGGTTTTCTTAAAGATGATCTAAAAATTTAGATTTAGCTTTACTTATTCACTAAAAGATGCAAGCCTAAAGATCATCTTCTTACTAATTTAAAAGTTGTGTACAATATGTACATGCAATAAGCAATAGGTATAACAATTATGTAAGGTAAAGCTAAATAGACCCATTAAGGGAGTTATGTCTATAATATTCCTTCATTTCTTTATTGAGGAAAAAAATGATGATTTATTTCACCAATACAAGACCATCACATTAGAATAGGAAAGAAAATAGAATATTGATGAGAGGAGGGTGACTGATGCCTAAAATAGTGAAGTGGGGGGAGCAGGAGCCACCCTTAGATATCTGGTTCGTGGGTTTCATGGTTGTGGAGATGGCACATGAAGGTTGCTTATAATACAGATTGCTAGGAAAAATTTAGAACCAAGGGTTATGATACGGAGTACAAATTGTTGGTGTATAGTGATTATAATGTACATGCATAGTTTTCATGGGGTGGGACTTATCTTCCTTTTCTAATGGAATTTCTCCATGTAATATTGAAAAATCTACCCATAACTCTCCAAGTTGCCATCATGTGGCTCACATTTCAAGAAGATGCCACCAAGTTCTTTTTAATTAGTGAAACTATGCTATGGGAAAGAATAGTAGACAAGTTTAAAATATGATTATGTATACAAAAAGAATAGAGATGACCGATTGGCCATCTAACTTGACGACCTCATCATAGAATAAATGATAGAAATAAAGTGTCTATTTAAGGTGCTCTTAGAGAAGGAACCAAACAAAAGCAGAGTGACATTTCTACGGGCATTTGTTCTAGTGATCTACATGCCCTAGGCATAGGGCCTCTTGGAGATCATCATAAATTATTAGACCTCATCCAATTAAACCATGTCAAATTGAATGAAAAGTATTGGGCTACTAATAGAAACCTTATAATACCATTTTCTTTTTAAAGTAGTGTCAAAGAGTTCACGGAATTGGGAAAATATAAAATAATATGATTAAATTCACACCATGATCTTCATTTGCAAGAAAACAAATTTCAAAGGAACATTTGACATCTTCAACATTTTTGAGACAAACTAATAAAATTTGACAAGTACCTGTGTCAGATGATACAAGCCAAAAAAGGTTTTTGAAAAGGACACATGTAGGAAGAAAAGCTATGGTCCAAGCATACATTTTAGTATAATTTTCTTAAAAATATATATATGGGATAGGACCCACTACCCTCCCATGTTCCAATAGCCGCCATGGTGTAGCACACCTAACCCCCCAATTAAATATATGAAAAAAATAGTAGTTTCAAGAAAGAATATACTAGTAAAAATTTAATAAAGAACCAATACATGTCTACATATGAATGTGTACTTATACACTTCACATGTCACATCAAAGAAACAACCGATCATATGGTGGCACATAAGCTAATCATAAGGCGACCAGTAATAAGTACCTTGGTGCACATGTTTCGGTCTAACTTTTTTTGGGTGTTTTTGAACAACTTAGCGAAGATGTAGTTGATTAGGCTACATTGTTTATACCCAGAAATCAAAACACTAGCTTTAAGCTCTTAAGTCACATATGAAGAAATCCAAAAAAATTTGTAAAAATATGATGTACCATTTAGGAGCTTAGGGTGCACGAAGTTAGGGTGGATGGGTACTGGGCCTTCTCCCCTAGAAACAATAACTCTAGTTAAGGTATAATGCCCACTCTTGTGTTTGTCTTGTGTGCTTTCTGATTCATATAATATATGTTATATTGAGTGCTTCATCATATTATGAGTCATTGCATCAAACTTACTGATGAGGCTTGTTGTGCCATTGAGGTGTTCTAATGGTGTATTTTGGATGCTTTTATGGAGATGTTTGTACGACAATTGAGGTGTTTCTGATGAGGTTATGTTTTGACATTGTTTTTTCAACTATACATTATGGGATGCATATGTTGTGCACGTGTATGTGAGATCATTTCAATGTTCCAATGTTATGAATTATGGTTGATTATACATCTTGATCCTTGATCATGCTAGTCATAGATGATTTACAGTTAGGGTAATTTTATTATGTTGCTTCGACTATTATTATGTGGAGCAGGTATCTTGATGTTTGAATTGAGTGTGCAGGAAATTTATAGGTTTTAGACCAATGGTTGGTATGTGAAGAGGTTGACATGGATTACGCTTAGTCGTCTCACTTTACTTAGTTCTTGTGTTGTGAATCCCTGTGAAAACTTAGATTCGAATCAGTGGCAATTCTGGAGTTTGCATGTTGTGGAAATCTGTAAAGTGTTGTTGAGTCTTTTGCATGTGTTTATTTTATCTTTTCATTGCATTTAAATTTACTTTAAAATATGTGTTTACTATGTTTCTAGAATATTTAATGCTTGTGTCAAAAATATAATATTTATGCCTTAGTAGGAAAAATGTTTATTGCATTATTATATTTTGGTATAAGAAATTATATGAATTTAATTATTCGTCGAAATGGGATATTTGGCTTAGCGAAATATTTGCTAGTTAAAATACAATTTCATTTATTTGGTTTAATTTCCTGGACATTGGAAAGGTATCAATTAGAATTAAGTTAGCCTATAGTCTATTTAATCTTTTTCAATTATTGATTTTCTTGAAAATATTATTTGGCAAAGGTGAATATTTGAAATAGAGAAATTAGAAAAGAAATAGAAAGAAAAAGTATAAAAAGGAAAAAGGGCTTTTGTATTATTCAAATTCTTCACTTCTCATTTTAAACAACCCTCTTCTCTCTCTAAAAAAACAAAAAAACATTGAATCTCTTGGAAGAAAGGGTTTTGGATTTGGTGTTTGTGGCAAGGAGTGTTAATTGGTATGGCTGCATCAAAGAAGAGTTCTTCTCCATTGCTTGTGTTGTTCATTGAAAGTATTCTTCGTCTTTGTATTTTAATTTAAAATTTGAAATTGGAATTAGTTTCTTCCTCTTATCATGCCCACATTAGGTGGAGTCATATGGCCATGCTATTAGAAGAGTAATTTAGCTTCAATTTCTAGTCTTAAACATTTATGTTTTAATTTTTTAAAACTTGTATTTTGAGGCCAAGTTATGGAAAATTTTTCTAAAGCCATGTGTTGGAGATTTGGAAAAATTAATTGAAGGGGTAGGTTGTGGTGCAGGGGCACTAGGTGCTTCATTATTACCCATTTTTGGTATTTTTGTAATTTTGGGTTGAAAATGGGTTTTAGTGGTTAATAAGGCCATTTATTACCATCTCCTATGTATTCAATTCATTTTTGGTTGTGGGTTAGTCATTGGTAGGAAAAGTTGGAAAATTGCTAAAAAGTTGTCAAAAAGATGTCATGAAAAGTGGTTAAGTGGTGATTAAGGCAAATTAAAAGATGGGGTCAGTTACAAACATGAGGAAGGATGGAAATTGTATAAATTTGATCCCAAACTTGTTTTTGGGGTGTTGTTAAAACATTTGAGCAAAGTTTGAAGCATTTTGAGTAAGATTTTTTGTAGTTTTCCTGTAAAAAAAATGTTGTTCTTTTGCTTTGTACGACCTGGTACACCATAGTATGGCCCTAAAAATGATTTCATGATGTAGAGTTATGTTTTATCTTTCATTTGCAACTGGTTTGATGAATTTTCAATTTGATTTGTGGAAGTTATGAGTTTTTTTGTAAAAACTGTCAAAAACCCTGCCTAGGGTTTCTAGTCAACTTGTTTTGATCATATCTTGAAATCCATATGGTGAAAAATCATGAAATTTTGTTAGAAATTATATTTTTATATATATTTCATGTTTTCAAAGTTTCAGATCCCTATCTTTTGGTTTGATATGGTTTTTGTTTAGCAGCTCTATTCTTGACTGTGTGACGGGATAGTCATAAAGGGTAGCAAAAAAAGGGTAAATTGTTTGCAAATCTCAGAAGAATGGATTCATGGCTATTGTAGAATGTTATTGAGAGTGTGTATGAAGGTCTTAAATACCTGTTCAAGGATTTTTTTGAGCTTTCTTGGCTATTATATGACAAAATGCAATGACTGTCCTATAAGGATTGTGTATGACAGTATTGGTGCAACAATTAAAGGTTGAACAAATCCAAGTCTAAAAGTGTTGTTTGTGTATATTCTTTGTTGGGAAGGGGTCTTAGAAGGTCTTACAGACCTGGTAAAGGTGTTGGATATCAATGTTGGCATTTAGATGACAAAATGTCATGACTGTCCCAAGTAGATTGCATGAGCCATTAAAGCCATCAAACCGTGACCAGTCTAGTGTGAACCTTTTTGGTGTGTGTAGATCTTGAAACCTCCTTAAAAGAACTTGTATGCAAGGTGTAAGGATTCCCACATCAGTGGTTAAGTGTTAAAAATCGTTTGTTATTGTTGATTCTTAATCCAATGAAGTTGTCTCTATTAGGAGCAGCAATACTAGAAGTTGTGAGCCAATGAGTTGTTGTATGGTTGGATCATCACCACATAAAAGTGTCCAAGATCATGTTCAAGATATTTTGAGCCCCAAGCAAGTCTACCATGTCATCTGCATTTGTTCAAACAAGTTAGTTCAAAGCCCCAAATAAGGTCAATGCTAGAGGCCTAGTGAAGTGCACTTAGGAGCATGATTGAGAAATGTGTAAGAACACTTTGTCTTTTTGAAAAGTTGTCCTAAAGAAGGTTATTCCTCTGCATCAGGTTGTTGCACATTTTTAGATCAAAAGGGTATCTTTGAAATTTAGAAATTTCTTTTATTTTAAAAGTTATAAATTTGTATATATTCTTGGGAATTAATGGAGGCTTGGCAATTTTTATGGTTTTGAACTCTTTAAAGAAAAATAGAAAAATTGCCTTTTAGACATCAAATGAATGAATTATTTTGTGAAATGAGTTGCCTCCTTGATATTTGATAATTTTGCATCTTTTGCTAATATGTCATGAATTAATGCATCGATTTACGTGTCAAGACAAAATTATAGATTTGAAGTGTTGGATTGTTAGGATTGAGGTATAAGATTATAAAGGAGTGACTCTCGCATGTGTTGTCATGATACAAAGGGATCAATAGAACAAACAGGTGGAGAGTTGTTAACAAGTGATAATTTTATTATACATTAGGTCAACAAAAATGAATTAAACAAGAGTTTTTGCTCTATGATGCAAATGCTTGTAGAGATTGGTCATAGTGAGCTAAGGATAAGGCAAGATCCCATGAAAGAAGGAGATGACTTGTAGACATTTATCTTATCCTACCTAAGTAATAAAAATAAACTACCTAAGTAAACTTAATAAGATGCAATTAAATAATTACACTAACAAATTATAGTAGGGAAAACCAAAAAATAACACCAATGAGACAAAGCAAGACATAGACAAAGAGGAAAAAACATACACTTCATTATGGGCATGAAAACAACCATAATTGCACAAGAAAACTAAAGGCAAAGAGTACATACATCAGCAACAAAAACCATCAACACTATGAGAAAAGTGCTTCAAATACTGTCCATGGACAAATAGCTCCATAAGATCACTATCCAAGCTCTTGATGTAAAAAGTTCCTTAGCCACACTTGTTTGCAATCTCATAAGGGCCAATCCAGAGAGCCTCAAACTTCCCATGCTTCCTGAAAGTGTTTTCCCCATGTAAATCATTATGTTATGGTATATTGCTTTTGTGTTTGTTTCCTTGTAACTATATGATTAGTTTAATTTTTACACATACCTCCTCTCATATATTAGTGTAGGAAGCATATTCCACACCTTTTCTTCCTTTAATTTGGTATCAGATCCCAATCACCTTGGATTATAGGTGTTAGGGACAAGGTTTTTTTAGTAATCTTGGATTGAGTGGGAGCTTGTATAGAAGAAGATCTTATTGCAAGAAAAAGGGAAAGCACATCAAGGATAGAAATGGAGAAGATCTTGGGCATAAAATTTGAGCTTTAGAAGCTCAAGATGGAGGATATGCTCATGGATAGAGATCTATGGGATACAATATCCATAGCCAAACTTAATGCTACATCACAACAAGACTGAGAAAAAATGGATAGAAAATTGAAGGGCCTCATTAGGCCCTATTTAACATACTCCATATTGTTGAATGTACATGAAGAAGACACCACTTTAGCTCTATTGAAGAAGTTAGGTGAGATTTTTCAAGATAAATCATTTGTAAATAAACTTTTCTTCAGAAATATGTTATATATCCTTAGGATGGAGGATGGTGGTTCTATGGTTGACCACTTGAATGCTTTCAACATGATTGTTGTAATGCCCCAAGATTTCACCCAAGGCATTAATTCAGTTAACACACAAACACAGATATATATATATTTTTGTTTAAAGATATTACAAGTGTCAACACACTATACATACACTCATGCGACACACATGAGTGATGTAATCACAAGACAACGACATCATTTGTTCTCATCAACAGTATCAGCGGAAGACTTCACTGAAGTTGCCCAAACAGGTTGCACAAAGTTTGACTACATTTACAAACACCAGAGAGAGGTCAATAACCATGACATGTTCACCAAAATTCAAGTTAAAGTTGACAAAAAAGGGCAAAAGTACTATTTTAGAGTACAATTTCACCAAACAACAAGGATAAACACCTCCGGGCAACCTGGCAAAAACTTTAGGTAAAAGGAGAAAGTCACTGCTAGGGACACTAGAACCTGACACTATCATCCTGAGGAAACTAGCACCCAACGCCTGTGTCCTGAGGACTGCAGTGCCCAGCGCTTGGGTCCTCCTGTACCCTGTCCCAAAAGTACATAAAAACACTAAAAATGTCCAAAATTGAGCAGAACAACCCAAAATTGCTTGAAAACATAGGGGCATGTGTTAAACATAATAACACATCATATTTAACCATCACAAGCAAGAATTGATTCATTTTAAGCACCAAAATATGATTTTTTCATTTTATACCCTTTTTCATTCAAATGCATAAAAAGAGAAAGACATGATGTTTCTAAAACATGCCTTCGACACCAACGCCGAAGCACCAAGCCAATCAATAAATTACCACCATTTAAGATGATGATTTGATGGATGAGGAATGAGAGTAGATTAGGGATGATGGGTTTGGGATGGGATATTGTGTTGATATTTTTGAGAGCAATCCTAGATTTATTTTAGCAAAAGGGGATATTTTCACCAAGGTAAGAAAGACCAAGGTGATGATACATATTTGTCTTTGCATGGACTAAACCCGCAAATAATAGGATGATCCCATGCATGCCCAAGATAGTACAATCTTGCCTAGATGAGGGAAGGGGACTCATAGCATAAGTCCTTAGTACATAAATGGTATGATGAACCTTAGATGCAAAAGGAAAACAATATGCTAGAACCAACCCTACATTTCACAAGATATGAATACTAGACTTGGAGTAATGAAACCAACCCACAAGCACAATATACAAAAGCAATGATCATACCCCATTCCAGGTGTTTTTTTTCCACATACCATGATATAGTGAGATCAAGGTAGTTTTGAAGTGATCATTAGAATGAGACAAAAGATAAAATCAATAACCAAAAAGACCAATTTGACCAAACAAATAGCCATTGTATCTCTTGCCAAGATAATTGTTGATTTGATGGATTCTACCTATTGTAGGAATGATATATCTGTTAAGGCAGGGATCGATTGGATGATAAGGGTAAAAGTCAAAGGATGGGAAAAAAGATATAGGCCATGTGTCATGATTGTATTTGGTTTGTTGATTGACAATTTTTGCATGAGATATGATGCTTTTGGAAGTATGCTTAGCAAGTGTATCGTGTTTGGATCAACTGTAAGCTTAGGGAACATGGACAATCCAAATGGGTTGGATGGGTGCATCATATGTACCTACGTACTAGATATTTCATATTCTAGACTGCCTACATACCCTATATCCATGGGATCAAGGCACATAACGATGCAGATGATGATGATATGTAGTTCTGGTTTGTAGTGATGATGTACGGATAGTTCCGGATGGGTTGGATGATTTGGGTGATGATGGAATGATGATTGGGATGAGTTGGATGATGCTGATGTTGGAATGATTGGGATGAGTTGGATGATTTGGATGATGATGACGTTGGAATGATTATTTTTTGGATTTTTTTATTTTCTAATGTTTTTGGGTTTTTGGGATATTTTGATTGTTTTGGATTTTTTAAGTTTTTTGATTTTTTTGGATTTTGGTGATTTTGTAATGTTTTTGTATTTTTCTGGTTTTCTGCCTCAGATGGGTGATGAGGGGATGGGCTGGGTGATGTTGAATGTTTGTTATTCCAAGCCATGGGATGGGGATGGTATGGAGTGATATGGATGAAGGTGAGGACTTATTAGATATTAGAAATGACCACTACACATGGCACCTAAGATAGGTTTTCACCATGGTACTTATCCAAGGCATCACTGAAGTGATTTTCACCATTGGACGGCTTTATTGCACTCAATTTTTCTCTTGATTTTTTAAATTTATTTTTATTTTTAATTTTTGGTTTATTTTTGATTTTTTCATACTTTTGATTGGGATATCTAAATGGGTTAAGCATAGAACTTCTTAAGGTGCATGATATTCATCGGCTCATCCAGAGGCTGCCCCTCAGGTGTTGCAAGCTAATAGGTTCCGTAATATATAACTAGCTTTGATGACATATGGTCCTAACCAATTAGGCTCGAACTTGCCTTTCTTGTGATGCTCTTGTAGGTTCCTCTGATTTTCCATAAGGACTATATCGCCCATCTCAAACTGATGGGTCTTGATCTTCTTGTTATAGCTTCTGCATAGGTGATTCTGTTAAGCTTGTAGGTGGTTAAGAGCATTGAGACACTTCTCATCCAATAGTTATAGCTCATTTATGCACGCAACCTGATACTCTTCCTCATCAATAAGATTCTGCACTGAGATTCTGAGAGAGGGGAGCTCGACCTCGATGGGGAGGATGGCTTCAAAACTGAATACCAAGGAATACGGTGTAGCTCTTGTGGGGGTACGAATGCTGGTGCGATAGGCCCAAAAGGTGGGATTAAGCTATAGGTGCTAGTCACGACCAACTTCATTTACTGTCTTCTTCAAAATTCAGAGGATGGTTTTATTGGAAGCTTCGACTTGACCGTTACCTTGAAGGTAATATGGGGTGGAGAGATAATGTTGTATATGGAATTTTTGGCAAAGGTCACAAACTTCTTGGTTCTTAAATAGTTTCTTGTTGTCAGTGATGATGGCGAGAGGGATGCCATAATGACATATGATGTAGTGCAGGATGAATTTGGCTATTTGGGTTTTGGTAGTGAAAGTGAGAGGAATGGCTTCTACCCACTTAGTGAAGTATTCGGTAGTGATGATAATGAACTTATGTCCATTAGAGGAGGGTGGGTAGATATTTCCCACGAGATTGAGCCCCCACTATGAAAAGGGACATGGAGTTGTGATCGGTTGCAATTCTTGAGACGAAGCGTGGATGCGATCTCTGTTGAAATACACCAAACAACTAAGAGGGGGGTGAATCAGTTGTCTTCAAAACTTTGATCACTAATGAACATTACCACATCAAACACTTGTTCACTGTTATTTAGATTTAATCATGAAAGCATGAAATAAAAAAATTAACATAACAACATCATCAAAACATGAGACACTAGGTTTTTTACATGGAAAACCTTAAAAGGGAAAAACCACGGTGGGTGTTAGTCCATAGAAATATATAAGTTATAACAATACCAAAAATAGAGGCTCACTGCCCAATATGCTCACTGCAAATGTTTAGGCTCACTGCCAAAGGTTGGTGAACTGATTTGATATCATCTACTCCATGCCTGGGTTCAGTTCCATTGAAGCACAATATATCTCCTCTGCTATGCTCTTTTACACTTTCACACTTATCTTTTCATTTTCATACTTGGATACCTTTTTTGCAACCACATTACATGATTTTATAAAATTAATCAACCTTGGAATGTACATCAAGGTCGACATTACGTTCATCAACCATTTGAACAATCTCCAAGGTCAGCATTACAAACATACATGGAAATAGGTCTGGACCTAAATAAAACTAGCTAAGGGAAAAATGTATGCGGATCATGTTATGCCTTAGCTGGGACTCAAATGCAATCTTCCATGCCATGACACGCTTTCACAATCTTCGATGCATCTCCGCAAGTAGTGAAAACAACCAAGTCGACCAAGACTAGTGTTAACACTAAATCTTCTAAGAACAGTCTTCATCTATGATCTGAATTTCTCTTTGCGGACCAATCCAAATGTAGGAACACGATCAAGAAACATCCATAAGCACATTGTAATCACCAAGAACATCCGCACAACCTTAAACTAATTTGTTAGGAGGATTTTTCAAACCAGAGCACTTAAACAACACTGTCAGCCACTGTCATAAAGAAAAGATTTCTTGCGGACCACCAAATCACAAACCATTGGAGTTGAAGGCACTTGTTATCATCACAAACTTGATTCTAGAACTGCAGACTGAAATACTTAACTGCAGAGGAATGCGGAGCATAACACATTCTCCCTGTCACCACCAAATATACAAAAAAATTAGTTTTCACTATGGTGAACATAACTAATTCAAATATTCATATCGAAGGATCAAACTTGAGATATAGCATCTTCAAACATGTCTTTAAATAAATCCATAGACAAAGATATTCATTCTATAGGAAATGCAGAGCAATCTATTGGACTGTTCTTTTGTAGACAAAGATATTCTGCAACACATTGTTTCCACCGGAGAAGCATATTTTCTCAATATCCTCAATATCAGGATCTCCAATTAGGCAAATACAAAGCATATAACTCATTACAAGAAAGCATCAAAACAAGAACACAGTTGACACCAATGACAACACTGATATGTTGACATCATTGACAACACTGATTAGGCACACACTTGCAACAATCTCCCCCTTTATCATTGATGGCAACATATGATGTGAAAAACTGTAAAGACCATCAAGATAAGATTATCCCTCTTTCTCTTTACACATATGCACTCTTTCTTCTCTAAGTTTTTCACATGATTTCTCTCCCCCTTTGACATCAATGGAAAAGGGCACATACTTGCATGCTCTGCTCTGATCCATTGAACTTTCTATGTTATCAACACTTTCTTTATCAAGAACATCTAGCTACTCCCCCTAAGAGGTAGCCCTCAAAACATCAATCCAAATTAAAGAATGAGACTTTGAGCACCACTGGACTGATGCATTCCTATGCATCTTAGTTCAGAGAAGGAAGGGTAATGACCCCTAACTTTTCTTTAAGATACTCAAAAGTATCCTTAGGTAGAGGCTTAGTGAAAATATCTACAATCTAATCCTTAGTGGACACATATTCCAACTTTACTTCATTTTTTGTCACTTTTTCTCTCAGAAAGTGATACCTTATAGAGATATGCTTTGTTCTTGAGTGCATCACTAGGTTCTTTGAAATGTTTATAGCACTTGTATTGTCACAGAAGATTGCAACTGGATCTTCATACACAACTCTTATGTCCTTCAACGTCTGCTTCATCCATAACACTTGAGTACAACATGTTACTACAATATACTGTAGTTGACAAAGGGATTGAATCTTGCTTCTTGCTCAGGCATGAAACCAATCTATTACCCAAGAAGAAAGCACCTCCACTTGTACTTTTTTGTCATTAACATCTCTGGCCCAATCTGCATCTGTATAAGCGCTAAGAGTGAAATCATTATCCTTTGGATACCATAAGCCATGATCTGGTGTGCCTTTTAAATACCTCAAGATTCTCTTAACTGCCATCACATGTGACTCTCTTGGTTCAGCTTGAAATTTTGCAACAAGACAAACTACATGCATTATATCAGGTCTGGTTTGAGTTAGATAAAGCAATCCTCCAATCATGGATCTGTACCTTTTCTAATCAGTTTTGGGTGATTCATCATTTTTGCTCAACTTGTAGCCAATTGCCATGAGAGTACATATCGATTTAGAGTTTTCCATCCCAAACTTCTTCAACAACTCTTTCACGTATTTGGACTGAGATATGAAAATTCCTTTATCTGATTGATTAATTTGTAGACCTAAAAATAAATTCATTTCACCAAACATAGACATCTCAAACTCATTTTACATTTCACCTGCAAACCTCATGTACATGCCTTCATTACCTCCAAAGATAATGTCATCAACAAAGACCACAACAATCAGGATCTAGTTATCATTGATTTTGAAATACAAGTTGTTGTCAGTAGTACCTTTACTGAATCCTAATTGCAACAAATACTTGTCTAGCCTTGCATACCAGGCTCTGGGGGCTTCCTTCAGTCCATACAAGGCTTTATTTAATCTGCACACCATATCACCTTGTTTTGATAATTGACATCCTTCTAGTTGCTCAATGTAGACCTCTTCTTCCAGCTCACCATTCAAAAATGCAAATTTGACATCCATCTGATACACTTTGAAGTCTTTGAATGCTACAAATGCCAAAAACATTCTAATTGCTTCAATTCTTGCCACATGAGCATAGGTTTCCTCAAAATCTATTCCTTCAACCTGAGAGTATCCTTTGCATACCAATCTTGCTTTGTTCCTTACTACTTCTCCATTCTCATTCATCTTGTTTTTGAAAACCCATTTGGTTCTAATCACATTCTTATCAGCAGGTCTAGGAACTAGTTCCCAAGTTTGATTCTTTTCTATCTGCATCAGCTCCTCTTCCATGGATTTTACCCAATTTTCATCATTGCAGACTTCATTCACAGTTTTAGGTTCAATTTTTGTAAGCAAACAATAATTCACCTGTTCTTCTGTAGCTCTTTTCCTTGTTAATACCCCTTTGCTTTTGTCTCCTATAATCTGATCTTTAGAATGATTAATTCTTACATACCTGGGAGTCTTGGCAGTGCTTTTCGGAGCCTTTTATTCTTCATCTTGACTGTCTTCCTGATCAACTTTTTCTTCATTTGTTATAGCAGCAGGCTCATCTGATTCATAGCCACTCAGATCTAAAATTCTACCTTTATCTTCATCCACCTTCACATTTGCACTCTCAACAATCTTTTTCAGCCTTTTGTTGTAGCACTGGTAGGCCTTACTCTTGGTAGAGTATCCAAGGAAGATTCCTTCATCACACCTTGCATCAAACTTCCCTAGATCTTCATCTCTTCTGATATAGCATTTGCTTCCAAAAAC
Source organism: Cunninghamia lanceolata (assembly GCA_027924645.1). Classification (NCBI taxonomy): domain Eukaryota; kingdom Viridiplantae; phylum Streptophyta; class Pinopsida; order Cupressales; family Cupressaceae; genus Cunninghamia; species Cunninghamia lanceolata. Next base: position 886,357 of record BSBN01001495.1, on the reverse strand, counting down.
TTTGAAGTATTTTACTGTAGGAATTCTTTCGTACCACAATTCATAAGGAGTTTTAGTACCATTACCTTTCACTTGAACCCTATTTTGAATGTAGACAATAGTATGTATAGCTTCTTTCCAGAAAACTTCCGCTAGATCTCCTTCCTTCATCATTGTCCTAGTAGCCTCTTGAACTATCTTGTTCTTTCTTTCCACAACTCCATTCTACTGAGGAGTCCTAGGTACAAACAACTATCTCTTTATCCCTTACTCTTACAGAAAATGTTGAATTTATTTGATGTGAATTAACCTCCACTATCAGACATCAAGCATTTGATTTTTAGTTCTATTTCATTCTCCACCATTGCCTTGAAAGATTTGAACTTCTCTAGGGCTTCTAATTTTTGAACTTCTCTAGGGCTTCTGATTTGTCTCTTAGAAAAATAACCCAAGTCATTCTAGAATAATCATCAATCAGCAACATGAAATACCTGTCACCTTTTAGACTTCTCACCCTTGTTGGAACACATAGATCTATATGCACTAGATCCAGCAAACTGACAAAGAATTGCTCTTTTCTATTGAAACTTGTTCTTGTCTGCTTCCCCAACTGACATTCCTTACAAGTGGTATTTGTGGGTTTCACAAGCTTTGGTAAATCTCTCACAGCCTGACCTAAACTTATCTTCAGCAAATTATCAAAGTTTATATGACACATCCTTCTATGCCATAACCAACTCTCATCTGCTTGGGCCAATAAATAGTAATCATTAGTTCCTCTTAACTGGTAACTGTTACCTCTAGTCTTCTTACTGGTAACAATCACTGTTCTAGAGCTTTCCATGATTTTGCACCCATTATCTTTGAATGTCAGATCATATCCTTTGTCACACATCTGACCAACACTCAAAAGATTATGCTTTAGACCCTTCACACATAAAACATTATTAGTGTTGTGCTTTCCATCAAAAGAAATAGATCCTTTCCCACAAATCTTACCAACTGCATTTTCTCCAAACCTAACTAGTCCTCCATCATAGTTTTCTAAACTCACAAACTTACTTTTGTCACCAGTCATGTGATGTGAACATCCACTATCAATAATCCATTCATCCTTATCTTTCTCCACCTGAACAACCAAAGTACTTTCCTCCACTGGCTTTTCCTCCTTTACACAACTAGTAGGATTAGTAGATACATGTTCTTATTTAATAGAAATAAACAAGCATTCATTTGCACTAGTACTAGCATCATCAGATTCATCATCTGTCACACCTTCATCATCAAGATCTCTAACATAATAGTATTTCTTTGGAACCCTAGGTCTATTCTCAAATCTTTTTCTATTCCTTTCAATTCTTTCAGGACATCTAGAAGCATAGTGATGAAGGGGGTTAAATCATAAAACACACAACAATAGAAATTACACACACAAAATAGAACTTTCTTTATTGATTTGGACAACTTATTACATTACAGAAGCTCAAATACAATTAGAGGAATCAACCTTCCAAAGGCTGCAACACATTACAACTTCCTATTCCGAGCCTCTAGAATCATCTGCCTTCTGTAACCCCAAATCAGCTAGCGTTTCTATTTTCCTACCTATTCTTGACTCTACACTTCTCCCCCTTAACTCTACTACTGCCCAGGGTTCCCAAAAATGGTTATTAATAGCCTCTTTGGCGGCCAACAACCTAATTTTGAAATTTGCTTCTCCCTCCAAAAATAGGTCAACTTCCGGGAGCCATAACTTTTGATCCAGGTGTCCGATTGACAAATCATTTTATGCGTCGGAAAGCTCGCAAAGTGCTCTACACGCTAAGAACCTACTCTATCGGTTCAGGCCATTTTTGGGGCCGTACGGGGCCGTTTAATGCCTCAAACCTGAGTTTGAATAATTTTCAAGTGTTTTTCAGGAAACATAAACTTTAATATCTTTTAGCTCGCAAATAGTCTTTGTGTGATTCCTTCGCCAAATGTCTTATTTTTTAGTTATGAAACTTCCTATAAAATTTCACTTGATTCTGTGCCCAAATGCAAACTTTCTAAAAATAACAGGTTGCTATTTTTAGCAGTTTGGAAAAACTAAAAGTTCTACATCATTATTCAAGCGATTATGAAACCATAACCATAAGTTTTGAAAAGAAATAGAAAGAACATCAACAATTTTGAAACACATATTTTTTTGGGTGATGCAAGATTGCCCTTACACCACTGGATGCTCCTGCATCAGACACCTAGGGTAATTTGAGAAGTGAGCCTGTCACGTCTCAAGTGTTGGTGTGAGGAAAACCCAAACGGTCAACCTCTGCCTTAGACAACCAAGAAGAATCTTCAATAGGCCTTCCTTTCCATTTCACTAGATATTCTTCAAATTGCCTATTTCAAGTACTTCCCACATGGCTATCCAAGATCTTTTATATCTCCTCTGTTGAAGTAGATGCCGGAATACTCCACTATTTTTTTGTTGGTCCATCCTCTGTTCCACCTTCATGATATTCTAATAAATCAACAATGTTGAAAATAGGGGAAATGTTGATCTCACTCAGCAGCTCCACCTCATATGCATTTTCTGAATCATGTTTCTTCAAAATTTTGCATGGTCCAAATTTCTTCATTTTTAGCTTATTGTATGTACCAATCGGGAACCTTTCTTCTCTCAAGTGAACCATGACTTCATCTCCTACTTGGAATTCCTTATATCTCCTCTTCTGATCTGCTTTAGCCTTGTACTGAATATTCATCTTATTAATGTGCTTTTTCACCTCTTCATGCAAATTCTTCATGTGTTCTGCAAAGTCTTCAACCTCGGCACTTGTCTTTTCTCCTTTGTCCAGATTCCTTAACTCTAAAGCATTTCTTGGACTATTGCCATAAACAATTTGGAAAGGTGATTTACTAGTACTCCTATTAACAGAATTGTTGTAAGCAAATTCTGCCTGTGGTAAAATCAAATCCCATCCCTTGGGCTTATCTCCTACTAAGCATTGTAGCAGGTTACCCAAACTCCTATTCACCACTTCCGTCAGTCCATCAGTCTGTGGATGGTGTGCAGAACTAAACTTCAAATCTGTCTTCAACTTCTTCCACAATGTCTTCCAGAAATAACCAACAAACTTGGTATCTCGATCTAAAATTATGCTCTTTGGTAGACCATGTAATCTCACCACCTCTCTGAAAAATAATTCAGCAATATGGACAGCATCATTAGTCTTCTTGCAAGGAATGAAATATGCCATCTTCGAGAATCTATCCACCACCACAAAAATAGAATCATGTCCTCTCTGTGTCCTTGGTAAACCAAGAACAAAATCCATACTAATATCATCCCACGGCTTCTCTGGTACAGGTAGTGGCTGATATAGACCTGTATTCTGACTTGCTCCTTTCGCCATCTGACATACTCTGCAACTCTGCACAAATTTCCTCACATCCTACTGCAACTGTGGCCAATAATAATTTTCACCAACAATAGCAATGGTCTTATCTCGACCAAAGTGTCCAGCCAATCCTCCACTATGCTTCTCCTTAATCAGGTTCTCTCTCATGGAACTCCTCGGAATGCACAACTAGCTTCCTCTAAACAACATGCCATCTTGGATTATGAAATCCAACCATTTTGTCCTGTCCAAAGTAACAGGTTCCAAACCAACTTTCTAGGCCTTTGCAAAATCTGGATCTTCAGGATACAAACTTTTGAGCTCATCAAACCCAACAACCTCTATTTTCATTTTTGTCAACAAATTTTGCCTTCTGCTCAAGGCATATGCAACTCTGTTGGACTTCCCACTCCTGTGCTTCAAAACAAAAGTATAGCTTTGCAAAAACTCAACCCATTTTAAATGCCTTTGGTTTAAATTTTCTTGACTATTAAGATACTGCAAAGCCTGATGATCAATATATTAAACAAACTCTTTTGGCAACAAATAATGTCTCCATTTCTTAGCAACTGATCCTTGGTGACCTCTTTCACAGTCATTACTTCTTCAATTGTAGCTACCTTGTGATTGTAGGATTTAGGTAATGACCTAAGAATTTTCATCACAAATTCCTTCTCCTCAATAGTTACTCCCATAGCTTTGATTCCAATGGCAAGTTCATCAATCTTTTGCATGTAGGATGTTAAGTTTTCATCTTCATCCATCTTTAAACCTTCATATTTAGCTTTCAGTCCCTGTAATTTGGCATTTTTTACAGATATATCTTCATACAAATTTTCCAACTTTTCCAAGACTTCTTGAGCAGTTTCATAATCCATGACTTTTATCAAATTAGAGTCCATCAATGCACTTAACAGAGCATCTCTAGCTTTTATATTTAACTCATATTCTTTGATTTCATCTTTAGTTGTCAGACCATTTGGAGGCATGGTATATTTAGTCTTTGTCGCTTTCCATACTCTATAACCAATACAAAGCAGATGGCTTTTCATGCGTATCTTCCAAGTCACATAATTCATTCCATCAAACTATAGAGCCTCCTTCTTGTAAGACATTATGGATCTACCTCAGGATGTTAAGCTTACCTTCGAGGAACTTAGCTATGATACCAATTGTTGAAATGCACCAGACAATTGAGAGGGGGGGTGAATCAGTTGTGTTCAAAACTTTGATCACTAATGAACATTACGACATCAAACACTTGTTCACTGTTATTTAGATTTAATCATGAAAGCATGAAATAAGAAACTTAACATAACAACATCATCAACACATGAGACACCAGGTTTTTTACGTGGAAAAACCTAAAAGGGAAAAACCATGGTGGGTGTTAGCCCACAAAAATATATAAGTTATAACAATACCAAAAACAAAGGCTCAGTGCCTTAGGGCTCACTGCCCAATATGCCCACTACAGATATTTAGGCTCACCGCCAAGGGTTGGTGAACTGATTTGATAGCATCTACTCCATGCCTGGGTTCAGTTCTATTGAAGTACAATATATCTCCTCTGCTCTGCTCTTTTACACTTTCACACTTATCTTTTCATTTTCATACTTGGATACCTTTTCCGCAACCACATTACATGATTTTATACAATTCATCAACCTTGGAATGTACATCAAGGTTAGCATTACATTCATTAACCATTGGAACAATCTCCAAGGTCGGCATTACAAACATACATGGAAATAGGTCTAGACCTAAATAAAACTAGATAAGGGAAAAATGTATGCGGATCATGTTATGCCTTAGCTGGGACTCAAATGCAATCTTCCATGCCACGACATGCTTTCACAATCTTTGATGCATCTCCGCAAGTAGTGAAAACAACCAAGTCGGCCAAGACTAGTGTTAATACTAAATATTCTAAGAACAGTCTTCATCTATGATCCAAATTTCTCTTTACAGACCAATCCAAAGGTAGGAACATGATCAGGAGACATCCATAAGCACATTGTAATCACCAAGAACATCCGTACAATGTTAAACCAATTTGTCAGGAGAATTCTTCAAACCAAAGCACTTAAACAACATTGTCAACCACTGTCATAAAGAAAATATTGCTTGCAAACCACCAAATCATGAACCATTGGAGTTGAAGGCACTTGTTATCATCAAAAACTTGATTCCAGAACTGTAGACTGAAATACTTAACTATGGAGGAATGCAAAGCATAACACATTCTCCTTGTCACCACCAAATATACAAAAAAATTAGTTTTCACTCTGGTGAGCATAACTAATTCAAATATTCATATCGGAGGCTCAAAATTGAGATATAGTATCTTCAAACATGTCTCTAAATAAATTCCAATCCGCAGATAAAGATATTCATTCTACAGGAAATTTGGAGCAATCTATTGGATTGTTCTCCGGTAGACAAAGATATTCTACAACACATTGTTTCCACTGGAGAAGAAAATTTTCTCAATAGCCTCAATATCAGGATCTCCAATTAGGCAAATACAAAGCATCTAACTCATTACAAGAAAGCATCAAAACAAGAGCACAGTTGACACTAATGACAACATTGATATGTTGACATCAATGACAACACCGGTTAGGCACATACTTGCAACAATCTCCATGTTGTTGACAAGGCAGACACTTCTTAACAAACTAGTTAGCATCATTTTCCATGGTTGGCCAGCAGTATCATGTTCATAGAATCTTCTTTGCAAGGGTAGGTCCACTTGAGTGTGCCCCAAAAATACCCTCATGTACCTCTTGCAAGGTTGTTTCAGCTTCTCAAGAATTGAGACACCTTAAAAGGGTACCATCAAGACTCTTTCGATAAAGTGTCGCTGATAAGGGAAAAGCGAGAGGCTTGATGGATGAAGGATTGTTGTTGGTTGGATGAAAGGTTAGGTGGGATGATGTTGTCATGGAGGTAGTGATAAATGTCTAGGTACCATGGGGATAAGGGACCAATAATATCACACACTAACTCGGATTGTGGCACATCAAAAGTGGGCACCTATAGCTCTTCAATAAGGAATTCACATTTCTGGCTATTTTTTGCATGTCAACCAAAGATCCTATGGCAGCCATGGCATCTACTATTTTATTATTCAACCTCGGGACCTACTCAAAGTGGATCTCATAGAAATAGTCTTTGAAGTTGTCCACCATTCTTTTATAGGGTAGGATCTTATCATCTTTTGTATTATATTCATTGTTGACTTGTTTAATGACCAGCTGGGAATCACCATAGACCATAATTTTCTCAATTTTCCACTGGATGGCCATTCAGAGTCCTGTGATAAGAGCCTCATACTCTGCTATGTTGTGGGTTCATGGAAATGTTATTTTGTAGGACTTTGGTATATAGTCTCCTTGAGGGTTCATGAAGAGGATTCCTGCCCTCGAGCCTTGATGTATGTAGGATCCATCAAAATACATTTTCCACTCTTTTGTTGGTGCCACTACAAGAATTGAATCATTCAGGAACTCTGAAAGGAGTAGATGTTCAATAGGGATTGGTGCATTAGCTAGCTGGTCTAGAATGACTTGTCCTTTAATGGCCTTCCATTCTGTATATTCTATGTCAAATTCACTTAGTATCATGACCCACTTGGCCATTCATCCTATGAGAGTTGCTTTGGATAGTAGGTACTTTAGTGGATCAATTTTTTCTATGAGCTTCATCTTATGATTGAGTATGTAATGTCAGAGTTTCTGAGATGTGAAGACAATGGAAAGGCATTCTTGCTCAATGGAGGTATAGTTAAGCTCATAGGCCACTAAGGTACGACTAATGTAGTAAATAACTCTTTCTTTTCCATTCTCATCATGTTGTGCTAACAGGGCCCCTATCACTATTTCTGTTGTGGAGATATAGAGAAGTAGGGGCTATCCTTGTTTTTGTGGAATTAGGACTATAGACATTGTGAGATATTATTTCAATTGCTCAAAGACCTTTGAGCAATCCTCATCCCATGTGAATGCTGCATTCTTTTGGAGGAGATGTTGAAATGGTTGACACTTGTCTGCTAGCTGGGCTATGAATCGTCTGTTTGATTGAAGCGTTCCCTGAAGGCTACGGAGCTACTTAAGATTCTTAGGTGGAGGCATTTCAACTATTTCTTTAACTTTTGCAGGGTCAACTTCTATGCCTTTTCTTGATACAATGTAGCCTAGGAGCTTTCCAGAGGTGACTCCAAAGACACATTTCTTAGGACTGAACCTCACTTTGTAATGTTCTAGCCTGTCAAATATCTTAGCCAACACTTGCAAATGTTCATCCCTTGTCTTTGATTTTCCCAATAGGTCATCAAAATAATCTTCCATGATGCTATGGAAGAGGTCATGGAAGATAACAGTCATTGCTCTCTAATAAGTGGCACCTACATGAATCTTGAGGCCAAAGGGCATTACAACCCAACAATATGTACCCCATGGACATATGAAAGATGTCTTGTGTTGTTCTTCTTTGGCAATCTTGATTTGGTTATAACCAGAAAATCTATCTATTAGTGATAGCATTTCATGCCCAGTTGTGAGTTCAAGAATGATGTTGATGTTGGGGAGAGGAAAGTCATCTTTAGGGCATGCTTTGTTGAGGTCCCTAAAGTTGGTGCATACATGGATGCCCCCAATGACTTTGGCTATGGGCACAATGTTTGACACCCACTCAGGGTAGTCAATAGGATGGATGAATCCCACATCTAGGAGCTTCTTGAGTTCTGCTTTGACGATGAGTGCCACTTATGGATTCATTTGTCTAAGTTTTTGTTTTATCGGTTTCACATCAGGATGTACAACAAGATGACAGATGACTGGTGTGGGGTCCAACCCTGACATATCAGCATAGGTCCATGTGAAGTTATGAATCCTTTGTTTGAAGAAGGCTAAGAAGGTCTCTTATTCTACAAATGTAAGGGAAGCAACTCGAAAGGTGATCTTAGGTGTCTCCTCGGTGCCAAGGTTCATCTCTTGTGATGCTTCTACGAGGATGGGCGACCACTCTTGATACAATTTATGGACCTTGGGGAGATCCATTCTCTCATCTTCTAGTGCCTCAAGGAGATTTTCACAAGAAGATATGTCCTTTATTTTAATTTTTTCTACATCGAAAAGTGCCACAATGTGGTTTTCACTAGGGGATGTTATTTTTATGTTTTTATTTTTCTGACTGATGATGTGGATTTCTCCCTGAAGTATGCGGAGGTGTTTATCTTTATGATGTAGCTGGATCTATGATATCCAAGGGGTAAGTGGTATCTAACCCCCATTAGTTCGGCTATAGCTTCATCATTTTGTGCAACATCAAGGATATGAGGTCCTTGTTGGTCCCAGTCAAGGAGTTGTGGATAGACAAGAGGTAGGTTGTTGGATGTTGATGGAATGGTGGATAGGCTATAAATGGTGTAGATGGAGGATTCAAACAATTCGGCAAAATTGGTGAAAGAGTCTTGATAATCCTCTTCACTAGTGTTTTCAATCACAGGAAAAGCTCTCGTAACCTCACTTAAGATACATTCAATGTCTGTGGGGGTAGACTCTTGTTTTCCATACTCCAAACCTTGGTGATAGGGATTCCTTTTTTCTTGGATGGGTTTAAGGAGCCCTTTCTCATGTAGGCCCATATCGCCTTGTCCTTTATATCCCATGTGTTTGATGGTTTCTAGACCCTTGCCATAGTTTTCAATGGGTACGATAGGAGTTGCTAGTTTTTCATCTTTGTTTTTGTAGAGCCATGATGAAATATCTTCAAGGACATCTTGTTCCATCAAGTGTTTCTTTTCAAAGATGGGAGATAGTTTATATTTGATGATCACCGTGGAGACTATCTTAGGTGCACCAAATGTTTTGGGGGTTGGTAGAAGTTGCCCTACACAAAAGGTACCATGTAGGTTGTACTCTCCACACCCTAGGTCACTTGCTTTGATCTTGATCTTAGGAATGGATGGTGGTTATGAGGTGGATACAATGTTGGAGGGATCGATGTAATTGTTGTCACGAGGATTGCACCCTTGTCAAGCATGAAGCTCAACAATCCTGTGAAACATGGGATCACCTTCAGATTGTGGGTTGTTTATGGTGAAGGTGATGCTCTAGAAGAGCTAGTTCCCTTTAAATACCTCTTGAATCTTATTGTACTTGCAAATAAAAGGGATAGAAGGATTGCAATAGAACTGAAAAATAGATCCTAGGAGGTGATGCTCCAAATTTATAGTTCTAATCTTGCTACTTGACTCACAACTCTTCTCTCAAAAGACTTGGTTACACAACTTAGTTTGGACAATGTTTACACATCAATATTTCATAAGAAGGCTTGAATATTTTTTACTTTCTTTGAAGGAAAATTAAGCTTTCACAACTATAAAAGTAAGAAAAGTGGCTAGCACAACCTACAACCTGTGCAAATCAATTGCTTTCTATATCTAAGATTCAAGGAATGAGACAAAAATCTAAAAGGATTTGTTTACAATCAGAATCAAACTCCTTATCAAAAAAATTAAATCAAACACAACACATGAATCTTAGAAGGTAACACTAATTTTATTGAGAAAATAATAGGAATACCTTACAAGAATATCTGAATATGCTGTAAATAATGTTGCTATTCTATAAAAATCAAATAATCTGATGAGTTACAATACATAAGCTCTCTTTACTGTGTGCAAAGGAAAATAAAGCAAGAACTTAGAAAAAAGCATATGCGCTTTCTCTTTTACTATACAAACTCTCCCCAATCAATGGGAAGTCAACTCCACTCAAACTGAACTCTCCCTTGATGCATGAAGTGGTTGGAAAAGAAGTCCTCAACCAAAAATAGTAAAGTCCCAGTTACTGGGCAAGCAAGGAAAAAAAGCCTAGATTTGGGGGTTCAAAACAACTTCATCTTGAGTTATTTGTCTTGAACTCCTCTCATCATACTACTTGAACAAGTGGATCTCTAAAAATAACACATTTTGACTAAAAGTTCAAGTATAATGCAAAAATCTCTCCCTCACATGCCCTTATAACTCATGTTTGACTTGGTCTTCTCTTCTCTCTCCCTTTTGCATGATTGGAAGGTAATTATAGTTTATTTTAACAAATATTAAAGGTAATTAAGGTTATAACTTACCTTAATAAGTGTTATAATAAAACAGTTACTATTTTAGGTTTATATAACAAGTATTAAGGCATTTTTATTAGTTATTACCTTAATATTTGTTAAAGTACATTGTAGTAGTCTTTTGACCATGCAAAATGGAAAAAGATCTAATGGTTTCTATTTATTAATTTTGCACCTTTGAAGAGACTTTAATAGGTCATGAGATCATGATGTAGGTTTTTGACCTTAAACACTTGAAAAGACCTAAAAAGGTCATGGGCACTCATCATTTCTTTACTTTCTCTAAACACTCAAAGTGTTTACCATGGGCCATGAGGTATTTTCATTTGATTTATCAAGGTGATAAAAGACTTTAGAGCTCGGGCTTTGACTAAATTCTTTAGGGCATCATTTGGTAAAAGGGTTTCAAACCCTAATCTTGAGCTTGTTTTGTTTTCACTCATCTCTTGCTGCTCTCTAGAGGTGCCACCATGAGGTTTTCTGGTTGAAGCTCCTTCAAAGGGTATCCTCTGAATGTTTCACTATTTCCATTGGTAAGTATCATTCTTCTTTCAAACTCATTACCTTGATGTTCTTTTCTCTGAGAAAATAGTGAAGAAAAAACCTGCTTTCCTTTGCTTTATATACTCTTACTGTGAACAAAAATAGTGAAAAAAGTTTGCTTTCCTTTGCTGGTTCTGCTCTCATTGTGAAAAAATAGTGAAAAAGTTTGATGGTATACATCTCTGTTGTTTCTTTCTTCTTTGAGGAACACTGTAATAAAGTTCTATTGTTTTTCTTCTTAGAGAAAAATAGTGGAAAAACTTTGGTTTTCTTGCCCTATCTGTTCTTGGTTTGAGCAAATAGTGGTGTTACTTCTGCTTTGTGTGGCTGTTGTATCTAGATACTCATGGATATGTCTGGATAGTTCTTGTTCATCCTTTGTAAAGAATAACTCTATCTATTAAAACTCAGCAACCTCCTGGGATCTCTTCATGTTAGCTTCATAGGGTACATCCTTACTCTTTAGAGACAAATGTTTCAGCCTTTTGATGAGTAACCTTCACATCCTGATACAAATATTGATAAAAAACAACTCACAGTCCCTTGACAAGAGTCTTTTTATTGTGATAGACTTGATTTCATGTGTTTGTTCTTATATGAAGGCAATAACATCCCTCCAAAGCTACATTGGACTCATAACACAAGATCTTCATAGGTCTAAGATGTGGAAAACAATGGAAGTAAAACACATTATGCATTTGACTAATAACTGTGCATGCTGAAATTGATGAACTTCTACCTTGATTACTTCTACAGTCACAAGGACTGTTCTTTACTTTGCTGTTATAGTCATAATGACTATTTCTTTTCACTATGTTTAGTCTTGTTTATGCCTCTACACACTGCTACAGTCAATGTATCTTCTATGACAACATAAGGCTATTTGTTCACTTCATCTTTTTGCAAACTATTGGCAGACCTTATAAGGTCATACTACCTGCTTTATGTTGTGACTGTGGCAGTACCTTATTGATGATTTTTTTCCACTTCACTGTCATGAACCTTCCTTTCATGACATCTTGCTCAACATTTCTCACTGTTCATTCATCACTGTCTTAGTCATTGCACTGTTTTGTTAAGATTCTTCATCACTAAACAATAACTGCCTTTAACTCTTGTTCTCAAGCCTATAGTCTACATATCTATTAGGGCTTGACAGACCCTTCAATGGTCATCTGTACTCTATGTCCTTGAGGTTTGAGGTTAATGTAGGACTAACTTAGATGGCTGTTCAAATACTAAAGTATTCATGCTAGATTTCAAGGAGTTTACAAACTTTCAAAGGAAGTCATGCTTCTTGGGACTTAAATGATGAAACCCTTACTAACCTTTTGGAAACTTTTGATAAAACTTTACATTGATGATACAAACTTCTACCTTTGCCAGGATGCTATCCTCCTATCAAGATCTCTGCATTCTCCCTCTGTTCCTTCCTATCCTTGTCAAGATCTTCATGATATTGTTCTTTGGCCTATCTTGGCAATGTTGATGATGATTGCTCACCTCACTGTTTAGGTCTTGTTTGATGACATCTTGCTTAGCATTTCTCACTGTTCATGCATATTGAGAGAAAGAATATAAAACCTGACATAACTTCAGATCTCTGACATTGTCTAAGAACTGTTGCTCCTCCAATGGTGATAGTCTTGATTTGCTTTGTATGACTGCTCTATCATTTTTGACTATTGCATTATACATTGATATATGTATACTAACTATTATCATAGTTTTCATGAATTTAAAGATTGATTGCAGTCATATTCCTTTGGCACCTCTCATGCATATGACTATTCCTTTATACTTGACTATCTTGACTTTGATAGTTGTTCATTGACCGTGGTTTGACAGTCATAACTATGACTGCTCCTTGATCTCTTTTGACAGTCATATATGACTAATCTGACCATCAAGAACAATCCTAATTTGTTTGAAATGATTGTGACCCTCTTTTGTGTAACTTGTTCTCTACAGATTGTCTCTTCATCATGACTATCTCTATCTTGCTGATCTAATCAGATGCCACTGTTCTTTATGGCTATGTATAACAATCATGAATGACCGTTCCATTTCATTTCATACTGCTACTTCATGAACATCATTCTTCATGTACTTGTACCTGCACACTCAGAACACAAGTTAGAGAAAAATATAGAGGCTAGGAGCCTCTCTTCTGATTATATGATCTTCATCTCTTGCATCTTCTTGTGATTGCATGTTTACATATGGATGGTTATTTATCTCTTTTGTTTCCTTCTTTGATGCTTATGAAAAGATAACATGTACATTTGATGCTCTTACATACATGAGTGAAAGGATATCCTGAGCTTTGACACCTTTCTTTATTCCTCTTACATGTACTTCTGAAGACAAAAATAGAGAAATTGAAGATGGTGCAACCACAAGTGGAAGATTCATCTTCACAGGCAATGCCCCTTCTCTCCTCTATGTTTCCTATTTCAGATGTATATGTGCTCTTTTCATTTCATCATTTATAGTCAATTCCCATGGCTTGTGTGGGAACTTTAAACACATTTTTGTTGTGAATATAAGCAGTTGTTTTTTGCAATGATTTGTACATTGCTCTTCTTTTGTAAAACCAACAATTGCATAAGTTAATACATCTGAAACTTATTGCTTAATATAATTGATTATAATCATAACTAAATTTAACAAGTTGTGTACCTTTATCATCTAAGACTTGAACAAACTATAATGAATAGATTTGAAACAATCTGAAACCCATAGCTTAGTTTCCTCCTGCTGCCTGCTTTTGAATGTTTCCTACTCTTGTAGGATGTCCTTCTCACTTCTATTTGGCTCCTGTAGCAACTCTTAATGAGTTGATGCAGGATCTTGGTAGAAATGATGACTGGAATGGCCTCCTACTTGGGTAGTAGGCCTTCTAAAGTCTGCTACGAGCTCTTACCCTACATTAGTCTTCTTCCTTTCCTCTTGTGTTAGATACATTTTCTAAGTCTTTGTTTGTAGGTCTCTTTTAGCCTCTTGTAACAGTCATTTGTACCTGTCTCCCTCTTTAAGGTAAAAACCAAACAGTGTTGTCCCACCTTTTCCTGTTTGGGTTGAAGTGCTCAAATAGATAACAGTAATTAGTGGATGATTTTGGTTGGGAATTGGATGGTTTGATGGCATTGTTATAAGGGCAAGAAGTCTTATCATGTCTTTCAAGAAATGTGCAATATTGAAAGGGACGGGGGTTAGCATAGATTGTGACTTCCGTGTCGTTGAATGGGAGTTTTAGGCGATGATGGTATGTGGATGGAACGGCTTGCATGGTATGGATCCATGGGTGGACGAGGAGGATATTGTACGGTAGATCAAGATCAAGCACTTGACATTTGGTCTCCAAAATTTTTTGTCCAACGTGGATGGGGAGCTTGATGGTTCCTTCGGATAGATGCTTAGTGTCATCATATCCCTTGAAGATGACAATCTCTCTTGAGTCTACAACCACATTGGAATATCCCAATTATTTTATTAATTTAAGATTGCAAAGGTTTAGGCCAAAGACACCATCTATTAAAACTCTTTTTATGGTATGTTTGTGGATTCAGACTTCAATGTGGAGAGCTTCATTATGAGGTATGCTTGAGGTAGGAAGGTCTTTCTTAGAGAAGGTGAGATGATGTGGTGATGAGATGTGTCCCACCATGGCTTGGAATTGATCAACATTCAAGTTGGTAGGGACGCATGTCTCCATCAAGGCTTTGTTAAGGACTTCCTTGTGGAGAGGGGATGTGTGAAGCAACTCTAGGATAGAGATTTGCGTGAGGGTCTTCCCAAGGTGCTTGAGAAGGTTGTACTTGTTGGTGGGTGGGTGGCTAGTGGGTGAAGACGTTGAAGGTTGACCATTGGTAGTTGGGGCTCCTAATCTAATGGAGATGCAACTGCGATGGGTGGTAACAACACAATTAGGAGTTTTGGCTCTTATGATGATGGTGGCTATGCAGTTATGGGATTATTCTATATGACCTACAACAGAATCGAAAGAAGATGGAGGGGCTACAATGTTGTAGGTTTGATTAGTGGATGAGGCTTTGCCTTTGTTATGATCAGGGAGGGGATCCTTGTATGCGCCTAAATTTGCATTGGGCGACTGTTTGGGTGGTTTGTCAATGGTGATATCACCATGATTGACAAGGTCTTGAATACAATTCTTTAACCTCATACAATTGGATGTTTTTATGACCTTTGAATCGATGGTATTCACAATATGCATTCTCATTAAATGGAGACATGGCAACTTCATTGATGATCATGGTTCACAAGATGTTTGAATTCATTGATGATCTACTATTTAGTAGTAATACACTCAAACAATACATTGCTAAAAATGGAGACATGACAACTTCAAGACAGTCAGATGCAAACAAAATTTTACAATCAATCTACATAGCTAGTGGTGAAGAATATGACTCCAAAAGAATTCAGAACTGTATTGATACCATAATAAAGGCCTCATCTATCATTGAAAAATGTATGAAGCTGGAACAAGCAAAGGATCTTTTGGAACAAGCTGCATTATTGACAAAGAGGCTACAAACAAAGGAAGAATACTTCAAAAATCTTGGTTTGCTGGTGGATTTTGACCCATCATGCTGATACATTGGAAAGGCTGCTTTCATAAAGAATATGGAGGATAAAGTGAAGTTGGATAAGGACCAGTTTCCTCAAAATCTTGATGAGGCAAACTTTTTGGATTCTATTGCACGACTGATAACCTTCATTGATGATCATGGTTCACAAGATGTTTGAATTCATTGATGATCTACTATTAAGTAGTAATACACTCAAACACTACATTGCTAAAAATGGAGAGATGGCAACTTCAAGATAGTTAGATGCAAACAAAATTTTGCAATCAATCTACATAACTAGTGGTGAAGAATTGGAATCCAAAAGAATTCATAACCATATTGATGCCATAATAAAGGCCTCATCTATCATTGAAAAATGTATGAAGCTAAAATAAGCAAAGGATCTTTTGGAACAAGCTGCATTATTGACAAAAAGGCTGCAAATAAAGGAAGAATAGTTCAAAAAGCTTGGTTTGCCGGTGGCTTTTGACGCATCATGCAGATACATTGGAAAGGTTGCTTTAATAAAGAATATGGAGGATAAAATGAAGTTGGATAAGGACCAGTTTCCTCAAAATCTTGATGGGGCATACTTTTTGGATTCTATCGCACCATTGATAACCTTGAATGCAATTTTGAGTGATACATTCAAGTCAAGTAACTATATCAATTATAAAATGTTAGCACACTTACAACTCGATCACCATGGGTTAAGAAAAATTACACTTCCATCAAATGAAGAGTGGAGCACTCTACAAAAGCTGATAAAATGATTTAGTAATATGTTTCCAACAGAGCATTATGCAAAGTTGGTTTTGAGCAAGTTATTGTACATTGTAAATGTAATATACTTCAATGTATTCCTTCATTTGAAAATCAATATAATACTAAAATCCATTCAATTCACCATGGAGCTAGAAAAGGACAACCAACTTCCTTTCTTGGATGTCCTTATCATGAAGAAAAAGGATGGCTCCCTTGCTCGAAGTGTCTACAGAAAGTCCACCCACACTGACCTCTACCTTCACTCGTCATCTCACCACCATCCTACCCAAAAAGTAAGTGTCCTCAAGACACTTGCCACCCGTGCTTATCGCATTTGTGATAACGAGCACATTGACCAAGAGCTCGCCCACCTATCTCAGGTTTTTAAGCTAAATGGTTATCGCAATAGAGTTATCACTCGTGCCTTCAACCTTGCTAAAAATCGAGCCAACCCCTCCCCTAAACCCGTTGTCCCTAATACTATGTGGGTGGCCACCCTCCCTTACATTGAGGGCCTCTCAAATAAAATCTCTAAAATTCTTCGCAAGAAATGCCTTTCATGTACTTTCAAACCGGTCTCCACGTTGAAGAATCTTATCCCTTCTACCAAAGATCCTAGAAACAACCTAATCAACTCTGGGGTCTATAAGATTGCCTGCTCTTGTGGGACTCCATACATTGGAGAAACAGGTCGATCCATCAACACGAGGATCAAGGAGCATAGTGTAGACATCAGACATGACCGGATCTCCAAATCTGCCCTAGCGGAGCACTCCTTCAACACCAAACACCACATTTGTCTTGAACATACCCAAGTGTTGGTTAAAGAAGATTGCTTTTTCAAGAGGAAACTCCAAGAAGCCATCTTTATCAAAAGTCATCCCACTAATCTAAATCGCGATGAAGGTTGGCATCTCAGTCCAACCGGGCAACCTCTGTTGAACTCTCTCCAACCACTCCCGTCTCCCCCTTGACTCAACCGTCCTCTCTAACCCACCCATCCCTTCCTCCTCCTCCCTCCTCTCTTGTCCATATCTTCCCCTCCTCCTCTTTGCCCTCTTCGGTGGTTGTTCCCCCCTTTTTTAATGGTGTATTTTTCTTAGGTGTATTTTTGTGTTGTTGTTGGTCCTTATATATTCTGTGTGGCATTGTCCTTTTATACACATTTCTGGTGTGTATTTAGGTGTGAGTGGGTTTTTAGTGTTTTGTGTCACTTTTTATACACACACTATATATATAACGAGTGTGTGGGAGTGTTTTGTGTTTGTGTTCAGGTGTGCTAGTTTGTAATTTATCATTTTCATGCATGTTGGCTCTGTTCTTCCCTTAATTTAATTGTGCGGATCTTTTGTATTATTAATATTTATGTGCATCTATATTATACATATATAGGCACACCCCTATATTTTTTCTTATATTTTTCTTATAATTTTTACTTTTACTTGCACCCTTGTTGACACACACACACACACACATATATTGGTTTGCTCTCTATGTTGGTTTTGTTTCTACCTTTATTTGTTGTTCTATATTTTTGTGTTTTTGGGAGATTACTGCTTTTTCATTATATTTCCTCCTTGATTTATTTTCTTCGTCACCGTTCTTTTGTTGGTTTGTTGTTGCCTCTTCCTTTTATGGAGCACTCGCCTTTCACTTACACTTCATTTTCATTTGATGTATAGGTTGGTCTCTCTTTCTTTTTGGTTGTTGCTTCATTGGGTTGCTAGTTTACTTCCTTCTTTTTGTCTTGGTGTGTTGTACATCATCCTTGGTCATTTGTTTATTTATCTATATTTTAGTTATTTCAGTATATGCTTTGACTATTCTTTCTTATTCTTTATTTAGGTGCTTTTTCTTGTATTAATATTTAGAATTTTTCTTCTTGTTAGGATTAGTTTGTGGGTTTATATGGCCCCCCCTTTTCCCTCTCCTGGCTTTTACTTGCTTTATCTTTTGTTGGTTTTACTTTAGCTTGCATGTGGCTTGTGTGTTTTGGTTGCTACCCCTTTACCCCCTCTTTGATCATTTTTTCCCTTTAACCTAACTTTATTTTTCCCTCCTCACCTCCTACCCTTCATTTTTAGTGCCTTCTTCCTCTCTCACTCCTTTATAAAGTTCAAGTCTACTGTCCAATTCTTAACTATCCTCTTCCTGATGATGGATCATTGAGCATGATCCAAAACGTTGATACAAAAACATACACAGTTGTTTCCAGAAGCACTTACATTACATTTCCATTAATATGTTCAAATTATTTGTATTATTTAATTGCCTACTTTAGGAAAACTCTGGTTTCTACGTACACATTAAAAATTTGCTAATGTTGTATATTAATATGGTATTGTTGTTGATTACTATGAAATGCAATAAAGGAAAACAAATGAAACACTACTGTGGTTATAGAGAAGAAAAATTACTTTGCATTTAGTTGAATGCTTGTAAAAGTTATTAGTATCATACAATAATAATATGAAAATATTAATTTTTTATATAAAAAATGAAAAATGTACATTACTGATAGACAAATAAAATGTCAACAACAACATTTTGGAGTTTGGAACATGAAATACAATATAAATACCTAGTAACTGCTAAATCCCTTTAAATTGCCAAATCATCTCATCATCCTGATTCTCCTCCCTCTGACCATGATATCCAATTTCATCCTAATCATGTTCTTCATTTTCTTCTATCTCCATATCTCCACTTAAGAGAGTCTCATCAACACCACTACCACTACATGTGGTACTGGTATTCATTATGTCACTGTCATGTGTGCTATTATTGTTTGAAGTGTTGCAAAACCCTCTTCTTTCACATAAGGACCTCCAGATTACGAGTGCCCTATCAAAAGGAAAACTCTAAATATCATGTCTAGTTGTATACATTCTCAAGCAATTTTCGAAATTCTTGTCAAGTTTATTTCTTATCTTTGATTTCAAGAACCCTAATGCACTGAAAACTCTCCCATCCTCCACCGACCCCAATATCATGGTTTGACATAAATCAACAAGCTTAAAAATTTCTAATAATGCATCACACAATATTTTGCTTTGACTTAAGGTTTCCCAAAGCTTTGTTATCAATCCATCTTGGTGGGGAGCCTCAACGAGTTTAAACTATTCCTTCATTGAAGTTGCAAATCGACCTAATTGCTCTATGAGCTTAGTTTTATTTAAAATTCCTTCTATTTGTTGTCCATAGAATTCTATACTTTTGCAAAAATGATTTATTAAGGTCTTTATCACTTGGCTGACCATTGACCCAATATTGACGATACACTAGAGACATGGCTTCAAGAAGTTCATCACAAGGGAATCGATCTCTAATCTCTGAGGAAAGAGATTCTACAATATTCTTTAAAGTAGTACTTATAGAATTAACAATCTTGTCAAAAGATTCACTTGAAATAGGTTCTTCTCTGATAGTGTGCTTGACCTTGTTAAAACCATGCATTGGTATCTCAAATCCATTTACCTAGACACATAACTCCCCACTATCATTAAACTGTAAAACATTAGTAGGATTGGTCATATTTGTTATCAAGTGCCAGCTACTAAATTTTGGACTTATGAAGGAATGGTTTGATAGATATAGATTATTGAGGGTCATGCATATCATTCGATGCAGTCTAGTATATTCACAAATATACATAGTTCTTTCTTGGGCTATTTTCACAAGCATGTTCATTTCCTCTAGCATGGGAAGAATACTAGCTAAAATGAAGAGTGTCTCTATGTCACTTAACCTATGTAAGAGGTTAGGAGCCTTGTCAACTGTGAAGCGATGGCCGTACATTACAGCAATCAAGGATTGATATTCTGCTAAAACTCTTTTCATTGGCTCATGGAAGGAGATCCATCTGGTATCAACATCCTTAAGAAGCTTTTTTCCTGCAATTATTCCCTCAACAAAATTTTGAAATTCCAAAAACCATTTGGGACTTCAACAAAAGTATTAGTAGATCTTGCAGACTAGATCTTCAACTTTTTAAAATGCAAGAAAATTGCTCACCATTTTAAATGCTAAATTCATTCTATGGACCATGCAGTGAATGTCAATCATGTATGGTGAAAAAGAAGTTTGTAGACTTACACATAGACCATTCCTATGACCTTGCATTACTGAAGCTCCATCCACCCCTATAGACACCAACTTTTTGGAAATTATGTAGTCATCCATACCTCCAATTTCATTCAAAGATTTTTTAGCTATCTCAAATAGATTTTGTGATGTTGTATTTTCCTTCATTTTATAAATAGAGAGTAGATGAGGTTGGTGGAAATGATTTGCCACAATATACACATGTATACATACCCAAGAAGTATTATCTATTGCTATAACTTCTTCTAGAGATAATGCAATAAAAGTCGACTCTTTTATTTTTTCCTGTAAATCATATTTTCCACGTTAGCAAGACAACTTGCCCATTCCCATCCACTGTTTATTGACCAATGTGTGTTAGGAAAATTAGGAACGCCTGTACAAGATAATAAACTATTATATTTTTGGTAGTCTGTCATAGGATACCCTCTAGTTAAAATATGAAAAACAACACCCAATTGAACCATTTTTGCCATTTGTGCTTCTCCCATCATCTTTCCAAATTGAGCTTCAATTGAACCTCCACCTACATGAATCTTTGCCTTTCTTTGCATATGTGCATCATATTTGAGGGCATTCTTTACATGAAGACATTCTTCCTTCATTTTCCATCTTATCACTAATTTTTCCTGTCCATCTATGATTTATTTTTCATAAACTTTGCCAATATGTTTTTCTATGGTGTCAAGTTTTAGCTACAACCTCTTGTCCCTATGATATTTCCAACTGCAAATCTGACACTTGCATTCTGTGGGAGGTTCATCTTTGTTTACATCCTCCACCAGTTCAATGAATGTGAATTTTGACACTCAATCAATATGAAAACTCCTTGACATTTCCCACTCATGCCCCTTTTTTGATTTGGCTTTTCTTTTCCCCTTGTGTGTACTTGCAAGATCTTCATCTTCATTGATTTCTATAACTTCATTAACTTCATTATCATTTGTTGAGTTTGATTTATTCATATTATCATTCATGCTACCTTGGGTATTCCCTAGAACATCATCTATGGCATTGTCATCATTCTTGCTACCTTGGATATTCCCTGGAACATCATCTGTGGCATTCTCATCATTCTCAGTACATTGGGTATTCCCTGGAACATCATCTGTGGCATTGTCATCATCCTTGCTACCTTGGGTATTCCCTATAATATCACCCATGGCATTGTGATGCAAGTCAATAGATGGTACAAGTTTTGATATTGTAGCTCCATTGGATGGACCGCCAACATTGCCAAAGTACAACTTTATGTTTCTCCATTTTGATGATCTTGACCTCTCTTCACCACCCTCAGACAACTTCTTCTTGCTTGACATCTCTCACAAATTAAAAGCTACAGAAAAAATGTCATTTTGATCAAGAAGGAATCATAGATGATAGAATATAGATCCCTGAGTCCTAGATTAAGATATCTCCCTAGTCCTAACTCCTACTCAATCAATATCATCTGTAACAATGAAACCAAACAAAGACATAAATAATCAACATGAATCTTATATTATTACACAGTAAAGAAATGATCACTTACCTTTCAGTGCCTATAGTTGTAACTTCTCTATGATTTGAAATGAATCAAGGATTTGAGAGCTCAAAGCTAAACAAAATGTGTAAAGGATTAATTAGAGTATCAAATGCATTTATATCAATGCATATTTGGAGAATACCACAGGATTTTCAAATCGTAGTATAATAATTTGGCAAATACCATGTACTATTAATAGGACACTTATAAATGTTGGGCAAAATGGACCTCGATCAAACACATATGTTGTAATTTTCTAGGCGAATATGGATCTAGGATTAGCATGGAATTATAATGGTATTGGTGAAATTGGTCCTCATACATGTGAATCATTTAATGATACTAGAGAAATTGGTCCTCATGCATGTCAACCATTTAATGATATTGGTGAAATTGGTCCTCATGCATGTCAACCGTTTAATGATATTTGCGAATATGTGGGTGAATTAAAACATGCCTCCGTAATTCTAGGTGAATCGTCGTTAGAATCGCGTAGTATATCGTGGTGAAAATACTAATTATAAATGACTCAAAAATTAATAGGGTGGTGAATTGAAACACATTTGACTGAAAATAAAAAAGATCTAGGTGAATTAGCCCCCTGCCAGTGGTAATATATTTGCGAATTCCCAATTCGCGGATGTGAACTATTCGCCAATTGTTGAAGATTCACCACTAAAAAATCCCTGGTACTTGTTGGTGGGTGGGTGGCTAGTGGGTACGGATGTGGAAGGTTGATCATTGGTGGTTGGGGCTCCTCTAATGGAGATGCAACACAACACAATTAGGAGTTTTGGCTCTTATGGTGATGGTGGTTATGTGGTTATGGGATTCTTCCATACAACCCATGACAGAATTGAAAGAAGATGGAGGGGCTATGATGTTGTAGGTTTGATTAGAGGATGAGGCTTTGCCTTTGTTATGATTGGGTAGAAGATCCTTGTATGCTTCTAAATTTGCATTGGGTGATTGTTTAGGTGGTTCGTCAATGGTGATATCACCACAATCGACAAGGTATTGAATATAATTCTTTAACCTCATACAATCTGAAGTTTTATGACCTTTGACTCGATGGTATTCACAATATGCATTCTCATTAAACCATGAGGGTTTAAATTGGTTGTCATTGTATGGTCTAATGGCGGGTAGTTGGATGAGGTCAGCAGGGATAACTTTAAGAAACCCCCCCCTCGGAGAAGGTGTATAAACCTAGTGAATCATGTATACTTCCCAAGAATAATATTAATTTTATTAGCAAATTTTTTTATTTTTCTGAGAAAAAAAAATCTTATTTGGTGAATCTTTTGTAATCGCTAGAGGTCTATGGAAAATCCTGGCAAATTGTAATTTTTTAAAACCAATAAAATATTTTCATTGGCAATTAAAACCTATTTTCAAACCAATTAAATATTTTCATTGGCGAATTAAAACCTATTTTCAAACCAGTAAAATATTTCTATGGGCGAAGTAAACATGTTTTCTAAATAAAAAAATATTTTTGCTGGTGATTAAAATCTAATTTCAAAGCAAAAAATATATTTTCATTGGCGAATTAAACCAATTTTCAAACCAATAAAAAAATCATTAGCAAATTAAATATAGTTTCAAACTAATAAAAAATTAATTGGTGAAATAAACTGTTATGCCAATAAAAAATCATACAGTGTGGCAAAAATATCAAATGTTACATATTGTTCTATTCTGGGATAAATTTTACACACATCGAAATTCCTTCGTAAAGTGTCCAAAATGGAGACAAGTGTCAATATATTTATTATGTCTGAAGCAAGATGTCAGTGCAAATTAATATAACAGACGACTGTTCGATGAATTTTTGATGGATGGCTGTAGTTGCATTCCAGAAGAAAATGTCTGAAACACTACACCTACGACTTCAAACCTTCGGAATAACACTTGAACTGTTAGATTTCCAAATATCAATGGTTGACATTTCATATGAGAAACCCTCTACATAATCTTATGTTGACTTACTACGTCTGATTGCCGGTTGTCTAAGTTGAAACTTGAGCCATCAAAACCATGTTGTCTACCGACCCCTTATACCTAGTCTTGTCAGTCACTGCTTGGTGGGGAACGGGTTAACCTAGTAGGGTCCACTTTTTATATACTTTAGCAAATATTATGAAGACACCCTAAGAGACTTAAAGGGTGAGCTATTAAAGGTTTAAATAAGACACATGTGAAATTCCTCGGCAAGATGCTTTAATCTTAGCCGTCCAATGTTGAAGAATTTAAGCAGACATTAGATGGCTTTAGAAGTTAATGTGTGAGCATGTTGGAGGGCCCCCAGGTTAATCCTAACCATTCCTTGCTATCCCGTTGTCAAAAGATGCATGGGCGATAAACCCAATGGCATAACGAGCGAATGCCACGTAGCAGACTTTATAGCCTGAAGAGAAGGTGGGGTCCACCGAAAGATGAGTAAGCAATGCCATGTGGCAGAAAACTTCATCACAGCCGTCCATCTTGCCATCTCATCAAGAGATTAATGACTAGAGTTTGAAATATTTTAGCAGATATTTCGAAGTAGCCTGAAGAGACTTAAATGTTAAAGGGTGAGCTATTAAAGGTTTAAATAAGACACATGGGAAATTCCTCGGCAAGATGTTTTAATCTTAGCCATCCAATATTGAAGAATTTAAGTAGATGACAGATGGCTTGAGAAATTAATGTGTGAGCATGTTGGAGGGCCCCTGGGTTAATCCTAACTGTTCCCCGCTAGCCCGTTGTCAGAAGATGCATGGGTGATAAACCCAATGGGCTAACAGGTGAACACCACGTAGCAGACTTCGTAGGCTTCAAGAGAAGGTGGGGTCTACCAAAAGATGAGTAAGCAATTCCGTGTGGTAGAAAACTTCATCACGGTCGTCCATCTTGCCATCTCATCAAGAGATCAACGATTAGAGTTTGAAATTCAGAAAGTGGCCATGGGAGTCGTTCTGCTTCACACGAGTGAGCATTAATGGTGGTTTTAACGCCATAAAAGCAATTTTTTGCAAAATTGAATTCCATCTAAGTCTTTTAAAGCATCTGGAGGCAATTTCAATCTCTTGAAGACTTGAGGCAATTTCAATCTCTCGAGGAAAATTTCAATCTCTCGAGGTAATTTCAATCTCTTGGCGATCAAAACTAGGGTTTTCAAAGCGTTCAAAGTCATAAGCTAAAATCTTGCCCTTTAAAATTTGATGCTTGTGCTCACTATCATGGTTCTATTAATAGGAATTACTAGTCAATTTTCATTTTTTTAGGGTTTTGCCTTCTTAGATTGTTGAACTGCAAATTTTGAGCTTTATTGCTACTTTAAGTCAGAACCCTAGTTATGAACCTACAATTCTTGCTAAACTAAAAGCCTAATTTGCAAAATTCTCACCATAATGGCACCCCCACGAGCCCAAACCTCAAGCTCTAGAGAGACAAAAAGGCCCATAGTCCAGGACCTTCTTGATCAATTAAAGCCCTCCACTAACGACAAAGTAAAAGGTCTGCTTCTATTCCAGGGTTCCAAAATTAAAGAAGACCTCATAGATAAATATATCTATATCAAGGATGCCACCATACCACTTACAGGATGGTCATTGTTCAAGAACTGGTTTGGGAACAGGAGTTTGAGTTCTCCTATATGTAACCCCTGGAGATTGGACATGGGGAAATTGGTTGTCTCAAATGTCTACATGGATGTGGACTTGTTAAAAGCTGTGGCAGCCAGATATGATCTTATCTCTAGAGTTGTCAGGACGTATGATGGGATCAGAATGGTAAAAAGCAGCAGGGAAGAGATTGCTGAAGTTTTTCAACTTCATGAGTGGAATGAGGATTTGGTAAAAATTGATTTGAAATCTTTTAGGAGTGAATACGAGAAGACAAGACACGTCTTTAAAATCACAATGCTGCCAAATCATCTTGCATCAGTTGGAAAGGAAAAGGGGAGAATTGTTATTGGTCCATCAGATAAGGAACCCTTCCCAATAAAGTATTTTGCTCCATATTTTTAGAAAACCTTTTATTCTTTGTGTCAAATCTTGGGGTTTGACCCTGCTTCTGGAATGCCAATGGGTTTCATGTATATGGTTGCTCATATCCAACACCCCTCTTACAACGTAGTATATGACTTTGCTTCCTACCTGGCAGATAACATTCATGAGGGTTTAATTTCATTAAAGAATGGTAAAGATTTGGTTCAGTTTTGGTGGTACTCACTCTTAATGCACATGTTTTCATTCAAAAGGGCAAAATTCTTTGAGAATGATATGAAGTTGGAAAAGGAGGAGGATGGTTTTGAGATGCCTGTCTAATGTTGGACAAGAATTCTAGACAAGGATGATATAAAGTTTGATTTTGTGGTGTTTGAGAATGTCTTTGCATCAAAGTTGAGGAATGACCTAATCCTGAATCCACCAAGGATTCCAACTGAACTACATGATTTTCTCAGGCCAAAAGAAAGGAGGTCTGATTTAAAAATTGATCACAACTGGGAAGATATCATCCCCTATCCAGATTGTACAATTCTCAGAGTTTATGACACTACAGTTAGACCACATGTTCTCCCAAGAGAAGTGCCACTGAGAATTGGATTCCTTGAGGTCATTTGGCAGCTGGGTAATGTTGAAGATGGCCACTTGTTAAACATGAGGAAAGGAACCTTCTTCCCAACATGGACAATTTTTGCAGACTTTGTGATGATTGGTGGAAGGTGGAGAAAAATGGATGAATTGCTTGAACCATACAACATGAGGAGAGTGCGCCCAAGAAATCATGATCGTGAAGGTTTCATGGCTGCATTGAAAGTGAGGATCAGAAGCAGCCAGTTCATACATAACTTCTTTTTCCCTGAAGATGTTATTAGGAACATCTTTAATCACCAAATATAGGTGGACAGGAAGGCAAAATGGATTACCTATGATAAGATGGTAAGGGAAAAATGGAAGACTGATCCCCAATATGACCCCCTACGGCTGCCTCAATTCAAAAATGAAATGCAAAAAGTTGAATATATGCTTCAGAATTTTGAGCAAGTGGTTGGCAGGATGAAAAGAGATATATTGGTTGCTAACAAAAGAAAGGCTATGGTTGGGGAAGAACATGAAAAGGATAAGGGGAAGGCCCCAGTGTTGGAGGAAAGGCCAACCTACCAACCACCACAAAAGATCAGAGTCTTTGTAAGGAGAAAAGGTATTATGAGGAAGCAACAATCTATTGCCACCCCAACTGCATCTTCTGATTCTGAGCTTGAGGGCTCAAGAGCTTCCTCACCATTGCATGAAATGCCACCACTGTCTCCCCCAAGGCAAGCAGCTCCACAAATGATTGAGGTGGATTCACCTCCAAGACAACCACTACCAAAGAAGCAAAAGGTTGAACAAAGCAGCTTGGTGGATTATCCAGATGACTCAGATGATGATATCATTGTCACTGAGGAGGATATGAGACAGGGAATGCCCTCTCCCCCTAGGGAGATAATAGAACCAGAAAGCAACCTCAGGTTGGGCAAGGCATACCTTAGGGGGTTGAGCAACAGAGATGACCTTAGGGAGGAAGCTTGCAAGACCTTCATGACAGATGATTCATTTGTCTAAACCCCTGCTTTTAGAGAGTTTGCTTGGAGGGCAAGGAGAGATGAATATGTTGATAATGTTGCCAAAAAGAGAAGCTTGCACCCTGAATTACTAGAAGCAATTTTTCAGGCTGAGGTTAGAAAGGAAATGAAAGAACAGTTTCAGAAGATGACAGCTGAAAAAGGCAGAGAGTTGGTGATGGAAAGTGGTATTTTATTACTGCCAGAGTGGGATTTAGCCTCGGCAATTGCTTTTTACACAGTGTGGAGGCATGACAAACCATTGTATAAAACAGAGGAGGAAGAAAAATTGGCTTTGTAGGGGTGTGTTTTCAGCGAAGATTGGGAAACACTTTCTATTTGGGCATTGGCCCTAGGTGCAAGGAAACCTGCAGTTGCTGAGCCTCTTCTAGACATAAGTGGAGGGCTAATTATTAAGAGAGTGTCTAATACCCCAACAATTGAGGCAGCAAACATGTCAGTGAACATTGCAATATTCACAAAGGCAATAGTAGAGAATATCACTGAGGAAAGAGATCAATATTGATCCAATTGTAATGACATGGTGGAAGAGTATAATGATAGTTAGCAAAAGGTTGCCAAGATGGAAACTAAAGTGGCATTGTTAAAGCAAAAATTGCAAAATATGCATTCTCATGCCCAAACACAGACTGACTCTGCTGTCCTTCTAGAAGTTTCAATGGAAATCATTCCATACAATCTTGGAGATGCACCCCTACCCCTTGCAGTTGAGGAGCCAGGCACATCAGGTGCAACTCAATCAAGTGAGCCTACTAAAGAGGAATTATTGGATCAAATTGAGACATACAAGAAATTGCTGTCACAGGTCAATGAATCAATTTATTCAAGTAATATGAAGATTGTAACTATAGTTCTTGAAAACTTGAATAAAGGGATTGATAGGAGATTAATTAGCATTCATTCAAATTATTCTTCTATGTTTGATGCCATAAAGGATTTCGATAAGAATAAGGATGTTGTAACATCATTAATGGATATATGGATCCCTAGAGCCTAGGCATTAAGAGACATGGCAATTGCAACCAAGCATGTCAAGGTTGCACCTCCTAACATTGTCCTAACTCTCAGACTTATAAATTCAATTAAGGTTTTTCAGGGGTTGGTAGGTCCTTTGGAAATAAATATCAGGGAGCTTGTCAAAAAGTTTGATGAATGGAATTTCAGTCTGCTTCCTATTATTTTGAGTGAAAATGGTGGGGTTAAACCTCTACAATTGTGGAAGGACTAGACAAAACAAATAATATCTGCTCAAGTTAAGCTCATTTGTAACACTGTTGATTTAGATATGTTGAGAAGCAGCATGGATAAGCTGATTCACACTGGCATTTTCTTAGAGGAATTTGACAAGGAAGCTAATTGAGTGGTTATCAAGTACACACCTTACAGGACCAAAGTAGAAAAACTTGTCAATTTCATTTGGCCAACAGAGGAGTATCAGCTATGGAGGTCCAACTATGTTAACAATTTAGATTTCTAAAGTGCTAAAGTATATGTAAATGTTAATGTTTTGATGATTATTGTACTATTCATTTATTGAATATATTTGATCTGAGATGACTTTTGTTGAAATTAGAAAAAGAGATTTACTCCCTTTTTTTATAGTATTTATTATTAGTTTAAACTTTATTGTATATAAAATTGGTTGGATCTTACATATCAATTTACAAATATTGTGCTCCTTTTAATTCAAAATTGGTGACATGTGTCATGGATTGTCATTGCATATGTGGAACATAGTTTGGAAACACTATTAAGTATTATCTATATACTTACGTCAAATCAAGTACAAATATTTGCATGCAGATTAAATTCACTTAAATTCACTTGAAAAGATATATCAAATCACTTAAATATTGGCACGCTTGGAAAGATATCCAAACGCTTTGAAGCTGAGTGCTATTAATGAAGCCTGACTCTATTTAATGAAGCCCAACAACGCCTCATAGTCATACCAAAGTTTGAAGCTAGCTTGCTACTTAACAAAGAAAATGGATACGCCAATTTTCGTTATAGTACTGTGAAGGCAAATTGCTTTCTTGGGTTTCATAACAGACTCGAGGCTTAGAGCTATAACGAACCTCACAAAATTGTCCATTTGCGCTTCCTGGAGTTGGAAGCTGTTAAAATGGTGCTTTGGAGGGACTTTTTAATAGATAGGAATAGATACAAAGTGAATTCTGACATAGCCTCTTGGTTCTTGGCGTCATTGCTGGACCTTGGAGGTGTGAAGGTGGAAATTCTCGAACTATTGTGAGAAATTTTTAAGGCAAATTTTCTAGGCAATGATTTTGAGGTAGTTGTTGGGTCAGAGATGGGTGTGGGGATTTCGCAGTCTTTTGACCTACCAATGGTGTTATTTGGGGGAGAGATGGGTGTGGGGATTTAGTGGCTTCCCTTTCTACTAAACATGATAGATGGTGCTCTTGCCTGCCACCGTCACTGGGCCACCATCGGTCTAAATTTTTTAAGGCACCCTTGTCATGGAGCTGAATACGGAATGGGTGCTGTGCTTCACAGACCTAGTGGAAACATTAGATTTTTATGGTTTCCCTAAGCCAGTGGCCCAGTGTTTTGAACTTTTGATTTTTGCTATGTAATTTTGATGTAATATATTATATTATCATGGGAAAGAATATGTATGGGAATTTTTTGTAACATAATGATATGCCAGGGGCATAGCTATCCCCCAGCTATAACAATTTTTTGAATTAATATCAATGAATGAATGAATGAAAGTTGACGTCCACGAGACCAAAAACTATGAATAATTTTTTTATTAATATTAAATACAATGTAATTAAATGATAAGTGTGACTGTAATTAAATGAAAAAAGAAATGTAGATTATGTTTATTGTTTATATCATAAAATACTTGACTGTTTGATGAACATTCGATGGATGGTTGTAGTTGCATTCCAGAATGAAATGCACAGAACACTAGGATTGCGAACTTAAATCTTTGGAATCACCCTAAACCGTTAGATTTACAAAGATCAACAGTTTAGAGATTGCTGTGAGCTGTCAATGTAGGACAGCTGTCAAACATGTACTAATTAGTAATAGCATAGTCTGGAAGCGACACATTGACTTGAAGTTTCATTCACTAAAAAATTCACTTTATAAAAAAAGTAAACTTTCTAGTTTCTACTTTACTGCTAGGTGATTTTATTTTTAAGTGAGAGTTGAGAGGGTCAGCACATGGGGAGATTTCATACTGCTCATTGCAGTGCACCAGGGAGATTTTAGATTGCTCATTACAGTACCATTTCCAACAAAGCCAGTAAGACAAAACATAGAATCCCTAGGCTATGTTTCATCGTTTCTTAAAATCTTATTTTGTCAAACTTTTTCTTAAAATCTTATTTTGTCGAACTTTGCATTTAGGGTTGAGAGACTTAAGAAAAAATTCACACTGTATAAGCATGTCTACCACCACTAGCAGACCAGACAAAGTTTTTGGGAAAGGCATAGCAAGTACGGATAGAAAAATAGATTATTCTAAATTGCTTAAAACCTCAGGTTTGACTGATGAATACCATGATATTTATGATCCTAACATGTTTGGTAAATTTACTCAGAACTTAGATTTTCATGTGAGAATAAGGCTGCCAATAAAAAGAAAAAAAAAGTTGATAGTATCAATGCATCGTGGGTAACTGGATTAGGGAGCATGATGTTACATGAGGTTTTCCCTTGCCCATAATTTATCATGGTCTGTACCCACAATTAATGTGTTCAAAATGTATTCATCTGCATTTTTCTTATTAACGTGTCGAGATTAGAGGATCACATGGTTTATGAGACATGATGAATATGTAGTTCTAGGTTTATTGATGATGTAAGTGATGAAAGATAGAATAAAGGGAAATGAAAGATCGGAGGATGATGAGAGAGGGGCTATCGTCTATGCCTGAATTAGAGTGCTTCCTTCGCATCTTAGATTGCCTACATACCCTGTATCCACAAGATCAAGGCTTTGAATGATAGAAATGAGATGTAGGTCTTGCTTATTGTGTTGGTAGTTGATGCCAAAGAATCAACTTTATTGCTTGGATTTTTGATGTTTTGATTTTTTTGGATTTTTGGTTGTGTTTTGAGAGTTCGCTATGCTTTGGTTTGGATGTTTGCTGAAATGATATGAGCTAGAGCTGTGAGTATCCACTTCCAAGTAAGGTTCAACAAGTACCCCCAGTGTGGGATGAAGATTGTTAGGAAGATGCTACAATGGATGTGTTCATGCAGATAATATGCTAAGGTGCCAAATGATATCTTAACCCCAACAAAGTCCAAACTACGAGAGCTAGCATGGTAGAGGTAAGAGCGAAAAGGCTTTTATTATGGATGTATAGGGAAAAATGGCTTGCAATGTTTAGATAGGGAAGATAGTGGATTATGAAGGCAAGATAGTAGATGGATGTTATGGAAAGCTGTGATCAAATAAACTAAGTGAATGATGGAAGCTAGTCTCTACACATAGCACCTGTTTGCCAGGTTTTCACTATGGTACTTATCCAAGGCCCTTGTTTACTAGGTTTTCACCATAGGACGAATTATTTATCTTGTACTATATATATATTTTTTTGTCATCCAAAGCGCCACAAAGTGCTTTTCACTATTGGATGGATTTTTTTTTTTAGAATATACTATGACTCATGGGTAGAACTTCTTGAGATGAATGCTATTGACTGGTTCATCCAAGGGAATACCTTCAGGTGTTGAGAGAGTGTATGCTCCTAATCCATGGACTAATGTGATGACAAAAGGACCAAGCCAATTAGGTTCAAACTTGCCCTGTTTCTCATGATGTTGCTGATTCCTTTGATTTTCTTTAAGGACAAGATCTCCAACTTGAAATCTTCATTCTTTGATCTTTTTGTTGTAGCTATAGTGTAGACAATTTTGATAGACTTGGAGATGATTAAGTGCTATAAGACGCTGTTCATCTAATAGCTCAAGATCATGGAGTCTGGATACTCCATATTCTTCATCTAAGATAGTATGCTGTAGGGATACTCACAGTGAGGGGATCTCAACCTCAATAGGTAAAATAGCTTCAGTGCCATACACAAGAGCATAAGGTGTAGCACTAGTGGGAGTTCTGACACTTGTTCTATAAGCCCATAATGCAGGATTAAGTTGTAAATGCCAATCATGACCAGCTTCATTGACTGTCTTTTTAAGGATCTTGATGATTGTTTTGTTAGAAGCCTCAACTTGGCCATTACTTTGAGGATAGTAAGGTGTAGAGAATCTATGTTGGATATGGAACTTATTGCAAAGATCTCTAACCTCTTGGTTCTTGAAAGGATGACCATTATCAGTGACAATGGCTTGAGGAACTCCATATTGGCAAATGATATAGTATAAGATAAACTTGGATATTTGCTTGCTAGTAATGTAAGTCATTGGTATTGCTTCCACCCACTTTGTGAAGTACTTAGTGGCGGTAATAATGAACTTATGACCATTTGATGAGGTAGGATTGATTTTGCCTATGAGATCAAGTCCCCACTACGAGAAGGGCCAAGGAGTAGTGATAGGCTAAAGTTCATGTGTTGGTACATGTATTAGATCCCCATGTTTCTGACATTGTAGACATCTCTTTGCAAATTGCTGTGCATCTTTCTCCATAGTTGGCTAATAGTATCCAACTCATAGAAGTTTCTTAACAAGACCAGGGCTAGCGGAATGCGATCCACATACACCTTCATGTATTTCACAAAAGGCAACTTTTGCTTCCTCAGAATCAAGACATCTAAGAAGGATACCATCAAGACTCCGATGATATAAGGTGTCTCCTAGGATAGTGTAGCGAGAGGCTTGACGGGTAAAGGTTTTTCATTGGGTATTAGATAGTTGAAATGAGAAGGTTTGATTGTGGATATACTCGTATATGTCCTCGTACCAAGGAGAATTGGGACCAACAATCTCACATATAAGCTTAGACTGCGGTACTTCAAATGATGGAATCAGAAGCTGTTCAGCCAGAAACTCACACTTATGTGTATTGGATGGCATGTCTAGAAGAGATCCAATCATAGCCATGGCATCTATTTCTTTGTTTTGTATCCTTGGGATCTGTTCAAAGGTGATACTGTCAAAGTACTTCTTGAAATCGTCAACCATTACCTTGTATGGAAGGAGCTTCTCATCTTTTGTTTGATACTCATCTAAGACTTGTTTGATGACTAATTGGGAATCACCAAAAGCCTATAACTATTTGATAGCCCATTGTACTACCATGCGTAATCCTGTGATTAAAGCTTCATATTTTTCTATGTTGTTGGTACATGGAAATGCAATTTTCTATGACTTCAGGATACAATCTCCTTGAGGGGTGATAAAAAATATCCCTACTCCTGATCCATGTTGTGTGTAAGATCCATCAAAATATAGTTACCACAATGTTGGTGGAGTTAGATTGAACAATTCTTCATCAGGGAACTCTAGGTGTATTGGATGAGTATCTGTGATAGGTGTTGCGGCTAATTGATTAGCGATAACTTGTCCTTTTATGGCCTTGCGATCCACATATTGTATGTCAAATTCACTTAAGATCATAACCCATTTCGCTAATCTTTCAGTAAGGATTGCTTTAGAAAGAAGATATTTGAGTGGATCAACATTAGATATGAGCTTTGTTGTTTGGTTTAACATGTAATGTCACAACTTTTGGGAAGCAAACACCAATGCTAAACATGCTTTTTCCATAGGTGAATACTTAAGTTCATATCCCACAAGAGTTCTGCTGATATAGTAAATGGCTTGTTCTTTTCCTGAATCATCATGCTGAGCTAAAAGGGCACCCAATGCTGCTACTGTTGAAGATATGTAGAGCAATAATGGTCGATCCAGTATAGGAGGTACTAACATAGGAGGTGTTGCTAGATATTCCTTGATTTTGTCGAAGGCCTGTTGACATTTTTCATCCCACTTAAAAGGTTCACCCTTGTGAAGGAGATGTTGAAAAGGATGACACTTGTCTGCCAGTTGTGAGATAAACCTGCGAATGGATTGTAACCTTCCTTGTAGACTACAAAGCTGCTTTAGATTTGATGGTGGAGGCATTTCCATGATGGATTTTACTTTGTCAGGGTCCACTTCTATTCCTTGTTGAGACACAATGTATCCCAAAAATTTACTAGATGTTACACCAAATACACATTTCTTTGGGTTCAGTCTTACTTGATACTTCTCTAATCGATCAAAGATCTGTGCTAGTACATGTAGATGTTCTTCTCTTGTCTTATATTTTCCTAGAATATCATCAACATAATCTTCCATGATAGTGTGGAAAAGGTCATGGAAAATAACTGTCATGGCTCGTTGATAAGTAGCTCCAGCATTCTTGGGACCAAAAGGCATTACAACCCAGTAGTATGTACCCCATGGACAAATGAATGATGTTTTGTCTTGATCTTCCTTTGTTATTCTGATTTGGTTATATCCTGAGAATCCATCCATCAAGGATAGCATTTCATGTCCAGTTTTGAGATCTACAATGTTGTCTATGCTTGGTAATGGAAAGTCATCTTTAGGGCATGCTTTGTTAAGATCTCTGAAATCTGTGCAACAAAAAACTTGTCCATCAGGTTTTGTCACAAGTACCAAGTTTGAAACCCATTCTAGATAATCAATAGGCCTTATGAACTTTGCTTCTAATAGCTTTTGAATCTTTGCCTTAACCAAAAGAGCTATTTGCGGGTGCATTTTGCACAATTTTTGTTTGACGGGTTTTGCATTAGGAGATACTACTAGGTGATGTACCACAAGTAATGGATCTAAACCCGGCATGTCGGCATAAGTCCATGCAAAATTGATAGCTCTTTTTTTGAAGAATGCTGTAAAATTTCTTCTTTCCTGCTCTGATAGTGATGCTGCCAAATATGTGATCTTCGAATTCTGTTCTATACCTAAGTTCATGTATTGAGATTTTTCAACTAGCACTGTTGATTTTTCCTGATAATCAGTGGTGACCAGAATCTCAAATCCCTGATCCTCAGGCACCTTAGAGAGTTTTTCACCCTTGAATACATCCTTTATTTTTACTTTTGCATGGTTAAGAGGCACCTTTCAGTTTTCACCTAGTGACCTATCATTTTTTATTCTATTTATTTCACTTTTGTGACTGAAGGATTTGATACTTCTGCCAAAATATGCTAGTTTAGGGATGTCCATCATGAAACTTGCTTTGTGATCACCCAATGGAATGCCTTGTCGTAAACCCATGAATTCGGCAATAGCTTCATCATTTTCAAATGTGTCTAATATAGGTGCCCCTGTTGGTCCTAATCGATGAGGTCAGGATATACGAGTGAAAGGGTAATGGACGAAGGGTTACAGCTAGAGGAAGTGGTAGAGATCATGAAGATGGAGGTTTCTTGAAAAAGGTCGGTGATATGGAGAGAGGAGTCGTCAATGGTATCTGAATTAGAAGTCTCTCCTACTGAAGAAGGTCCGGCTTCCATATCAGAAATGCACTTAATGTCTTTGGAAGGAAATACCTCTGACTGAAAGCCAAGGCCTTGCTTATTAAACTTCTTAGACACAACAATGGGTTCAATAGGTCCTTGTTCATGCGATCCCAATCCGCCATGTCCTTTGTAACCCATGTTCTTAATGATGCAGAACACATTGTTATATCTCTCCACTTCAAGTTGTACTTGGTCGTTCTCATCATAGAATATCCAAGAGTTAATGACATTAATATCTTCATCATCAAGGAATCCACCTTTGATGAATACTATTGGTGGAGCTTTTATAACGGCTGCGGATGAAGATGCCTTGGATGTAGAAGGTTTGCCATGAGATTTGTGAGACAAGGGAAGAGTTCCAACACAAGAAGATTCTTGCAATGTGTACTCACCCGAACCATGTTCAGTGTACTTGATATGAAGATTTGGAGTAGCTTTTCTAGAGGAGGGCTTGAGTAGGACGGATGGGTCTACATAGGATGTGTAGGAGTACAATCAACACTGAGAGGGGGGGTGAATCAGTGTTGTGTGAATTTTTAAATCTTTTTACACACTTTAACTTTCAGAGCACAAGGAGAGAAAGATAGCATTGATCTGTCAAATACATATGCACATGACTGTGAATACAGAAAGAGAACAAAACTTCATAAGTAAATCATACACACGCAAAGAAGATTATGACACAAGAATTGCATGAGTGGAAAACCCTCCAGGGGTAGAAAAACCACTCTAAACTGCCTCACTGGCTTAAATGAAAAACTTCTTACAAATGTCTCACTGACATATACAAGGTCTCACTGACCACAAGCTTCACTAGCATAGAAAGGTCTCACTGACCACACGCCACACTGGCATATTGTGCCTCACTGGCAAACCAAATTACCAACAAATGTAATAAGCAAATCAGAGGGATACTCTGTTTCCATCCAATACAAACATATGTCTGTCAAATACCCATTCTATTCAATCTGACATCCGGATACACTCAACAATTCTTTATTCTGATCCAATCAACATTGCATATCAATCCTGTATTCTAATCCATTCAACAACACTGCATATCAAATCTGTATTCTAATCCACTCAACAACACTTCACAACACTGTATGTTTCATCTCTATCTTTCTTAATTCGACCATTAATGCACCTAGAAAATAATTTTATACCAGTTGAATATCTTTTCACCTTTCCTCTTCTGTATGAACATTTTCATCTTCTCTCAATGAAGAACCTGCAAACAAAAAACTTTTCACCTTCTCTCTGCAATTTTTCTTATTTCAAAAATCAATCTCTTGTAATAAAAAAATATTATTTCTCTGTCCATTTTAGAGCTCTTTCATATTCTTTGACATCTCAAATTATCCCTTGCAAGAATATGTAAATCTTCTTCAAAAATTTCAAAACCTTTCACTTACTCTGCACAAAACAATTTATAAAAAATCTTCAAATGAATATAATAAAAAAACTCTGAACAAAATCTTAGATAATCTTCCATCTCTGCATTTTCAAAAATCAAATCCCTTTCATTTTCTCAAGCCCTTCATTTTCTTTTCAATAAGACTCTTCATATCTTGCAAAATGAAAAATCTCCACCAAAATCTCCTCAAAAAATATATTCTTCACACTACAAAAAACAAGCTCTTCAAAACATCTTCTACAAAAAAATTAGTCTTCAAAATCTTCATCCAATCTGCCTTGTAAAAAAAAATCTCCTCAAAAAAATTCTAATGTCATTTCTTTAAATTAGAAAAAATAATTTCTAATATAAGATCCACTAATCACCAATTAAAAACTCACAATTTTAGAATCCAGCAAAGTGGTATAGGCCGACCACTTAATGTTTAAGTAAAGTTTCTAAAAGGAAACTAAAGCCTTAAAAGGCTTAGGGAACGACATCCTAAATACATACTAAGCTCCCCTAGCTTTTTGCCTTACCTATAGGAGTCAATGCAAATTTAAATAAATCCATTTCAAGTATGAATCGGGGGCTTCAAAAGAAAACTCCAAGGCATCGGGCCTTTTCTAACCACTTGATTTTCCCGCCCAAAATTCATTAAAACATAGCATTTGATATGCTTTGTCACCATAAACAAAAACTTTAAACCTTTATTAGCGCTCACACATGAAAACAGACCGATGCAAAAGGTAAGGGACTTTTATGAGGCTGGTGGACAGCACGGGAAGTAAACCCTTCAACAAGTAATTTTTAAGTTATGAACCTGCAGTAGCAGGTCATTATTGAAAAAGACATTTTAAACTAGGGTTTAAAGTATATACTTTGAGGACATTAAAATAAGGTAATTTTAGACTTTGAACACCTTAAGCACCTTGAAGACCATACTCTACAAGCTTCAGACTTATCATCACATAAGTCCTTGAAAACTCTCTGCAATAGTATTGTGAATAGCATCAACAAAAAATAACCAAGTGAACCCCTGAAATGAAACTAATGAGATGATCATCAAGAACATCTATACCAATGCTAACACCCATTGATCCTCTGACCAACTCAAATGAAATATTATAACTCCTGAGATCACCTATAATCATGATGAAGACTACTTTGTTTCACTGCATTTTATGTCATCTGTATAAACCATACTGATCAAGATGTGATGGAAAGAACACACAAGATGATGTACTCTTGTTCCTGCTCCTATCAACAACAAAAAAGATGATGTATTCTTGTTCCTGCTCCTATCAACAACAAACAAGATGATGTACACTTGATGATGCAAGATCAAACCTGTGAAGTATAAAACCAGTCTCTGCATCTGCAAGACACATCAGATTTCAAACAACCAATACATTGTCTCTGCATTAAATCTCTCCCACTTGAAGACATCCTGAAATATGACATGAGGACCAAACACCTTTTTGTCATCAATGACAACCTGTCACCATCAGGATGAAGATGGATATGCTTCGGTGTTGATAGGAATATGGTTAGGGCTGTGATATTTAGCTTGAAAGGCACAACAAAACTCAAATGGATTGGGATTGGCATGGATAGTAACTTCAACACCATTATGTGGAAATTTGAGAAATTGATGGTATGTGGAAGGAATTGATTTGAGGGCATGGATCCATGGATGACCAAGGATGATGTTATAAGGAAGCTCAATATCAAGGACTTGACAATGGGTGTTAGTAGTGACAGGACCAACTTGGATAGGCAAATGGATAATTCCTTCAGTATCTCTCTTAGCATCATCATATGGTTTGATAGTAATGATATTGGAAGTGTCAACATCTTTCTCAGAGTATCCCAATTGTTTTATTAATTTTAAAGAACATATATTAAGATCAGCTCCACCATCCACTAAGATTCGTTTGATGCGGGGTTGGTTTACAAACACTTCTATGTGGAGGGCTTTGTTATGTGACGGGTTGATGGATGGTCGAAGATCTTTGTTAGTGAAAGTAAGATGGAAAGGGGCTGCAATGATGGCTACCATAGATTGGAATTGTGTAGTATCGATATCATTAGGTACCAAAGATTCTTGCAATGCTTTATCAAGGATAGCTTTGTGGGTGGGGGATATGCGAAGAAATTCTAGGATGGAGATATGTACGGGTGTTTTGCCAAGGTGATCGAAGATATATAACTAGAAGACGGTCAAGGAGGATTGACAGGTGCTCCTTGAATGGTAATGCGGCCTCTTCTAGTAGTTACAACACAATCGGGTGCTTTGCCTTGGATAGTAATGGTAGAAATGTAGGCTTGGTCAATGCGGCCAATCATTGGTGACTCATAGTTGTAATGGATAGCATTCCTAGTATGAGGGTTACTTGTCTTGTCATGAGATGGAAGTGGATTCTTGAAGGCATCTAGATCATAGTTCGATGTCAGTTGATGTGCAGGTTGTGCTGTTGGTGGTGTGATTTTAATTAGACCTTGATCGATGCAATCTTGAATGACATGTTTTAAGTGCATACAACCATTTGTTTTATGTCCTTTGACTCTATGGTATTTGCAATATTCATTCTCTTTATACCAAGGAGCTTTGAAGACTGGTTAACCATTGGGTGGTGCTTCTAGTAATGTGATATCTCCCACTTGGACAAGTTTTCAAAAAATTACCTCCATAGGTTTCACTAAAGGAGTAAATTGTCATCGAGGTGTTGTATTTGTTCTTGGTCAGTTTCGTTGAAAAGGTTGATTTGCTGTAGATGCGGCTAGGATGTTAATAGGAGCTTTCACTTTTTGTATATTCTTTTCATCCACAATACTGTCATTAATGACATTCTTGTTCTTGTTCCAAAAGTGGGATTTATCATTAGAATTTTGAGGATTATCTTTGTTATCTCTGAAAATCTTGATAGTGCCCTTAGCAATTAAAGTGCATTCAATAATGGTTCCTTTGGAAACAAGTTCATCAAAGGTGCTAGCACTTTGCAATTGTAGTTGGAATGAAAGCTCGGGATGAAGATTTTGGACAAAAATATCAAGCTGTTGTTTCTTGGGTATTTGCCATGATAGTTTGCTAGCCATGTTACGCCATCATTGAGTGAATAAGGAGAAGCTTCACCATTGCATTGTTTGTTGTTGACAAGGTCATTCATGTTCACTTCATGTTCAATGTTAAAAGTGAAATGGGATTGAAATTTGTTTGCTAATTCCACAAAAGTCTTAATTCCTAGAGGTAAGTGAGAGAACCATTCAAGAGCTTGTCCCGCTAAGCTTTGGGGGAATAGTCTCAAAAGATATGTATCATCTTGAGTGACATCGAGACATGCAACATAGAATGCTCTAAGATGGTCATTTGGATTTCCTTTCCCTTTGTATTTGTCAAATTGTGGAATTTCGAAGTGTGGTGGAAAAAGGTGTCATGTGAAGTGACTTGTCAAATGGATAAGAGCATATATCTCCCAAGGAAAATGTCTTCTTGTTTTGTCCTACTACCTTGTTAATCATTTGTTCAACATCCGCTTGAGATAGGTGTTGTTGTTGCAAAGGGGGTCGATGATTTAGAGGTGAAATGTAATATGGTGTATATTGTTGTTGCTGTGGAATGTATGAGGGTATGACTGTTTGTTGAGGTTGCGTGCTCACATTATATGTCGAAGGATTGGTATGTAACACATATGTGTTTAAGGATTGCTGTCCTTGAGACACAAGTGGTGGTTGGGTATATTGCGATGGATTAGCGCCAAGAGTTTGCATCACATGGGAAGTAGGGGATGGATTGACGTTGGTCAATGGTTGTGGATTCAGAGTTGGATTTGTAATATGGTAAGTGATGGAAGGATTGGTGGATGATGAAGAAGGATGGACATTTGGGTTTGTGTTTTGGACAACATGAGGTTTGGTATATGTCATGTGTTGGGTGATGATGGGTAATCCTTGGGTTGCATAAGATGGATTGATGGTTTGTGAAGGATTATATAGAGGTGGAGGAAGTGACGTAAGTTGATCAACATAAGAGACAGTGGTGCTAGGATTGGCTTGTGATACAATAGGCGAGTCAGTCATGTCAATGAGACTAACATTGGGGTTATATGGTGTGTTGGATGGATTCGTGGAAATCATGGAGACTATAGTAGAGGTGATAGGAATATGAGTGTGGGATGTGGTTTCCACATGTGATGCAATAGAAGTAGGGGATTGCAATGGCTTCGAGACTTATATAGTTTGTGGTGTTTGGATAGCTTACGAAACTTGCAAAGTTTGTGATATTGGGATGGCTTGTAATATTTGAAGGATTGACACTTGTGTAACATGGACAGGTTGTGATACTTGAGGTCGAGATACGGTCATGGTAGGAGAAGGAGTATGTTGTGGAACATGAAAAGGTGGAAAGCTTAGATTTTGCGAAAGGAAAGGAAGTACCTCAGTTGGAGTTATCAAAGTTTCTAGAGTGTACTATGAGTGTGGTGGGTTTGATGGGGTAGCAATAGGCAATGAAAGAGATGGGTTGGAAGGTGTATTTTGTAGCATGGACATGGTATGATATGGTGTGGCTATAGTGGATGGTCCCTTTGCAACAACAGCAAGAGTGTTTGGATGATGTTCTTGAATAGCGGATATGTCAAAGTCACTTGGTAATTTGGCTCCCATATGTGCTAATTGCAAGAAGTAGCGATTAGGATCAGATAAAACAAGCTTTTCAACTTGGTCCCATATGTGTGTGTCTTGAAATTTTGATAAGTCATCTTGGGATTGCTCTTCATAGGTCTCTGAAAATGTTTGGGGTTGCACTTGTTGTGAAGATGATGGTCCCGTGGTGTATCCTTTGGGCACAAACATGTAAGAAGGCATACCAATTGTGAATTGTGTTGCATCTCTAAGGGGCATTGATCGGGATTGTTGCATTTTGGCTTCCATCTTAGCTCGCAATTTTGCTTCCATTTTAGCTCTATATTGGCTCCTAGTTTGAGGCATGTTGGTTGATGTTTTGCATTGGACTTAGCTTGTCAATGTTGAGACCCAAAAGGTGATGGTTTGCTATTTGTTTAGTGTTGGTTTGCATTGCTAGTTTGATGGTTGCTTGGTTGTTGTTGTTGGTTGGTTTGCTGTTGTTTTGTTAGTTGTTGGTTGTTGGATAAACTTCCCTAGAGGATAGCTCACACACTCAAGGGAAAAGTTGGTTGCTGATGTTGTTTGTTGGTTTTACTAGTTGGTTGTTGTTTTGGGGTCTCAAGGAGGATGCAAGCTCAAAAAGTCCAATGGATTGATATGCTCAAGATAGGAGATAATGGTCAGGATACTATAGATGCTCAAAGGACTATCTGAAAACTAATGACAGAGCTAAGAAAGTCTAAAAATACAACAGATTTAGCTGAGTTGATACTGATTGCTGATATTTGACTAGAAGCGACAAGAAATAGCTTAGAAGTGATTCGAAAGATGCCAAAAGCGACTACTAATAGCTCAAAATTGATCTGGTTTTTCTACAGGTGATAGGCTACAGTGTTAACCAGAGGTGACTCAGTTTGCCAGAGGTGATCAGTTTCAGGTTAAAAGTGACACAGATTGTGCCAAAAGTGATGGACTGTTGTTTAAAGGTGATGCAAATTCTGCCAAAAGTGAATAACTATTGTTTAAAAGTGATCTAATTTGGCTAAAGGTGAGCAATTATGGTTCAAAAGTGGTCTATGTTTGTTAGAGGATGTGTTTGAATGATATTTTTGACAAGAAAACAGTAATTTCAGCCAATCACACTCACAATAATCACAAACTTGTACAACCTAGGTTAGGAAAGGACTGTATTTGTTGAGTCCCCTTGCCGTGCCATGCCTATTCAAAGTGGATAGCTTTAGGATCTTGGTAGCACTGGCTCCCCTCCATGGCACTCACTTCTCATGCATACTAAGATCTGGGTTTCCCAAGGCTTGTCCCCCCACCAAACCTTAGGATTGTCCTTGCTATCTCTACTAAGAACCACGAGAATCAAGGTGGCTTCAAAGGTCCCACCTTTTGCATCAACAAATAGAAGGATTTTGGCTACTACACAAGGTTGCTAGTAAGGGCATCCATTCGGGTGGTTATACGTGTGGCAACACTACTCTCTGTTATGGAGTCTCCCAGCCTTCAAGGGTTAAGCCTTGGAGGGTTTTGGGGGAGGTTGGCTATTGGTATAACAAAGCAACACCCGTTGTTTGTGGTTTTCAACACAAACACTTATTCTTATATAGTGGTTCAGAAGGACTTGGCTTTAGCCTGTTATCGCTTGGGTCGTACCCCTTCTCACACCGGGAAGGCATGCCCTCTAAAGATAATAACAAGTTCTCATGCACCCAAGATCATTTGATAGGCAAGGGGAGAGGATACTTTTGCTATTAAATTTGAGTTACAAACATGCACAATCAAGCAATCCAAAAAAAAGATAAATCAAGCATGGAGCAAACAATAGTTTTTTTCAAGCACCAAGCCCAAATGTTCCTAAATTAGTGATAAATGTAATGTCTTGGACCGATCGGAGCTGCAATAGATATGTTAGTAGTTTTACAACCTCCTTTTCTTGGACAATCGATAAGATGCTGCACAAAGAGATGATTAATAACCAAGAAAACCCAACTGTGAATGATAAAACTGAAAGTGACACACAGTTACCAGAGGCGACTGTCTGCTACTCACAAGCGACCTGAAGTCTATCGAAAGTGAACTATTACTACTCAGAAGCGATGCGAAAACCCTAGACGCAAACTGTTAATGCTCAAAAGCGATGCAAAAACCCTACAAAA
This sequence comes from Cunninghamia lanceolata, assembly GCA_027924645.1. Taxonomy (NCBI): domain Eukaryota; kingdom Viridiplantae; phylum Streptophyta; class Pinopsida; order Cupressales; family Cupressaceae; genus Cunninghamia; species Cunninghamia lanceolata. Next base: position 842,060 of record BSBN01001495.1, on the reverse strand, counting down.
TTCAAATGTTAGCAAAAACCCTAATTACAGGAAGCGACCTGAACAACTAGAAGTGATCTGTTTCAGATTAAAAGTGATGCGAATATTGACAGAGGCAATCACTATTGGATTAAAGGTGATCCAAAAAGTGCTAAAAGCGATAGCCTGTGCTTAAAAGCGATGCAAAATTTCTATAGGCAACTGGTTTTCGCTTAAAAGTGACCGTGATGTGCTATGCCATCGAAAAATCTGATCTTCACAAAAAACAACTTCAAACAACAAAATTAATCAAGGACGTGAGTCCCACCGGGCGTGCCAAAATGTGATAGGTAAAAATGAGGTTAATAAGATCAAGCATATAATTGAAAACCTAATCCTACCACCATCAAAGAATCGAATCCCAGTGAAATCAAAAGCATGCAATTCAAGAACAAAATCACCTAGATTGTATGATTCCTTGTTTATGATGTGGATTGCTTCTCAACAATGAATAATTATGAAGATAAAAGCTGCCATGATAGATGGATGATAATGATAATATGCTAGATGGATGCTAAAAATGCTCAATATGCTCAAGATGATAATGTAGATGCTATATGAAAATGATGGATTCATGTAGTATGAAATGAGAGGGTATTTATATAGATCTCAACCAAAATCAATCAACAGTGGAGATTTGGTGGCTATGTGAACGGTTGAGATGAATCGATAGTCATAGGTGAATGTGTAGATGACGAGTGGAGGGAGGATAAGACTCATTTGTGACTGTGTACACAAAAAGTACTACATGTGAAAGATATTAAATAAAATATGTAGTACCACACATGTCAACTCATGAAGATAAATGATAAGAGAAATTAATTAAATAAATAAAATTTATTTAATTAATTGGAAAGTGGACTTATGAAGGGAATTTAATTTTTTTTATTCAACATGGGTAAACTCTTTTGACCGGAGCTATGGACCGACTACAATATTAGGTGGGTAGGGGCAAGACTGGACCTCGTGACCTCGTGCCTACCATAGGAAGCGCTCACCAATCGAGCCAGGGACCCTGCCCATGAAGGGAATTTAATTAAATAAATAAGATTTATTTAATTAAAATAGATAGAAATAGATAATTAAATAATTAAAGATTATTTAATTATAGAATAGAGAAAATAGAAGAAATAGATAATGAATTAATTAAATAAATATGAATTTATTTAATTAATAGAAGAAATAGGTGATTTAGATAAAATAGGGAAATTGCTCAAGTGTGTTAGACAAATGAAGATGATAGCTAATACAATATTTTGATATTAATGATAACTAGGTCAATTTTTGGGTGTATACAGTAACAAAAGAGCAATTGTAAATAAGGATACCAAAGAAGAAATTTTATCCATTAATGCAAAAGAATTTGGAAAAGTGTTGGGGTTTACAACCGAAGAATTTGGAGACGTCCACATTGACCTAGAAAAGCTTGCTAGTGATTATGAAGTAGCAGATGAAAGGGGCAAATAAGCTTTCCTAAATAAAATAGTTGAAGAAAAAAACAACTTGAAAGATAACCATAAGCCTCCTTATCCTTTGAAATTTTTTAAATCATGGGCTTAGGATACTATTTCCATGCTAGCATTTTGCCTCAGACTGGATAGCAATTGGGAAGTGGATGCAAGCGTCCTTGAAATGGTATATAATATCCATTATGGTATTGGTGTACATGTCAAATATAAATTTATTGAGCACATTATAGAATCCATGCATAAAAAAATTTTAATGATTAAAGGAGGTTCCACCAAGACATTTAGGTTCACAACCTACTTGTGCTATTTTTTTCTATTCAAATTTAGTGGAATGTTTCAGACCAACAAGCTTCAAATTCAACCCTATAGTAATGCTGAGGAAAATAAAATGGCTCCAGTATATGATTGGACCACTAAGATAAGGATGCATGATTCTCGAAGGAACTACAATCATTTTGTAGACTACTTTTTGGTTCCATTGCATCAAGCAATTACAAATAGTCCAATGCCTAGATTGCCTATATCATGTAGAGATTTCATTCAACTAGGAAAAGAAATACAATTGGTTGATTGGTACTTATTGGAAGAATATACTGTGCTAAGATTTTATGGATTTTATTGGAAGAATATATTATGCTAAGATTTTATGGATCAGGAGTAGAGCCATACAAACTTCCAATACATGTGACAGAAAGGGTTTTTGCATTGGAATATGTAAGGTAGATGCAGAGTACTGATGAACTACACTTTGCCGGTCAGCAAAAGAGTACCTTATTTCCTTCTTTACCATTTTCATGTGGAGGGTTCACATTTGAGAGAAAAGCATTTAACGTGGCACAAGATCTTTTGAAATTTTTTAATTTTGACGCTGTTTATCACTGGTAGTATGATCCATGTGACACCATTAAAACAATGATTGTGGCCAATAGGAATGCTCCAAGTAGAATTCAACATCAAAGTAAACCCTTGCTTGAAAAATTGAGAAACAAGGATTCCTGGGATGAGGTCAAAATAGCAATGGAGAAAATTGTTGCTGAGAGAGGTATTTCTTTTGAATAGTTATCAGTAGAAATTATGGCATTGCACCAGGTCCAAATTACAGGAGCACCGACAGAGAATGAAATCAGGAGGTACAACAATTTTTATAGAAAAAGTGATAAACCATCTATTAGAGCAAAAATCCTAGATTCTCTAAATGAGTGTTTTAAAAAAAAATTGGACACGATAAAAATTTACTGCATTTTGGTCTATGAGGAAGGAGCTAGGTGAACCAAGAACTGATGCAGACTATGGAGAAATTGATGAAGATGAAAAGTTTAACAAATTGTGGAATATAGAGCATCCCAATGAATGTGAAGATGAAGAAATTGAAATTGATAGTGATGATGAACTTGATGATGATGGGGATGAACAAAGTAATTTCAACATTGGTTTAAGTCAGGGCACAAAAAAAGCATATACTTTAGGATTAGTCATAGCTAAAAAGTTGGGTTATCAAGGTGGTGGTTTGGGGTCCCAAGGATAAGGCATTTGGACCCCAATAGATGTAGTCACCACTCCCAGAAAACCATTTGATAAATGAGGCCTTGGAGCTGAATCAATTGATAAAATATACCAAGGTCATACAAGTAGAACTGAAAGAATTGATTATGTTACAACTTCAAATCCTAATCCTCATGGTCAGATGCAATCACAACTTGGACATGCCCATGGTGGAGAGCCTAGTGAGACTGACACTGCCACTGGTGGAGAACTTAGTCAACATGCGCTACAACAACAGGTCCAACAACAAATTACACACAAGAGGACACCTATACAAAATACCACACAAACACTCAGTGATCAAGGGACATAGAAGAGACAAAGGATAATGACAGGTCCAAGTCCAACTACCAGTTCCACTACAAAGGAATTATTTCCAAGCACTCCCCCAGTTAGTGTGGCTATAATAGAAATTGCAAGTACTCCTATTCCTTACACCATTCAAGCATTCCCTTATTCCTGCGTCCCTAGGTTTTGATTACATTCAAGAGTTTAAAAAGAAATCAGAATTGTATAAAAAGGAAAAGAAGCAACTGATGGAGAGTGTGTCTGCTGTAACTTCAGATCCTGCAACAACCATGATATTACCCACATTTGACACAAATACAGAAATCATGGAGTACACAATTGTTGTTCCCACAGTTCAAAATAAACAAAAAATCAGATGGATCGATCTGAATTTCAGGTGAGCAGTTTGCAATTTGATTTTTCTGGATTAAAAAATACTGACAAAATTAATATATCAAAGAAGAACAATGAATTGGTGTACACATCATTGCTAAAGCATGATAGAGAGAAAAAAAAGTTGCAGAATCAAATAGAAAAATTACAGGTAGACTTAGCAAATGAGAAAGCAAAGAGGAAAGTATCAAATAACAAGAGCAATGAATTAGAAAAAAGAATAAAAAAATCTACCTCTACATCAACAAGCAAAGAGGATAAACAAATAGAGGTGGAATTGAATGGACTGAAGCAAAGGTTAGATGAGATCAAAAATAAATATGATGAGGAAAAATCCACTTCAAAAAAATTAAGACAAAGCATTGGGAAAGCAAATGAATAGTGGGAACAAAAATTGGAGAAAGAGAGGCAAAAAAATGAAACGTTGGCCGTACAGCTTATGGAAGCAAAAAATGAAATAAAATCTTGTCAAAAAAAGTTAACTAAATTTTGTAGACAAATAATGAGGCACATGAAACAAAAGATCTGTGAAGAAATAATGCAGAGGATTGATCATTTGTGTGAATTCTTTCAATTGATTGATGCTATGAGACTACATCATAATAAACTAAGCAAATATTTAATGGACAACACAAATGTGCAACTACAGGTAGAAGAGAAATCTGCAAATCAAGTTCTAGAAACAGTCTACAAAGCCAGTGACAATGTATTGATTTTAAAAGGCATTACTAATCGGATTGAAGCCTCAATGAAGGTGACATCTATCATTCAAAAGTGTTCAAGAATGCGTGAAATAATAGAATTTGTGATTGAGGTTGCAACAAAGATTAAGGAGGATGAAAAGGTAAGGAACTTGACAAAGCTTGGTTTGCCACAGGGTTTTGACATAAATGACTGATTCATTGGAAAGGATAATTTCATAAAGATGATGGAGGATGCAAGGAAGATTGATTTGGACTAGTTTCCTCAGAACCCAGATGAGGCAAACTTTTTAGATTTCATCAAACAACTGATAATCTTGAATGTATCTTTGGCTGAAACATTCAAGTCAGACCTAGGATCCAAATTGAAATTCGATCATACATTGTTAACAAAAATTCAAGTCAGACAACATTAGCTAGAAGAAATAACAATTCCACCACCTGAACAGTGGAATTTGCTAAAAAAGCTGTTAGAATGATTTGATATCGATATTATGAGTTTCCAAGTTCCAACTCAGCTCTATGCAGAGTTGTCTTTGAGAAAGATTTTACATTACCTCTATGTATTCCTTCATTTGAAAATCAATAGAAAATTCAAATTTAGTAATGTGTTGATGTTCAATTATCTGTATTATTTATTTTATCAATTGAATATAAACTCTGGTTTCAACTATTAAATACACATTCAACGATTGCTGATGTTCATTGTTCTATATCCTATTATTATTTTTTGGTTAGTAAACCGCTGTGCAAGAATTTATATTTATAGTAAAAAATTAGAGTATGTGGGTTCTTCACCCAAACCATCCATTTCAAAAATTACATTCGAGATAAAACTAATCGCATTACTTACAAAACTATACAAATATTTCACCCTAGAAATCAATACCATAGTCTAAAATGAAGATAAAAAAAACTGCAACGAATCGAACTCGTCGAGTAAAAAAAAGAGGGATGACTATAATTAGGGGAAACCATAGAAGTCCCCAGAAAGTACTAGGTCTATGAATGCAAACAACCATTCTCTATTCGGGGCCACCTCCAGAGCACGAGAGGCGCAGAGGAAATTGTGACCAAAGATGGCCCAAAGTCGATGGCATTCCAAAGCTCTCGCTGACATGAAGGAAGGGCCAACGCTGCACTCTGGAACCCAGAAGGGTAAGCAAAGCCAAGTTTGGAGTTTGGGGAATTCCCTCTCCCAAAACAACATCCACCATGACGTCCAAGTCCATCCTCCTGAAACTGGCCTTGAAGATGGCTCTAAACAGCAAGAGAATTTCAACCTTGTCACCTCCAAGGTCCAGGAGCGAGGCTAAAAACTAGGACGCAATGTCAGAATTAACCCGGTATCTCTCCCTGTTGGTAAGGAAGTCATGACCTAGAACCGTCTTGATGGCCTCCACTTCCCGATAATGCAACTGCAAATTGTTGTGCTGCTTGATGATTCTTTGAATCTAGGCGTTTGTGATGAAACCAAGGAAGGCCATTTGCCGATTTGAGTTGAGCAGGCAAATTGGGGTGTCCATGAGAGCTTTCTGCCAAACCTGAAAGAAAGGAATGATTTCATTCTTCTTCAAAGGAAGAATAAATAGAACCCTTGTGAGCATTTCCAACCCAGTGCCATTCATGAAAACATGTGTGAGCTCCGGCTTGCTAACCAAGCAAGCTCGAACTCATACAAGCCGCAATGATAGGCAAGCTCTAATGCTTTGACGTTCAACATCTATAGTGGATGATGGGTCCCACTTTGACAAGCAACAGGTGTCACTAGCCCGCTATCCCTCTGGATTTCTTAAAACATTATTTTATTCACGTGGGCTAGCGGGAAGCGGTCAAGATTCAATTTGCAAGATCCAACGGCTCCCCTTTAAACATTTTTTGATGCATAATGTTCCCAACCAAGCGGTGATTGATGAGACAAGGCAAGGGGGCCGGTAATACTGACAGGTTTGATGGCTTAAGATGACCGGGAACCAACAGTAACAAGTCAACTTAAAATTATAACGCGAAAGGCTAAAAGGCTAGGTTTATGTATATTTCATTTTTTGACTCAGTTGCAGATAAGGAACTGATCAAAATAATTCATAAACTGTGAAAAATGATGTAGAATCACATATCAAATCAAAAAGCAAAATTCTACTTTACTGCAAATTTTATGTTTTATGCACAAATCAACTTTAGCAAGGAAATATTAAGCATTGAGTTGAATGACGAATCACTGAGTACATGTAAAACTTATCAGTATGACACTCACACAATTAAAATATGAAATAATTAATAATATGTTAATGTATTCAATTTGATTCACAATTTCAAGGAATACAATATAAAATATCATCAACTACAGTTTTGTAATATAATTCATGAAATGCAGTATAAATACCTAAAAAATGCTAATTCACTTCCATTTCCCAAATCGAGTCAGAGTCCTCAAATCGACGTTCAGATAAAGAAAAAGAGTCATCTTGATTGTGAGTCTCGTCTTCATTTTCTTCGTCTTGATATTGAGTCTCAAAGTCAAATTGATCAGTCCTTGTGTCACTGTCATTTGTCCCACCACTACCAGCGTCTGAACTTGAAGTGTTGTACAACCCTCTTCTTTCACATACGGACTTCCAGATTTTAAGTGCCCTTTCATAAGGAAATTTTTTGATATTATATGCACTTCCTAACACCCTTAAGCAATTTTCCAAATTCTTGTCTAGTTTGTTTCTTATCTTTGATTTCAAAAACCCCAATGCACTAAAAACTCTCTCATCTTCTACCGAACCCAATATCATTGTTTGACATAAATCAGCAAGTTTGAAATATTCTGATATTGAATCACGCAATATTTCACTTTGACCCAAATTTTTCCAGGCCTTTGTTAGTGATCCCGCTTTGAAGGGATTCTCCATGGCATTAAACTGGTCTATCATACTTCTTGCAAACTGACTACATTGTCCTTTAAGCTTATTTCCATCTATAATTCCTTCTATTTTATGTCCATTGCATTCTACAATTTTTGAAAAGTATGCGGTCAAGGTAGTTACTTTTTGATGAAAAAAGCTTGGGCTATCTCAGTGGCCTTGAACCCAAAATTGAGGATACACAATAGACATGGCATCAAGTATTCCATCTTGGGGGAATCGATTATAAGTCTCTGTTGAAAGATTTCTTGCAATTTCCTTCAAATTACTACTAACAGATTCAACAATGCCATCAAAATCTTCCTTTCTAACAGGTACTTCTCTAATAGAGCGCCTGATTGTCTTACAATGGTGCATTGGTATCTCAAATCCACATACAAAGACACATAACTCCCCGCTTGCATTAAACTATAAAAAATTTTCAGGATGATTCAAATCTGTAATTATCTGCCACCTATAAAAATTTGGGCTTTGAGAAGTTAGATCTAGATATAGGTTATCGAGGGCCATGCATGTCATTCTATGTAGTTTGGTATACTCATAGATATACATAGTTCTATCTTGGGATTTCTTCACAAGATTGTTCATTTCATCCAGCATGGGGAGAAGACTAGCTAAAGTTAAGAGTGTCTCTACATCGCTTAACCTATGTAAGAGGTCAGGAGCTTTGTCTACTGTGTTGCAATGCTCATACATTGTTCCAATCAAGGATGGATATTTTGAAAGAACTCGTTGCGCTGGTCCATGCAAGGAAATCCATCTGGTATGAAAATCCTTAAGAAGCTTGTTTCATGTTGTTATTCCCTCAGCAAAATTTTGAAAATCTGTAAAACATTTGGGACTTCGGCAAAAGTATGCGTGGAGCTCACAGACTAGATTTTCAACTTTTGATACTGTAGGAAACTTGCTTACAATTTTAAATGCTAAATTAATTCTGTGGGCCATGCAGTGAATGGCAAGCATGTATGGTGCACAAGTAGTTTGTAATTTTGTGCAAAGACCAGTCCTCTAACCTTGCATTACTGCAGCTCCATCATCGCCTACACACCAACTTTGTGGCAATTGTCAAGTCATCCATACCTGCAATTTCATTCAAAGACTTCTTAACTAGTTCAAATAGATTTTGTGATCTTGAATTGTCCTTCATTTTATGAACGCAGAGTAGATGAGCTCGGCGGACATGTTCTTTTATAGTATACACATGCATACAGACCTAAGAAGTATTATCTATTGCAGTAACTTCATCTAAATATAATGCAATGAAGTTTGACTCTTTTACATTCTCCTTTAAATATTGCTTTTCCACTGCAGTGAGATAGTTTGCCCATTCCCATCCAGCGTTTATTGACCAATGTGTGCTAGGATAGTGAGGAACACTCAAAAAAGATAATAAATTACTATACTTTGGGTAGTCTGTCATAGGACGCCTTTTGGACAAAATATGAAAAACAACACTCATCTGAACAATTTTTGCCAGTTGTGCTCCTTCCATTGCTTTTCCAAATTGAGCCTTGATTCTACCTCCACTTGTAGCAAGCTTCATCATTCTTTTTTTATGCTCATCATATTCTGCGGCATACTTCACATGAAGACATTCTTCCTTTGATTTCCATCTTACTACTAATGTTTCCTTTCCGTCTTTGATTTGTTTTTTGTAAACTTTACCTATATGCTTTTCTATAGTGTCAAGATTTAGCTGCAATTTCTTGTCTCTTTTACATTTCCAACTTCAAATCACACATTTGCATTCTGTTGGTTGTTCATCTTTGTTTTCTTTCTCCACTAGTTCAATGAATGGGTACTTTGACACCCAATCAAGCTAAAAATTCCTTAACATTTCCCACTCACACCCCAGTTTTGAATCTTTTGATTTGCCTTTTGAATCTTTTAATTTTCCTTTTGAATCTTTTGATTTGCCTTTTCTTTTCTTCTTGCCAACATCATCTACAGTGCCAACATTTTCTTTTTCATCCAAGTCAATTATCTCAATCTGGCTAATTGGGGTATCCCTTGGAACATCTTTTGCAGTATTTCCATCCTCATTCTGGCTAACAAGGGTATCCCTTGGAGCATCTTCTGCGATATTGTCATCCTCAGTCTGGCTAACCAGGGTATCCCTTGGAACATCTCCTGCGGTATTGCCATCCTCATTCTGGCTAACTAGGGTATCCCTTGGAACATCTTCTGTGGTATTGCCATCCTCATTCTGGCTAACCAGGGTATCCATTGGAACATCTTCTATGGTATTGCCATCCTCATTCTAGCTAACCAGGGTATCCCTTGGAACATCTTCTGCGGTATTGTCATCCTCATTTGACTCAATGGCAATCCCACCTTCTGGTGGTGGTGAGGTATTGCGAATGGCTTCTTCATTATTATTTGGTGAAAGAGTTGATGGTGTAGCTCCATCTTGATTTGATGGATTAGAAACATTGCCAGTTCCAAAGCAAGACTGTATACTAACTCCACCTTTTCGGCATTTTGATGGCCTCCTGGTCCCTTCACCACCTTGAGGAGTCTTACCCTTGTCGCACTTGTGGCTCAACATCTTGATCTCCCACTTCGAATAAAAGCTGGAAAAAATGTCTTCTTGTTTAAGGACATACTCATAGAATATAGATCCCATTCCCTACTAAATATCTTCTTTAAGATTGAATCAAGAATGGAAGAGAGATAAAGAAATCTTAAAACACTAATACTATGAAGAAATGATTACTCACCTTTAAGTTTAGGTTTTCACTGACTTGCTATTCGCTAATGCAGGAATGCCTGTGTTGTAAGTTTGTTACTTTGCCTATGATCAAAGTCAAGGTGCCAACTCCAACTTCTGAAATCCAAATCGAGAGCTTACAAGTTTAAAACTAAACAAAATGTGCAAGAATAAATCAGAGTTTTGATTGTATTTATATCAATCCATATTTGGTGAATTCTGCAGGAATTCTATATGGTATATCAAAAATATTTGGTGAATCCCACGTGATTATATAAGGAATACATTTAAGTGTCGGTGAATGAAACCTCAATGGACTACATACATTGTAATTTCCAAGGCGAATATGGCCCTACGATTAGCACAGAGGTGTCATGGAAATTGGCGAAATGGCCCCTCATAATCAACTACTTGTAAATTTTAATTGCGAAATGGGTCCTCATACATAGTGACCATGTAATGGGCTTGGCAAAATGGGTCCTCACATGCAGCGACCATTTAATGGAGTTGGCGAAACGTGTCCTGATACAAAATGTTGTTTTAATAGTATTGGTGAATATATAGGTGATTTAGTACTTGCTTTTGAAATTCCAGGTGAAAATATTAGTTGGCCCATTTGAAACGTGTAGTTTGTTATGCTGAAATTCTTACTTCATTGATTCTCATAAAATAAATCAATGGCAAATGGATATGGATTCGACCGATAATATGTAAAAATTGGGCGATTTGACCACACTATTGGATGCGATTTATTCGCTAATTCTGACATGGCCGATCTGCGATATTCACCAATTGGCGAATATTCGCCACTAAAAAAATCTCTAGAGGTCATCCTTCAAAAGGTTTCTCAAGACATTTTTGATGGGTTCACCTAAAGGTGTGAATTTTCATTTGGGTGTGTTGGATTGTCTTGGCGGTCCCTTTGGAATGCTAACATTATTGTTGCTTGTTGATGGGTTGGATGATGTAGTGGTTTGTACATTTTGGACATTTTTAATGTCAGTGACACCGTTGTTAAGGGTGTTTTTGATTTTATCCCAAAAGCGAGGTTTGTTGTTGGATTGATTGTTGTTGTTTGTGGAGGTGTTGTTGTTAGTGACTTTGTTATTGGTGTTTTTGTTATCATTTTTGCGATAAATTTTAATAGCTCCCTTGGCTATGAGAGCTCTTTCGATTGTGGTTCCTTTATCAATGACCTCTTCAAAGGTAGATGTTGTATTTGGAGGTGGAATCCCATCTCTTGGTCAAGATTAGTCACAAACATAGTGACAAATTGTTTTTTGGGGATGGGCCACATAAGTTTTCTTCCTAAGCCTCTCTATCATTGCAAGAAGGCAGCAAGGATTCCCAATTGTGTTTTTTGGTATTACAAAGGTTCGTCATGGACACTTCATTTTCAAAGTTGTAGGAGAAGTAATTGACAAACTTCTCCACAAGTTCGTGGAATGCTTTAATGTCGGGGGGAAGGTGGGAAAACCATTTAGTGCCTTGGCCTCCTAAGCTTTGAGGAAAGAGTCTCATTAGATATGTATTGTTGTATAAGACCTGTAAGAAAGCTATGTAGAATTCCCTAAGGTCTCCTTTCCCTTTGTATTTGTCAAATTTGGGTGTTTCAAAGTTCTTAGGGAAGGGTGACATGGTGATAGTTTGATCAAATGCGTATGGGCAAATGTCTTCGAATGAATATTGCTTTCTTTTGTGCCCATGTTGAATGTCCTCAACCTTTTGAATTAAGGTTTGCACAATGCTTGATAGGTCTTGGGTAGGTGGAGGTTGTGGTATGTTTGATTGTTGTTGTTGGAGCAAGTGTTGGAGAAAGTTGGAGATTTATTGATGTTGGGGTGGGGTTTGGGTTTGATTTTGTTGAGGTTGTGGGGTTTGATTTTGATGTTGTTAGTAGGCGATAAGATGTTATAGGATATGTGGTGGAATTTGTTGTTGTTGGTTTTGATTTTGTAAGGTTTGGGTGGAAGATGAGACAATGGGTGGTTGTGAAATGAGAGGTTACGAAACGGGGGGTTGTATGTATGTGAAATTGGATAAAGGGTTGTTGCATGGATTATTGTTGGATGTATTGTAAGGTGGTTGGGAAAATAATTGTGTCATAAAAGCTATGGTGTTGGCATCAAGTTGTGGTACACTTGTGGAAGCACTTGTATACGTGGTATTGTTGGGAATATTGAGGGTGATTTGGGGGGGTAGATGTAGTTATGGTTGATGTTGATATGGAGGTGGGGATCGATGTGGTTGATGTGGAGGTAGGGATTGATGTGGTGGTGTTTAAAGACCGAGATGTGTTAAAGACATTGTTGGATGAGGATGGTTGTGAAGTGGTAGGCACCTTAGCACCATTTTGGATCAAGAATTCAAGATATTTATTGGGGTCCAACTTTAGGACTTGGTCTAGTAAGTCCATGGAGTCGGGATCTTGCATAAAATCTATTACTTCTTGATCTTGATTGTTGGTGTTGGATGATGATGGTAGTTGAGCTCCCCAAGGGTTTATCATAGCATTGGCATCAAATGATGTTTGTTGTGGGACTATATGGACATTATTGTGATTGGTAGGGGTCATTGCCCATGGCCTATTTGAGTCCATTTCCTTGTTTTCCCTAGCTTGGGACCTTGTTTGCATCATGCAATGAGAAGGTATGGATTGGTTTGATTTGGTGGTGTTAAGGTGGATGAAAGTTATGACCTTAGAGATTGATTTTCAAAAGATCTTGGACCAAAAAAAGGATGAGTGGATAAGTGATTTTGGTCACCTTAGAGATTGATTTTTAAGAGATCTTGGACCAATAAATGGACGTGTGGGTGATTTATGATAGAATTTGAGGATGATTTTTGGATGGGTAATCAAAGGGTACTTAATGTAAATTTGGATGGTGATTTTAGAATGGATGATTAGGGGATATTTGGGATAAATTTGGATGATAACTTTGGATGGATGATTAGGGGAACTTTGGATGATAAATGACCAAGGGTACTTTGGATATTTTTGGATGAGAATTTTGGATACTTTGGATATGATTTTAGATGAGTGATATGAGGGATATTTTGGATGATGTTTGTGTTGATATGCGCCGGACAATTGAGAGGGGGGGATGAATTAGTTGTCACAAAAACTTAAACACTTTCTACAACTAAACATTCATCACTTATCCACAATTATTATGATTTAATAATTAGTGCATGAAAATAGAAACTTAACCACAGATACAACATCATACACAAGAGACACCAGATTTACGTGGAAAACCCCAAGACAGGGAAAAACCACGGAGAGGATTAACTCTCAATATATATTACAATCTTGAAATAATGATGTTTAGGCTTGGTCACTCCACAAGCCTAAACATACTGGCTTGCTGCCATGAAGAACAACTAGGTCTAGCAAGCTCACTGCCTCAACCCTAAACCTAGAAAGATTACAATAAGGGTTGTTAAACCCTATTCACTGCCACGATCAACACCTTTCATTATTTGCAACTAAAGTATAATAATTTCTCTACTTTGATCTTCCTTTGTTCTTCTCTTCCTCTTCTTTCCTCTGCCCCTTCTCTACTTTGCCTTTTGGACCTTTCTTAATATATTCTCATTTTCGCTCAAGGACACCTTTTCCACGACTCAACTCCAGGTATTTATATACTACATCAACCTTGGAATGATCATCAAGGTCAGAATCACAATCATCAACCATTGGAATAACCTCCAAGGTTGGTATTACAAAATAAGTTCTGACCTATTGCAACATTATGCAAAGGGAATGAAATGTGGATCACGCCATACCTTAGATGGGACTCAAACATGATCTTCCATGCCACAATACGCTTCCTCAATCTTCCAAAGATCTCCACAATCACTGGGATCAACCAGGTCAGCCAAGACTGGTTACACGCTACAATATCTGGGAACAATCTTCACACACCAACTCAATTTCTTAACGTAGACCAAAGTCCAAATAGGAACACAATTAGGAGACATCCACAAGCATGCTATAATCATCAGGAGCAACCACACAAACCTTAACCACGTTATCTATAGGAATCTTCTCACCGGAACACATAAACTTTACTACCTTCAACTGTCATAAAAGAAAGATATCTTGTGGACCACCAAACCACAAACCATTGCAATTTTAGGCACTTATCATCATCCCAGACTTCCCTCTAGAACCATAGAGCCAAATACTTAATTGCGGAGGAATGCGGAGCAGAATACTTTCTTCTTGTCCCAACTGAACCTACAGAAAAAGTAGGTTTCACTTTGGTGAACGTAACTCACTCAGATCTTCATGTGGATAGCTCAAACCTAGAATGTAGCATCCTCAGACATAACTCTAACTTACTTCCAATCCATAGACGATGCTATTGAAGCAGAAATAAATGCAGAGCAGTTTACCGGACTGCTCTTCAACATACAACTTACTGTTTGTACTGCACTTCTCTGTAGCTTACTGGATTCTTTCGGAGGGGCTAATTTTCTCAACATACTCAACATACAAGTCTTCTAAACAAGTAATAGAATAAGATACAATTGACACCAATGACAACAAGAATATGTTGACATCAATGACAACACCGATTAGGCACATACTTTTAACAATCTCCCCCTTTGTCATTGATGGCAAGATATGATGTGAAAAATTGCAACAACCATCAAGACAAGATTATCCCCCTTTCTCTTTACACACCTACACTCTTTCTTTTTCCAAAATTCTCCCCCTTTCTCTTACGTCTGTACTCTAAGTTTTTCACATGACTTCTGTCCCCCTTTGACATCAATGGAAAATGGCACATACTTGCACTCATCTTCTCTGATCTAATCTCTCTTCTAAACTCTCTAACTACTCCCCCTGAGAAGTAGCCCTAAAAAGCACCAATCCGGACCTCTGAACACCTCCAAACTGATGCACTATTGTGCATCTTAGTTTAGAGCAGGCGGGGTGATAACACCTAACTTTTCTCTAAGATACTCAAAAGTATCCTTAGGCAGAGGCTTGGTAAAAATGTCTACAATCTGATCCTTGGTAGAAACATAATCCAACTTCACTTCATTCTCTGTCACCCTTTCTCTCAAAAAATGATACCTAATGGATATGTGCTTTGTCCTTGAATGCATCACTGGATTCTTTGATATGTTGATGGCACTTGTATTGTCACAAAAGATTGTAATTGGATCTTCATATACAACTCTGATGTCCTTCAAAGTTTGCTTCATCCATAACACTTGAGTGCAATTACATGCTGCTGTAATGTATTCTGCTTCTGCAGTAGACAAGGATATTGAATCTTGTTTCTTGCTCAACCAAGATACTAATCTTTTTCTCAAGAAGAATGCACCTCCACTTGTGCTTTTTCTATCATCCACATCTCCGTCCCAATTTGCATCAGTATATGCACTGAGAACAAAGTCACTATCCCTGGGGTACCACAAACCATAATCTATTGTGCCTTTTAAATAGTTCAGAATTCTCTTGACTGCCATCACATGTGATTCCTTGGGTTCTGCCTGAAATCTTGCCACAAGACACACTGCATGCATTATGTTAGGTCTGGTTTGAGTCGGATAAAGTAATCCTCCAATCATAGATCTATACTTTTTCTGGTCTTCCATGGGTGAATTATCATCTTTGCTCAACTTACAACTAGTTATCATAGGTATGCATACTGGTTTAGAGTCTTCCATCCCAAATTTCTTTAACAACTTTTTCACATACTTAGACTGAGAAATGAAGATACCCTTATCTGATTGACTTATTTGCAGACCTAAAAAGAAGTTCATCTCTCCAAACATAGAAATTT
Organism: Cunninghamia lanceolata; assembly: GCA_027924645.1. Lineage (NCBI taxonomy): Eukaryota > Viridiplantae > Streptophyta > Pinopsida > Cupressales > Cupressaceae > Cunninghamia > Cunninghamia lanceolata. Next base: position 826,226 of record BSBN01001495.1, on the reverse strand, counting down.
CAAATTCACTTTGCATTTCTCTAGCAAAAACTAAGCACATACCTTCATTGCCTCCAAAAATAATATCATCAACAAAAACTGCAACAATCAGGGTTTGTTCATCATTGATCTTGAAATAGAGATTACTATCTGTAGTACCTTTACTGAACCCTATCTGTATTAGGTACCTGTCCAACTGTGCATACCATGCCTTGGGAGCTTGTTTTAATCCATACAATGTTTTCTTCAATCTGTATACCATATCCCCTTGTTCTGATGACTAAAATCCTTCCGGTTGTTTAATATAGACTTCCTCTTCCAACTCTCCATTTAAGAAGGCAGGCTTTACATCCATTTGATAAACCTTGAAATCTTTGTATGCTGCAAAAGCTAGAAACATCATTATTGCTTCAATCCTTGCTACTGGAGCAAAAGTTTCTTCAAAGTCTATTCCTTCCACTTGAGCATATCCTTTGCATACCAATCTTGCTTTGTTTCTTACCACTTCACCATTCTCATTCATTTTATTTCTGAAGACCCACTTTGTACCAATTACATTCTTGTCTGCTAGTCTAGGAACAAGATCCCAAGTCTGATTCTTCTCTATCTGCATCAATTCTTCTTCCATGGTCTTTATCCAATTCTCATCTTTGCATGCCTCATCCACAGTTTTGGGTTCAATCTTAGAGATCAGGCAGAAATTTACTTGTTCTTTTGCATCTTTTCTTCTGGTCAAGATCCCTTTTCTCTTATCTCTTATGATTTGATTTTGAGAATGATTGATTCTTACATATCTTGGAGTTTTGGTAGCACTTACCAGAGCTTGTTCTTCTTCATCTGTGCTGTCTTCATGCTACACAACTTTTGAACGTCTGGATCATCTGACTCATATCCACTTGATTCTAAAGACTTTTCCTTACATTCATCAACTTTAACATTTGCACTTTCAATGATCTTATTCAGCCTCTAATTATAGAACCGGTAGGCCTTGCTCTTGGTGGAGTAACCAAGGAAGATTCCTTCATCACATCTAGCATCAAACTTGACTAAATCTTCTTCTCTTTTGATATAACATCTGCTACCAAAAACTTTGAACTGTTACCTTTTACTTGAACTCTATTTAGGATATATACCTCGGTGTGAATTGCTTCTCTCCAATATGCTTCCAGAAGATGAGCTTCCTTCAGCATGGTTCTAGCAGCTTCTTGAATTGTTCTATTTTTCCTTTCAACAACTCTATTTTGTTGTGGAGTTCTAGGCACAGATAGCTACCTCTTTATTCCATGCTCTTCACAAAAGAAATTGAATTCATTTGATGTGAACTGTCCTCCTCTATTAGACCTCAAACATTTGATTTTCAAATCCATCTCATTTTCAACCATTGCTTTAAATGCCTTAAATTTATCTAGAGCTTCTGCTTTCTCTTTCAAAAAGGTGACCCAAGTCATTCTAGAACAATCATCAATGAGCATCATGAAATACCTGTCTCCTTTCAAACTTCTTACTCTGGTAGGTCCACACAAATCTATATGCACTAGCTCAAGTAGTTCTCCAGCTGATTGATCCTTGCTTTTGAAACTTGTTCTTGTCTATTTCCCAAATTGACACTCCTTGCAAACTGGATTAGTAGGCTTCACAAGCTTAGGTAGATCTCTAACAATCTATGCACTACTTATCTTCATAATATTATCAAAATTTATGTGACACAATCTTCTATGCCATAACCAACTCTCATCAGTCTGAGTCAACAAACAATAGTTCTCGGTTCCTTTCAAGTGATAGGTATTACCTCTAGTCTTCTTACCAATTGCAATAACTATTCCAGAGCTTTTCCTACTCTGTTGGGAATTAAGGTGTCTCAACCTTGGTAATTCCTTGTATTTATTTATTATTTGCCTATTGTATTAATTGGATGTAAATCCTATGTTGTCATGTTGTGGGAGTTGGCACGATGAAGTGTCATCCTACATGGCATATGACCACATGTAATTTTGTCCTCACATGAGGAGATAGGCATCCCACTTAGTGGTAGGAATATTTTTCCATGTGTCAGTATCTTGGATGTTGTGTAAGGGAATATTGACCGTAACGGTCATGACAGATTCCTATGACGAAGTTATGACATGTAAGAGTCAGAAATAGGAGATTCTATGATAGGTGAAGACATGTGTTGAAGATCATCTTTGAAAAAGGCATCTTTGGGAACCCCAAGGTGGACTATGACATGTTGTAAGAGAATATGTTATTTATAGCCTGTTTATGATAGATTCTCTTATAGCTGTAAGTTATGACAGATTCTATGATGGTTGTAAGAGTCGTAAGAGCATCTGTCATAGCCCATTTTGGAAATAGGCGATCTCTTTGGGATGGGGTGACCTAACAAGTGTTAGGAACATTCTACAAGGTTGGCCAAGTGTCCATAGGCATGGGTTTTGGGCCATGAGGCTATGTTGGATGCCCATTCCAAGATAGAGCCAATTTTGCCTTGTATATTCTATATAAATAGGTGCTTTGAGGAGGTGATGTACTACAGGTTTGATAGGTACAATTATGCTATCAGAACATCTCCAAATACGAGTGTCGAAGATTCCTGCAAGAGCATTGGCTCTATGTTGTATTGTAACCTTCATTGTTTACGGAATACATTTGAGCTGTGTTTTGGAGTGTGGGGTTTTTCATGCCGTAAGGGTTTTCCCCACATATATCTTGTGTCTCTCTTCTTCTTTCTAATATTCTTATGTATGTGTTTGCTATAATATCTCTGTTAGTGGGTTAACATAGTTGTAATTGTAAAGATAAAATTGAATTTGCACTCTCCTTCCCTCATTAGATTAGTGTAGGAAGCATTTTCTACACACCTAGCTTCCTTTTAGTTGGTATCAGAGCCTGGCTAGTTTTGGTTCTAGCTGCTGGATAGGGGTTTTTTGAGCTAATCTTAGGTTGAGTGGGAGTGTTGTGTAGAGTATTCTGTATCTTGTTGCAGCAAGGAGATGGTAACCACATCTGGAAGGTTAGAGGTTGAGAAATTCAATGGCACTAATTTCAAGTTGTGGAAACTCAAGATGGAGGACTTGTTGATCATGACCTATGGGAAACCATATCTGGTGTGAAACCTACAGCAATCTCACAAACTAATTGGGACCTCAAAGATTAGAAGGCTAAGGGTCTCATAAGACTATTTAGCTAACTCTGACCTGTTGAATGTCCATGACGAGAAGAGCACGAAAGATCTTTGGAAGAAGTTGGGTGATGTTTATCAGGCCAAGTCCTTGGTAAACAAACTCTTCCTAAAAAAGTTGTTTGCTTTGAAGATGGAAGATGAACGATCTGTTACGGACCACATGAATGCTTTCAACATGATCGTTGCACAGTTGACATTTGTGGGTGTGAAAATGGAGGAGGATCATTGCATGACCCTGCTTTGTTCTTTCCCAGATTAGTGGGATCATCTTGTCATGGCTATCGGAAGCAGCACTACCACCTTTAAGATGGAAGATGTGGTGTCCTTGTTGTTATCTGAAGAAATGCGGAGGAAGACATCCGAATCAACTAAAGAGGCTCTTGCGGTTCATGGAAGACCCAAGGAGAAAGGGAAGAAGGACAAGAAGGCTAAGAAGGGCAGATCCAAATCCCGTGGGAGATCCAAATCTGCTGGAAAGTCCAAGGCTCTCTGTTGGAACTGTGGAAAGTCTAGGCATTTCTGAAAGGAATGCAAAGAAGAAAAGAAAAAGAAAAAGAAAAAGAAATCAGCCCCAGATTTAGATTCTGACAAGTCAAAAGATGATGGTGATGCCTTCATCACAGCCCTAGCCACCCATGCATCTGATGATGTGTGGTTGATTGATTCTGGTGCATCATTCCACATGACGTCGCATCGAAGCTGGTTCACGAAATATGAAGAGTTCGATGGTGGAAGAATGTACCTAGGTGACGACTCTCATATGAAGATTGTTGGTCATGGAAGAGTCTCAATCTAATTCCTTGATGGACGAGTGAAGGGGATCACTGGAGTTATGCACATTCTAGGCCTTGCACGAAACTTGCTTTTTGTAAGTATGTTGAATGATGCAGGTGTGTAGGTTGTCTTTTCAAAGGATGGATATAAGAGGACAAGAGGATCTATGGTGCTTGCGAAGGGTACTCGGAGGGGTACTCTATTTCAGCTGGAGGCATGCACTACATAGTGCAATAGTTGTTCTGACTCAAAGAAACGAGCCGCAGTCACTTCATCCCCACCATTTGAAGGAGCAATGAAGAAATCTGTTGTAACTAGTTCTGATGGTAGTGCACATGCTATGGAAGTTAAGCTTCATGCTGAAAAGACTATGTTATGGCATTTGAGATATGGCCACATTGGTGAGAAGGGTTTGCGTACCCTAAAAAATAAAAACCTCGTCGAGGGGTTAAATGATTGTAATCTCGAGTTTGACTTTTGCGAACATTGCATTTATGGAAAGCAAAATCGTGTTCAGTTTTACTCTATTTCTCACAAGTCTTCTGGTGTATTGGATCTTATTCATTCTGATGTGTTTGGTCCTGTTAATGTTCCTTCAATTTCAAAATCTGTATATTTTGTATCTTTCATAGATGATTACAGTAGAAGGACATGGGTTTATTTTATCAGAAGAAAGACTGAAGTCTTTAGTCGGTTTAAGGAGTTTAAAGCCTTTGTTGAAAATCAGACTAGTAAAAAGATTAAGTGTTTGAGAACTAACAATGGTGGTGAGTTTTGTTTGACAGATTTTGATAAGTTCTGCAAAGAGCAAGGGATTGAAAGGCATAAGACAACTCCATACACCCTGCAACAAAATGGAGTTGCAGAGAGAATGAACAGGACACTAATGGAGAAGGCTAGGAGTATGCTTAGTGGAGCAAGCCTCGAACAAAAGTTTTAGGCTGAAGTTGTTGCTAGTGCTTTCTATCTAGTAAACAAATCTCCTACATCAACTCTTGTTTCTAAAACACCTATGGAGGTGTGGTCTGGTAAAAAGCCTTCAGTTAGACATCTTCATTTTTTTGGTTGTGAGGCATATGCACATGTGCCTAGGGAGAAATGGTCTAAATTGGAGAACAAGGCTGTTAAATGTATTTTCATTGGCTATGGTGTTGGTGTGAAAGGATACAAGCTTTGGGATCCTGTGGCTGAAAAAGTGTTGTATAGAAGTGTTATCTTCAGAGAGCTAACACCTTCTTTCGTTATTCTATAGCTAGAATAGATAGAAAAGAAAGAAGATGCGGTTCAGTTTCCCTTCTACCCCTGAGAAGACTGAACCGACAGACCCTGTGAGACTTGATGATGAGGAGAGCTCTAGCAACTCTGAAAGCTTAGAAGAAGAAGCAGAACCTTAACCTTAGCCATTAAGGAGCTCTAAACGAATGAGAAAGCAACATGATAGGTTTGGATATTCATTACTTGATTCTAGTTGTGCTTTTGCTTTACTTACTAACATTGATGAGCCTAGAACTGTGAAAGAGGTTATGGGCATGAAAGATGTAGGTTTCTGGAAGGAGGCCATGGAAGATGAGATGGCTTCTTTGGAAAAGAACAAAACATGGGACTTGGTGCCTTTGCCTGATGGATGGAAACTCGTTGGTTGCAAATGGGTGTTCAAGAAGAAATTTGGTGCAGATGGTAGTGTTGAAAAGTACAAGGCTAGATTGGTTGTGAAGGGGTATTCACAAGTGGAGGGAATTGATTATGCTGAAATTTTCTCTCCCGTTGCAAAGATGGCATCCATTAGATTTCTATTATCTCTTGTAGCTTCTTATGACTTAGAGGTAGAACAGATGGATGTGAAGACAACTTTTCTTCATGGTGATTTGGAGGAAGAAATCTACATGTCACAGCTAAAGCATTACATAGAGAAAGGTAAAGAAAATTTGGTTTGAAAGCTTAAGAAGTCTTTGTATGGTTTGAAGCAATCTCCTAGGATGTGGTACTTGAAGTTTGATGCCTTTGTGTTGTCAATTGGCTATTTGAGATTAAAATTTGATCATTGTGTGTATTACAATTTTGACAATTTTTGCACTCTCATTATTGCATTGTATGTTGATGATATGTTGTTGATTGGGAATGGTAAAAATATGATTTCTGATTTGAAGTCTCAGTTGTCAGCACCGTTTGAGATGAAAAATCTTGGGGCAGCCAAGTACATTCTGGGGATGGAAATCAGAAGAGACAGAGCTAACAAAAAACTTTAGTTAAGCCAGAGTAAGTATGTGAAGACTGTGTTGGATAGGTTCAACATGGCAGATTGTAGACCACTGTGTGTTCCTGTTTCATTGGGGACAAAGTTATCTGTTAATGATTGTCCAAAATCTCCTAGTGAGGTGGAGGACATGACCATAGTACCTTATGCTAGTGCTGTTGGTAGTTTGATGTATGCCATGGTTTGCACAAGACCAGACATTGCCCAAGCAGTGGGAGTCCTTAGTCGATTTATGGCTAATCCTGGACGAGTACATTGGGATGCAATTAAGTGAGTGTTCAGATATTTGAGGGGTACTTCTGAGTATTCCATATGCTATCAGGGTAATGTTACAGGACCTTCGCATTCAGTTTGTATTCATGGATTTGTGGGTTTTGATTGGGCAGGTGACATTGACAGCAGGAGATCCACCAGTGCCTGTGTTCACTATGTTTGGTGGTGCAATTAGTTGGATGAGTAAGTGACAACTTGTGATTGCTTTGTCCACTATTGAACTTGAGTATATGGCTGCAACTCATGCTTGTAAGGAATCCATTTGGATTAAGAGATTGTGTTCAGATATTGGTGTTGATGCAGGTCAAATTACTTTGTGCGAGACATGGTAGAGGATGGGAAGGTAAATTTGGAGAAGGTAGATACTTTGAAGAATGTTGCAGATGCATTGATGAAACCAGTGGGCATAGAGAAGTTCAGATGGTGTTCAGAGTCTATTGGCCTGTCGGCCTATAGCAGTTAAATCCTGTTAATTCTATTGGCTCTTACAAGGTGTTCAACAAGTGGGAGAATGTTGGTAATTAAGGTGTCTCAACCTTGGTAATTCCTTGTATTTTTACATTGTATTTATTTATTATTTGCTTATTGTATTAATTGGATGCAAATCCTATGTTGTCATGTTGTGGGAATTGGCACGGTGAAGTGTCATCCTACATGGCATATGACCACATGTAATTTTGTCCTCACATGAGGAGATAGGCATCCCACTTAGTGGTAGGAATATTTTTTCATGTGTCAACATCTTGGATGTTGTGTAAGGGACTATTGACCATAATGGTCATGACAGATTCCTATGACGAAGTTATGACATGTAAGAGTCAGAAATAGGAGATTCTATGACAGGTGAAGACATGTGTCAAAGAGCATCTTTGAAAAAGGCATCTTTGGGTGCACCAAGGTGGACTATGACATGTAAGAGAATATACTATTTATAGCCTATGTATGATAGATTCTCTTATAGCTGTAAGTTATGACAGCTATGACAGATTCTATGACGGTTGTAAGAGTCGTAAGAGCATCTGTCATAGCCCATTTTGGATATAGGCAACCTTTTTGGGATGGGGTGACTTGACAAGTGTCAGGAACATTCTACAAGGTTGGACAAGTGTCCATAGGCGTGGGTTTTGGGCCATGAGGCCATGTTGGACGCCCATTCCAAGATAGAGCCAATTTTGCCTTGTATATTCTATATAAACATGTGCTTTGAGGAGGTGATGTACTACAGGTTTGATAGGTACTATTATGCTGCCGAAACATCTCCAGATACGAGTGTCGAAGACTCCTGCAAGAGCATTGGCTCTATGTTGTATTGTAACCTTCATTGTTTACATAATACATTTGAGCTATGTTTTGGAGTGTGGGGTTTTTCACCCGTAAGGGTTTTCCCCACGTATATCTTGTGTCTCTCTTCTTCTATCTCATATTCTTATGTATGTGTTTTCTGCAATATCTCTGTTAGTGGGTTAACATAGCTATAATTATAAAGATAAAATTTAATTTGCACTCTCCTCCCCTCATTAGATTAGTGTAGGAAGCATTTTTCGCACACTTAGCTTTCTTTCATGATCTTCCATCCATTGTCCTTGAAGCTTAAGTCATAGCCCTTATCACACATTTGACCCACACTCAGAAGATTGTGCTTTAATCCTTTCACATACAAGACATCTTCAGTATTATGCTTGCCATCAAAAGAAATAGATCCTTTCCCACAAATTCTACCAGCTGTATCATCTCCAAACCTAACCAATCCACCATCATATTTTTCCAAACTTACAAACTTAGTTTTGTCACCAGTCATGTGGTGAGAGCAACCAGTATCAATAACCAATTCATCCTTGTCCTTAATGACCTGAGCAGCCAAAGCACTTTCCACTAGTTTTTCTTCCTTCATATAGCTAGAAGAATTAGTAGACACAAGATCTTCCTTAATAGCAATGAACAAGCATTCATTTATAGAGGAATTAGCATTATCTGGTTCACCATTATATGATACTCCTTCATCGTCATCAAAATCTTCAACATAATAACACTTCTTTTGGGTCCTAGGTATGTTTTCATATCTTCTTCTATTTCTTTCAATTGTTTCAGGACATCTGGAAGAAAAATGACCTATTTTACCATAGGAAAAACATTTGAAAGGTAATTTGCCTTTATACTTACCGGATCCTCTTTGCAGTCTATCCACAAAGTTGGCTTCAACTTCATCTAACTCATCATCAGATTCTACCTTATACTTTTCTGATATGGAAGTATTTCCAGGAGTACTGACTTTGAAGGCAGTCTCAACTTTTGGCAGAGCATCATCTAACTCCCTCATTTCAAAAGCAGTAAGCTTACCAAGCAATGGATCCCTGTTAATTGTTTTTACTTGCATGAATTCTTCAATCACGACCACCTTGTGACAGTAGGACTTGGGCAAAGATCTGAGTATTTTCATAACAATTTCCTTTTCTTCGAGAGTTCCACCTATGGGTTTTATCCCTGTAACAAGTTCATCAACTCTTTGCATAAAAGATGATATGTTTTCATCATTGTTCATCTTCAAGCTTTCATATTTCACTTTCAGAATTTGTAACTTGGCTTCCTTCACAGAATCATCTCCTTCATATAGATTTTTCAACTTTTCCCATACCTTATTTGCAGTTTCAAGATCCACCACTTTCGTCAGTATTGAGTCGGTTAATGAGCTTAATAGAGCATCCTTTGCCTTGATATCTATCTCATATTCTTTGATTTCATCTTCATTCGTCAGACCATTTTGAGGTATGGTGTATTCTGTTTCTACATCTTTCCAAACTTTGACACCAAGAGAAAGAAGATGGCTTTTCATCTGAGCCTTCCAGAGAACATAATTAGTTCCATCAAAATGCAGTGCTTCCTTCTTGTAAGACATTTTGGATCTTCCTCAAGCTGTTAAACTTTCTTCAGAGGAACTTGGCTCTGATACCAATTGTTGATATGTGCCAGACAACTGAGAGGGGGGTGTTGAATCAGTTGTCACAAAAACTTAAACACTTTCTGCAACTAAGCATTCATCACTTATCCTCAATTATTATGATTTAACAATTAGTGCATGAAAACATAAACTTAACCACATTTACAACATCATACACAAGAGACACCAGATTTATGTGGAAAACCCCAAGGTGGGGAAAAACAACAGAGAGGATTAACTCTCAATATATATTGCAATCTTGAAATAATGATGTTCAGGCTTGGTCACTCCACGGGCCTAAACATACTGGCTTACTGCCATGAAGAACAACTAGGTCTAGCAGGTTCACTGCCTCAACTCTAAACCTAGCAAGATTACAATAAGGGCTGCTAAACCCTGAGGGCTGTTAAACCCAATTCACTACCACGATCAACACCTTTCACTATTTGTAACTAAAGTATAATAATTTCTCTGCTTTGCCTTTCCTCTGCTCTGCTCTTCCTCTGTTCTTCTCTTCCTCTTCCTTCCTCTGCCCCTTCTCTGCTCTGCCTTTTGGACCTTTCTTAATATATTCTCATTTTCGCTCAAGGACACCTTTTCCATGACTCAACTACAGGTATTTATACTATACATCAACCTTGGAATGATCATCAATGTTAGCATCACAATCATCAACCATTGGAACAACCTCCAAGGTTGGTAGTACAAAATAGGTCCTGACCTATTGCAACATTATGCAAAGGGAATGAAACGTGGATCACGCCATGCCTTAGCTGGGACTCAAACACGATCTTCCATGCCACAACATGCTTCCTCAATCTTCCAAAGATCTCCGCAATCACTGGGATCAACCAGGTCGGCCAAGACTGGTTACACGCTATAATATCTAGGAACAATCTTCACACACCAACTCAATTTCTTAACGCGGACCAAAGTCCAGATAGGAACATGATTAGGAGACATCCACAAGCATGCTATAATCATTAGGAGCAACTGCACAAATCTTAACCACTTTATCCATAAGAATCTTCTCACCGGAACACATAAACTTTATTGTCTTGAACTATCATAAAAGAAAGATAGCTTGCGGACCACCAAACCACAAACCATTGCAATTGTAGGCACTTATCATCATCCCAAACTTCCCTCTAGAACTGTAGAGCCAAATACTTTATTGTAGAGGAATGTGGAGCAGAATACTTTCTTCTTGTCCCAACTGAACTTACAAAAAAAGCAGGTTTCACTTTGGTGAACACAACTCACTCAGATCTTCATGCAGATAGCTCAAACCTAGAATGTAGCATCCTTAGACATAACTCTAACTTACTTCCAATCTACAGACCACAATCTTCAAGCAGAAATAAATGTGGAGTAGTTTACCAGACTATTCTTCAGCATACAACTTACTGTCTGTACTGCACTTCTCTGTAGCTTACTGGATTCTTCCGGAGGGACTAATTTTCTCAATATCCTCAACATACAAGTCTTCTAAACAAGTAATAGAGCAAGATACAGTTGACACCAATGTCAACAAGAATATGTTGACATCAATGACAACACCGATTAGGCACATATTAAAAGAGGGCTAAAGATAATTTTAAATCTTATGGATTTTCAAGAATATTTCTCTTTTTAATTCACTGAGGAGTAGTGTAGGCTTCTAAGCCAATTTATCCTAAGGTAGATGAGGCTAATTTATAAACTAACTTAAGGTACACAAATGCTTAAGCTATTTATAAATTAGGGGATGAAGGATGAGATCTAGATTTAAATCTTGAACAAATTTGACTTGAGGGATGATACTAAGGTTGATGTTAGATTATGTTGATTTGGTTTGATTTGGTTAAGGTTGATTTGGATTGATGTTGGATGATGATTTATTTGGTTGGGCTAAGGTTTGGAATAGCTAGGTGAAGGTTGAGATGATTTGGATTAGGATTGGTCTAAGGTTGGGGTGATGTTGGATGAAGGGTGACTATGTTGGTTTGGATTAAAGTGGATGGAATGAGATCAAAGGTCCAAAAATCAAAATGTTCTTCTAAGGTCAAATGGATAGATGTGAGAGGATGGACTTGGACTAGGGTTTGGATGGGGTAAATGAATCTTTTGGACTTGGATGAAATTGAAGTGAAAGGTTGGGGATAATAATTGATTTAGAATTGAGATAGGTGAACTAAGGTCAAAGGTCCAAGATCAAATGATTTTCTCTAAGGTTAAAATGGGATGATGAAATTTGGACAAAGGTTGGAGATGGAAATATGGGCAAAGGTTGGATTCAAATGGATGATTTGATTTTGACAAGGTTTCCAAGTGCTAAGGTCAAATTAAGCTCAGGAACTTAGGTATAAATCAGTTGGTGGTTTTTGGATATGGTATGAAAGTGGCGCTAATTTAGACCTTGAAGGCACTACCAAAAGGATGAATAGCGCTAACAAAAGAACTAATAGCACTCACAAGTGAACGAATAGCACTAACAAAATGACGAAAGGTGCCAACAGTTGGGAAAATGGTACTAAAAAGTGAACCAATGGTGTTGACTGACAGTTCAAAGGTTGAAACTTGATTGGTTTGATGGCAAATTTGAAATTTTTGGCTCAAATGTTGGACTTGAGTGGTTTCAAAGGTTCTTGGCAAGCATTAAATCAAACAATAGAACACAATAGATTGACTCAAGGTGGACTTGGATAATTGGCTTATACGGGATTCAACAATAAAGACACACCATTCACATGAACATCCTAGTAATTAGTCAAGTGGGAGTGTCATACCCTGTAGATCTCACAAAATGGTCGTGGGTCAACCTTAATAGAAAAGTGAACCAAGGTTCCCACCCCCATTAATACCTTCGTGTCATAGCTTGGATAGATAGGGAAAATAGGTCATGGACCACCTTACCCCCTTACCTTGGAGACTTTTGTCTTGCCCAAGGTAGCCCTTATCTCAAGTACAATGATATGTTGAAGTGAGCAATCTTCCCCTCCTACTGTAGCGGTGCACCATAAGGTATGACATTAAGAGGTCTTAATCTAGGATAGTACAAGCTTCTAGGGAGTCCTCTTCATACACAAGGTACATGAGGCCCAAAATTGTGAACACTAGTCTATTGAAGGGATGTGGCACAAGCGGTCAAACAAGCACCACGTCACCTTGTGTCTGGAATCACTTGGGGCCCAAAGGTTGTCCCAATGACAATGCAACTAGATTGGGGTACAAGTTTCCTTCTCCCCCCTTTGATATACCCTGCCGGTACACGTGGTTGAGGTCATCCCTTGGGGTGATGAAATCCGCAAGCATGCCTCCTAGGAAGAAATTATAGGGATAAAATTCTCTGTGATGTGGTGCCTGTTGGTTATTTTCCCAGGCTGGATGCTTGTTCCCAGTTATCCCTACAAGGTAGCCATCATTGATCAACAGGATTCCTGGGCCAGGGGCCAACAATATAGGAGATAGACTCTATAAATATCTCCTCTTCTTCTTTAGGCTCTACAGAACCAAGGGGATATTCCCTATTCAACATCTATGAAATGCATCTATAAGTTAGCTGGGATGTTGACACAAAGCAGATAAATCCTCTTTTATGCAGACCAAAACTGTGAAATAAGTGCAAAGGGGCTAGCTTTGGGCCTATGCTCAGTCGTGAATCAGAGGATTTTGGTCCTAAAAACTACTTCTAAATGTCCTAGAGGTTTGTATTTGAAGTTTGAGTTTGTTTGGTATTTGGATGCAAAACTAGGACCTTGGTTGTAACCTCAACACAAGACCAGATTGGTGCCTATCTAGGGCTCAGAGTCAATAGACATACACATGTGAATGGTTATCATAAGCTTAGATCATTGACTGGATTTTAAGGGGATTTTTAGTGTCTGCCTTACAGATACTTCCCAAAAATTAAGTGCTTAATCATTCATACTTGATGGTATCCCTGTTGCAACACACTTTCTCAATGATTAACTTGAAACATTTAATTTGTTCCTTGAACAAAGGTAGGAGATTAAACATTCAATACTGAAAACCCATATCCCTGAATCTTAAATAACCCTTAGCTATTCTGATTCAAAAGAGAATATGCGCACAACTTGGAGACAAATAATTAAACACATGCAACAGAGCATTTCTCATATAAAACAACATGAAACCAGTTATCTTATGCATAAAACATACAACATGAGATTCATAAACTCACAAGACACCCAAAATAGAGCCACCAACAAAGTTGTATTTCATCACAGCACCAAAATTTGTCCAGTTTTCAACAACAATTGAATAACACAGTTTGGCCCTCTTATAGCTAGACTATGCACCCAACAAATCAATTACATGGCAAGTCAAAAATCCTGCCAGATACAATGCACCAGAAAATGGCGTCCAAAACATTAAAAGCACAGGCAGAACAGGAAAGAAAAATAGGTGAGCTCAGGATCAACACTGCCGCCTAGGGTTTTTTAATAAAATCAGGTGTTTGGCCAGTCAACCATCAGCCCATGCCTCTGCAAATAGCTAATAATGGCTCACCTACCCACAGCTCCTCTCGAGAATTACAGCAGCACGTTCATGGAGTTTTCCCGCCTAAAACATGACTGCATATGCTCAGGAAAAACCTTCGCTGAAGGTTTAAAACACAACCGTTGATCACACCTGCCTATCGCTTGAGATCAATGGTGTCAAAATATGCTGGAGTCACCCACCAATGAAGTCCTGCCATGTCGGCACCCAATGCATCCATCGCTGACTCTTCTCGTTCTCATTTTGCCTCTTTTCGCCCATTGTATATGCATGCTCAAATGCATATACAATCACCTTATATACAAGCCGGACCTCAAAGTGTTACAAAACAAATTAAAAATGCATCGGGTCCCGCCTTGTACATTTCCTATTGTATATCTCCATTGTATATTTGCAGATACTAACAGAATATACATTTTGCGGATTTCAAATTTTTGTACAGTGGATTGGAAACGCATTCGGGTTGTATCTCTCCCTGCACATCGCATTGTATATCGGCATATACAATGCACAATATACATGCTGCGGACCTCAAATGACTATGAGGTGCTTTGAAATTCAAATCGGGTCTGGCTTGCATCTCCTTGCTTGTACATTTCCTTGCATATCGCATCATACAAATGTGATATACATACAACGGACCCCAGCCATTTTATCCATCGGATTTGAAAAACTTTCAAATCTGGGCCTTGTATCTCCTTTTGTTTGTATATCGGCATATACAATGCCATATACATGCAAGCTACAAATTTCAACACCTTATCTGCTAGATTGGAATATCCCCTGGAATCCGCGTTGTATCTTTCCTTTGTATCATTGTTTTGTATATCGCAAACATACAACGCAGATATACAAAACAAAACATGCAATCCGATCCCAAACCTGCATCAAGCAGAATGTAAAACTCCTCGGGTCTGGGCCTTGTATATTTGATTGCATGCGCCTGCATACAATTGCCTTTGTATGCAACTGGTGGGCCCGACCCTTTGTCTTTCTCCTTTGCACATTGACAATATATATCCACCTTGTATGTTGAACATATACAAACTCGTTTGTATATATCTGCGGGCCCCACCGAATGCATCTCCGCCGCACTGTAGCAAATGTATATACTTGTTGTATGTCAAACATACAACACAATATACATGCAAACATTTTTACACATCCGCAGAATATTCTGGGAACCTTCAATGTATATTCCGCCCTTGTATGTTTCCAATGTATGTTGAACATACATTCAATTTTGCATCTGTTTCCTTTGTATATTTTCTTGCACCATTGCACACAAACCCGATATACAAGCAAACCTGACATACAACTGCAGAATATTCCCGGGAATCTACGATTGATTCCCCCTTGTATATGCAAACTCGATATGCATCCTGAAATGCATATAACCGATTTTACCAATTTTTGAAAGCCGATGTGCATTTTTGAGCCCGCCAACATACATTTGCACTTGCACATACCAAAACTTAGGATTTTCATGAAGCGCGATGGAAAAATGTTAAAACATTGCATGTGGGTCGAGGAACAATTTAACCTAAGGCACTAAGGGTTCGAAGGGATAAAAATAGAAGCCTGCAAACTCAATTTCAGAACCCTAACCCTAGGTGAGCACCACCAGTGCCTATGA
Organism: Cunninghamia lanceolata; assembly: GCA_027924645.1. Lineage (NCBI taxonomy): Eukaryota > Viridiplantae > Streptophyta > Pinopsida > Cupressales > Cupressaceae > Cunninghamia > Cunninghamia lanceolata. The sequence goes on along the minus strand of BSBN01001495.1, from coordinate 810,691 downwards.
GTTGTTGTCATTTGTTATTTGGTAGACCATGGTAGTATGATAGACATGCCAAGTATGATGGGAGGTCTAATACCTACACCATAGAAAAAGATGGCAACAAGTTTGAACTAACACCATTGCAAGAGAATGCTAAGGAGCAAACCAAAGAGGCAAGAGTAATCATGTTTGGCAAGAGAGAGTACATGAAGCCTAAGGAAGGTAAAAGTGAAGAAGGAGTACCCACCATGAGAAAAGAAAGAGTTGGGACATAAAACCTAAACAAGGGTCCAAAGTTGAAGAGCAAAGAAGATAATGAGTGGATGAAGAAGTTTGAGTTAGCTAAGGTCAAAGGTGAAATAACCTTGAAAGTTCAAGGCAAGATTTGAAACTATGACAAAGATAAGAGAGGGATTGGATTTAGTCAAGGGAAGGCAAAACAAGATATAGGACAGTCAAGTACTATCAAGATAATGTTGTGCAGGACTGATATGACAAAAGTGAGAGCAAGGGAAAAATTAAATGCAACAGAGTTGTCTAGGGAAAGGCAACATTGGCCTAGCAAGGTCATGGTGAAAGACATACTTTGTCCATTGAAAGGGCAAGAAAAGAATGAAGTGCAGCAGAGAGCTGATGGAAGGTAGCAAGTATTTCATCACAAAGGGGGTGGAAGACCTCAGAGCATGAAGACATAAGTAAGCCAAGAGAGGCTTGGAATAAGTGAACATGCCATTGTAGGGGCAGTAGTGTGTCCCTTGAAGGTAAGTAATGGCAATGGGTAGTCAAACACTGCTAGGACAGAGGTGTCCAAGTCAAAAAACACAGAGCTTGTGAAGGCACAAAGTCTCAAGAAGGTTAAGCAAGTGAAACCTATAGAGAGTCAAGGTGAAAGGCCAGTGACAGAGTCCAAGACAGTTGAGAATGAAAACAAACACCAAGAGAGCATGGTGAGAAAAGTGCATTGTCCATTGATGGGACAAGAGGTTGATGAGCATGTGGATACTATGATAGCAAAGGTAGACTGTCCACTGCAGGATAAGAAGTCAGAAAATGTAGAGAACATGAGGGAAGCAAGTCTGATGCAAATTATGCAATTAGAAGTTCCAGAGAGCCAAGGTAATTGGCAAGAACAATTGACAGAGTTTGCAGAGGTTAAAAAAGAAGTGAGGATTGCAGTCACCTCAAGAGGTAAAGATGCTAGGACAGAGATCCTTAAGACAGAGTGTCATATGCCAAGAGTGATCAGTCAAGGTAAAGAGATGAGTAAAGATGTAGTGATGACAGTAAAGGGCCAAGAGCAGGCTCAAGAAACAATGTTGGTAAAGACTCCAAATGAGTTGGAGAAGGGTAAGGAAAGTGAAGGGCACTGATTTGTCCTTGGAGGCAAAGAGAAGCTAGTAGGCAGTTGTATTCTGCCATGACAGTTACAAAATCTGATTGCATGTGGATTCCAAACAAGGAAAACCAAAGGATGGTTGTGCAAAGAAAGAGTAGGAGGCCAAAAGTGAAGGAATCATCTATTACTTCCTTGTTTTGAGTCAAACCAAGGATCAAGAACAAAGAAAAGACACAAATAAACACTACTTTGCAATGAATGCAATTGAATGGAAAAATGGAAGCAAAAGGATGAAGCTAGTACAGACAAGTTAGGACATGAAGATGAAGAGTCAAGATGATAAAGCACCAAGAAGACCACTTTGCATGGACATCTACAAGACCAAGGTGAAGATGAAAGAGTTAATGCAGATCAAGAGCACAAGATTTCCAAGAGACTTGGAAACATTTCAAGCCTAGGTGTATGGTGTAGGAGCACCTAAGTCATTAGGAGAATTATGGTTAGGTCAATAGGTAAAATTTTGATTTTTGAGAGCTCATCATGGAGCCTAGAGGCAATTTTAGTTTTAAAATATTGTAATAAAAGCACACTAGGGGCATAACCATGTAGTGGAGGTCTTAATATAAGTACTTTTATAGTAGAATCTTAAGTTTACTAAAAAGGAGGACAGTCTAATTCTAGACAGTGAGTTTTTTCTAGAAGACAGTAAGATTTTCTGCCTTTATGAAGGATTTTTCCACGATGGGAGTGGGGGTAATGTGGAATTTTATTGTAATCAAATGATATATACCTCTCTTGAGTTGGAGAAGAGGTTGTTGTTGAAGTTTGAAGGAGAAATAATACTAAAACATACAGTTTTCTTGTTATTTAACTATTTTTTTGTTGTTTCCTCACGTCCCGTGCAACCGTACAGTACTGTCAAGGACAAAGTTGAATCAAAATGTGAAATAGGTGGAGTTAGCTTTGTTTTGAAGTAGGTTAGGAGGTTTGTTATTGTGATTTAAGTATTTTATTATTATTTTTTTATGAAAACTGTCTCAAAACCCTTGTTTTAAGGATTTTAGGAAAAATAATGGATTCCTGACCCATCCCAGCCACATCTCCAAAAAATAATGGATGGAATGAGGTTGGATAGGTATATTCTCAATTGGGTTTTGTTCACAGGAGCAAGGAAGTGGAAGAGGTTGCTGTTTGAAGTCACGAAGGCCTAATTTCTCATGTATTAGGCAAGTGACATAGGTAGCTATTGCTTTGATAAGAAACCCATACGTGAAAATCCTAAAACCTATGAAATTGGTCAAGTTGGGATGTGTACAAGCTCACCAAAGTGGTTTTTTGGTGGTGGGCTTGATATTTTGTGTACTTCCTTTGTAAAACAGGGCTAATTGCCCTCTTGGACAACAGAGACAGTCTAATTTTGAGATATATGTTTCAAAACAACCTACCTTGCATGTTTAGTATGTTATGTAAGTCCATAATGGGTACTTAAAAATATATTTTTTTGTGGGTTTGTCATGTCTTCTGAATGTTATGCTTCAAAAACTTCGCTGACAGGGCTATAAGGAAATAGGTTTGCTTGTGAAGGAATCATTGAGTAGGTAAGTGCCTAAGTTTGTTTGTTGGTTTGGTGAGTATACACCAGTCATATTAGTGATATCCAAAGTGGTTTGGGGGTTAGATAACCTGTTCTATTACCCCAACCTTGAAATGATGGTTTTGGCCTAGTTTGCAAGCCAAGAGGACTGTTTTTATAAAGGGACGTTTAAAAGAATATTGTGTCAGAGTCATAGGGGGTATGTAGGGATCTTAGTCTGCTAAGACGAGGTGGTTCTAGGTGTGATAGGAGTGGAGAAGGTGAGTTGGTCCATTTAGCCTCATTTGTGTATTTCTCAACCTTTGGGAGTCATGTCATTTGATGAGACCAACTGTCATATTGGGTCAATCAAATTAAGGAGGTTCAAGCCTCATCCCAAGTGTATTTAAATTTCTCTCCATGGTGTCTTGGAGGTTTGGAAATGGGTTCATGCACTTGAACCAAATGGAGGATCCCAAACCAAGCATTGAAGCATTGAGTGATGAGCAAGTTGCCCTGCCATGCATGATCAACATATATATAATTTTGTGTACATTGTTTGTAGTTTAATACTCTCTCATATGAATCCATCCATCCATTGAAGGTAGTTTAATCCTTCTCCTGCCTCTGCACAAAGTTTATCTTATCCCTCTGCATCAGGGAGCATACGCAATAAAGATAACCCCTTCAGGGTAACACTTAAAAGCAATAAAAGATGTTTGAGTGTAGACTTTTGATCCCCAAGTTCACCCTAAGGTGTGAAGGGAGAACATACATCTACAAACAAACCAAACACAGAAAACAATGGTTAATTCTGACTAACTAACTTTAGTGCAACTAAGCTAGTAATAAAAACAAAGTCTTGGATAAGCAAACTTGCACCAAAAAGTTAGTAGTCTGATAAAAATGCCTTTGACAAACATTCTTAACCCCTACAAAAACCAGTCAGACCCCTACACAGACTTCAAGAAATTTGTTAGAAAATAGAGCTAAAGCAGAAGTAAACAACACTGACAGATCAACAGATAATGCTAATGCAGAAGCAAATAGTGCTAAATTAGAAGAAAATCGTGCTAAATTAGAGACAAATGGCACTAAACTACAAAAATAGAGAAATTTTATACTTATTTTTGTGGAAAATACTGATGGCATGATTTTGGGTAAACAAATAACTATTTTGCCCAAAATGATAAAATAAGTTGTTAGAGGGCCTACAAAGTTAGTCAATGGTGTTTAACAGTAGATTTTTCAGTCAAAAACAAGGATATTTGTGCTAGATATGCAATATGAAATCAACCTAGGTGTCTTTTTGAAATATGCTAAAAAATGACCATACTAACACCTTAAGACTCAAGATCCCTGTTAAAAAGCAGAGAGCTCCAACTTGCAAACAAATAGTGAGCAATACAAAACAAAGATGAAATGTTTTTTGAAATAAAATCCTTGACAATGTCGTAAGAAAATGGTGCTAAAGAAGATGATAATAGCACTAACAACAGAGCATATAGTGCTAATGCAGAAGCAAATAATGCTAATCTGTGAGTAAATAGCATGATTGCAGGAGCGGATGGCACCGAACCGGACCTTTTCGTCAAGAAATCTTGTAAAAACTCATACAAAAGTTAGCTTAGGACTAGGGTGTCCCATAGGGCATGCCAAATGAAGATGAGAAAACCTAACAAACACTAAAAACATGAAAAGGAACTCAAAATAAAGCTTTTATACCTTTGCAAATGCCTTTGAAGTCTCCTCACTCCTTGATAAGGTTGTGGAAGTGCACCCAAACTCCCTAGCTTCACCCAAATGCAATGGAGATATGTGGATATGCTCTCAAATTTTAGCACAAAATTGGCATAATGGGGGTATGATGAAGATGATTAGAGGCTATTTTGGCATAATAAGTTTACTTGAAAATGGATGATGAAAATGGCTTGGAGAGGGTTGTATTTATAGGCAAATTGAGGGGGATTTTGATCCAACGGTGGAGATTAAAAGTTGAGATCAATGGTGGAGATGAGAGAAGAGGATGAAGGGCTAGATTTTCATCAACAAGATTTGAGGGTGGAGAATAAAAGTGAATTTTAAATTCACAATGAGATTAAGACATATGAAGAAATTAAAAATTAATTTCCTTGGGATGAGATGGAATTAAAAATTCCATTTTATGGGTGAGTATGTGAGTCATGTGACACATGGATGCATTTAGCAATCACATGTGTGAGCTCATTTCATGGAGAAGAGCTTAGCATGAAAGAGGAAAGGTGATGTGTAAGGGTCATGTGATTCTTTGGATTAAAAGGTAATTTTTTATTTGTGGGGTGTGGGAGAAAGTGTTAAGTGGGATTTGACCAAGTTAATCAGGGGATTAACTTAATTAATATGGTTGGAGAAAATTAGTGAGTGGGCTAATTAGGGGTTAAAATTAATTAAATAATGATTTATTTAATTAATTTTGGTCTAGGGGTCATTTAGGCTAGGGTAGCTAATCAAATAATTGATATTTAATCAACTAGGCTAGGTTTAGGTGGTAGAGTAGGGCATATTAATTAAATAAGTATGACTTAATTAATCAAGATTAGCAAAGTGGATAAATTAACTAAATAAATATTAGGAATATTTATTTAATTAATTAGAATGAAGTTGTAAGGTATAATGTTGAATTAATTAAATTAATTCATGGCTAAGGGTAAGTTGATGATGAATGGCTAAGGGTGGATGGTTAGGGATGGCTTAGGATTAATTAATTAAATAATTTTGAATTTATTTAATCAATTGGTGAAATGGTTGGGTTGGTAATGTGAGGATGCAGAAAATTGGTTAAAGAATTGGGACATTTTTAGGTGTCTATAGTTGCATCACTTCATTCTAGATGACCCAAGTTGATTGTTGGACACACCTACAATCCTAGTAGTAGATATGTTCATGGCTATGTTGAGCTACTCAACCATGTTGAACAATATTACAAATGCACCAAAGATACATGCATGTATAAGAAAGGAGCACTATAAATCTCTTTGGGATTTATAGCTAGTGTAAACTTTGTTTCTTTTTTAGAATAGCCATGAGAAATACATGTCTACCCATAATGATGATAAGTTAAACATCCAAAATACCACCATGATTTCTATTTGATGAGAAAATTTTTATTGCCAACTTATTCTCTCCCACCATGTAGTCCTTACCTACAATGCAAAATATGCTGGAAGAGCTGGGCATCAGTTAGAGACCCATTAACATATGCTCAACTGTATCTTTGATACTATTAACTTTGACAAGCCTGCTAATTGCATTTTACAAGTTCCTAACAAGGAGTGTGGTTGATCATGATATCATTACCTAAGAATGTTGTTGCATATTGTTGGCAACCCGTTGCAGTATGAGGTAGATCCTAGATGTGTCTTTGAATGAATAATTTTTTTCATTGTGTCACTCCCTATGATGATCAGTATGTTACAACTTTAAAATTTATTGATGCACACATGGATCAATCATCATTGTTGGAATCATTACCACTAATTAAAGCTACTCAAAATTGGATGTTTGTAGTATCTTGCATAAACAATTAGTGGAGGCATGTAGTTCAAACAATTGTTTGTGTCACACCTCGCTTCACAACCATTATTTCTAAAGAAGAAGATGTTTTTGGGTCTTTTTGTTTGAGTGAATTCCTTTTATAAAATTCATTCCACATCATTGCCACTAACATTGAGTCATTTGTGGATGAAATTGTGGAGCCCTAGTCTTGAGAGAATAATAGGCACTTACAATGCATGACATGTTGCTACAACATGTAGATTCTTTTGCCACTTCTAATGATTGACTGGCTCTTTGAATGTGGCCAAGGCTAAAGAGTGACAACTCCTATCTTGCATCTAACTAGGTGTTTCTATTGACTTTAATGAATTTGGCATGCTTGGCAAGTGTGACTTTGACAATGACCACAATTGGAGTGCTTGTACCATACCTATCCTTGTTGATGTTAGTAGTTGGTTTCATAGAGACCAGTCAATCAACACATCAACTTGTATGCAACAAGAAAAATGTGAGTCTTTACCTAGGCAATCTATCAGTTGGCAAAGTGTTACATTTGATATCATTACATCTCATTTTGAAAGAATGGGATTGAAAACTCTTTTCAGATGATTGTACAATGTACTGTTGGCACTTGAAAGTCATACTTGATCCATAGAATTAAATATGCACTCTCAGAAGTTGTTCCTCCATCTCAATCACCATTATTGTTGCTTGCTCCAACTAGTGTTGCAACATTCAACATCAATGCATCCACGGTCCATGTGACCTTCACATTCCATTAAAAGAGATGAATCCTCTTGAGGGGAAAGCGTTAGCAACATTCTAAAAAAACATGTATTTCGTTCAGTACATTGTAATTAACACAATGAGTTTCATCAACCCTAGGCTACTGGTTCATATTGATAGCCACTTGCATGAAGCATTTACCATGAACAATCAAGTTGCTTTTGGTGGTCACTCTATTATTCTTTTTGGCGAATTGGGTCAACTGCCACCTATCAAAGGCATTCCTATGTATGTTAGCGCTTCATATGGGAAAACACTATGGCACAACTTCAACATGGCGGTTATGATAAATGCTATCTTCCATCTACAAAGTGGTGTTCAGTAGGTAGGAATCAGGGATAGATCTAGTTGGCTCATTTACTTCTTCAATTCAGTTGTTTCTCAGAAACATGAGCATGTGTTGGTCTTCCTCCCTCCATAACCATCCCATAGTGTATAATCTCAACTTTATTTTTAAAAAGTTACACAAAAAAGTCAGTTACAATCCTTCATTATATCCACCTAAAATAAGAATTCGACTGTGATATCTAACACCTTCATTGCTTCATCCAACGACATTTCAGCCTACCTTATTAATATAAGAAAGTCTAATATAAGCAACATAATACTGAGAATGGAATAGTAGCCGTATGCTTTTAAGCCACAAACTTCAGCTGAAAATAAAGTACACATTTTTGATTGATTTTGATACTCTCTCTCATGTCATATAAAGTCCTAGAATCAAAGATATGAGGACTCCACCTTCAAACCTTGCATTACACAGTCTTCGCGGCGAAGAAAAGGATAAAACTAGAACAACATCACAACAGCAACTTGAATCTTTATTTCTCTGTAGTAATACTGTTGTCCAGCTCGAGGCACACTTTTTCATATAGAGTCGGTGCCTGAATTTTTTATTTCAAAGCTTTTCGTGAGCCAAATGTCTACTTTCTTTAAAAAGTCGATTTAATTGAAGGAAGTAAAGTATCGGCACGCAAAAGACGGCATCTTTCCACCGTCTAAAATGGTAAAGTTGTCGACGAATTTCTTCGACGTCGACATAAAGCAAAGCAATTTATGGGCGGTGGGGTTTCTTGATTATTCGACGACATAGTCGGCAGCAAGCGATTCATTATAATAAATTCAGATGGGTACTCCAAATTCCTCAAGATTTGTGCTTGTTCAATGCACATTACAATTCTTTTGGAGCTCTTGAAATTTTTATAATTAATTTTTTGCAGAACTGGAAGTGAGAATGGCTTCTTCATCGGCAGCGCCTACCCATCATGTGTTGTTTTTGGTGGGCATAGTTGCGTTATTTGTGATGTTTTCATGGTATATGAGCTATGAAGCGGCCTACGAAAGCGTTATGGATCAGCTCAGTCTTATAGTAATGGCGTCTCCTGTTGTAATATTGTTGGCAGTGCACTGGCTGTCTGCCAAGGAAAAACATGACTCGTTTTCTTCTGTGTTGCCCCGCGTTGAGCGCCATACCATTCATAAAGCAGGGGGATCCCCCTGGGGAGTGGGCATTCTCTTGCTATTTCTCATGTTTATGATTTCTTACCAGTCCCAGTTACAGGATCGTGCCTGGTTTCCTGTATGGAGAAGAAGCTACGGGAAGAGAAGTTATTGAAGCCTTGTAAAATGTTTTCTTTCTCTTTAGTCTATCTTGCAACCAATTTCAAATAACTGGTATTTATTCAGGGATGAAGCTTCAATATCTCTCAGTTGATCTCCACCCCACGTCAAATCTTTATGTGGAGATCTGTTGTGTAATTGTGTACTTTAATGGTTTGTATAAATAGAATTCAGTCAGGGATTCATGGCTGTTCAATTGCGTTTCATTGTGATTAGCCCTTCTGAATTTAACTTTTTTCGAAGATATTATGGAATTGCAAATTTTCTTTTAATTATATGTGTGATTTTTTTTAGGATGAATAAGCGTTTATATTACTTCTACTAATAATAATACACATTCAAAAAAGTGGGTGGAAGAAGTTACACTTCAAAGTCTATACACGATCAAGTTTGAACCGTCAAAATACAAGACAACAAGACAAAGCTGCTAAGCAGTGAGAGCTACACAACTAGAAGGGGGAGGGGGGTTGGTCATGGTCATTTGGTTTGCCCCATACATTAGGGGTTCGAGTCATGCTCATAATCAGTGATCATTCCCTCTTTATTTTTTTCATCGACAGGTTGAGTGTCACAAATAGACAAGATGGCCAAAGCAAGATGAAAAAAATTGCTAAAATTTGGCCATCTAAAGACCCCTAATAGAAAGTAAGTGAGATGGTTAGACTAAACCCCTAGATCTTCGTAAAGGGCTTTACCCATTTAACAATTTAAAATAAAATAAAATTGAACACTACTCTTAACTTTAATAATATTTAACTTTAACTTAATAATATTGGATGGAATCTCAAGCCACAATAGGGCCAAAATCTAGGGATCATTTTTCTCATAAATTTGAATAAGAAACACGTTAAGGCTCAATTTGAACACAAGAGAATTAGGAGTGCCAAAGAAGTAAGAATAGATGGGAGATACGATTAAATAATTTTAGGAACATAAATACTATTTTGATAAATTAAAAAGAAATATACTTAATTTAAAAATAGGATTAGATCTTAAATATTAAATTAGATAAGTTCAATTAAGAAGTTAAAAGAAATATTGAAGATATAATGGTATTATGAGAAGGATAACATTCAATTTAATATTAAATTAATAGAAAATTTAATTTATAAAAAGAATGAAAAGAAGAGGTTTAATAAGAAAATATTTGATCTGATTAAATCTAAACTTCATTCAACTATTGACATTGATATAAAATAGAGAGTAAGAAAATTAAAATTAATAAAAAAATTGGTGCAAATCAAAGCCTCAAAGAAAATCTATGTTTGACCTAATTTCTTCATACTTCAACCAAACTAGAGGGAACAAGAATACTCAATACTCATAATAATCACCTAATAGAAAAATATTATAATAACTCACATAAAAAGTCAAAAATTATGTGAAAGAATTTGAGAGGGCATGGAAAACAAGTCTTCATTAGAAATAGGATGGTTTTTATCCTAAAAAGAAAAAAAGACTAACAAAAATGGGCCCATGTCTCTCTATGAAAAAGAATTGTTAATTGAGTTGGTTGTCAACTTATAGATATATATTTTCTCATTGAAACATAGTAGTGTATAAAATAATATAAATGTAGTTGGCATATATATTTTGTAAGGGCATATTTTTATTTTGGCACTATTTTTGTAAGTACTAAAGTTGTCCTTGCCTTGTAGAAAGTGATAAGAATTAGGTGGCTTAGGGTTTGTAATGTAAGAAAGACATGCACCTATCACAAAAGGAATATCCTTTCCTCAAGGCATTACCTCTCCTTAATCTAGATTAAATCAAGACATACAACTATGAAATTTTCTAGTTGATGCATGACCTTTAATTTTAATGCATATTCATCTAGTTTTTCTAGTTTTTATGATAACAAATACTTCTAGATTTTTATGAAACTTTGTAAAGGTATCGTGTCTTTATTATATTGGATCTCTATTGCTTTTACACAACCTTGTAATACATTGATAGATAATATACAAAGATCTATTTGTCTAAGGTACAAACTCTATTGGTTTATATCTTGACTAATATTATATACATTGAACTTTTCCTTGCATGTATCAGTATGTTCTACATGAAGGTCTCATAACCTAGTTCATGCATGGAGTGAGCGATCTTTAAGATAATATGCTAATATGTGTTGGTTAATAAAATTATAGGTAAAGTTTATGCATGTAGGTTAGGATAGAATTATCCAACATTTTGGTTCCATTGCTAGGAACTTCGTATGAACAACACAATGTGAATTGATGATGCCTTGACAACTTACCTACATGGATATCAATGATTCACTTATAGGAAAAGCATAGATTTTGCATTGAAGGAAGCATCATTAGGGTTTTAGATAGATTAGTAGAGGGGAAAATTTCTCTAAGACCCACTTTACAAATCATTCGTTTTAGAGTTTCCTAGTCACTCATTTAATTGAATCACAACTTGGGATAGGAATAATTAGAGTGAACTATATTAATGCCATAGAATCTCGCATGGATTCAAAGTCTTATTGTAATTTGGAAAATTATGTTAGATGCATAAATCAAAGGCAATGTTGATAGTTATTTGTTGGGTTTTTGTTGTTACAACTTATATTTTTGAAGATGAGATCTTGCACAAGTTTTTGACTTCATGATGAAATTTTCCCAATTAAACAATGTTATGGATCATGATGCTCTTCATTCAAAAGAAGGTTAACTAGATTAGCATGGATTATTTGTTCCACATGTTATGATGTGTGTAGCTAACAAAGGAATAGATTTAGGAAGAAACTAATTGACAATGACATGGAGGGTACAAAATCTAGAGAAGGCACCAAGAAAAGGGGATCCAAAATCATGAGTAGGTGTTGATTAGAGTGCAAGAACAAAGTCAATGAAAAACACACTGTATGTCTAGAGATAGCAATGCAAGGGAGAAGGCTTTGGTGTAATATAGTAGATGACAAAAATTGTAGGTGACATGAAACTTTTAGAGAATGCAAATTATTTGGGAAAAATCACATTGGTCCAAATCTATGGGACCCTAGGATAGAACCAAATAATGTTGATAGTACCCATTCATATGTAAACAGTCCTAGTTTCTTCCTTTTTTGCCATCTCATGTGGATTCAAGTACTAAGGTATTAGCATAGTGATAATTAAGACTTGAATGTTACACAACACATAGTTAGAGGCATGTGTTGTTTTGGATGATTATATCAAAGACTAGATGTAACTTAATATAAGAATATATGGTATTTATAAAGTTCATTGGTGTAAGAAAATATTGCGTAGGGTGTGTTTATGGATAATGTAGAGGAAAGGATACAAAAATAAAAGAATATGGAGGTATCTTTCAAATCTTAGAAAATCTTATGCTCCTTAGGAGGAGGGGAGGAAAATATCCCCCACCATAAATCTAGGTAGCAAGGCAACCAAGGTCCTCCTATTAATCCATGTGGAAATAACCAGGGTCATAATAATATAGGAGGAATTAATTAGGGTCCTCCTCCTATTAATCTAAGTGGTGGTAACCTTGGAAAAATAAAATATAGGTGGTAATACAAGTGTAGATGGCAACCAAAATCTATATAGTGTTGGAAATATGTGTTGTCATTGATGTCAACACTTAGAGTGAGGTTAGCACTCAATTTGTGATGATGATATACCAGTGTAGTAATAGAGATGCAGTGAGATGCGGTGATGATGTTGATGTTCAGGGTTGCTGATGTTCAGTGATGTCCCTGATGTTCATGGTTGGTTATTGATGTTCATGCTTGGATGTCATGCCTTGATTAATGTTTGTATTGAGCATGTTTGTGGTCCATAGAGATGATTTCATGATGATATATTAAGATGGGAATTAGAAGCATTAAAATGAATGATGATATATTAAAATGGGAATTAGAAGCTATGTTGAGGATGAGAAAATGTTGTTAATAACATGTAGCATGTTGTATGATCCTTCCTATTGTTCCTAAGAAAGTATGTGTTGGTATAAGAAGATTCTGACCTCTAAAATTTGGTGAAGGTTTCTATTGCAGGAAGTTGCCTTGTAAAATGCTCTGCATTCCTATGCATTTGAAGATATGGTCATGTGGTTCACATGTTAAGTTTAGTATGTTGTAAAGGTGTTAGATCCAAATTTTTAGATCATTTGCTCCTCCACAGTGAATGTTATAAGTAATAGAGTTCTGATCTATACTCTGGCAGTATAAGGTATTGATGAAGGATGATTGGAATGCTCTGCATTCCTCCACAAGTGAAGGTTCGCTCATGTAGTTTTTTGGACATGATCAGGGATGTTCAATGCATACTACATTAAAGTTTCAAGTGTTTTGGAGGTCCGCAAGTTCAATTTTCAAATGATAGAGGTGATACAGATGGTTCCAAATGCATAGTTGTTCTCAAAATATATGATGATGATGTGCACCAACTTGTTGTTGCTTGAAATGGTAAATTGGCTGATGGAAGATAATATTGATGATCTTGTGATGTTTCTTGTTGCTCCACAAGGTGTTTTCTGCTCTCTTTGAAACTGGCTATGGTCTAGAATGATGATGTTGCTGGGCTATGCTCTTGCTTGGCTAATTGAGGAATGTTGATGGTGTGCACCACAAATTTCTTGCTATGGAAAGTTTAAGGAGTGTTTGGAGATGTTGTGTAGGTCCTGCCAACTCATCTGGAAGAAGAACAAGGAATGTTTAATCATTCATGAGTACCACCAAGAGTGTGAAGACCGATGTCCTACAAGCTTCATGTGTTCTTGCTTAAGGGTGACCTAATTCAAATTTGTGAAGCATGTGGATGTTATTTCTTGAAGGATGTTGTTGTGAAGAATGTTTAGGACCAGGCTAAGCAAGTGTTGGGATCCACAAGGCACATGTTTCTTCTTGGAGTGGCATGTAGTTCATGATAGGGCTTGCCCTATGCATGTTTCATGTTGTGTGATCTCTGGCCGACTTGTAAATTTTAATATTCTTGTTGTATAGGCTGACTTGTAATGTAATCAATGTAATGTCATGTATATATTGTAAACCTAGTTGATTTAGGGGATGCATGATTGTGAATATGAGAATGTGAAGCGTAGAATATGAATATTATATGCATTATGGGGTGTAACTAAAGGAGAAAGAGTAAAAGAAATAAGAGTTGTCTTGATTCATCTTGAAGACATTTTTGTGATAGGAGGGAAGTAAAGATTGTGCCTAACTGATCCAATCATTAGAAGAAGAGTGAAGAGGTAGAATTGCAACCATCAAAGGTGTGAGCTTTATTGTTAGTTTCAAATAGTAGGACTATCATGCTGTAATCTTTACTGAGTTCAGCCTCAGTTCATGGAGTAGTTGCTTCCTTGGGTTGTAGCCCTAAAATAGAGTCTACAGTGAGTTGTAGCTTTCTTGGGAGTGACCCTAAAACAAATTCTTCAGGGAGTAGTAGCTTCCTTGGGTTGTAGCCCTAAAATAAAGTTAGCAGGGAGTAGTAGCTTCCTTGGGTTGTAGCCCTAAAATAAAGTTAGCAGGGAGTAGTAGCTTCCTAGGGTTGTAGTCCTAAAACAAAGTTGTAATTTTGAGCTTCATATATTGTTAGTTAATCCTCACCATGGTTTTTCCCCTTTTGGGGTTTTCCACGTATATATGGTGTTATGTGTTAATGTCCATTGTGTTGATCTTTCATGTTTATGTTGATGCTGTAATGTTTAAGTTTTAATCTGCTCTAGAGGATTTAAAGATTGTTTAATACTGATTCACCCCCCTCTTAGTATTCTGATGTGTTCAACAATTGGTATTAGAGCCAAGTTACTCAAAAGAAGCTTAACCGCTTGAGGAAGGTCCAGGATGGCTCATAATGGATCTCACAAGGCACCTATGTTTGATGGAATAAATTATTCCAAGGATGGAAAACTATTTATCCTCTTTGGGATATGGTATTTGGAAATATGTCAAGAAGGGCTACACTACTCCTGCTAATGATCCTACAAATGTAGATGAGATTAAGTTGTATGAGAACAATGCCAAGGCAAAGAGCGATATCATGAGTGAGCTAGCTGATTTAGAACTTGTGAAGGTAATGGGTTGCAAATCTACTCAAGACGTTTGGGATAAACTTAGCAGCATTTATGAAGGAGATAGTAAAGTGAAGCAAGCCAAGATGCAAATCTTCGAGAGCAAATTTGAGACCCTGAGGATGTTAGAAGAAGAAGACATTGCCACTTAAATGCTCTAAATAGATGAAATAGTTAATGACATTAGAGGACTTGGTGGAGAAGTGAAAGAAGATGAGATTGTGAAGAAGGTTCTAAGATCTCTCCATAAATCCTACAATCATAAGGTTTTTGCTATTGAGGAATCTTAGGATTTGGATAAATACATAGTAGATCAATTGTTTGGCTCTCTCACAACCTTTGAAATGAGAGAATTTGATAAAGGTGCTCAAAAGAAGGAAGCAACATTCAAAGCAAGTAAGAAGACTGTAACATGTCATCTCATATTACTTGGAAATTACATTCCCATTTTACTATCAAGTAAATAATCATGATTATCATAATCATATGTTTAACAAACACTAATGATTTGCATAATGATTATATAAAAATATATTCTTTCTTTTTCAACATTTTCAAATTGAAAATGTATAACATATTTAAAGATAGCATGTTAGTGAATCCCTTCACTTTACAATCATGATGATTTGCTCTTGGCATTAAAGATAAAGTTTACATAAAAATTTGACTGTCAAGTCATATAAATGAATATAATACATCTAGAGTTTTGATATCTGTCTTCATAAGTCTTGGCTTGTCATCTTCTTAGGAAGTAAAGCATCACTCGATTGCTTTTCCTCCAACCACAGACTGACAGTCCCCCTCTCAACTTCCTTCCTAGAAGTGGCCCTACCCTTCACGTAGGGAATAGATATAAGAAACCCATAGGTTTCCATTTGCATCTCTAATGTTGTGTCCTTTATAACTCATCACGATCATACAAATATAGATCCACTCTAACCATGTATGACACTACTGGATGGTTATGCCATTTGAAGTACAGTGAACCGACTAATGCATGCAGAGACAGATGCATTACTTTGGCAAAAGATTTAATATACATAGATGTTTCACAATGAATGTAGTCGATTGTCCACACACTACTAAATCGACTTAGAAGCTATATCATCCTACGATGTTTTAGTATGACCTGTTCTGGTCATGGAATGAATCAATTAAATTTCCCACTTAGTCCATCTGACTTGGGCTTCTAACTCTAATCCCGAGAGTGCATTCCAAAGGTTTTCTTGTTGCATCTGCAACATGGAACCAGTGACTCCACATCACTCTATTCCAT
Organism: Cunninghamia lanceolata; assembly: GCA_027924645.1. NCBI lineage: Eukaryota > Viridiplantae > Streptophyta > Pinopsida > Cupressales > Cupressaceae > Cunninghamia > Cunninghamia lanceolata. Next base: position 794,563 of record BSBN01001495.1, on the reverse strand, counting down.
ATTTTAATCGTTTAGAAGTTCACATTTTTTTTATCTTGAGACCAGTCTTGGTCTATAACTTCATGAGATCAGTTTAAATGTTTAAATTGTTTCAAGGATTTTCTCCCAATCCATATCGATTATAACATATCCTGTTAAAGTTGGTAATACAAAGTAAATTGATAATACAAGGTAAAATAAGAACACCATTTTCCATTATAGTAGACTCTTAGTCTATTAAAGTCTTAAAAAGGTTCTAACACCTTCTACTCCATTCAATGAATAAATGTCATTAATAGAAAGAAATTAATCATAATGATTACTTATTAGTTGATCTATCAAGCTCTTTCTCTCATATTCAATTCTTGAATAACTTGAAGTTAAACATGATTTCATTATTTTTCTTACCCATGCCCAAGGCACATGCATGCACTCGAGGTGCAATAGAACTGATACCATTATATTGGTTTCACTTAAGCATAATAATGGAGCATACAACTCTGAAGCCAAAGGCACATAATAATAAAGATTCCAATCAAACCTTTTTTATTTAATTACCATACACAATTTATAAATCCTGCTATCACAAGGAAGTGACACTGTCATGGTGTGTCGAACTACTGTTATAATATAGTGATACAAGGTTTCATTACACATTAATTTTCATCTTCGTGATAACATCTATAATAGAAAAATCTAGTTCATCAGTTATTGTGTCTCCTCGCCAATATTGAACCAAGAAAACAACTTTCCAATAATGAGGAAGTAAAGATAATGACAAACCACAATTTAGTAATAAGAATAGTTGCCCTTTGGGCACCAAAGTGGTAACAGAGATGTCAACTATGTCATGGTCTCAGGTCTAATATTGTCTAAGATATTTATATATATAATAAAACATCTCTCTAATGTTGGCCACATCACATAGGCATGGTTTCTTAACTCAAAGAAATGTTTAAAGACAAGCAACATTAAAACTTTAACAAAATGCTCATAGCATTTCATTATCATCTACCTTGAACAGGCACCAAATCGATATTCCAAGCATTTATAAGCCATTCAAAAAGGAAAATGATAACCAAGATATAGTTGACTGTATTAAACCACTTCAAGTTTAGCTGACTTCGTCAAGTCTCTGACTCTAGGTGTAGGCACTATATGGGAAGTTCTTCCTTAATGTTTATGGTCTTTCACTCTTTCTATGAAGATTGTTTCTCCTATTTTTGTTTCTCTATGTTTTCTTCAAGCTCCTCTCTAGAGTTCCCTACTCTCCTCTTCGATCCATGCCAAACACATTCCCCTACCACTTCCATTTTTCCCACTCACGGGAAAGACTAAGACCAAAACTATTTTCTTTTACTCCATCTCCAACCGATTTGAGAATAATTGATCGTGGAGTCTTTTTCTAACAAGCTCACATCCACCATGAGCTGCACTTTCTCCATCTTCTCCACAATTCGTGGAGAGTGGAGTCGTGCTTAACAACTTGCCAGCAATCCTCTCAGCCAAGAGACTTATCAAAGCAACAAAGGAACTTAAAACCATATCATAGGATTATTTCTTTTATATCATATAAGGAATATCATGCTAATATAATTATAAGTTAAGCTATTTTGACACCATGAACATATTATCACAAATGTGGTGCTTAGCAAAGATTAGGCAATAGATTCTGAATATGGGGTTAAGGCTCTCTTCCTCCCCCTTAACAATCTCTTACTGACATTAAAAAAGAAATTTAAGTCGATACTTATAAAATAATATAATAAACATATCGGGGATTATGACAAAAGACAAAGATTAACTCTAACCACTAATAATGTTCCCTAAACATTATTCAACCATATCGACGTAAATAATGTCAAAAAACCCTTGATGACAAAACAACTTTAGTCGAATGGATAATTTGACTAAACAAGGAAAGATAACCAAAAGATATCCCATCTCAAAGGTTGACGAAATGTACAGTTTGAAACTCAAATGGCAAACTGCTCTTTTCAAAATATCTATCCCCTTCTCTCTAGTGATACTCTCCTTCCATTCTTGAAGGTGGAAATCTTTTTCCCTGGTTACACTCACAATCATACAAACTATGATTAGTGTATCATCAATAAATCATTAAACATCATGCTAAAATAATCTCCACAACATGTAACCTCATGTCTAATTCTAAGCATTAATTATAATCCATATAATCAATGATTTATCTTGACATTTTCCCCAAACATAAAATCATTAACCTATGATTACTCATTCAATTAATCACATGAAAGTAAAAGCTAAACATAGTCAAAATTGGGGATGTAACATATCTCCCCCCATATGAATCATCATCTCTGATGATTTAATGTATCCAAAACTTATAACATAAAAAGAGTTTTGTTCATCATAAATAAAAGCTTAAAAGAGATGAGGGAATCTTTGATAAATATCATCATAATTCTCCTAGTTGGCATTCTATTCTGCATATTGGTCCCACTGGACCTTGCAATGAGTAATCTCTTTATTATGCAAGCATATGTTACGTATTTTGAGCACCTTGATGGGCTCGATCATTACCACCCCTAGGTCCTTTACCTGTATGGCATTCCAATAAAGAATAGGAACATGATTATCTACTACAACATACTTTTTCAAATAAGAAACATGGAAAAGATTATGCATCATGGCAAGAGCTGGCAGTAGAGCAATCCTGTATGCAACTGGGTTGACCTCCTCGAGAACTTTGAAGGGACCCACATACCTAGAAGCTAGTTTGGATGTCTTTCCAAACTTAATAGAACTCTTTTGTGGTTTAACTGTTAAGAGGACTTTTTCTCCCACTAAGAAATGTCTTGCGATGCGCTTAACATCTGCATAATTTTTTTGCCTATCATTCACTTTTGCTAGCCTTTTCTTAATCAGATGGGCTTGCTCTTCCATTTTTGATAGCATTTCTGGACCAAGGGTAATCCTATCTTCTAGCTTATCCTAGAGAATAGTTCAGAACTTTCTTCCATGTAAAGCTTCAAATTGAGCCATCTTAATAGCAGAATGATAGGAATTATTGTAAGCAAATTCCACAAGAGGAAGATAATATTCCCAATTGTATTGCTGGTCCATGCAATACATTCTTAATAGATCTTCCAACACTTGGTTTACTCTTTTAGTTTGACCATCCGTCTCGGGATGATAAAGAGAGATTATGTTTAACTAAGTTCCATGTGAGGAAAATAAGGTTTGCCAAAATCTTGATGTCATACGGGCATCCCTATTTGAGATAATCTTCTCAAGAATACCATGCAAACTTCTTGCACAAATTTGCAAGCTATGACTAGTGCCCCATCTGTCAAATTCCTAGGTATGAAATGTGCATAGCCTTAGTAAGTCTATCCACCACAAGTAGAATAGCAATGTGTCTATTCCTAGACATAGGAAGTCCTTACACAGAATCCATGCTAATGATTTGTCATTTCCATTCCAGAATCTCATGAGGGTATAGAAGTCCTGTCGGGTGATGGTGTTCTACCTTCACCCTCTAGCATTCTAGGCATCCAACTACAAACCTTGCAACATCCCTCTTCATTCCTTTCTAGAAATATAATGGATTTACACCAGCTAGTAATTTTGTCACTTTAGGTTGTCCTGAATAGGGTGTGGAATGAACTTCTTTCCACATGATATTTCTTAACTCCTCAGAGTTTGAAACACACATTTTTCCTTTAAACCTTAAAAGTCCATTTGGTTCAAAATGAAATCCATCATACCTAGAATCATAAGGATTGTCCACAAGAGCTTGTTTTACATGCAGGCTCATAATATTGATCTCCCTTGGACTTTTGTAACACCTAATTCCTAAAATCAGAATGTATGGAGATCATCGAGGAGATATGTCTTCTCCTACTTAAGGCATTTGCCACTTGGTTTTCCTTGCCTTGTATGTATTTAATCTCAAAATCATAATAAGATATTAATTCTAACCATCTTCTCTAGCAAGAATTTAGATGTGGTTGAGTAAATAAATATTTGAGCCCTTGATGGTTTGTTTTTAATTCATAAGGTTTCCCAAGTATTTATAATGTCTCCACATTTGTAGTGCATGAACCACTGCTACCAACTCAAGATCATGAGGAGCATAATTCTGCTCATATGATTTCAATTTTTTGGATTCATAAGCAATAACCTACCCATCTTGGGCAAGTACACCTAATCCTTCTCTTGAGGCATCGGTGATGACTACAAAATGACCTTCCCAATCAGGTACCTTTAAAATAGACACCGTAGTGAACTTTTCTTTTAGTTGGTCAAATGCCTCTTGACATTTCTCTGACCAATCAAATCTTTTGCCTTTTCTTTGTAATGAAGTAATAGGATAGGCAATTTTTGAAAAATTAGCCATAAATTTTCTGTAATATCCTACTAGGCCCATGAAACTATGGACTCATGCACATTTCTTAGTGCTGACCATTCCAAAATGGCTCTAATCTTTGCTGGGTCCATAGCAATTCCCTTACCTAAAATTATATGACCCAAATATTGTGCTTCCTTTTGAAAGAAAGTATACTTTGAGAGCTTTCCATACAATTTATGCTCTCTTAATCTCTAAAGAACAATCCTTAGATGTTGAAGGTGTTCCTCCTCATTCTTGGAGTAAATCAAAATATCATCAAGGAAAACAAGGACAAACTTGTCCAAATAGTCTCTAAACACATTGTTCATTAAGTTCATAAATGTTGCAGGTGCATTCATAACCCAAAGGGTAGAACAGTGAAATCATAGTGCCCATACCTCATTCTTAAGGTTGTCTTATGAATATCCTTATTCTTTACCCTCAATTGATGGTATCCTGATCAAAGATTGATTTTTGAAAACATAGTTGCCCCTCACATTTGATCGAAGACATCATCAATACAGGGCAATGGATACTTCTTCTTTATCATTGCCTTATTTAGCATATGATAATCTATACATAATAGCAAAGTACCATCCTTCTTTTTAACAAACATTATTGGTGCTCCCCAGGGTGAAACATTGGGTCTTATTAAACCTTTTTCTAGAAATTCCTACAACTGAGCTTTTAGCTCCATTAACTCTGTTGTGGTCATTCTATAAGGAGCTTTAGATATGAAGAGAACTTGTCTCTCAATTTTACTGCTTGAACCTCGTGTTTCAAAGTTGTTCTTCGATGAACCTTTCATGAGTTCATTGGGTTCAATGGTTCAATGAATTGTTCAAGTGTTGAGTTCAATGGTTCATTGAACCATTCGTAAGTTCAATAGGTTCAAGGTTCACGGGTTCAAGGTTCATCGCTATGACTTAGTTCTATCAGCAGGATTTCAAAGATATTGAACCATCCGTGAGTTCAATGGGTTCAAGGTTCATCGCTAACTGTATCAGCAAGAAATTGTTCATCGGAACAATGAAAAGCATTTGGACCGATGGCGAAGATATTTCTGATGAAGAATGGAGGACTTGGGCATCGTGGAGACATTAAACTATCGGTGTAGAAAGTGAAGTGCTCACCGATGGAGCAGGTTAGGCCGATGAGTTTTTTGGTTTGGCATCGTCGGCAACAAAATTGCTGATGATAGTATGACTGAGTGTTTGGCAATATAAACTGCAAAGCTATCTGCGACCCAGTATATGTGGGATTAAACATCTCATGGGAATGTGAACAGTTACGACTGTTGAACAAAAGCGATGGTGGGAAGTTAGATCGATCAGTTACGACAACAGTTCAGTAACTGTCTTTGCTCTTGCAGACTGGAGATATAAAACCAATCTTCTAGCATCGTTATTTGAAGGATGAAAACAATTTGAATTGTACAGTTTTTATTTTCTGTAGAATGTGCAGATGATATAAACTACTTTGTACAATTGTAAATAGAATTGATACCTGAACATTAGAGCTGGGAATCTTTATTGTAATCTTTCAGTTTGCTGTAATAAAGATAGCTTCTATTGTGGTGGTGGGTTTTTTACTCGAAAGGGTTTTCCCATGTAAAACTAGTGTCATTCTGTGTTGTTTAATTTATTTTGTTTTTTCTATTGTATTCATCTATGGTATTTTGATTGAAAGCTACTTGTCTGCATTATCCTCTTTGAATTAACATTAGGGAAGCTGTATTCCACACCTGTGTTCCTTACAAGTGGTATCAGAGCCTAGCCAGTTGTGTTATCCTTGTTGGTAGGTTGGATTTTTTGTGTTAGTTTTGTCAGTGGGAGTTTTGTAGAGGTCTTTTTTTATTAAATCAGATGGCAAGTACATCAGGAAAAATAGACATTGATAAGTTCAATGGCACAAACTTTGAGTTATGGAAACATAAGGTTGAAGATGTGTTGGTTGACAGAGATCTTTGGGTTGCTGTGTCTGGGGTTAAACCTTCAGGCATGAAGCAAGAAGATTGGGATCTGGCAGATATGAAAGTCAGAGGATTGATAAGATTGAGTCTAGCAGATTTTGTTCTACTGAACGTTCATGAAGAGAAGACTGCAAAGGATATGTGGAAGAAGTTAGGAGATATTTATCAGGGCAAGTCCTTGGTAAATAAATTGTTTCTCAGAAAGAAGTTATACTCTTTGAAGATGGATGAAGGAGCATCTGTAGCAGATCATTTGAACACATTTAATACAATTGTTGCACAGTTGACTTCTGTAGGTGTAAAAATAGAAGAAGAGGACCTTGTATGCTTCTGTGATGTTCCTTACCTAACTCATGGGATCATCTTGTGATGGCTATTGGAAGTACAACAACCACGTTTTCAACTGAAGTGGTTGTTGCCTCGCTGTTATCTGAAGAGATGCGAAGGAAATCTTTTGAGACGACCAAAGAGGCCCTCTCTGTTCGAGGTAGATCAAAGGAAAGAGGCAAGAAGAAGGACAAGAAGTCTAAGTCCAAATCAGAGGGGAGATCGAAATCTCCTGGCACAAAGTCCAAGGTGAAGTGTTGGAATTGTGGGCAGAAAGGACACATCAGGAAAGACTAAAAAGAGGAGAAAAAGAAGAAGAAGAAGAACTTCTCTGACACTGATTCTTCTCAAAGTGATGCTGATGCCTTCGTTGCTGCCTTGGCAACATCTGCATCTAAATATGTATGGATGGTGGATTCAGGAGCATCTTTTCATATGACATCTCATAGAGAGTGGTTCACAAAGTATGAACCATATGTTGGTGAGAAGGTGTTCTTGGCAAGTGATTCAACACTGGAAATAGTTGGCCGAGGGAGAGTCAGAAACTAGTTCCTGGATGGCAGGATAAAGGGAATGAATGGAGTTCTTCACATACCAGGTCTGGCTCAAAATTTACTTTCTGTTAGTAAGCTTAATGATGTTGGAGTGTAAGTTACTTTTGTGAATGGTGGCTGTAAGATGACTAGAGGTTCTATTGTTCTGGCTAAGGGTGAACACATTGGAACTTTGTATAGATTAGATGCTAAACCAGTGTGTTATAATAATGTTTCTGTAAAATCTGAAAAAGCTACTATTGTAACACATGATGCAAACTCTATGGAAGTTAAACTTCCTGTAGAGAAAACAATGCTTTGGCATCATAGACTTGGTCACATAGGTGAAAAAGGTTTAAAAACCTTGAAGAACAAAAACCTTGTAGATGGGCTGATTGATTGTAATCTAGAATTTGATTTCTGCGAACATTCAATATATGGAAAACAGAATCGTGTTTCATTTTACTCTGGTTCTCATAAATCTTCTAGAGTTCTGGACTATGTACATTCTGATGTTTTTGGTCCAGTTGATGTTCCTTCTCTATCTAAATCAAGATATTATGTGTCGTTTATTGATGATTATTCGAGGAGGGCATTTGTATATTTTTTGAAAAATAAATCAATAGTGTTCAGTCAGTTTAAAGAATTTAAAAATCTTGTGGAAAATTAGACTAGTAGAAAAATAAAATGTTTGAGAACGAATAACGGTGGTGAATATTGCAATGCAGATTTTGAAAATTTTTGTCTTGATCATGGAATAAAAAGGCATAAGACTACACCTCATACTCCACAACAAAATGGAGTTGCTGAAAGGTTGAATTGATCATTGATGGAGAAAGCAAGAAGTATGTTAAGTTATGCTGGTCTTGAACAAAGGTTCTGGGCTGAGGCAGTTGCTATAGCCTGTTACCTACTGAATCATTCTCCTACTTCAGCATTGGTTGATAAGACGCCTATGGAAGCATGGTCTGGTAAGAAGCCCTCTCTAAGGCATATTCGTGTCTTTGGCTGTGAGGCATATGCTCATATTCCTGAGGTAAAAAGATCTAAGTTGGATAACAAGGCAGTCAAATGTATCTTTATTGGCTATGGGGTCAATGTTAAAGGGTACAAGCTTTGAAATCCTGAAACTGAAAAGGTAATTTACAGCAGGAATGTAATTTTTAGAGAGCTGAAATCTTTGGTTATTAACCCTCAGCCGGAGAAGACATAAGAGAATAAAGAAAAGAGTGTTGTGAATATTCCTCTGACCCCTGAAAAAGAGGAACAACAAGCACCAAGTGTAGATGGTTCAGATGAGAGTTCAAGTAGCTCTGAAGATTCAGATCCAGAGCAAGAATCTGAACCTGCACCTCAGCCATTGAGGAGATCTACACGTGAAAGAAGACAACCAGATAGGAATGGATTTTTAGTACTTGATTCAAGTTGTGCCTATGCTTTGCTTACTGATACTGATGAACCTAGGACTGTGAAAGAAGCTATTAGTTTACCTGATTCAGATTCTTGGTTGGAAGCCATGGATAGTGAAATGTCATCATTGGAGAAAAATGGAACCTGGGATCTGGTGCCCTTGCCTGAAGGTAGAAAACCTGTGGGCTGTAATTGGGTATTTAAAAAGAAATATGGTCCAGATGGTAGTGTTGATAAGTATAAGGCAAGACTGGTTGCTAAGGGGTATTCCCAAAAGGAGGGTATTGATTATGGAGAAATCTTTTCTCCTGTAGCTAAGCTGACATCCATTAGATTTCTTTTGTCACTTGCAGCAGCGTATGATTTTGAAATTGAGCAGATGGATGTGACAACAACATTTCTTCATGGGGACCTTGAAGAATAAATTTATATGTCTCAGCCAGAGCATTTTGTGGTAAAAGGTAAAGAACATCTGGTATGTAAACTTAAAAAGTCTCTTTATGGTTTGAAACAGTCTCCTAGAATGTGGTATCAGAAATTTGATCCGTATGTTTTATCTTTGGGATATGTGAGATCTAAATCTGATCATTGTGTCTATTATAAAACTGATGGTGATCAGATTCTTATAATTGCACTGTATGTGGATGACATGTTGTTCATTAGCAATGGTAAGGGGATGATCTCAAAATTAAAATCTTAGTTGTCCTTGAAATTTGAAATGAAGAATTTGGGGGCAGCGAAGTACATTCTGGGAATGGAAATCAAAAGGGACAGATCTAAGAGAAAGCTTTGGCTCAGCCAGAGCAAATATGTTACCAATGTTCTTGATAAGTTTAACATGTCTGATTCTAAACAGTTGGTTGTTCCAGTTTTGCAGGGAACAAAACTGTCTGTTGAAGATTGTCCAGACTCTTTGAATGAAATTGACGACATGGAAAAAGTGCCTTATGCAAGTGCTATTGGCAGTTTGATGTATGCAATGGTCTGTACTAGACTAGACATTGCCCAAGCAGTGGGAGTTTTGAGCCGGTTTATGGCGAACCCAGGTAGATCACATTGGGATGCTATGAAAAGAGTTATGAGGTATTTGAAGGGAAATTTTGACTATGCTATTTGCTATCATGGAAACTCAGTTGGATCTTAGAAATCTATCAACATTCAGGGATGTGTTGATTCTGATTGGGCAGGGGATATTGATAGTAGAAGATCCACCAGTGGATATGTCTTCACATTAAATGGTGGTGCTATCAGTTGGATGAGCAAGTGGCAGGCTGTAGTCGCTTTGTCCACAACAGAGGCAGAGTGCATGGTAGCTACTCGTGCATGTCAAGAAGCCATTTGGTTGAAGAGGTTATGTTCTTATGTTGGTTTTAATGTAGGGTAGATACAAATTCATTGTGACAGTCAAAGTGCTATATGTTTGGCGAAGAACCCTACTTTCCATGCTAGGACAAAACATATTGATGTCCAATATCACTTTGTTCATGATATGGTGGAAGATAGGAAGGTGAAGCTGGAAAAAGTTGACACTTTGAAAAATGTTGTTGATGCCTTAACTAAACCAGTGAGCACGACCAAGTTCAAATGTTGTTCAGATGAAATGGGTCTACAGGCTCATAGTTCTCAATAATTGAAAGAAGACTAAGAGGTAGCAGTAATATCTTCGACAAGTGGGAGATTGAAGAGAACTTGTGTCTCAATTTTATTGCTTGAACCTTGTGTTTCAAAGTTGTTCTTTGTTGAACCTTTCATGAGTTCATTGGGTTCAATGGTTCGATGAACTGTTCAAGTGTTGAGTGTTCGATGAACTGTTCAAGTGTTGAGTTCAATGGTTCATTGAACCATTCATGAGTTCAATAGGTTCAAGGTTCACGGGTTCAAGGTTCATCGCTGACTCAGTTCTATTAGCAAGATTTTGAAGATGTTGAACCATCCGTGAGTTTAATGGGTTCAAGGTTCAACAGGTTCAAGGTTCATTGCTAATTGTCTCGGCAAGAAATTGTTCATCGGAACAATGGAAAGCATTTGGACCGATGGCGAAGATCTTTTCGATGAAGAATGGAGGACTTGGGCATCGCAGAGACATTGAACTGTCGGTGTAGAAAGTGAAGCGCTCACCGATGGAGCAGGTTAGGCCGATGAGTTTTTTGGTTTGGCATCATCGGCAACAAAACAAAATTGCCGACGATAGTATGATCGAGTGTTTGGCAATATAAACTAAATAGCTATCTACGACCCGGTATATGTGGGATTAAACATCTCACGGGAATGTGAATAGTTACGATTGTTGAACAGAAGCGATGGTGGGAAGTTAGATCGATCAGTTAGGACAACAATTCAGTAACTGTCTTTGCTCTTGCAGACTGCAGATATAAAACCAATCTTCTGGCATCATTATTTGAAGGATGAAAATAATTTGAATTGTACAATTTTTATTTTCTGTAGAATGTGCAGATGATATAAACTGCTTTGTATAATTGTAAATAGAATCGATACTTGAACATTAGAGCTGGGAATCTTTATTGTAATCTTTTAGTTTGCTGTAATAAAGATAGCTTCTATTGTGGTGGTGGGTTTTTTTACCTGAAAGGGTTTTCCCATGTAAAACTAGTGTCATTCTGTGTTGTTTAATTTATTTTGTTTTTTCTGTTGTATTCATCTGTGGTATTTTGATTGAAAGTTACTTGTCTGCATTATCCTCTCTGAATTAACATTAGGGAAGCTGTATTCTGCCCCTGTGCTTTCCTTACAAGATATAGGTTTTGATCCTAGAATTATATCTATTAAAAAATGAAAAGCCCTCTTAGGAGTTAATTCAGATAGTTCATCTGGGAATACATCCTCAAAATCTTGAAGAAAGGGGTATCTATCCATATCTGATCTCTCTTGATCTATGGATTCTCTTTATTCAACTCCTTGGAGTTTTTGAGATTCATAATACATCAAATCATCTTGGAAAATAGATTCCTTGTGACTATTGATTTTCTCTATTTTAACAACAAAGATTTGACATCCTTTTCTCTGGGCTCTTTTCATCTATAGGGCAGATATTTGCCTCAATTTAACCTCTCTAGTAGTGCCTTGCAGAAAAACTTTATTCCTAAGGTCATCTAAGCATTCTATTGTTTTAGCAAAACAATCCACCTTAGTGCTATGTATCCATAACTAATTTATTTTAAGGATGACATCATATGAGTCTAATGAGGCTACATAAAGGTTCACTTCAATGGAAAAACTTAGGAGTTCAACCTTGGCTTGAAAGGCCAACATTGCTCTACCTGAGCCCTTGTCTGATTAGCATATTCAATTAACCAGGTATTTGCCATGTAACCAGCTTTTCTAGAAATCTTATTTAAAATTTTTGGAGAAATAAAACATTCTATAGCACCAGTATCTATCAAAACTGAAATTGGAATACTAGATAAAAAACATGTGGTTTCAATTGGAGTAATTTGATACTCTGCTTGCCGGTTATCCAAGGTTGCATGTATCCGCTATTGGAAAGCTGCCTATTGCAAGGGTAAAGGATTTCCTCATGATTGAGTCCCTTGTGTCTTTTTGGGACACTGAATTGCATAATGGTCACCACCACATGAATAACACCTTCTCATGGGTCCCTGCCTTTCACAAGTCTTTCTTGAATTGTCTCCATTTTCTTAGAGTTATTATTGTTTTTCTTTTCGCCCATGGATTCACTCTAATTTTCCTTGAATCCTTTGTCACCTTTCTTATTGAAATTATGCTTATTTCCCTTTTTCTTAAATGACTGGAGGATTGGGACCAACTGAACTTTTTATGGTTCCTCTCTCGGTATGCAGACATGGATTTCAACTTTTGTTCTTGTTTAATAGCTTTCTCATAAACTTGGTCCATTGCAGTGGGACCTGTTGATCATGATGTTAGTCATAAAGAAACATAGAATAAAAGTTACACAACAACCTTTACTCATCTTGAAAGATACGATGAATTCAAAGAATTCATGATCCCAAGTCTTGGTGGATTAGTTCTTAATCAACTGACGTTACTTAGTGGTTGATGTGTGTTGTTGTTTTCCATTCAGGGGCCTTATGTTTGCTTATTAGTAAGATTCTATTTTTGTAAAGATGCTACACAGAAAGGTTATTCTACACAGTATATTTCTTCAAATGATGTGTCTATGCTCAAATCTTTGCATGATATTTATTAATTGTACATGCTTTAACTTCAAATATGCTATAAATTTCTAGTTATCTACAAGATGTCTATATATTTCATGTAATTTGCTTCTGATTATCTATTATTTGCAATTGTGATGGTGAATTGTTCTGAAATTAAAGGAAATGTAAAAGAATACTTCAAATTATGATGAATCTTCAGCGATTGAGTCACATACACACTTGATACTGTCATTAGGAGAAGAAATCAAACCATATTTTCACCAGGATGTTCCCAAGCTAGATACAGATGATGCAAACTTCAAAGGATGATGAATGAAGATAATACATGCAGACTGATGAGCACTCCAAGGGACGCAGCAAATCAAAGCATGTATCAAGAATTCAAACATAGACTACTTAGGATTTACGATGATTTGTAATCAAAATGGTCTTCTCTTTCATTAAGTATGCAAAAACATGTATGTTTACAATAACTTTGAAATAGGCCTTGATATTTCAGCAAACAAATTTCAATTAAGCTTCGAATGTTTAAAACAAGGCATCCTTGCACCTTTTATAGAATAAGGTGAGGGAGTGGTTACAAATGATCTACAATCAAGATTTATCAATTAAGATCTACGGTGCATATTCCCTTTTGACTTGGTCAACTGTATCTTATGGCACAGGTTGCCAGTTGGCAACCATCTAGGTGACTTATTTTCCTCTAAGTACCTGATGCAGATGTTACCCTTGTAGCACATCTTCATCTATTCCTCAGGTTCTTCGTCTTCATCATCATGATCATCATGATCATCACTTTCTGTGTCTTCATCATCCTGATGGATATCCCCTTGTATATGGACTTGCATTATCGCCTGATATTTTCATATGCTTCTACTATCTTTTCAACTTCCTCGCCATCCTGAGTTTTAGCTTTACTGATGGTGTGCTTATGGGTTTGAAATTTATCTCTGAGGGTCTCCAATTTACCCTTCTTTCTACTCAGTGTTTCATTATAGTTCTCCACCTTGACCTTGATCCTCATGATCTTGTTCATTGCTTCTTCTATCAGGTGGTTGAGAGGGTCATCAGCCATCGGCTGGAAGTTATCATGCAGAGCTTTTATGGCAAAGTCTGTGTCTTGGTTTTCAATTTTCCCCTCTACTTTTTCCTCAAGGGCTTCCATGACCTCTACTTCATAAGACATCATGCTGTGCAGTTTCACACTGATATCTCTTAACTTATTACTACACCTCTTCAGTACATCACATTCAAACCTGATGTCTTTATACCAAATATCTACCAACATGGCAGTGTTATTATCTAGTACCTTATTATTTATTAGGATCTAAGGATTAATCCTCTTCATTTCACTCAAAGCACCCAAGGCTTTCTCCAACTAGAATGACCTCCTTCCGGCCTCAGTCTGTAATTTATCAACTTTCTTCCTGGAGATACTCAAAGAATTCCACCTCTGCAAAGAGATGCTCACTACTTCCTCAGCTCCTGTTAGTGCTGATGACATCCATTTCCTCATTATCATTGACTCATGCTTCATAAGGTCTAATTTATTAACCTCCTTTTGAGAAATTACAGTCAAGGGGACTGCCTGATCTGATGATGTATGATCAGGATTAATCAACCCTTTTATGTATGAGTGCAGCTGAGCAATGTGCTCTTTATGCTTCTTATTCTTCTCCTTTTCTTTCTTCACCCTTTGGGTCAAAGAATCTATTATATCCTTCCCTTCCTGACCTTCTTGGTCTTCATTGGCAAACCCTAAATCAACTGTGCTAATCTGGAATTCTTCTAGGGCTATTTTGCCTTTCTCTTTCTCAATGACGGGAAGTGCTACCTGGGAGGTCCTTCTACATGTAGCAGGATCTCTTCTTATTGCAGATGTTAATCTGGCTTTCCTCTTTGGCTTCATGATGGTTTCTGAAAACAATGTTGAAACATCAAATTCTTGAATCTCAAAACCAGATTCCGTACCTATTTCTTTCTCAAGCCATTGAGGTACTTGATCTCTGGATCCTTGGTGTCTATCATCATCATCATGTCTACCTTGATCTCCTGTATCTGTCTCTATTCTCGATGGAGAGGGTGATTTCCTTATTTCTTCCTCATGATGTTCTTCATGAGGGGGATCCTATTGTATTTCTTCCTCCTGAGGAGCTTCTTCTTACGGAGGAGGATCTTGTGATGTATCTACATGCCGATCATGGACTTGATCTTGTACTACCTCCTTTTGTGTCTCATCCACTTTAGGAATTTCCTCATCTTGAGGCATATTTGCATCGGTGGATATCATTGTATCCATACTAGGTGCATCTACCTGATCCTGGATCACATTCTGATCCACACCTGATGTATCTACCTCTAGAGTCTTTAGGTCATCGTGACTTGATGTATCGTTATCACCTGAGGTTTCTTGAGTTCAGGGGGCATCTTCACCTGATGTGTCTTTGTCATTCCCACCCTTTTCTTGGACTTCTACTATCTTGGGTTCAGCTAGTATTTCTTGTTGTTGCTCGCCATATCTGGAGTGTGGCTCTCCACTTCTTTCTGTTTAACTTCTTCAACATTTTCTGTTATATCAGGTGCACCTATTTGTTGTTCAGGATGTGTCACATCCTCCCTGTATGTTAAGTCTATTACCTCAGGGCTAGTTACATGATCAACTAACTTATCAATCCCTATCTGTTGGGTTGCCCTCTTTGGGCTATTTTCCTTTTCTTGCTTTGTTTGCTTCAACTCTTCTAATATCACCCTCTGTGAGGATAGAGTTCCATGTGGGGTCACGCAAGTGTTAGAAGCAAGTGTCTCCATCTGTTGAGAAGTCACATTTTGTACCACCTCATCATCTGATAGGTCCACAGTTTCCTCTAATGAGAATAGACAACCTTGAACTGCTCTAGTGGTTTCTTTCGCTTGCTCTTCAGCTTTCTCAGTCTTAAACTGAATGATGGTAGGAAGTGGCACATCATGTTGCAATTCTTTTCTGAATACTTCACTACCAGCTCCTCTTAATACTATGGGGTCATGTCTTATTTCACCCCTCATAGATGTTCTCTGTCTTTTAGGTGGTGATGCCACCAGGGGTGCCTTCCTTTTTCTGGT
This sequence comes from Cunninghamia lanceolata, assembly GCA_027924645.1. Taxonomy (NCBI): domain Eukaryota; kingdom Viridiplantae; phylum Streptophyta; class Pinopsida; order Cupressales; family Cupressaceae; genus Cunninghamia; species Cunninghamia lanceolata. Next base: position 778,717 of record BSBN01001495.1, on the reverse strand, counting down.
GAATGTCATAGGATCATCATCTTCATGCTCTTTATCCATTGGCTCCTCCTCAGGAATATATTCTTCCACATTCTGTTGTGAGGTTTGGCCTTCATACTGTACTCTTACAGTTTCTATGGCTGGCCTTAGGATTCTTTTCATTCTCGGTTCATCTATCAAAGGCTGTGCAGATGAGGCTGACGCCTGCCCTAATGTAAATGCACGTTCATCTAATGTATCAACTCTTTCAACTATCACCCCCTTAGGACTATCATCAATTTTCTTCTTTCCTCTGGGGGGTCCTTTACCTTGTTTCTAAGGTGGCATCGTTTCTCCATTTGATTTTCTCTTCTCAACAAGAAAGTCATCATATTCTTCATCTAAAATCTCTTGCCTTTTCCTCTTATTATCTACTCTTATGGCCACACCTTTCTTCTTCAGTGTATTGATTTGTTCATTTACCCATGCTTGGGTCAACTGCAGCACCCCACCTGTAAACTGATCTAGTGAAATGTCTTTAGGTTGCGTCAGGTCAGGGGTTGAAATGGTGTCATTATACACCTTATTGTCCTCATAATCATTTGACAATACCTTGCCATCATCTTTCTTCAATTGTACAAGCACTAGAATGCAATCAAATGTCTTAATCTGATTGAGGGTGAGCCTTTGATATTTTCTTCTTCTGACTTCAGCTTCATCCTCACAGTTAGTCCAGAAATCCTCTAAGTTCTTTTTATGTATCGGTTGGCCTATGATCTTTTGCATCCTTCCATAGGGGTCATATTATCTAGCCAGTGGGAATGGTTGTAAATTCATCAAGTCTAGACCCGCTATGGCCTTCTTTATGTTTTCTGAATCAGGGCATATATACCACCCTATAGTCATTGGAAACAATACTGGAGGTATTTTCTTGTTTTCTTTATATGCATCTAGTATAGTTGATACCTATCTCAGAAACTCCATCAGGACTACCCCATCAGTAGGGTACCTGGGTAACATTAAGGGCTGTCCCTCAAAACCTTCTACTCTGATGTAGGAAAATGTGGCAAACTGGATGAACCAGGCACCATGCTTGTATATAACTTCCTGAGCTTCCATGTTTAGTCTTTTGGTTCTATCCTCCTCCATTGTTCTGACCAGATGCATCATGAATGCATCATTCACTAATTTGTAATCAGGGAGATAATTTGTTCTTTGCAACTGAGGGTAATGGTCCCATATATGGGCATCATTCAAACTGCCACCAATCTTTCCAACTGTGGTGAGTGCATCAAATGTACCCTTGTATGCATATGAATATACAACATATGAAGTTATGTAAAATGAACATTCTAGGCCTCCTAGGTTCATCATCTGTTCATCTAGGGCATCACTGATGATTTTAGCCCATAATGGCTTATTATCTATATAAATGCAAATCATGATGATCCCATACATCCAATCCTTGAAACTTCCGGCAGTAGGCTGGCCTGTCACTCTGCTGAGTAGGGCAATCATATATTGATATTCATCATCAAAATCAAATTTGTATAGGTGCACTGGTAATTTGGCAGAGGCAGTGTAAGTACTGTTCTTTTCTTTCCATTGGTACATCCTCTTTCTTGCAGTGTTTTTGTTGTTTACATATTCAATCTCTAGTTTTTTCAAATCCATACTGATTACCTTCTTTCCAAGTGGGAGATTGAAAGTAGTTGCAATCCCTTTGATAGACAGATCTGCATATACCCTTCCATGTTTTTCTACTTTCCTCGTCTGAGGGTTGTAATTCCTAGCACATTCTATTATCAATTCTAGAGTTTTCATGGAATAAGGAAATCCAGCCGCATACCACATTCCTGATGTAAAAATGGCATCCAGTAGGGTACTTTCTTTATCATTATGCATCTTAGACGACCATGCCAAATCTGTATTTCCTTGATGAGTGTCTCCGATGAAACCATACTTGAACTGCACTCCTTCAGGTTGAACGAACATAGGTTTAAGAAATTCAGACTCAGACTTGTTCTGCCTGACGTCCATCATGGATTCCTGCAATGAACACAACTGGTCTTACCACAATATCCACATGCATGCATATACAGTATTATATGTTTACGACATCATGCATATTATACTTATTAATCTTCATTTCATCATGATATGCATAATTATAGAGCTAAACCATAAAAGAACTTACTACCTGGATATTACAGAAAACGACAACAGGAGGATTTCCAATTACTTACCTGATGACACTTATCTCCTGGATTAAGTAGATGATTATGGAAAAGGGCTCGGATACCAGTGATAATCACGTGTTCTGTTTTGCTGTAAGCTGTATGCATCCGCAGGTAGGTCATATGAGGGTTTGAATGTTCTACGCTCTATAAATCTTGTTTTATCGCAAGGTAAATGCAAAATGACCTTGTAAACCCACTTTTAATCTCATTCATGAGGCAAATTAGGGCAAAACTGGGTTAGATTGATTAAAACCATTGATCTTCTGCCATGAATCTACGGATGTTGCCAGGTGTGTGTATCGCATTCGCAATTGGTGGGAACCCACCTACTGCATTTATGTGCATTTAATGTCATGGGGCAAGATGAGGGGGGTGATCTTCAGAAGATCAAGTGATATTCAGAATATCAGGTGATATTTGAAATATGACCCCCTATGTGTAATATGACCCTCTGCCTTTGAGCAGGAAAATTGATGTCGAAGAGATCGGGTGATGTTGAGAATATCGGGTGATATTCAAATATCAGGTCATGTTTTAAAGATCAGGTGATATTTGAGATGTGACCCCTCTAAACTAAAGTGACCCCCCTTTCGAAAGATCAGGATGACATCACCGTCATGTTATGGAAAAAGGGTGATCGCTGGAAATATACCTCTGTGAGATAAAAAGGATGATGATGTCACCATCAGGGTGATTTTCTTTGTTCATCAGGATTGGATTACGTCATCAGCATATTGGCTCTAGGGTGATATCTTGCGATAGGGTGATATTCGGAAGATCGGGTGATATTCAGAATATCGGGTAATATTTGAAATATCAGGTGATATTCGGAATATGACCTACACAAAATATATGACGCTGTTTGATGGGTAAATACCACTATCCCGTAAAATTGACGTCCGGAGCTTCAGATCAAATGATTATTGGGTGATAAAATTGCATTGGGGTGATCTTACATAAGATGACTGATATTAAGAAATATGACCCCCCCAGAAAATCAGGTTTGACCAGGATTTTGACTTGTCATAACTTTCGTTCCTTAAGGAATATCAGGGTGATCCAAAAGGCAAACCTGCATGAAATTTTGTACTCTTTCCAACCATGAGGTTATTGATATGAAATATTAAATTTGACTAATCTGACCTCATCATGATGACTTACCCAGCCCCCCTTATGCATGGTCACCTGCATGACTTACTTTTACCAGACTGCCAAAAGCAGAAAAAACCAAGAACAAGCCAAGAAGAAAAGTTGGGTCCCTGTTTTGTCAAGTCAAAATGGGGCGTGTTGTGTAACCACATAACAGGACCATGCACATCAACTTCACCTCCAATTTGGGCATTCAAGCCCATGATGAATTTTTGGATGTGAAATCTCTCATCCTGTTGATATTAGGGAACATATTTAAGGAGACGAGTGAATTTCTCCTAGTACTCATTCACAGACATGTCACCCTGTCTTAGATTTTGGAAGTCTATAAGCTTTTGATCAAAATACAACTAAGGCAACCATCTTTGCCTAAAAAGTTCCAAGAACCTTTCCTAGGTTAGACTCAAGGGGCTCAATTTTAACTCCATCTTCTTGTTCATGCAGTGCCAAGTGGATGCTTCTCTTGCCAATTGGTATGCTCCCCATACTACTTTGGTGATTTCAGAATAGTTTCTTATTTCAAAGTATTTCTCCATTTCTGTAAGCCATGCCTCCACAGTATCTCTACTTATAGTTCCATCAAATTTGGGAGGTGTAATATTTTTCATATCTCTGAATAATTCTAGAGCCAAGTGGCTCCTTTTATCCTCATCTTGTCTCATTTTGGAGTTTTTCTCTCCACGTCCACTTTGGGTGGTGTTTTCATGACGTTCCTCGTCTTCACCCCCGTGGAAGGCTTCCTGCTTGGGTCCATTCTAACCCTTGACCTCCTACTCTAAAGTTCTAGTTCTTTCCCTTGTCTCATGGAGCATAGCAAGGATCTAGTCAAGTTTTGAATCACAATGGCTAGAAGGTTGCCCTTCCTCTTGGCTACTCCCAAAGTTGGTTCTTGTCTAAACCATGTTGCAATCTACTTCTCCTGAAGTTTGTAGGTTAAGCATTCAATTAGTTTTTTTACTATTGAATCCATTCATAAGCATAAATCCATTCTCATTTATGCAATCTTAAACAAGAAAGGAAAGTTTTGCTAAAATTTCCAAATTGCATTATAGTATCCATGGGTCACATAAAATCCATCATTTACTACAAATTTTCACATCTTGCAACTACAAGTCATTTTCAGGTTGGGAGATCTTCCCAGGTTCATCCAAATGGTAAGTCCTTAGCTATAGAGGGTTTCATTGATTCATTTTTAGAGGTAGGAACAATATCCTTAATTGCTTTGTCCTTCTCTTGTTTGATGCTTTTAATAGCATCAACGAAGATTTCAGTATCAAATAACCATGCACCTTCCAGGTAACTAGTTTGGCTTATGCTTTTCATTCTTGAGGCTCGCTACCTCATAGCCTTTAGGTAAAATCTATTTCCAATTATCTTCTTCCTTGGTGTCATTCTTGTTCTTACCATTCTGGCAAAAGAACATCCAAACATTAGCAATTGTTAATGTCTGAGGAAGTTTTTATGTAGTGAGCTCATAGGTCCATGTATTGAACCCAGTAGCTCTGATACCATATGTAACATGTCATCTCATATTACCTAGAAATTACATTCCCATTTTACTATCAAGCAAATAATCATGATTATAATAATCATATGTTTAAAAAACACTAATCATTTGCATAATGATTACATAAAAAGCATATTCTTTCTTTTTCAATATTTTCAAACAGAAAATGTATAACATGTTCAAAGATAGCATGTTAGTGAATCCCTCAACTTTACAATCACAATATTTTGCTCTTGGCAATAAAGATAAAGTTTACATAAAAGTTTGACTATCAAGTCATACAAATGAATATACCACATCCAGAGTTTTGATATCTGTCTTCATAAGTCTTGGCTTGCCATCTACTTGGGAAGGAGAGCATCACTTGAGTGCTTTTCCTTCAACCACAGATTGGCAGTCCCCCACTCAACTTCCTTCCTAGAAGTGGCCCTACTTTCATGAAGGGAATAGATATAAGGAACCAATAGGTTTTCCATCTAAGTCTCTAGTGTTGTGTCATTCATAACTCATCACGGTCATACAACTATAGATCCACTCTAACTATGTATGACACTATTGGATGGTTATGCCATATGAAGCACAGTGAACTAACTAATGCATGCAGAGACAGATGCATTACTTTGGTCAAAGATTTAATATACATAGACATTTTGCAACGAACGTAGTCGATTGTCCACACACTCCTAACTCAACTTAGAAGCTATCTCATCCTACAATGTTTTAGTATGATCTATTTTGTTTGAGGAATGACTTAATTAAATTTTCCACTTAGTCCATCTGACTTGGGCTTCTAACTCCAATCCCGAGAGTGCATTCCAAATGTTTTCTTGTTGCATCTACAACATGGAACCAGTGACTCCACATCACTCTATTCCATATTTTAATCATTTAAAAGTTCTCATTTTTTGATCTTGAGACTAGTCTTGGTCTATAACTTCACGAGATCAGTTTAAATGTTTAAACTGTTTCAAGGATTTTCTCCCAATCCATATCGACGATAACATATATTGTTAAAGTCAGTAATACAAAGTAAATTGATAATACAAGGTAAAAGAAGAATACCATTTTCCATTATAGTAGACTCTTAGTCTATTAAAAACTTAAAAAGGTTCTAACACCTTCTACTCCATTCAAAGAATAAATTTCATCAATAGAAAGAAATTGATCATAATCGAGCTATCAAGCTCTTTCTCTCATATTCAATTCTTGAATAACTTGAAGTTAAACATGATTTCATTATTTTTCTTACCCATGCTCAAGGCACATGCATGCACTCGAGGTGTAGTAGTAGTGATACCATTACCTTGGTTTCACTTAAGCATAATAATGTAGCATACAACTCAGCCAAATGCACATAATAATAAAGATTCCAATAGAACCTTTTTTCTTTAATTACCATACAAATTTCTAAAGACTTCTATCACAAGGAAGAAACATTGTCATGGTGTTTCGAACTACTATTATAATACAGTGATACAAGGTTTCATTACACATTAACTTTCATCTTCGTGAGAACATCTATATTAGAAAAATCTGGTTCGTCAGTTATTGTGGCTCCTTGCTAGTATTGAACCAAGAAAACAACTTTCCAATAATGAGGAAGTAAAGATAATGATAAACCACAGTTTAGTAATAAGAATAGTTGCCAAAAGGGGTAGACATACCTCCAATGGTCATTTTTTGAACTTTGGTGCTAGTTTTTGAGGCAATGGTGTCGCACGGGAGTTTGTCAGGGGTCATATTCCTCAGCCTGGAAAGCATTTTGTAGATGTGGTCAAATCTATGGGCCGGCATCCTCCATTACATTCACAAGAAAGCCTTTTTGTGAATTTTTTAATGGACCCACTATTAACAAGAGTGGGTCATGTCAACATCACAACTCTCATGGATCTTATTTTGGTTTTCATCGTAAAACTCAAAAGAAGAAAAATAAACAGAGGCAGTTTTGTAGAAAACCAGCAAACAAATATTCTTCTGTCTCTAGGGTTCCACCAAATCTTCACTGGGTTCCAAAAAATAGCTTCTCTCCCTCGTCCTCTTTTGCTTCTATAGATATTCTGGATCATCTTTTATTTCCTCACATTTGGAGTCAAAAGTGTTGTGTGGTAAGTTGTCCAAACCCTCTCTTCAAAACTAGGATTTTGTTTCTTGGGATAAGACCAATTGGTTTGATCTAGCGCATATTTTCTTTCTAAATAAGGATAAAGGAGTTTTTTTTAGCAATTTTTGACTCCATAGAAGCCAGGGATTTTGTTCTTGGCTTTAAACCATGGTTCTTTTTGGGTAGAGGAATTGGTCTTCACATCTAGACCCCAAACTTTGATCCCAATTTATCTTCGCTCAATAAATACCCTCGCTGGGCCCATTTTGTTGGTTTACCTTTGGAGTATAGAGACCTAAAAATAATTGAGCTTATGGCTAAGAAGTTGGGTGTTTTCCTAAAACATGATCATGAGTCCTTTAATGATCCAAAGAAACCAATAAGGATTTGCTTTCTTTTTGATCCTTTTGTTTCTTTTCCGTTGACTTTTGAAATCTCTTCCTCTTCTGGAAAATGGGTTCAAGATATTCTTTTTGAAGATGTAGAGTCGTTTTGCCATATGTGCAACAATTTTGGGCATTCTTAGGTTTCTTGCTTGATTCACGGTGTAGAGACCTCTATCTTTAAGGATTTGGAGGGTAAATCAGATACCCCTTTTGTTAGCAAAGATCTGGGAGGAGATCTTTTTTTAGGGTCTCCAGAAGTTTTAGCCAAAGACTCTATGTTGAAGGTTTTAGAAACTCCTTTGGCCTATAAGGATCTGGTAGGAGAAGCTCTTAATATTTCTCAGATGTGGGTCCCTGATTACTAGAAGGATCCTCTTGTTGTTGGATCAGACCTTCAGACTTCTTCTCCTATCATTTCCTGTTCTGATCTTGCCTTCAATAACAACTTCTTAGTTGAGAAAGAAGATTTTTCAACAGAGGCTTAAATTGTTTTTGAGGAGCTCTCTTCAGATCAACCTTTGCTGGTCTTAGACTCTTTTGAGGGCATCAAAATTTATGTTTCTGAGGATCTTCCACTTCATGAGAATGATATTGTTTCAGAGGATCTTTCACCTCTTGAAAATGAAATTGTCCCAGATTCCCTAGATCAGTTAGATCTAGATTCGGTAAAAGCTGCCGCCTTGGATGCTAACAATCCGGACCATGATTCTCTTTAGACAGTCAAGGATGCTGATATCAGCTTGATGGTCAATGATATTCTTTCAAAAATTGGATATGAACTAATAAAAAAGATAGCTGATGAGGTGGTTGAAGAGGAAGAGGATTTTGACTTCACATAACACAAATCTATTTCCCAAATAGATTTGAAGGTGCCTGAAGAAAGCACTCCTAAATCTAAAAGGGGCAGGAAGTCTAAAGAAAAAAAAACTCAAGAAGTACAGACAGGGATTGAATGCACCCTTGATAAGCATTTGAGAATGAGGAGAGCCTGCTACTTTCCTCGAGAGCAATGAAAATCCTTACCTAGAATGTTAGGGGCATTAATAGCCCTAACAAAAGGTAGCTTATTAAGTGCCAACTTGATTCCAGCCTGGCTGACATCATTCTCTTACAAGAAACTAAGCTTTCCTCTTCTTTTGGTGAGCATATCTTCTCTTTTTGGACTAATTGGAAATACCTTTTGGTTGAATCGATGGGGGCTTCCGGTGGCATGGCTATTCTTTGGAAATGTGGCACCATTTCAATCAATTTCATTGCTTCTAATTCAAACTAGATGTTGTGCCAAGCTCATAATTCTATCACAAATTTGGATTTCTAGTTTTGCAATGTTTATGGTCCTACCTCTACTTTGGATAAAAGTCTTCTTTGGAAGGAACTCACAAATTTTTTGGAGCCTCTTAGAAATGAACTTCTAATTGTTGCTAGTGACTTTAATGCTATCCTATCTCTTGAAGAGAAATCTGGAGGTATTATTCCTCCTTCTAAAACTATGTAAGATTTTGGTAATTTTGTCACAGAGAATCAGCTAGGGGATTGTGTCCCCAAAAATGGCCTGGCTACTTGGTCAAATAGATGAAAGGACTTTTTGCAGATTGTTGAAAGACTTGATAGATATCTCATCTCCCCTATTTGGTTCTTAAAGGACATATCGGTCTCCACTTCAATTGTTCCTTTCTTTGACTCTGATCATTTCCCAGTGGACTTTTGCTTTGATATTAAGCCCATGTCCTTCTTCAAAGCTCCTTTTAAATTTGAATCTATGTGGTTTAGGGACAAGGAATTCCTTCATTTCTTGGAACAAACTTGGAAACATGCTTCTTTCATTATTGGTTCTAGAATGTATCAATTCACTAAAAAGTGCCACTTCCTCAAAACCCAATTAAGACAGTGGAATAAGACCCACTTCAAGAATATTTTTGTGGAAAAATTTAAACTTCAAGAGGACCTGAAAGCTCTAAATGAACATATAATTGCTAATGGTATGAATTAGGTGGACTTTGAAAAAGGAAATTTTCTTAAATTTCAGTTGCAAGAGCTTTTGGCCAGAGAGGAAATCTTTTGGAGACAATGGTCAAGGGAGCTTTGGTTGAAAGATGGGGACAAAAATACAAATTTTTTTCATGCTTCGGCCAAGATCAGAAATCATCATAATTCTATTTGTAGCATTTCTTCTTCAGATGGCAAGCTTCTTAGTAATGAAAAAGACATCCAAGATGAGGCTATTCAATTTTACAAAAAAATGCTTTCCTCTTCATGCAACTCCAAGGATCCTTCTGATCATTTGTTGGATAACATCCCTTCTTTAGTTTCTCCTGAGGATAATACAATGCTTCTTAGTCCCTTCACTTTGGAAGAAATTAGAGTTGTGGTGTTCTCTATGGCTCCTGAAAAGGCTCCGGGACTGGATGGTTTCTCTGCCCTCTTCTTTCAGAAATCTTGGGACTTTATTGGAAAGGATGTCTGGGTAGTGGTTGAAGAGGCAAGAAAAACCAGAAATATTCTTAAGGAACTAAATAACACCTTTTTGGATCTCATTCCAAAAAAGAAGACCCCTTCCTCTTTTGCTGATTTTAGACCGATTGCTCTTTGCAATACTTTATACAAAATTATCACAAAGGCAATTACTTTGAGATTAGTGCAAATCATTCTGAACATCATTTTTGAAGAGAAAGGTGGTTTTGTGCTAGGAAAAGAGACTTCTAAAGGGGCAATTCTTTCTCATGAAGTGATCCATTCCATTCATGATCAGAAACTAAAATCCATGATGTTGAAGCTAGACATGCTCAAAGCGTATGACAGGGTAAATTAGTCCTTCCTTCTCAAAGTTTTATTAAAGTTTGGTTTCTTTGCTCCTTTTTGTAAATGGATTCTTGCTTGCATTTCTGGTCCTAGCTTCTGTGCTATGTTGAATGGGAAAATTTGTGGGTTTTTTTAAGACTTCTCAAGGCATGAGGCAAGGAGATCCTATCTCTCCTTTTCTTTTCTCTTAATGGCAGAGGCCCTGAGTAGATCTATTCGATCAGTGGTTGAACAGAACAAATGGATAGGGATAAAAAGCTCTCATTTTCCTTTCCCTATTTTTCACTCTCTTTTTTTTGATGATACTTTACTCTTTGGTCGCTCTTCTTTATTTGAGGCTAAGAACATAAAGTCTGTTCTAGACACCTATAGTGCGGCTTCAGGGTAGTAGATCAATCCTCTCAAATCTCAAGTGTTTTTCTTCCATACTGACACCAAATCTCAACAGAAAATTTGTCAATTCCTGAGCTTCAAACTAGGTGAACTTCCCTCCCAACATCTTGGAATCCCTTTGTTCTCTGGAGCAATTAAAAAAGGTTTTTGGTATAAGGTGTTAGATTTAATCAGAAACAAAATTTCCACTTGGAAAAATAGATGGTTTTCCTTTTCTGGGAAAATTACCATTATCAAAGCTATTCTTTCTGCCATTCCTATCTATATGATGTCTGTTCTGAATATGCCTAAGGGCATTATTACAGATTTCCAAAATATTGTCAGAAACTTCTTGTGGAAAGGGAATTTGGATGCAACTAAAAAGAAGTTTATCTCTTTAATCTCTTTAGATAAACTATGCAAGCCTAAGATAAATGGAGGATCTGGAATTCAGAACTTAGAAGCTCAAAATCTAGCATTAGGGGCAAAATTGGCTTGGCAAATGTTTCAAAAACCAAATCTCAAATGATGTAAAATCATGCAGTCTAAATATCTTGACTCACAAGATCTAAAAAGAATTTTCACGGTGGCCAACCCTCCTATTGGCTCTAAAATTTGGAACTTCATTGTGAAATGTAGAGAAGTTATTCTCCCTTTTCTCTCCTGGGAAATTCATGATGGAGAGAAAGCTCTTTTTTTGGGAAGATTCTTGGAATGGTTACACTAAATTGGATTCCTTGCCTGGCCTTCAACAAGCTAAAGACTTTCTCTGCCTTAATTGGGGAACCCATGTGAAAGATTACTTAGTCCTACAGGATGATCAAAATGGGCTTCTAAAAAATCAGTCTCCTGGAAAGACTTTTCAAATCTTAATTTCCCACAGACTCAGAAAGCTCTTCTCTCAAAAGTTTTAATGAATAGGAAGGTTTTCCTCTCTTCTAAGTCAGATAAACTATTCTGGTGCCCTTCCAAATTAGGTTCTTATGTGGTAAAACAAGGCTATCTCTCTTTGGTCTCTTCTTCTGTTAAAAAAGCATAGTGGCCTTCTCATATATGTTGGGGAAAGGCATGTATATCGAAAGCTGGGGCATTTTCTTGGTTGTCCTTGAAAAATAAGATTCTCACTAGTGATCGATTGGAAAAAATTGGTCTGGCTAACCCTTTCAAATGTCTCTTGTGTGGTATAGAGTTTGAATTTGTGAATCATCTTTTCCTTTTGTGTCCTTTTGCTTGGGATTGTTGGAACTGGTTCTTTGAGAAAGTTAATTGGCTAGCTCCAATTCCAAACACCCTTCTGAATCTGTTTCAAAGCTGACCTATCATATACAGAAATTCTTTGTTTTCCTCCATTTGTGAAGTGGTTCCCTCTATTATCATTTGGAATATCTGGCTTGAAAGAAATAGGAGGATCTTTAGAAAAGAAATTTTATCTTGGGAAAAAGTGATTTCTAAAATTGAAATCTCCATTTCTGAATTGGTCATGACATAGGTTTATGGAAATTTGGGAGCAAATTTTTCAGTGGATGATTTCATGCTGAAAAAGTGGAAATATCTTCATGTAATTACTCCTGGTTGTCTTGGTTCTAAATCTTCAACTTCCTTTGCTGTTAGAAAGAATGGTCATTGGATTCCACCATCTCTTGGTTGGATTAAAATTAATGTTGACGAGGCCTCTAAGGGAAACCCAGGCAAGTCTGGGATTAGCTGTGTGGTCAGAGATCATATTGAAAACCTTTTGTTTGCCAAAGCCTCTCGGGTGGTTGATGGAACTAATAACGCTGCTGAAGCACAAGCCTTTCTTTTAGGAATACAAATAGCAATAAGGCTTGGAATTACACATCTAATTCTTGAAGGTGACTCCCAAGTAATTGTTCATGCTTTTCAAAAAAGATCTTTGGATAATTGAAAATTAAGTTACATTCTTAATGAAGCATGGAGTCTTCTTTCCCATTTTGAGGGCTTCCTTTGCATTCTTACTCTAAGAAAGGGAAATAGAGCTTCAGACATCCTTTCAAATAGTCTTGTCTTCTTAAAGGAGAGGATTCGATGGAACTTCTTCAAAACAACATTGGCCAAATCTTGGATTTTGAGAAAATTAACAAAGAGGAGATGATCTCGGGTCTATAACGGTATATTTTTTCTAACGGTTTGTTTTGTTGACAGGTATGCTCTTGTTTTTTGAGCCCCCTTCTTTTTGGCTCGTTCTACTACCTCCATGTGGCACTGCTCTCTCAGCATTGCACACATATTGATCACGTGGACTCATTCATTTTTTAGTACATTATTTGATGCGAGAGGATTTTTTCTCTCTCAATTAGATCTCACCTGTCTCCTTTATGGCTCCGCCCATCCGAAGGTCTCATCATCATTATTCTAGTTCATGTGCGCCTCTCTTTATTATGACGATCATGGTGGCTTCTTTTCCATTCTTCCCCTATTCCAATTTGTACAACTTCTAGAAAATATTTCTCATTCCTCGTAATGGTCGCATCTTCCTTCCGGTTCAGCAATGGGAACAACCCCTACATGGCAATATCAGCTCTGAACTTTTGGTGAGGGCTTTTAAGTTATTTGATGAAGAAATTGAAGATGCATTGGTAGAAGTTTGTGACAAAGAGTTCTTCTGCCAATCTAGGGTATGCTTTGCCTCTCATTTGGTTTCTCATTTCTTATCATATGCTATAGACTTCTTCCAAAATGTCAACATGGTTAAATGTCTAGCTGTCCTGTTTGTGCATGAATATCTAGTACCTGAGGCTAAATTATTTGAGGCTTTTACTATTTACAATCTGCATGATGGGTCGGCTCCAATTGGTGGTTTGTTCCCTCCGGATGACCTCGTTAAGAAACCAAGCTTTAACTGTGTTTTTCAATCTATGATCACCAATCTTCAATATGATAATAGAGAGTTATTTGAGAATTCTCTTCATTCACACAAATCTACTTTTGGTCATGCAAATCATGAGAGAATTGAAGAGGTGTTTAATGCTTGGAATTTTCTGTTTCACTTTCAACCATCGGTGGAACCTGTCATGGCCAAGGAAAATCTTGCTGCTCTTCATGGCTTCCGAGTCACTAATCTTAATATGGGAAATGTATGGGGTTTACTGATAAGGGTCTTTTTTGGTTCTATGCTTCTCTGTCGACCATTTATGGATCTCCTTGATCATATCTTGACCTAGAGGGCTTTTTTGTAATATGTAAATACTCTTTGTATATTAATATAATATTATGATGCTATGCATCCTTAATGATAAAAAAAATAAGAATAGTTTCAATTTGGGCACCAAAGTGCTAACAGAGACGTTGGCTATGCTGCGGTCTCAGGTCTAATACTGTCTGAGATATTTATATATAAAATAAAACATCTCTCTGACATTTGTTATATTACACAGGCCTGGTTTCTTAACTCAAAGAAACATTTAAAGACAAGTAACATTAAAACTCTAATAGAATGCTCATAGTATTTCATTATCATCTGCCTTAAACATGCACCAAATCGTTATTCCAAGCATGCATAAGCCATTCAAAAAGGAAAACGATAAGCAAGATATAGTTGACTATATTAAACCACTTCAAGTTTACCTAACTTTGTCAAGTCTTTGACTCTGAGTGTAGGCTTCTATATAGGAAGTTCTTCCTTAATGCTTACGGTCTTTCACTCTTTCTGTGAAGGTTGTTTCTCCTATTTTTATTTCTCTCTGTTTTCTTTGAGCTCCTCTCTAGAGGTCTCTACTCTCGTCTTCGATCTATGCCAAACATATTCCCCTACCACTTCCATTTTCCCACTCATGGGAAAGACTAAAACCAAAACTATTTTATTTTACTCCATCTCCAATTGATCCAAGAATAATTAAACATGGAGTCTTTTGCTAACAAGCTCATGTCCACCATGAGCTGCATTTTCTCCACAATCCGTGGAGAGTGGAGTCATTCTTAACAACTTGCCAACAATGCTCTCAACCAAGAGACTTATCAAAGCAACAAAGGAACTTAAAACCATATCATACGATTATTTCTTTTATATCATATAAGGAATTTCATGCTAATATGAATATAAGTTAAGCTATTTTGACACCATGAACATATTATTACAAATATGGTGCTTAACAAAATCAAGCAATAGATTGCAAATATGGGGTTAAGGCTCTCTTCCTCCCCCTTATCCATCTCTTACTAATGTTAAAAAAGAAACTTAAGTCGATACTTATAAAATAATATAATAAACATATCGGGAATTCTGACAAAAGACAAAGATTAACTCTAACCACTAATAATGTTCCTTGAACATTATTCAACCAAATCAACGTAACTAACATCAAAAAACCCTTGACAAAATGACATTAGTCGAATGGAGAATTCGACTAAACAAGGAAAGATAACCAAAACATACCTCGTCTCGAAGGTTCACGAAATTTATAGTTTGAAACTCAAATTGCAAAGCAGGGCGGGTGCAAAAAGTTGGGGGGGCAAAAAGTGGCCAACCTTTTTAAAAAAAACTTCTAAGCCATAACGTGAGCACATTATGCTTGCCTATTTAAAAAAAAAACTTGCATTTTTCCTCATGTTCAAATAAAAATAATACAATTCTTCATTAAATAAAATTAATCTTAAGTAAATAAAAATAGTTTTTTAAATAAAATAAAATATTTCTTAAGTAAATAAAATAGTTCTAAATCATATTTATCTATTAAATGTATTTAAGATATCTATATTAATATTAAAAAATGTGATGAAAATTTCACAACTATACTTGAAATTATAAACATTTCACTAAAAAATATCAATTAATAATTTAATAAACTAACCTTATTTTAATTATTTTACCCTTTAAAAAAGTTACAATTAATAACTAAATTGAATAACTAAAAAGTCTTAACAAAAAATTATTTCCCATCAACTAGTTAAAATAAACAACTATAACTATACATTTTAGTACCTTTCTATTTGCTTTAGACAAAATATTACAATCCTCATGAAGACCTTTTCTTGTATATTTTTATCCTTCATCTTTACCATGCCTTTCCATTCTCTTTGAGAAGGATCCTTCTTTTATGGAATCTATATGAACTCTAAACATAAATCTATGTTTCTTGCTGTCCACCTGCTTAAAGATGCAAATGTCTCCTTCCTTGATATTATTATGACGTACAAAATATGCCCACCCTGCACTTAGGGTAGGTCTATTGTTATGAAAAAGGCAAATAATCTCCCATTGTTTATTGGCTCTATCCACAAGAACTACAAAACTTTTTTCTCTTGGTAATTGAAGAGGACATTCACCCGTTTTTGGGAACTCCTGCATTCCCAAACCATTACAAAAACTAAGTTATTTTAACCCAACAAATAGCTGATCGCATTGATTTAATACATTATTGTTAAACCTTATCATTCACACAAATGCAAATGTTCATATTATAGAAGACTGAATTATATTAGAATATTAGAGATCCCTTAGAAAAATGTAATAACAAAATTGCTTTGCCTTATGTTAGGTTGTTAAACCCATTATTTTTGACACTCTTTTCTTAACAAAATAAAAGGAATAAGCATAGAAGGCACATAATTTGATCTTACTAGTTTGCATATTGGTCGGTTTACATTCCATGACTTCATTTTCATTGAATAAAAAGGTTTATCTAATTTGAAATAAGGGGTAGAGTTCACTGTCATGTGCTTTTCTAGATGAGAGGGTCCATAATGTCCAAGGTTCTTCCAAGAATGGCCTGCAACATAAATAAGTTTTTGTTATACCAATCCTCCTGGTAAAGCTACAATTCAAATGCCTACTTTGAAAGTTGAAATAAATTAAATTAGACTTACAATTTTGATTTTCTTCCATTGCTTCAACATCATTGTTGTTTTCCTCATCAGAAACCAATTCATTCAGCAACTTGCTACCCATTGGTTGACTTGAACTGTTTTGTTAGAAGAAGGGCATCTTTTATCTGTATCAATGTTGGTATTCATAAGCTAAAGAGCATTGATATTTTTCACACACCCTGTTCTTTGAAATATCTTAACCTTAAAATATGACTTGGATATGTACTTGAACATAGCAAAATCTCCAATCTCCAGCCCATGATGATTCACAAAATTTTCCCAACCCTGCCTAAATTCCAGTTTATTTATGGTACCCCCTAATTGTACATCCCACTTCTGCCCACCTGGGCCTTGCAATACCATATGTTCATCTGTGTCATCTATAAATTGTGAAACAAATGCAGGAGGAATGTGCTGCGGTAAACACATTATACAATGAGATTTTACAAGTTCTTAACAGTGTATAGGAAATAAAAGAATGAAAAATATTGTATAGATTTACCAATTTTTGTGTAAAGTCTCCAAGCATAACTTTGACAAAGGAGGTGTTGGTAATCATTTATGTTTAGGGTTTTAGGCTAGAGCCACTGGTGGTGCCTGCATAAGCAATCAAGTTTTAAGCATTTAAATATGTAGGCCCCTTCCCAAAAATCCAAAAAGTTCTATCTCTTTTGACCTTTGCAGTGCTAGAAAGTGCAAAAAATCAGTCATATGCATGTGTCTTTGTATTTACAAAGGTGTTTGTATATACATACAGGTCAAAATGTGCATTGGCAGGTCAAAAATCTCTATCGCCCTATGAAAAATTGAGTTAGGTGCATTTCTGATTGTATATCGGGCTCTAAAAGGTGCATCTACAAAGGGGGAATCTTTTGCAGATTTCAGGGAATATTCCCACTTTGTATATCGGGTTATATACAAAGCAAAATATACAAGGAGGTGCAAATATACATTTGCTACAGTGGCGAGGCAGAGATGCATGTGGTGGGGCCCGTGGATATACAAGGTGGAATGTATATGCAATATACATTCGGGTGCACATACAATGGTTAGATACATTGCAGGAATATTCTGGAGAAGATTCCTTGTTTGTATGTTCAAGGGAATGTACATTGAAAATTATACAAAGGCTTGCGGCATGCAAAGTGAACAGTGCAAAGGAGAGAGAAAATGGTCGGGCCCACCAGTTGTATGTGCATTCGTTTGTATGTTTGCACATATAAGCTAATATACGAAGAAGAAATATTTATTTTGGACCCAAAGAGGAAATCAAGCTGCAATAGATAGATTTTCAGGTCCGCAGGTTGTATATCGCGTTTGTATATGCGATATACAAAGCAAAGATGCAAATGAAGGAGATACAAGCCGGACTTCAAAAGGAGGTACATTTTGATGCATAAAATTTTGGGGTCTGCCTTGTATGATGAACAGTTGTATGTATATGCTTTACATATACAAGGATTTGAGAGGCAAAAGGAAGGCAGTTGTATATGCATTTGTTTGTGCATATACAAGGGTGAAAATGGCAAAATGAAGAAAGGAAAAGTCAGCAATAGGAGCATGAAGTGCCTACGTGGCATGTTTTCACTAGTTGGCAACTTTTCAAGGTATTTTGGAGCTGTTTATCTCAATGATGGAATCAAAATCAACGGCTATCTTTCAATTTCACTGCAGCGAAGGTTTTCTTTGTATGCGGCTGCATTTTTTTTAAGCAAGAAAACTTCAGATGTGTCCACTGTTGCATTCCAGAAGAGGCTACGGGTAGCTAAAGCATTAATGGCAGAAATGCAGCGGTATGGGTCGATGATGGACAGGTCAACCACCTTTTTTAAGATACAAATCTTGGAGTGGCGGCTCAAATCCTGAGCATACCTACTCCTTCCTCTTTGTCCCTTTGCCGCATTCAATTCTGAGTGCCATTCTGATCATGTGTTGTATCTGGCAAATTTTTAATTTGCCTTGTAATTAATGTGTTGAGTACACTTCCTTGTTGTATAAGGAGGACGATGTTACTCATTTTTAGTTGTTGAAGACCTGGGCATTTTTGTGTAAATAATAAAGAACAGGGCATGATCCTGGGTTGTTTTATCTCATTCTAGAGTTTATGAGTTGCATCATGAATGTATTTTGCACGTATATTCAGTTTCATGTTGATATAGATGAAAAATGCTCTTATGCATGTGTTTATCTGTTTGTCTCCTTTGCTGCATGCATTTCCTTCTTTTGAATCTGTCTACTAAGGGTTTCTCAAATTCTAGGGTATAAGTTTCTGTATCACATGCTTCATCTCTGACTTCCATTCAAGGAGTGGATTAAATTGTTTTAGGTTAAGCATGGAGAAGGTTGTTTGTCAGCAGGGATATCTGTAAGTAGAGGCAGCTAAATACCCATTCTTGGGTGATGTTTGTAAGGCAAGCATCAATCCAACCCCTTGAAAGTTGAATGCTAGTTGTAAACCATCTATTGCATATGTCTAGTTGACTCCTTGCCCTGAGATAGGCACTGGTCTGCTCTTGGGTTAGTAATTATGACCCAAAACCCCTTGTCTTGCATCCAAATCATCATATCCAGCTTTTCATAACTTCCACCTGTTAGTTGTCGGAGTAGGATTAGGAACCCCTACATACTCTCATCCTTAACTAGACAAATATGTCCAAGAATGTTGCCAAACTTGTGATTTATCACACAAATCTTGGTTCACACATGAGAGTATTCTACCTGTTGCTGTCAAGCTAAATCTTCCTGTCATTGAGCTAGTCAATGTTACATCTTTAGTTATAGGGACACCCCCCTTGGTGCGGTAGAACCAGAAGTGAAGGGGAGGCAGCTCATGCAACCTCCCGTGTCTGTTGGCTGAATCTACCTGTGCATAGGAATTGGCAAACCCTCTGCCAATTCAGAGAAAATAACCAATAGGAGACACACCCATTAAAGCGCTCTTTATCATGGTATTTGCCATGTTTTTTAAAATATTTGTGACTCAATGCTCTGCATGGTATAAAAAGCTTCCCTATTTCTTCATCCTCCATGGCAAACACAGATGCAAAATCCTCTGTAAAAATAACCCAAACAAAAAGAACTGTGTAATCCTGAATTATCAACAAGCACAAATAGACCTACAAATACAATAAACAAAATTGGTAGAGAGTGAATTTTTTTTTTTTAAACAAAAGGTGCAAAGCACCTAAACTGGATTATATTATAATAATAGAAGGATTACATAGATTGATACAAAAATCCCAATTATGCAGAAAATATGGGTAGAAAGATCATGGCTACAACTCTAAAGCCAATATCAACTATTACAGACCCCATATTGAATACCTATTAATCTTCTCCAAGAAACAAAATGGAGAAGAGGAAGAGTAGATAACAAGACTTACACATTTTTCCTCCATAAACTAGATAGTATTTACATACAGATATTAGAAACAAAAAACATTAGACACAGGGCTTAAAGACAACCCCAAATTCAAATTGCCTCATTCAAATCCTCAATTAAAAAGCCTTGCTATGCAGGCTCACCCTAGTCTTCATTAGCCGCAACAGGTGGAGGTGGTGGAGGAATGAAATGCTTCAGGAAGAACAGAGCCTAGAAACTATCTCTTGCAACACCTTCCAAAACTGGGCCAAGTTCTTCACCATGACATTGCATACTATTTTGAAAAGATAAAACACAATCATTTTGCAAACCGTGAACAATGGAAGAGTATACACAGTGAAGTGGGGGAGAGCAATCAATGTCTTTGTAAAAGAACGAACCTCCCACTGGAGCAGTCCCTGAATAGAGATCATAATCCACTAGGACATAATTAAACTTCTCCACAGAAAAGAAAAAATCTTGCACAAACATCACACTCATGTTCCTTACCATTCCTGCATTTTGTATGAGGTCCATTGAATTGGAAAGGAAATGGGAAACAACTTGGGAGGGGTAAATTAGACGAGGAAAACCAAGCATATCTTTCCCACAAATAGCTACAATTGCATTCTGCACCTCATCGTTATGAACCTTGAACACCTTTGCAAGAGCACTCGGCAATAGAAAACCCTACATCAGTTTCTCCCATTTCTGAATAAGGAAATAAAGATGCTTATTCCTTTGCAAAGAACCCATGATGTAATCACAAAAATAGAGGAGCTTGGAAACTTGTAGAATAACTTCTTCTGGAAGATTACTTTGTGCCAAAAGAGGAGTTCGTGCAGTTTAAAAAAAACTCCACATGCGGAATGAGAATCACATCATTAGCTTGAGCCTTGTAAAACTAGCCCAACACAGATGACCACTGAAAGAATTGAATGAGAAAGTACGATGACTGCAGAAATTTCCCTTTCGCACAAGTTTGCCACCTTAGGAAATGGAAGCAATAAATTCATGCTAACTTTATCCAAAGCTAAATATCACACCTACAGTAGAAAAAAACCGTTAGAAAAAAAACAAACTTTCTTATATCTCTAAAGTTAGAGATATGACATCATTGGTGAGCTAAGCATGACTTAGACCCCAATGGTTATCAAAAAAGTCCTCCACACCATCTTCAAACCCCATCCACTATTCCATCAATAAGCAATTAAACAAGTTATTCAAGACTGGCCTTCTAACCCCGCTTTATCCTTTTCAATGACTTGATCAATCCCTTCAATCTGAAGTAGACACTAAATCCCATTCCACTGAAACCCTGTCTTGATCACAAGCATAATTTTCTAACCTATCTGCCAATTCATTACCTTCCTTGTAAGTGTGGAGAATTTGAAAAGTTTCAAACGAAGCTAGAAGATCTAAGCTAGCTTTGAGCAAATAGTCTATCTTCCAATTGGGAGAAGATCTTCTTCTGAGAGGATTAATTATGTTTTGAGAATCGCCCTCAATTATAATTTTTTTTATTTCACATTTTATTGAGAGTTTAAGACCTGCCACTAGAGCTAATGCCTTTGCCTCATTATTTGAACAAAGGCCTAATCAGACAAACGCAGCTCTAATCACATCTCCCTTGAAATTTCTTAGCACACAACCTACTCCTGAAAGCCCTGGGTTACCACGACATGCTCCATCAAATTATAATTTAATAAAGCTCTCTAAAGGTGCTATCCAAGAAATGAGACTTTTATCAACTTTCTTATTGCCCCCAAAACAATTTGAATTTGGAAGTTTCAAGAATCTCCAAAATTTTAGCATAATATCATCCCAAGAAGTAAACACAAGAGAGCTAACTCCCTTAAGGAGAAGGAAAGAAGAGACTACCTCAGCTATTGATTTTTCAATTCTATTCAAAATTTGGTCTAGAGAACATTTTTCTTTTCTAAAAACTCTATTGTTCCTTTCCAGCGAAATGTTCTAGACCACGAGACTTGGGGAAACTAGCCAAAGCAAAGAAAAAGTAGAATCCTTATTAAGAAGAGGCCAACTTTGGAAAAACTCCAAGACTGAATTAGACAATGGTCTAGACCATCCTAATTTAGAGCAGAACCAGTACCAGATATGAGAGGAAAAGAACAATTTACCAGTAAATGATTAACTTCTTCTTTAGCTTCCATACAAAGAGGGCACAAAAAAGGTTGAGAAATACCCAATCTGGACAGTCTTTCAGTTGTAAGAATCTTATTGTTTAAAGCCAGCCATGCAAAAGCCCCTGCTTTTAGAAGGCAGGGATTGCTCCAACATAACCTAGCTAGCCAATTTGTGGAAGGCTCCAAAGTTTTTCCAATGATGCTTTGATATCCTTATTTCACATTATATCTACCTATTTTTGAAGGAGTCCAGATAAGCTCATCCCTAGCACCAGATAAAAAAACTTTCCTCTCACTTAAATTTCTACAAAGCAATATATTTTGAGAAGAGGGAAAAGGAGCATTAGAAAAATATTTCCATTTAGCACCAAGAAGAGAAAAATTTGAATCAAAATCTAAATAATCTTTAACTTTAGTTCCCCAAGCCTGAGACAACACCACTTTAGCCTCCTGTAATCCTTCAACCTGAGATAAAGGAGGATAATTGTTCCAAGAGTCTTCCTAGAATAAAGGTGATTGACCATCATGAATTTTACATAATATTAGTACAGGGAAAAAAATGAGCCATGGTGTGAGTGATTGACGGTACTTGGTATTTTCTTAGTTGGTAGCACTTAAATTGAGGAGATGCAGAATTAAGTACAATTACACAGATCTGAAGAAAAGACGGCAGTCTGCAATCAATTTTTTAAAATAATAATGGCAATTTTCCTCTATGGTACATTCCTTTATATATTTGATCATATGCCCTTTAAATGATGTTATCTCCATGTTCATATGTCCTAGGCATTTCCTTCGGTTTCTTTATTTTATCAAGATAGAGCCTAATATTTTGTTTTGTTTTGATTTTTGTTCACTGTTGTTACTAAATTTTAAAACAAATTAAAGTACGCAAAAATTTGTTTTTATTTTTGGTCACCGTTAGTTCCCAAATTTTAAAACAAATGTTTTCTTAGTTTTTTTTGGGACTATGTTTGTAGTTGTGAATAATTCACTAACATTTTTTGGTATAGTTTAGTCAATCATTGTAATCGAGGTATTATTGTCTATTGTATTTGTAATATATTTCCTTAGTTTTTTTGGGAAGAGCTTAAAGCATCAGCATGTTGTGGTCAATGTGTCAGTGGCCCCTATTGTAAAGTGCCAACACGTTGACCACAACATGTTGACTATTAATGGTAGGGGTTATTTTGAAACTTCTTCTATGGTAATGCCAATACACTTTTAGAAGCTTTTCTTCAAATAAGTTTATGTAACATGTCATATACTTATCTACAAACTATTTGATTTCAATAGGATTGCATTTTCCATAAATAGGAGCATTTGTAACCCATATTAAGGCAATTGTGTTCTTTCATTTTTGCTTATTTTGTTCCAATTTTCATACATTTAATTAATATAGATATCAATTGATGTTTTGCACTTGTCAAAGTCGAGGAATATTGGGGGCCTAATTGTCATATCATTGCAAATATGTTTTTCTTCATTTGATGTAAGTAATATAGGTAGAGATACATATATTTGAAACCCATATATTCTATATCTGATTTTAATATTTTATCTAAGTTTGGCTTATTTTTGACATTGTTTGCTAGTAGTTTCCATCCTTTCAATTGCTCTTTAATTCTTATCAACATACTTAAATTGATTTTTTCTACGATGACATGCATTGCTTTAAAGAATAAATTAATAGTATAATTTACACATACTTGATGCCACAATGTAGAGTACCATGTACATATCTCAATACTCTTTGTAATGATTTCCAATGTGAAATTTTAGGTTCTATAATGAACCTTAAGAAATATTTCACTATAAATCCCAGATTTGGTCTAGTGTTAAGATAAATGAGTCTTTCTACTAGTTGTCTATAGAGTGTGTCATTTACGTTTTGTATTCATCAAACCTAGAAAGATTGAGGCCTTCTTCCATGGATTTTACCATTGGATTGCATTCAATCAACTTGAATTTTTTTAAGAAACCCAATGACATTTTTTATTTAAGAGATAAAAACACAACCTTTTATTTATGCACCTCTAATCCAGGGAAATAGAGAAACAAATCAAGATTAATCATCCCAAATAAATTATTTAGATGTTTCTCAACTTGAAAGATTAGCTTCTCACTACTCCAAAGCATGACAAGATCATCAACATGTATAATCATAGTTACAATTTATCCATGTTCTTTTTGGATGTACAAGTTGTGATATGAAAGGACACGATAAAATTTGTGTTTACAAATTCTCACCAATCTTGATGTATAATGAATAAAGTACATACTGTTGGTGCCTGTATGAGCAGTCAAGTTTCAAGCATATAAGCATGCAGGCACCTTCCCTAAAAATCCAAAAAGGTTCTAAGTCTTTGGGCCTCCTCAGCATTTTCAACATCAGCATCATATTTTCTTCGAGGAGAAGGTCATCATCATCATGTTTCCAGTCATCACCCTAATGTTGCTTGCGAGGGTCATCATATTTTCTGCCTGCATGATCTTTCACCGGGGTGATATTTTAACATTAGGTGATCTTAGTTAAGATCATCCTGATGATGTTGCTGCAAGGTTCTAAGTATGACCCGATGTTCATTGGGGTCATCATATTTGAACATCGGGTGATCTTTGTTAAGATCATCCCGATGTTGTCTTATCACTTCATGTTCGTTGTTTTATCACCCTGATGATGCTGACGTCATTCTTATGTCAGGGTGATATCCGCTTTTCTGCCTGTCTGCAACATGATATTTTCGAAGGGAGATATCCGCCTGTCGGCTTCATGCATTGTCTAGTGGGGGGTGATCATTTCAAATATCTGTCATATTCATATATCACCCTGATCTTATAGTGGAGCTACAGTGCAACATGATTTTTGTGCATCAGGGTGATATTTTCAAATATCTGGTTATCTTTCGAATATCATCCTGATGTCGATATGGTGGTGACGTCATCAAGTTCCGAGGGCTATATTTTAACATCATTCATTTTATGGAGATCCCTCAATGTTGCGAATATGACGATGACGTCATCCGGATATGAGAAGGTGCACGATAGGTAGATATGCTGATGACGCTAGCAGGATATGACGATGACGTCATTAGGATTTTTGTTGACATGCAGGATGTTCATCGGCCAGACATTTAGTATTGACAAGGCAGGAGGATCTTTCTCCGATGCATCAGGTTGTGCCGATGAAGGCGATTATCATGCGACTGATATTGCAATATGATGCTGACGTCAGGGTGATATTTCAAGCAACAGGATATCATGTTGGAGGATGATGATGACGAAGTCTAGGCTAGTGCCGTCGGGAGCAAAATCATCGACATTATATATGTTAACGGCCCAGTATATAAAGTAATGAGGAGGTTGCCGCGGGGTGCATGTGGGATAATTAGTTCCCACATAATTTTGAAATATTAGGATGAGGTATTTTGGCGGGAAAGGTTTGCGATGCACAATGTGATGTTTTTCCCAAGGCCACGAGTGGGTGCACCATTAATGGCGGTTGTTGCAGAGGTATGGGCGATGGTGTGGACGGATTTGGTACCTGATTGAAGATGTACATCCACGGGCGGCAGCGCAAGGCTCAAGATCTCTTCCTGTCTCCTCCCCTACCTACTACATTCAATGCGATGAGCGCCATTTTCTCAATGTACTGTATCTGGCAACTTTTGAATCTGCCATGTAATTAATGATGGGTACACCTTCCTGCTATATAATGCAGACTGTGTTATTCATTCAAGGTTGTTGAAGACCTGGGGCATTTTTGTGTAAATAATGAAGAGCAGGGCATGATCTTGGCTATTTTATCCCATTTTGGAGTTTATGAGTTGCAACATGAGTGTATTTTGCACATATTTTCAGTTTCAGTGTTAATGTCATATGAAAAATGCTTATTGCATGTGTTTATCTGCTTGTCTCTATTTGCTGCATGTCATCCTTCTTTTGAATCTGGTTGCTAAGGGTTTCATAGATTCTAGGATACAGGGTTTTGTATCACATGTTTGATCTCTAACTTCCATTCAAGGAGTGGATTAAATTGTTTTAGGTTGAGCATGGGGAAGGTTGCATGTTAGCAAGGATATCTGTAAGTAGAGGTAGTTAGATACCCATTCTTGGGTGATGTTTGTAAGGCAAGCATCAGTCCAACCCCCTGAAACTTGAGTGAAAGTTGCAAACCATCTGTTGTATACGTCTAGTTGACTCCTTGCCCAATGGATAGGCACCAGTCTGCTCTTGGGTCAGTAGTTATGAGCCAAAACCCCTTGTCTTGCATCCAGGACATTATGTCCACCCATTTCATCACTTCCACCTGTTAGTTGTAGGAGTAGGATTAGGAACCTCTTACATACTCTCATACCCAACTAGACACATATGTCCAAGAATGTTTCCAACCTTGTGATCTGTCATGCAGATCTTCGTCCATACATGAGAGTATTCTGCCTATTGTTGTCAAGTTAGATCTTTCTATCATTGAGCTAGTCAAGGTTACATCTTGAGTTATAGGGATACCCCCCTTGGTGCGGCAGAACCAGAAGTGAAGGGGAGGCAACTCACACAACCTCTTGTATTTGTTGGCTGAATCTGCATGTGCATAGGAACTAGCAAACCCTGATGCTGATTCAGAAGAAAAACCAACACATACTTCAAACCATGCAAGAATTTGGTTGATTTGAATCCCTAATTTTACTTTCCTTGGACTAAAAGTACTTTAAAGGTTAATTGTAATATCTTGAATGGAATATTTTATATATATCAAAATCTAGTTCACAATTTTAATAATTTTGCACAATTAATTATAAATATGAAATCCTTATTTTACTTGATGAGATCAATTCAAAAATTATTGTTAATAGTTTATTTTGTAAAAAAAATTCAATGCTTAGTATAACTCAATTAACCCCTTTCTCCAATGTAGCATCCTCTTCAAGAAGATATTTCCATTGAATCAGATATTTTGTCATTGTTTTCTTAGCTTTTCTTTTATAAAATTTATAATGGCCTCAGGAATCAAAATCAGTTTCTCTTCACCATCCAGTGGGGGTAACTCTAATGAAGGAATAATTTGACTTCCTAGTGTTATTTTTAAACAAGAGACATGAAATACATTATGAATCTTACAATTTTCTGGCAATTCCAATTCATATACAACACCCCAGTTCATCATTTGATTCTGTAAGGGTTATAGAACCTTGGTTTCAATTTCTCTACTCCACTTCTTTTTAGGAAAGACTATCTATAAGGTTCTATCCTCAAGAAGTACATATCTCCCACTTCAATTTTTTTTAGTTCGATGATCAACATACAAATTTTGTTGATTTTGTGTTCTTTGTAGGATCTCTTTGAGTGATTCCAAAAATTTCCTAACTTTGCTTAACTAGATCTTTTTCCCCTGGTACTTTGTTATCTGTGATGATCAAATGCACAAATGATAAAGCATCATAACCATATAAATCCTTGAAAAGTGTCACCCCAATGGAAATATGATATGTGGTATTATAACAGTGCTCCCCAAAATAAAGCCAGTTTATCCAAGTTTTTTGATGCCTAATTACATTATTTTGTAAATAGACCTCAACCCATTTGTTCACTATTTTCATATGTCCATTAGTCTATGGATGATAACTGGTACTTGGAGATAATTTAATTCTTGTTAAATGAAAGACTTAATGCCCAAACAAGTTGAGGAATCAACTATCTATATCACTTATTATGTTTTTTGGTAACCCATGTAATCTAAAAAACTCTTTGAAAAATAATTTAGCCACTTGCAACACCTTAAACTCTATAGATATGATAAAGAAATTACCATATTTAGTAAGTCTATCAACCACAACATATATACAATCCTTACCCTATCACTAAACCCTCAACCCTCAACACTATACCTCAAACCCTAATCCCTCAACCCTAAAACCTAATCTCTCAACCCTAAATCCTAATCCCTTATTCCTAAAGCCTCAACCCTCAACCCTTAAACCTCAAATCCTAAACCCTATCTCTAAACCCTCAACCCTCGACACTATACCTTAAACCCTATCCGTAAAGCCTCAACCCTCAACCCTTAAACCTTAAATCCTAAACTCTATCCCTAAACCCTCAACCCTCAACACTATACCTCAAACCCTAATCCCTCAACCCTAAACCCTGATCCCTCAACCCTAAACCCTAATCCCTCAACCCTAAACCCTAATACCTTATTCCTAAACCATAAATCCTCAACCCTTAAACCTTAAATCCTAAACCATATCCCTAAACCCTCAATACTATACCTCAAACCCTAATCCCTCAACCCTAAACCCTGATCCCTAATCCCTAATCCCATATCCCTAATCCCTAAAGCCTCAACCTTCAACCCTTAAACCTTAAATCCTAAATGCTATCCCTAAATCCTCAACACTATACCTCAAACCCTAATCCCTCAGCCTTAAACCCTGATCCCTCAACCCTAAACCCTAATCCCTCAACCCTAAACTTGAATCCCTTATCCCTAAACCCTAAACCCTATCCCTAAAGCCTTAACCCTCAACCCTTAAACCTTAAATCCTAAACCCTATCCCTAAACCCTCAACCCTCAACACTATACCTCAAACCCTAATCCCTCAACCTTAAACCCTGATCCCTCAACCCTAAACCCTAATCCATCAACCCTAAACCCTAATCCCTTATACATAAACCCTAAACCCTATCCCTAAAGCCTCAACCCTCAACCCTTAAACCTTAAATCCTAAGCCCTATCCCTAAACCCTCAACCCTCAACACTACACCTCAAACCCTAATCTCTCAACCTTAAACACTGATCCCTCAACCCTAAACCCTAATCCCTCAACCCTAAACCCTAATCCCTTATCCCTTAAACCTAAACCCTGTTCCTAAAGTCTCAACCCTCAACCCTTAAACCTTAAATCCTAAACCCTATCCATAAACCCTCAACCCTCAACACTATACCTCAAACCCTAATCCATTAAGTCTAAACCATAAATCCTCAACCATAAACCCTAATCCCTTATCCCTAAACCCTAAACCCTATCCCTAAAGTCTGAACCTTCAACCTTAAAACATTAAATCCTAAACCCTATCCCTAAACCCTCAATCCTCAACACTATACCTCAAACCCTAATCCCTCAACTCTAAACCCTAATCCCTCAACCCTAAACCCTAATCCCTTATCCCTAAACTTTAAACCCTATCCCTAAAGCCTCAACCCTCAACCCTTAAACCTTAAATCCTAAACCCTATCCATAAACCATCAACCCTCAACACTATACCTCAAACCCTAATCCCTCAACCCTAAACCCTAATCCACTATCCATAAACCCTAAACCCTATCTCTAAAGCCTCAACCCTCAACCCTTAAACCTTAAATAATAAACCCCATCCCTAAACCCTCAACCCTCAACACTATACCTCAAACCATAAACCCTCAACACTAAACCCTAAACCCTATCCCTAAAGCCTTAACCCTCAACCCTTAAACCTTAAATCCTAAACCGTATCCCTAAACAATCAACCCTCAACACTATACCTCAAACCCTAATCCCTCAACCCTAAACTATGATCCCTCAACCCTAAACCCTAATCCCTCAACCCTAAATCTTAATCCTTTATCCCTAAACCCTAAACCCTATCCCTAAAGCCTCAACCCTCAACACTTAAACCTTAAATCCTAAACCCTATCCCTAAACCCTCAACCCTCAACACTATACCTTAAACCTTAATCCCTCAACCCTAAAGTTTTAAACCCTAAACCCTTATCCACCCCTCTTCTTGCCTATCTGCCTCACCCCATCTCTCCCCAATCTCTCAACCCTTAGCCATCTAGGTCTCTCGCTTATCCTTAAAGCCTCAACCCTCAACCCTTAAATCTTAAATCCTAAACCCTATCACTAAACCCTCAACCCTCGACACTATACCTTAAACCCTAATCCCTTATCCCTAAACCCTAAACCCTATCCCTAAAGACTCAACCCTCAACCCTTAAATGTTAAATATTGAAACCTATCCCTAACCCTCAACCCTCGACAATATACCTTAAACCCTAACCCCTTAACCCTAAACCCTATCCCTAAAGCATCAACCCTCAAACCTTAAACCTTAAATCCTAAACCCTATCCCTAAATCCTCAATCCTTGACACGATACCTTAAACCCTAATCTCTTATTCCGATACCCTAAACCCTTATCCCTAAAGCCTCAACCCTCAAGCCTCAACCCTCAACACTATACCTTAAACCCTAATCCCTTATCCCTAAACCCTAAACCCTATCCCTAAAGCCTCAATCCTCAACCTTTAAACCTTAAATCATAAACCCTACCCCTAAACCCCCAACCCTCAACACTATACCTCAAACCCTAATCCCTCAACCCTAAACCCTAATCCCTTATCCCTAACCCCTAATCCCTATCTCTAAAGCCTCAACCCTCAATGCTAAAACCTTAAATCCTAAACCCTATCCCTAAACCATTAACCCTCAACACTATACCTTAAACCCTAATCCCTCAACCCTAAAGATTTAAACCCTCAACCCTTATCCACCCCTCTCCTCCCCTATCTGCCTCACCCCATCTCTCCCCTATCTGTCAACCCTTAGCCATCTAGTTCTTTCACTTATCCCTAAAGCCTCAACCTTCAACCCTTAAACCTTAAATCCTAATGCCTTATCCCTAAACCCTCAACCCTCGACACTATACCTTAAACCCTAATCCATTATCCCTAAATCCGAAACACTTATCTCTAAAGCCTCAAACCTCAACCCTTAAACCTTAAATCCTAAACCCTATCCCTAAACCTCCAACCCTCAACACTATACCTTAAACCCTAATCCCTCAACCCTAAATCTTTAAACCCTCAACCATTATCCACCCCTCTCCTCCCCTATCTACCTCACCCCATCTCTCCCCTATCTCTCAACCCTTAGCCATCTAGGTCTCTATTAGGAAAAGTGTCTCAACCTTGCAACTTCGAAACATTACTATTTTTCCCAGTTTTGGTCTTTTTGAATACCCTTTATCTTGGATAATGGTCTGGAACTTTCAAAGTTTCCAAAATTTCCAAAAGAGATAAAAAAAGTGAGACTTACTATTTTTAGTAAGTTATTTGATTAAGCTTGAATTGACCTAAAAATTTTCCCAGAAGGTGCAAAACAGCTAAGTGAACATCTCAGGTGAGTTTCATCTCAAGATCATATCTGGATCGTGAGATATTAAAATTTTTGTTTTTTGAAACTGTTGGAAAAAGTCTTTGAACTCAATTATCAGAATCAAAACTTCCCTAAACATCCCAAAAATTGTCATAACTAGAGTAGCGGGTTATAGGGTGATAGATCTCTTCACAAGCTTTCTGATGCATCAAACGATTCATCAATCGGACACCTAGATCAAAAGTTATGGCCTCTGGAAGTTGGACCTTCTATTTTTGGGAAATGTAAAAACGTGTTGGACACATAAAAGAGCTGTAAAGGGGAGAGTTACACATGTTGGTGTGTGGTTTGGCACATCACAAGGCATCTTTGATTGGAGATAATTTGGCCACCACTTTTGGGTGGTTTTAGCTCATGGTTTTGTAATTACCATTGGCGGTATACTGTATAGTATCTCCTATATATCAGGAGATCGAGACTGAGGTTGTATGCAAGAATCTTATAGATGTTGAGTTACCTCTTGAATCTCTGGTTGGATATACTCCTATAAAAGATTGCTCTACAAGTATATTGTAATCTTCTTGATTCCTGAATAATATATTGGGCAGCTTTGGAGTGTGGGTTTTTTACCTGAAAGGGTTTTCCCCACGTATATCTTGTGTTGTGAGTTTTGTGTTTGCATTTGGAAGCTGTTATTATCTTTTTGTTAATCTGTATCTTAATCTATAACTGTAAAAGAAAAAAAATTGCATAAATCTTTCCTTAGTAGATAAGTGTAGGAAGCATTTTCCACATACCTTGCTTCCTTTTAGTCTCTCATTTATCCCTAAAGCCTCAACCCTCAACCCTTAAACCTTAAATCCTAATCCCTTATCCCTAAACCCTCAACCCTCGACACTATACCTTAAACCCTAATCCATTATCCCTAAAGCCTCAACCCTAAACCCTTAAACCTTAAATCCTAAACCCTATCCCTAAACCCTCAAGCCTCGACACTATACCTTAAAACCTAATCCGTTATCCCTAAACCATAAACCCTATCCCTAAAGCCTCAACCCTCAACCATTAAACCTTAAATTGTAAAACCTATCACTAAACCCTCAACCCTCGACACTATATCGTAAACCCTAATCCCTCAACCCTCAACCCTTAAATCCTAAACCCTATCCCTAAACCCTCAACCCTCAACACTATACCTCAAACCCTAATCTCTCAACCCTAAACCCTAATCGCTCAACCCTAAACCCTTATCCCTAAACCCTAAAACCTATCTCTAAAGCCTCAACCCTCAACCCTTAAACCTTGAATCCTAAACCCTCAACCCTAAAGATTTAAACCCTCAACCCTTATCCACCCCTCTCCTCCCCTATCTGCCTCACCCCATCACTCCCATATCTCTCAACCCTTTTCCATCTAGGTCTCTCACTTATCCCTAAAGCTTCAACCCTCAACCCTTAAACCTTAAACCCTAAACCCTCAACCCTAAACACTATACCTTAAACCCTAATCCCTCAACCTTTAAACCCTTAATACCTCAACCTTGAAACCCTCAACCCTTAAACCCTAAACCCTTGACCCTTAAACCCTCAACCCTTATCCACCCCTCTCCTCCCCTATCTACCTTACCCCCATCTCTTCCCCATCTCTCTCACCCCTCTCTCCTTGGGTTATAGGTCTCTCACTTGTATATCTCTCACGACTCTCTAGATATTTCCCTTCCTCTCCACCTCTCTCCCTCCTCCCTACCCATCTTTCCCTCAAGTTGTCAACTTCACTCTCTCATTTTATTATATCTCTCCCCTCAGTTCTCTATCTCTCACCTTTGTCTCCCCCTCACCTCTCTACCTCTCCCCTCTCTACGTCTCTCAGTCACTCCTTGTTTGTGTAGACACCTAAAAATGTCCAACACCTTGTCACTAGCACGTTTTGCCCTAGGTACCTATATCATTCACCTAATTAGTTAAATAAATTTTATTTGTTTGACTAATTTCATTTATTCCCTTTTTATCCATTTATCCTATCTTCTATAATTAAATAAATTTTAATTATTTATTTAATTATTCATGACCATTTTTTTTATTCATAATGGAAATTTTCTATATTGAGTAGTATGCAAAAAGGAACATTCCCTCATCCCTTTCATGGCTGGCAGTTTGATAAAAAATATCTACCTTCATAGTCTGGATACTTATATCATAAGATGACCATGCTTAACAACAGGCTTCTACTAAACAAAATGAAGCCAGAGTATTAAAACAGAGAAAACAAAACACGGGACCAGCTGCTACTTATCATATTCATTTAGCTTCACACTGAAATCTTCCACCCACTAGAGGCCTTCGACAACATCCATACCCAATACCCTTCTGATGAAAATGACTGCCACCTAAGCCTACTCCTTCAAAACCATGAGATCAAACCCTTTGACGTCCAGAATGAAAGGATACAATTTAATCACTTTACCGGGATCACTAAGGAGGGGATCACTGAGGAGATACCAATCCTTTGGTCGTGGGATGCCAATACCAACACTGGCTGCCTGCAAAGTCGCTTCCAATTCACCCAAGTGCTCAAGATTGGAAATGCTTCTCATAATGGAATCTGCATCTGCCTTTGACGTGTTCATTTCCAATAACATTGCCAATACCCTCGATGAAATATCCGTGTCCACATGGTATCTTTCTTCATTCACCATGAAATTTTTTGCCCAAAATTATGCTAACTATCCCCACCATTAGATCATCTGATCTACGAAGCCTCCTCTGTAGTCTGAGATCAGTGATTTGGCCAAGGAAGGCCATTTGCCTCTTCCTATTGACCAATCTGATTGGGGTTTCCATTCCCCCACAACAGATGGACTCTGCCAAGATGATAGCTACAAAGTGAGAAGGCATTGGCCAATGAACAGAGAAAGAGACTGCAAATTGAAGAGACCCTCGTTCCCTAAAATCCCTTTTCAAGACTTCTCTATGAAGCTTCTCAAAGGCACTCCTACAAATGATTTCTCGCTGAAGCCAAGGCTTGTCACTTATGGGAAGTTAATGCATATCCTCCCCTCTGCCTGAGTAATCTAAAATCATGAAATGCAATGATTTTTTCTCTCTAATTCCTCTGCCTCGGCCTTACCACCCATGATGGTGTGGCAAGGCTCCCTCCCAACCTTCCACATGAGCCTTACTTAAGATGATACCAGTTCTCTTGAGGTGAAGATTTCTTTGACTAAGAGCCCATCTGCCCCGATGTTAGACAACCTATCTGCTTCTTGGTTTCCTTCTCTTAGAATATGATTAATGTTACTCTGTCAAAGCCTTCCAACAAGGAAAGAGCCTGATCCAATTTATCTTGAAGTCTCTAATTTACTAATCTTTTATTTCTTAGCCCATTGATGACAATCATTGAATCACCCTCTATCTCAAGTTTTCTTATTTTGAGATCCCTACACAACCTAACCCCTAGGATTAAAGCTTGAATTTCTGCATCATTGTTGGTGCCAATCCTGAGAGGAGCAACCAGCTTTCCCAACACTTCTCCATTTGAATTCCTAATGATACACCTTGCCCTGGAAGGGCATAGATTTCCTCGTGAAGCTCTATCAAAATTTAGTTTCAACCAACCGGCCTCTAGGGGGACCAACAAATCTTTTTCCTTGCTTCCTGAGTTTTAAGACCTTCTCCTACCTGAGGAGCCGGAGAGAGCCCCTTCCATCTTTTCATCATTATAGCATCCCAACCTATAAGGTTGAGATGAGCCGGATCCCGCCCTGCCAATCTGGAGTTTACTACCTCCACTATGCTTGTTTCAACTTTGTTAAGAAGAGATTGCCATGGCATTTATTTTTCCTGAAAGATTCTCCTATTGTGTTCTTTCTAAATCTCCCAAATCAAAATGGAGGGTGTTGAGACCCACAAACCCCCAAACATTGCTTTCTGATACAAAAGGGGCTAGGCTACCAACTAGTCCAATAGATTTCTAGGGGGCGTTGCTAGAACTTATTACAAAGCCACTGCCAACCTCTTAAGGTGAAGGAGCAATGAAGGAATAAGTGATCTTCATCTTCCTCCACTTCTTTACAAAGAGTGCATCTCAAAGGACCTTCAAAACCCATCCTTCTCAATCTATCCACTGTTAAAGCATTACCTTGCACAGCCACCCATGTGAAAACACTTGCCTTAGGGAGACATTGTTTGTTCCAGCAAAGCTTAGTTGGGATCAATCCAGAGGGTTCATTTGTGTCAGCTAGAAGCCTATATCATTCTTTGACTGAATACTTCCCATAAGTTGAGGCATTCCATCTGAGCCTATCCCTACCCCTTCTAAAACTAATGGTTCACTTGTCCAGCTCTTCTTCAAACTTTTCTACCAAACCAATGTCTAAACCAAGTCCCCACACACTTTTCCATGTGGGGATGTCTCTATCTCCTAAAGGAAAAGAGAGGTAATTACAAACCTTTTCTCCCCACACTTTCTTGGTAACATTCATAATAGGAGCCAAAAATTCAATTCTAGCTAAGCTGGAAACCCTTCCCACGAATCCTCCTAGAACCTAGCTGTTGTGATGTTCACAACACGCCCCATTATTTCTCCTTAGCAAAATGGGGACCCCTGCTGTCGCTTTGCTTTTTGCTTCTGCTCCTGTTTGTCTGCTTTCTGGCGGTTTGGTAAAAATGAGTCAGGTGCATCATCATCATGAAGGTCAAGATGAGGTAGGTCATCATCATGAGGTCAGTTTGTCAAAGTTCATATTTTGCTTCCGTGACCTCATATTTAGAAAGAGCTTGAAATTCCATGCAGGTTTCCCTTTTACATCACTTGAAAATTCGTCCATATGTGGAAGTTATGCACAGTCAAAGTTTTGGTCAAACCTGATAATCGCAAGTGATCATCATAATTTTATATCCTCAGTCATGCTGTCAAGGTCATCATGATCTTGATCTATCACCTGATAAAATCATGTAGTCGAAATATCCAGACGTCAATCTTAGGTGATAGTGCCCTTTACCCGTCAAATGACCTTATGCGCATCGTGAGCATCATGTTTTGAGTGTAACCCGATATTTCATAACAACGAGCATCATGTTTTGAGTGTAACCCGATATTTCATAACAACGAGCATCATGATATTTTTACATCACCCGATATTATAATATCATGCTGATATTATAATATCACCCTGCTTAGAAAATCCACCATCTGCATATTTGCATGCGCATGTCAAAATCCTATCGGAGGGTCATCATCCTGATCTTTCAAGGGAGGGTCATATTTGCTGATATTCGCTAATATGATGATGACGTCATCATATCCTCCTGATCTCCTTTTGTATGATCATGATGATCACCCTATCTTTTAAGGGGGGATGATACTCTCAGTAGCATGATCATATTTTAAATATCACCCTAGCGCTAACCTGATGATGACCTCAACTCATCCTCATGCTCCTAAGGCAGAATATGATGGTTACCTCATCATGATATTCGATGAGGAGGATCATATTCCTAGTGAAACCCGATATTTCGTAATGTCCTCCTGTCGAGAAAAAATGACCTTTTGCAAACATCCTGATGACGTCATCCGGAACTTCTCAGAAGGAGCATCATATTTCCAAAATATCATGCAGACGAAAGTTCTAAGTTTCCATCGGCATGGTTTTATCTATCGGCCAAGTTCGTTTTTCTCTCGCCAATATGAGTTGTCTTCCCGATGGAAAGGTGATCGGCCAAACAGCGAACATCGGCCGAGCGATTTTTTGACACGCCGATGGCGAATCTCACGCCGATGGGCGGGAATGTACATAGCGGTGGAGTTTTAAAGCATTTTTTGGCGCCCGTGGCATTTTCCCGGTCAGCGATAGTTAACCCGATGGGTTTTGAGCAGTCTGTATGCATTTTGAACGCGTTTTAAGAGTATTTTGGACCCGATTTCCACAATTTTGCACAGTCACCTGGATTTAAACGATTATTTTAATTTCCTGCTGTTTATGTGATAAATGTAATACTTATTGCTTGTCTTGTCTTGCAGGCTTGCAGTTGAGGAAGCAGCTGGAAATTCAACACAGTGACCTCATGGAGGAAGAAAATCTGATCTCAGGAGCAGGAAGATAAAGATAAAGTGCGAAGAAGTCAAGGCCATTCAAGTGAAGAACAAGGTTGCAGCTGAGAGTATTACTACAACAGACAAACAAGAGTTATTGCTGAGCTGCCAGAACTTCTTACAAGGGGCAATATTTCGCCCAGATTTGACACTGCTCAGAGATATTTTCGAAGGGCTGGTTCACCTGTATTTATTGCTGTAACCAAGGGTTTGAACCAGGGGTTTGGTTAGGTTTTTTTGCTGTAGTGAGGACAATCGGAATGTCTTTACATTGTGCCTCTCTACATTGTAATACTTTACAACAGGGGCTACAACAGGGATTTTTTCTTTTAGAAGCACACAGTGAGTTAGCTTAGCATAGTTTAGAAGTAGAAGAAGGAGGTCGCCTGTTTGTCTGCAGTAAGGTGCGCGTGGAATGTCTGGCTGCCTTACTGTATCTGTAAAGCTTGTAAGTTCTCTGTAGTATGATCAATGAAACTAAGAGTCATTCCTACATTGTAAATCATGTATGACTATTCATTTCTAATACAATAGAATCTGGAGTTCTGCATCTATCTTCTGAGTGTTCTCCTGCTCTTCTTTGTGTTTTGAAATATTTTCTTTGAGAGCTTGCAATTTTAAATGTATGTTTGTGAAAATGCTCAGAACTTGCATTTAAAGTTTTTACTGTGGATTTGATCAAATTACTGTGGTATTTACATAGTGCATAACAGAAACAATTAGATCCTTCGGTAGATTAAATGAGGTATAGATTAGATCTTTCTAACTTTTCCCAACCCATCTGAATATTTAGCTGAAAACGTAGAAATCTAAAGGAAATTGTCTCAAATTTGAAGAAGCATGCATAACAGAGCTATAAGTAGACAGTTTTCATAAATAGATAAAGAAGAGAGTTGCAATAATTCAAGAAAACCATCTAAAACTTGCAGCACAGTAACACTTTTATGCAAAGGAATGAAAAGTATTGACATATCTCATAATCTTTTTGCATATTCTTAGTCCAATAAGCCACCAAACAAACCTAAACTACGTAAGGCCCCTTGAACATTACAGCTTCACATTGACCAACTGAACTTGACCAACCGAACCATTGTAGACTTGGGATTAGTTGAATCTCAAATGATTCCTTCTTATCTTTCAAGTATAGTTTTAGTTCATTATATGTGAATTTTAACTTATTGTTATGATTGCATCAAAACGATCATCAACAGTTTTCTGGCGCTAGAAGGAGGTACTTCTTGAGTTAGGTTTCATTTCAAACTGGCTAACGACAGCAATAGAGTGACTAGGTCTAGATCCAGTTCAGGAGATATATTTGTGCAACTACCTGATACAAGGCGAAGTAAAAACCCTTTAATTTGGAATCCAAAGATATCGCAAGCGGGAAGTTCATCTGGAACACCTCCTAGGTCACCTTTTAACATCCGTAGTATTGTAAGTCCTGACAGATCACTGTTCAGATCTTTAAATCTTGGTTCAGGCACTCCTGGAGGTCTCAATCCTCCTGTAAATCCTAATCCACCAATCAATCCAGGTATTCCTGCAAGTTCAAGTCAAGCTCAAACACCTGCAATGGCTTATTTCGATGTCAATTCTCCCATACTCTTCAATGATTATCATGAGATGCCAAAAAATCTGGAGAAGATATGTCCCAAATACTAGTTGCATCAGGACCCAGAAGATCATATTAGAATATTTAAGGAAGCATGTTTTAGGGCTATGTTAGAGCACGAGGATGTTGTGTGTAGATTGTTTCCTTACACCTTTAATGAGCAGGCCTCTAGCTGGTACGTAAATTTACCCAATGGTTACATTTCTTCCTGGGCACTTATGGAAGAAGCATTTCTGTCAAGATTTAGAGGACCCATTGACCCTTGCGCTTTGTATCATAAATTGGCTGCTATAAAACAAGGTGAGGGAGAGTTAATTGATAATTTCAATGACAGATTTCAAAAGGCCTATTCTAGGCTGGTAGCCCCTTATACCATAGATGATGCTCCCTTGTTGGCTATGTACTATGCTGCCTTGGATCCTTTAACCGCCATGTTTGTCAAAAGAAAACCTGACATAGATTCAATATCCAAAGCCTATAAAGAGGCAGCCTCAGTGAACCAAGAAATGAGGCATACAACTTATAGTCCATTTGTCAATGGAGGAAATTTTGGGGTGCAGAATCAGGCACACCCATGGAATGGAGTCCCTGTGCAGCACGCTCCACTAGTAAATCTGGTTCCTTCTTACACACCTGTGTATAATCCTACTCCAATCCAAGCTATAACTCCTTACACAGCTAATACTTCCAATAACAGTCAAAATAATGGTCAGCCTTTCTTCCAACTTCCTAGGGATGTAACTGTGGCAAAAGCACAGGAGGATAGGGAAGAAATCAAAGAAATTACTGCACATTTGAAAAGATTAACGACCGAAGTGACACAGCTAAGAAATGAGAACCTCTATGGAAGAAGCAACCAAAACTACAATCCACATCAAAATCACAACCAAGGCCAAAATCAGAATTATAGTCTCAATCAAAATCAGCAGTACAATCAAAACCAAAGCTACAATCAGCATCAAGGCCCCAGTCAGGGGCAACCAATGCAAAATAGGGGGCCAGTGATAGATAATAGGACCTGGGGCAATAATAACAAAAATTAGAATCAACCTAGGCCACCCAAGACATGGAACACTGGGCCCAATAACGGGACTCTGGCTTCTCCTTTTGAGAATACAGATAATCATGGTGCAAAACAAACGACTAGCATACAAATGGCCAGTACAACACCCAAAAATTGGTGCAGATTTCACAATACCAATGCCCATGCTGAGCACGACTGTCCACAGTTCCACTTGGCAGCTAGTATTTTCAACATAGATGTATAGCCTCCTACCTCTGAATTTCTCATTCCTAAGGGTAATGAGGTAGTACCCTCAGAATATGACACAGCATTAGTCTTAGAAACGTTTACCTTTGCAACTGCAGAAGAGAAAGAGGATGAATTGCTAGAGGATGAACCATACTGTTGTGAAAGTCTTTATCCTGAATCAGCCTTTGTGTTAAATGCTTTTCAGTTTCCTTTTGAATCTGAAAATGAGATATTAAATGAAACAGAAGAGGTGCGGGCCTTTCAACAAACAAATAAAAGCCACACCTACAATTTGAGGAATAACCCTAGGCCGGGAGGACCGTTCACCACTTCCACTCCTCCGAATAACATCAATACACCCCCAGATCAGAATGCGAGCAACAATCCTGCCATACTTAAAGCTAGTCAGCACACAAATAATGGAACAACAGTGCAAAAGGATCAAACAAGTAAGACAAAAGCAATAGAGACAACAAGATTAATGAATTACTTATCAGAGGAAATAAAGAAAATTAAGGTCAGTATACCTCTAAATGAATTATTAAAGACCCCAGGGATCAGAAATGCTTTTTTAAAATCCCTGGATACATCCATAACAAACAAGGTGTCTGCTGATATAACTGTTCCTAATAGTGATTCACCACCTAAGGAGAAGGGTAAGAAAGTTGAGCAGCCTTCCAATACAAATGTGGTAATACATGCGGATAAGAGGGATACTCAACCTTTCTTGTTAACTGTTAGGTTGTGTGGGAAAAATATACACAATTGCATGGTAGATTCTAGTGCTTCAGCCAACGTAATGCCCTTAGGAATATGTAAAACTCTCGGGCTGACTCCCACCAAATCTGCCAAGGTTGTCACGCAATTAGATAAGACCGAGGTTAGCGTGATAGGAGAACTCATGAACATTCAAGTGCAATTAGCTTCAGACCCTAGGGTAAGCCAAATCATTGACATTCAAGTAGTGGATATACCCGTAAATTATGGAATGTTACTAAGTAGAGATTGGTCCAAGACATTAAATGGATATATGGCTACTGACTTTTCACACATGTGGTTACCTTGGAGAGGCATCCCAAACCAGATCAGAATAGAGGCAGAGCCCAGAATGAAACATATGATAACAGAGTATAATCAAACTAATGAAATATTATATGTTGCTATTGAACCAGGTGTCTATAGAATTACCAACAATGGGATGCAGATTGAAGAGATTATGATGTTAAACATTAGAAAGAAGTGTGTCAACAATAGAACGGCACTATTCATTGAGTCTGACGAAAATTCTTCAGATGAAGAAAACAATGCAATAGACAAATTTGGTCATGCCATTAAACGAGAGGTGGAAGGGTGCGTTACACACAATCTCCTAGTCCAATGTAAGTTATATAAAAATAGGTGTAGAGTCCATGATAGGCAACATTCTGAGGAGAATTGTGAAATATGCAAAGACATCATTGAATATGAATACAAAAAGTGCATAGGGAGGGTAGAGTCACAAGAGAAAGATGAGAATCCTGATCCAACACAGAGATATGTTCAGGATAATATAGATGCCTTGATTCCAGATTTAGGAAAAGAAATAGAGGACAAGGGTAGTTATCTTCCTGAGTTGCAAACTAAAAACACACATATGCAAGATAACCAAACGGAAAAACCCATGAATAAACAAGACAACACCCCACAGGCAATAAAAGGGACAAAGTATGCCAAGGTAAAAGATCAGAAAGGTAAAGATGGCATGTGGACGTTAAAATGTGATGGGTCCAAATCAAAACAGGGCGCAGGTGCGGGTATTGAACTCATAGATCCTCAAGGTAAATCACATTTGGCAGCATATAGATTACAATTTTCCTGCACTAACAATATTGCTGAATATGAGGCCCTAATTTTAGGACTTGTCATGGCCATCAAGAAAGGGGTAAAAACCATCAGAGTATTTTCAGACTCTGAATTAGTAGTCAGACAAGTGAGGAAACTATATGCCTACAATTATAAGAAAATAATTAGTTACAGACATAGAGTATGGGGTTTAATGGATTCGTTTGATGCTTTTAACATAGAACACATTCCTAGAGAGCTGAACCATAGGCCAGATGCGTTAGCAGTTGCTGCCAGTACATTAGAACCATTGACACTGACAGGACTAAGACGATTTGCTGTTGAGCTAGTTAACGTGCCCAGTATACCAGACAATGTTACACACTTTCAGGTATTTGGAGAGGATCAACAAATTATTAATTTTCTGACTTGTAATGAGGCATTTGAGGCCCAAATCATTGATGAACAAGAAAGGCCTGAAGTAACATGGGACGAAGAAGATATGATCAACTTAAAGAGCAACTTCTTACCAAAAGGAGTAATTGAATTAGAACACATCTTTGACTTCGACAGGGTAATAAGACAGAAGGACTTACCCAAAACAGAAGGGGGTAGGTGTGATTTACATAACTTAGGGACTGAGCTAAATCCACAAAGTGTACTAATTGGGAAAGCTTGCTCTGAGAAAATTAGAAAAGAGGTTCTAGACGTTCTGAAAGAATATAAACATGTCATAGCATGGACTTATGAAGACTTGAAAACATTTGATGAGTCCATCATAACTCACGTAATACCTTTAAGAAAAGAAGTCAAACCATTTAGGCAGAAACAGAGGCCTGTAAATGCCATTCTAGAGCCTTTAATCTTTGAGGAAGTTAAAAAATTACTGTCCGCTGGAATAATTTTCCCAGTCAGACATTCTGTCTGGGTAGCTAACTTGGTACCAGTGAGGAAGAAAAACGGAGACATCAGGTTGTGCGTAGACTTTAGAAATTTAAACAAGGCATCTGAAAAGGATAATTATCCTTTGCCCCCAATAGACGAAGTACTGCAAGCAGTAAATGGCGCAAAGATGATGTCTTTTTTAGATGGTTTTTCGAGTTATAATCAGGTCTTAATTGATAGAGAAGATAGACTAAAAACCACCTTCACTTGCAAATGGGGAAATTATG
Organism: Cunninghamia lanceolata; assembly: GCA_027924645.1. Taxonomy (NCBI): domain Eukaryota; kingdom Viridiplantae; phylum Streptophyta; class Pinopsida; order Cupressales; family Cupressaceae; genus Cunninghamia; species Cunninghamia lanceolata. The sequence continues at coordinate 735,791 of BSBN01001495.1, read as the reverse complement.
CGTATAGAAGAATGCCTTTTGGTCTAATCAATGCAGGTGCCACTTTTCAGAGGGCCATGGACGTTGCATTCCGTGGATTATCAGGTAAATGCATTGTTGTGTATATGGATGATTTAACTGTGTATTCCAAGGATGCATCCACCCACGCTGAAGACCTCAGAAAAGTACTCAGGCGATGTGAAAGGTATGGGATTTCCCTTAATCCTAAGAAATGTATATTTGGCGTAACTGAAGGTAAATTATTAGGCCATGTCATTTCTGAAAATGGAATTTCAATTGATCCGGATAGAATAGAATCCATAAAAAATTTGCAAATACCAAACAGTAGGAAAGAATTGAAATCATTTTTTGGTAAAATTAACTTTGTTCGGAAGTTTATAACAGGTTTTGCAGAGATCGTGCAGCCGTTGAATGCCATGTTGAAGAAAGATGCACAGATGGAATGGACGCCAGTGGCCAAAGCCACATTTGAAGATATCAAGGAGGCAATTTCTGATGCTCCTGTATTGGCAAGTCCAGACTACACAAGCCCGTTTTACATCTACTCCTTTGCATCTTCTCATTCTGTCGCGGCTGCCTTGACACAGAAAGGTGAAAATAATGGAGAGAGGCCCATAGCATTTATGAGTGCACCTCTGAAGGATGCACAGCTGAGATATCTAGATATCGAAAGACAGGCATTCGCATTAGTAAAGGCTGTGAAAAAATTTAGACACTACATTCTGCGCAGCCAGATTAAAGCCATAGTACCAGACGCAGCAGTAAAAATGTTGCTGATGCAAAACGAGCCTGGAGAAAAAAGAGCCAAATGGATCACCACACTGCAAGAATTTGACATGGAGATCATTCCCACAAAGCTGGTCAAAGGGCAGGTGTTGGTGCAGACAATAGCAAACATGGATCCAAATCTGATAAAACAACAATATGTATTGAATTCCCAGGACGCATCAGGCTGGTACAATGATTTAAGCACCTTCCTGATAGCCGGAAAGTACCCAAGCAAGATGAAGGCTTCTCAGAGGAGAGCTTTGAAGATTAAGGCACAAAATTATATGGTGCAAGGAGGTCTTCTATTCAGGAAGAACCATGATGGAATTTATCTGAGATGCATAAACAGAACTGAAGCTGACAGAGTGTTGACAGAACTACATGACAAATACGGAACCGGCCATGGTTCCCATTTAGCTACAACACACAAAATACTGAGGGCGGGCTATTACTGGCCCACTATGTTCAAAGATACTAAGAGTCACATCAGAAGTTGCCACACCTGTCAGACTGTAGCAGACAAAGGGAAAAATCCAGCCAATCCACTGCAACCTGTGATTGAGTCCAGACCGTTTGCACAGTGGGGCTTGGATTTTATCAGAGTCATCAATCTCCCATCTTCTGCAGGACACAAATTTATATTGACAGTAACAGACTATTGTACAAGGTGGACTAAGGCCACTTGCTGCAAATTTTCCACAACTGAGGTAGTTATCAAGTTCCTTGAAGAAAACATTATCACCAGGTTTGGAACGCCCTATTCATTGGTATGTGATAACGGCCCTGCTTTCTCTTCTTTAAAATTTTCTAAATGGGCATTTGAATATGGGATTATTCTAAGGTTTTCTTCAAATTATTACCCTCAAGGTAATGGACTAGCTGAATCAACAAACAAAATTTTATTAGACATAATCAAGAGGTTAATTGCCAAAAGTCCTAGAGAGTGGAATACCCTGTTAAGATATGCATTATGGGTAGATAGGACCAAGTTTAAAATAGCTTTAGGTAGCACACCTTATCACTTAGTTTATGGGACTAATCCCATACTTCCGGTTAATCTGAGAATACCAACCTGGAAGTTTGCCAATGAATATCTAGGCTTTGATAACCATAGGGAAGCCAGAATAGTGCAAATGTTACAACTAGAGGAGAAAAGAGGTCAAGCCCTTGAGAAGTTTGCCAAACACCAAGTGGTTGTTAAGAGGTGGTTTGACAAAAGGGCAAGAGTCAAAACATTTAGAATATCAGACTTAGTGTTGTGCTGGGACAAAGCACATGAAAAGAAAGGAAGCCATGGGAAATTCGATAAATTATGGCTGGGTCCATTACAAGTCTCAGAAATAATAGGAGATAACACCTTTAGACTTAAGACCTTGACTGGAGAAGATATGCCATTACCAGTTAATGGCCAGCATTTGAAACACTACTTCCAGGCTTGAGGTAAAAGGGGGGCAGTCCTTTTTTCTTAATGTAAAGTGCTGTGGGTAATGTACAGTTCTTCTTTTGCTATTTTCTTTTGGGTTGGCTGTTTGTATAGTTTGTCTTCTGTTTGTTTTTTGCTTTTGTTTCTTTCTGTTTGTACAGTTTTTTCTTTTGTTGTGTTGTTTGTACAGCCTGTTTGTTTGGTTTGTTCGTTGTCTCCTCAGCAGGGATCTTTATTTTACTTTAGGGTATTAAGGAGCAAAACTAGCAACCATTCAAAACAGTATAAAATTTAGGATATTCAAGTTAACCATTTGCAATTTACACATAACTTGTTACCGTCATGAATGTAGAGAGTTGTTCATCTTCTGAAGTTTTGTATTTAATAAATGTGATTGAGAATTCGAAGCAAGTTTCTCACGATGACACATCTAAAATCCTTGGGTTTGTTGAACTTACCAGTGTAGATATTAGGTGAAAAATCAGAGGTTACCCTTGCTACCATTACAATTCTCAGCTTAATTTCAGCAAGTGTCCACTCCTTGCATCATGAAGTTACAAATTGTTATATCTTATGAAATCTTTCAAAATTAGAAAACAAAAAAATATAAATAAATAAATAAATAAAATGGATTATACTGAAAATCCAGATTAAGCCATCTAAGTAACTCTACCGGGGCTATAGACGCTCGCTGGCAGTGGGGCTCTACTTAGGAGAATTGTAACGATAACCTTGCCGGGGCTATGGACGCTCGCTGGCAGCAAGGCTCTATCTGGTTGGCTATGAGGGAATATCCTCACCTACGTAGGCTAATGTCAGTCACTGGTTTGTTCAACCGATCTTCAAGATGAGGATAATTAATCATGTGCACACAACTAAACTAAAAATGGAAATTCATGCATCTTTATTGAATACTTTGAGTCTCAAGCTGAATAGTAATTTGCAGGAGGGATAGTCGGAAGTTATGAGTTCATTTCATCTAGTTTCCTTGAACACTCTGAATTTAGTTGTTTTGTTTTGGTTGCTAGTTGTTGTGATGTTCACAACACTTCCCATTATTGCTCCTTAGCAAAATGGGGACCCCTGCTGTCGCTTTGCTTTTTGCTTCTGCTCCTGTTTGTCTGCTTTCTGGCGGTTTGGTAAAAATGAGTCAGGTGCATCATCATCATGAAGGTCAGGATGAGGTAGGTCATCATCATGAGGTCAATTTGTCAAAGTTCATATTTTGCTTCCGTGACCTCATATTTAGAAAGAGCTTGAAATTCCATGCAGGTTTCCCTTTTACATCACTTGAAAATTCGTCCATATGTGGAAGTTATGCACAGTCAAAGTTTTGGTCAAACCTGATAATCGCAAGTGATCATCATATTTTTATATCCTCAGTCATGTTGTCAAGGTCATCATGATCTTGATCTATCACCTGATAAAATCATGCAGTCGAAATATCCGGACGTCAATCTTAGGTGATAGTGCCCTTTACCCGTCAAATGACCTTATGCGCATCGTGAGCATCATGTTTTGAGTGTAACCCGATATTTCATAACAACGAGCATCATGATATTTTTACATCACCCGATATTATAATATCATGCTGATATTATAATATCACCCTGCTTAGAAAATCCACCATCTGCATATTTGCATGCGCATGTCAAAATCCTATCGGAGGGTCATCATCCTAATCTTTCAAGGGAGGGTCATATTTGCTGATATTCGCTAATATGATGATGACGTCATCATATCCTCCTGATCTCCTTTTGTATGATCATGATGATCACCCTATCTTTTAAGGGGGGATGATACTCTCAGCAGCATGATCATATTTTAAATATCACCCTAGCGCTAACCTGATGATGACCTCAACTCATCCTCATGCTCCTAAGGCGGAATATGATGGTTACCTCATCATGATATTCGATGAGGAGGATCATATTCCTAGTGAAACCCGATATTTCGTAATGTCCTCCTGTCGAGAAAAAATGACCTTTTGCAAACATCCTGATGACGTCATCCGGAACTTCTTAGAAGGAGCATCATATTTCCAAAATATCATGCAGACGAAAGTTCTAAGTTTCCATCGGCATGGTTTTATCTATCGGCCAAGTTCGTTTTTTCTCCCGCCGATATGAGTTGTCTTCCCGATGGAAAGGTGATTGGCCAAACAGCGAACATCGGCCGAGCGATTTTTTGACACGCCGATGGCGAATCTCACGCCGATGGGCGGGAATGTACATAGCGGTGGAGTTTTAAAGCATTTTTTGGCGCCCGTGGCATTTTCCCGGTCAGCGATAGTTGACCCGATGGGTTTTGAGCAGTCTGTATGCATTTTGAACGCGTTTTAAGAGTATTTTGGACCCGATTTCCACAATTTTGCATAGTCACCTGGATTTAAACGATTATTTTAATTTCCTGCTGTTTATGTGATAAATGTAATACTTATTGCTTGTCTTGTCTTGCAGGCTTGCAGTTGAGGAAGCAGCTGGAAATTCAACACAGTGACCTCATGGAGGAAGAAAATCTGATCTTAGGAGCAGGAAGATAAAGATAAAGTGCGAAGAAGTCAAGGCCATTCAAGTGAAGAACAAGGTTGCAGCTGAGAGTATTACTACAATAGACAAACAAGAGTTATTGCTGAGCTGCCAGAACTTCTTACAAGGGGCAATATTTCGCCCAGATTTGACACTGCTCAGAGATATTTTCGAAGGGCTGGTTCACCTGTATTTATTGCTGTAACCAAGGGTTTGAACCAGGCGTTTGGTTAGGTTTTTTTGCTGTAGTGAGGACAATCAGAATGTCTTTATATTGTGCCTCTCTACATTGTAATACTTTACAACAGGGGCTACAACAGGGATTTTTTCTTTTAGAAGCACACAGTGAGTTAGCTTAGCATAGTTTAGAAGTAGAAGAAGGAGGTCGCCTGTTTGTCTGCAGTAAGGTGCACGTGGAATGTCTGGCTGCCTTACTGTATCTGTAAAGCTTGTAAGTTCTCTGTAGTATGATCAATGAAACTAAGAGTCATTCCTACATTGTAAATCATGTATGACTATTCATTTCTAATACAATAGAATCTGGAGTTCTGCATCTATCTTCTGAGTGTTCTCCTGCTCTTCTTTGTGTTTTGAAATATTTTCTTTGAGAGCTTGCAATTTTAAATGTATGTTTGTGAAAATGCTCAGAACTTGCATTTAAAGTTTTTACTGTGGATTTGATCAAATTACTGTGGTATTTACATAGTGCATAATAGAAACAATTAGATCCTTCGGTAGATTAAATGACGTATAGATTAGATCTTTCTAACTTTTCCCAACCCATCTGAATATTTAGCTGAAAACATAGAAATCTAAAGGAAATTGTCTCAAATTTGAAGAAGCATGCATAACAGAGCTATAAGTAGACAATTTTCATAAATAGATAAAGAAGAGAGTTGCAATAATTCAAGAAAACCATCTAAAACTTGCAGCACAGTAACACTTTTATGCAAAGGAATGAAAAGTATTGACATATCTCATAATCTTTTTGCATATTCTTAGTCCAGTAAGCCACCAAACAAACCTAAACTACGTAAGGCCTCTTGAACATTACAGCTTCACATTGACCAACTGAACTTGACCAACCGAACCATTGTAGACTTGGGATTAGTTGAATCTCAAATGATTCCTTCTTATCTTTCAAGTATAGTTTCAGTTCATTATATGTGAATTTTAACTTATTGTTATGATTGCATCAAAACGATCATCAGCACTAGCTTCCCCACCTTCCTTGATCTCCCATGTTAGATTATTAAAAATTAGGTCTCTGCTTTTATTGATAAAGTTCCAAATCCTGGATCCATCTGGAAGTTGTCTAGAAGTGAAAATGCTATTTTCTTCTACATCTAGGTATTTGTTCTTTAATAACCTTACCCATTTGAGGTTTGGCTTGTCATGAATAAACCATACCAACTTAGCGCCAAGAGCTTGATTCTACCTTAACAGGTCTTTCACACTAGCCCCGTCTTTTTCTTTCTGTTCACAAACTTGTTTCCACTTGACAAGTGTATATTTGAACTATTCCGAAGATCCTTTCCAAAAAAATTTTCTCATTTTATGAATTAGATCCTTATTGATTTTGCCTGCCAGAGGTAAACAAGACATCATATAAATGGGCATTGCTACTATAACTGCTTTGATTAGAGTTAATCTCCCTACCCATGAGAGCCACGTGCTCTTCCAAGACTCTAATCTGATCCTTATCTTTTCTAGGAGAGGATCCCAAGAATTACTAGGGAGAAGACCTTTAACCAGGGGCAACCCAAGGTATTTGCAAGGGAGTGTTCCTTTCCCAAAGGTCATAATCCTCAAAATTCTTTCCTCTCTTTCGGGAGAGGTGTTAAAAAAGAACACTTTAGATTTTTATTTGCCGACTTCTTGCCCTAAAGATTTTGAGTATAAATTCAAGATCCTTTTATACCTTAGAGCCTCCCTTTCTTGAGCAACCCCAAAGAGAAGAGTATCATCTGCAAATTGTTGGTGAGAAAACCTTGGCATGTTTCTTGTGATTTGAATACCTGTAATTTGACCCTCTTGATAGGATTTTGTTATGAATCTTCCTAGGGCATCAACCATGATAATAAAGAGGAAGGGTGAAATGGGGTCTCCCTGCCTTAATCCCCTTGAAATATTGAAAAAACCTTCTAGAGAACTGTTAATGAGAACTGAAAACTTTGGACTTGAGACCCACTCAAAAATCCAATTGAGCCACTCTTGCTGAAATCCAAATGCCTCTAGTATTTTAAATAGAAATCTCCAATTCACTTTATCATAGGCCTTACGAATGTCCAATTTAATCAACATTGAGGGAAATTTGTTCTTTTGAACCAAATGAATAGCCTCCTGTGCTATTATTACTCCATCCAAAATAGACCTCTTCGGTACAAAACCAGTCTATTCCTCATCTTTCTTGGGGATCAAGTCTATAAATGTGTTACTAATTTCTTTGAGAACCTTTCCCTCTCTTCTGGTATCCTCATAAGCCTCTGTTAGATCTTTGCCAACAATATTCTAGCACTTCTGAAAAAAGCAGCTGGGAACCCATCAGGTCTAGAGGCCTTGTCCAGACCAAGTTGAAAAAGAGCTTCTTTAATTTCTTCCTCTGAAAACTTACTATTCAGCATGTGATTTTGATCTTTTGTCACTATCTTAGGAATGTTTTCTATAAATTCCTATTGGGCCTATAAATCTGAACCTTCCTCTTCATTCAAGAGACTCTGAAAGTAATCCACCACTACTTTACCAATTTCCTCCTGGTTCTTAGTCACCCTACCCTCCCTTGTCTTAATGGCAGTGATTATGTTAACCTCTCTTTGAACCTTAGTTGAATTATGAAAGAATTTAGTATTAGAATCACCTGCCTTGAGCCACACCTCTTGGGATTTCTACCTCCAAAAAACTTCTTCTTTAGCCAGTATGTCCTCTAACTTACCCATCAATTCTTTTTCCCTAGTATATGATACATTATCCATTCCTTCTTTTATGACTTTTTTGTTTAATAAATGCATATCTACCTCAATCTTCCTTTTAGTTTTGAAGATGTTCCTTAAATGATCTTTGTTCCACTGCCTTAAATATGCTTTGATGAGTTTCAGCTTGGTGACAATATTGAATAAGCCCACTCCACCAAGATTACAGTTTTTCTACCAATCTTCTATTAAATCCATAAAAGAAGGATCCCTGAACTAGATATTTTCAAATTTGAAGGGGCATCTTACTGGTCTCCTTTCACCCTGTATTTCTAAACTAATTGGGAAATGATCAGAACTAGATTCTATTAAAATCTTGCTATCCAGACTATAAGGAAAATTACTTAAGTCTCCTTTTACTAAAAACCTGTCTATTTTTTCTGCAATGTTACAGAAACCATGTCTTCTATCGTTCCAAGTATAGTTCCCATTACCCATCTGTATTTCAATCAATTAATTCAGATCTACAAAGTCTTCAAAATCCTTCTAAGATTGGAGTTTCCTACCCACCCCTCCCAATTTATCTTCTGTTCTCAAGATAGCATTGAAATCCCCCCCCCAAATGATGAAATCCCAGGCACTATTATCACACATAGGATCTAGTTCAGCCCATAACTCCTTTTTTTGAATTTGAGAGTTAGGACCATAGATATTTATTAGAAGAAATCTCAAGCTAGAAGCCAAACTCCTTACCTTTCTAGCAATCCACCCCTTGCTGGAAGCTACTTCTTCTATTAGAATAGATTGCGGTCTCCAAAGAGTCATTAGTCCCCCAGAGGGACCTGTGGAGTTGACTTTAATCATTTTCCATTGCTTCAGATTTTTAGCAAAAAATTGGTTTTCACTTTCCTCTAGTTTGGTTTCTTGAATCATACAGATATCTGGTTGGATTGACTTCAACTTGTGCCTTAAGAGGCACTTTTTGTTAGGGGCATTCATGCCCCTAACATTCCATGACAGAATCCTCATTATTGTTTAAGAAGGCCCCCCCTTTCCCTACTTTCAACAAGTCATGTAGCTTCAGTTGACCACTAGCCTCACCATCCCACTTCAATTTTTCCCTATTTGGGATACGACCCCTGGATTTGTGATTGCCATAGTTTGGAGAGATTTTATCAATTTCTCTTTGACCAATACCTAAGGTTTTTAAGAATCTGGGAGAGTTCTTTTCTCCTATAGCTTTAAGAGCTAGAGAAAAAACTTCATCTTCTAACCCAAGATCTTCAATCCCTTTTCCTTCATGAGTCAACCAATCTTCCTCCAAAACTTCCTTTGCCGATCTAATCGAACCCTCCTTAATGGCCCTGATTGCACTAATTCACTGCCTACCTTGAATAAAGATTTGAAATATTCCATTTGCATGTTAGGTTTAATTGCCTCAATTGTTTTTGTGATCTTATTGTTGATGCTTTGGGATAAATTAACAAATTCTTCCACCCTTGAAAGATTTCGCAACCCATCTTCCAAATTATCTTCACACTTATTAGTTTCTTCATTTTTTCCATAATTCTCTGCTGGATCCTTCTCATGATTAATCCCAACTTCCTCCAAACTAGGGTTCTGATTCATTTGAGAGATATTTTCCTCCTTCCTTTCCTCTTCCTTATTCTCCAATTCTTTCCCTAATTCTTTATCCTGAGCTTCCTCATCCTCCAATGACTTCCCTTTGTCTTTGACTTGAACTGAATCCAAGGATCTCCATCCTATCAAACTTATCTAGCTTCCTTGAGGCTTAGGTTCATGGATGAGAGGTTGTCTCAGAATGCCCCAGTCTGTGAAAATCTCAATTTCTCTCCAGCGCTACTCAAACAAACAATTTTCAACACAGATTCTGACATGCGTACCTATTGGCAAGAGACACATTGTGGCTTCATGAGTGTTGTCATTGATGGCAACAAAGTCCATCCCACACATCCGCAGGACATGGTATGACCATACCGGAAGATAGACTAAAGTGTATCTTGGTCCGGTAAGCAAGAACAGAGCATGTAGCAAGGTTTGACAGTCAGGTCCGGATCTCTCAAAGGAAGTATCTCAGTAAAGTGCAGACTTGGGGAAGTCAAAATGAGTACCATGACTAATATATTCCAGAGTTTGAGCCTTCGGTGATAATAGAATGAAAAGATATAAGCACCTGAGTGTTGGGTTCCTGTTTGGCAGAGTAGACTGAGGAAGACCTGACCAGCAGAGCATCAGACCTTAATCTGGATGGGATATTGATGGTGGTCAAGCTTCTTGAGGTATCATTCATGAGTGGCCAACATGATTGATGACTTCTATAAGCATCTCTTTGATACACGTCACTTGGTAAGCAAAGATTCAGCCGATAGACCAAAGTTTGGGAAGATATTAAGTATTCCGGATGCCGACTAGAAAGTTGATGAAATCCTTGGTGCAGATATATATACCAGATTGATTTCGGTATGAAGGTGTGTGTGGTGTATTGTGAAGAGTGAAGAAAAGTAGAGAGCAGTGTGGAAGCAGTAATACAGGTCCGGTATGTGACAGGACAACAACACCAAAGAAGAGGAAGAATGAAGTGCAGTAGATCAGTGTATTGAGCCTAACCAGAACTGAACTTCAGTATATGTGGATGCTTCTCATCAGTTCAAGTATCTTGTTGCTTTCTTTATAACTTGTTTACAGTGAGTCTCTTATAGGCAGTGAGCCTCTTGTGAGTAGTGTGCTTGGGCAGTGAGCCCTAATTGGCAAGTGCCATTTTGTACTTCTATTCTTTTAACAGAGAATACAATCTTGGGTTAGTCACCCCATGGTTTTTCCCTTAACATGGTTTTCCACGTCAAAATCATTGTGTTATGTGTATTGATTTTGTTTCTGCTTTCATGGTCATGGATGCTTATTTGTTTTGATGCTACACTAGTTGTTAAAGAAGAACAGAAAGTAAAGATAATTAAGATAACTGATTCACCCCCCTCTCAGTTATCAACAATTGGTATTAGAGCTAAGTTCATCCAAATAGAGCCTAATAGCTTGAGGAAGATCTGGGAATTCCAATGGATATGTATGGTATGAGGGAACAACTTTAGTCTGCCTTAGATGATCTTGAGCAATCTCACTCTGAAGTCAATAACTTAAGAGAAAGACTCAAACAAGCTGATGATTTCATAAATGAACTAAAGGAGAAATTGAGCATCTCTATGAAAAAAAGAAAGGAACTTCTTCATCAATTAGCAAGTTAAAGTGAAGCCAATGATTCTAATGAAGATCTGAATGAGAAGAACACATTATGTGAGAAGCTATCAAAAGAGGTCATCATGGTAAGACATGAAATGGAATCAGGGGTTATTAAATTTACCCAAGAAATTGAAGAGAAAAGAAAGACTAAAGATAATCTAAAACAATCTCTCAAGGAGAAGTCAGAAGGCTGCCACAAAATGGATAGAATAATCAAGCATTTGGAATCCGATCTTGAAGCAGCTAGAGATAATGAAGAACAACTTGAGAATCAGATTGGCACTCTTAAAAGGGATCTTCAAACAACAAATGAATACAAAGAGAAATTCAAGATAAGCTCTGCTCAACTTGAAGTTCTTCTTGAAAGCCAAAAGAGGGTAGGTGATAAGCAAGGCTTGGGGTATAAGAAAGGTGAAAGCTCCGGATCTAGTCAGAAGAACTCTGGATCAAGAAATCCAAGGAATAGGACTAGAAGATCTTCGGTAAGGCAACCAAATGCTCAAAGATATTCATCCTTCAATGGATACTGCCACAACTACAATAACTTTGGTCATAAAGCAAATCAGTGCAGAAGAAGAATGAATCAGACTAATTCATCCTTCTCCAGATAGTGTTTTAAATGCAAAAGGTATGGTCACAAATCTCATGAGTGCAAAAATATGCAAATGAACAATTCATTTAATGGTAGATGCTTTGCATGCAATAGAATGGGACATATGGCTAATCAGTGTAGATCAAGAGGATATCAGTCAAATATGCAAAGAAATATTGTTTGCTACAATTGCAATAGATCTGGTCATATTGCAAAATTCTACAGAAGTAAGAATCAGGACAAAAAGGGTTCGGTGCATCATAATCAAAACCAAGACAAAGGAAAAGGAAAAATGAATGCAGATGAAATTCAGAGGGAGATGAACAAGATTTAGGTAAAGAGGAGTACAGAAAATGTTGAGGATGGATCCGCACCAGAATCTAGTGCTGATATTCCTTCCTAAAACTAGATAGATGAGCTTTGGCTCAGGGGGAGTCACAAAAGAAAACAATTTCCCCCAGCCAATCAATTAGTGCCTGAAATTGGCACATGGAAGGTTGCAGATTAAAAGAGCTCTCAGAGAAACATCTAAATAACCTTTGGGAAAGATATGAAAGATCCGCAAGGAATTTGAAGAGGTTAATCATCTGAAATTAATCTAGTTTAACAGTCATCTGGTAAGAACAAGATTTTCACAGCTAGATATGGTATGATTCAAATTTGAGGTATCTTGATCTGTGGATAAATGGAATGATTGGAGAAAGGTAGATAGATTGCTAATATTCACCGAGAATAACTCTAAGTGCATCTCAGTGATCTGGAAAAATCTCTCAAGACAAAGAGCAACCAAATAACTTAAGTTGTGCATTTATTACAATGTGAAATTAGGGTTTGTGAAGAAATATAAGGGTCCTCTTGTTGATCATTTGCACATTTGCATTTGAGAAGAAGAAAAGAAGGAGCTCTAAAGCAAATTGTCTCAAAACTTCTCAAAGATCAACTGCAGAAGTCGATTCTCCCAGCAATCTGATCTGATTCATATTGTGAACCCTAGAAACGTAAAAGGTATTTTTCGCTCTTGAAAACCTCTCTCTGAATCTTTTGAAAGATGGCCACTCTGAATGTTGCGAAGATCTCTGATAGGCCACACCCTAAATTCAAGAAACATCCCTACAAATCCTTAGAAGTTGATCCCCTAGGTGCATTTTCTAGCATTTCGCATGGGGTTTTGCATGTAGAAGATGTTAGGGCATACATTCATGCGAACATTGAAGAATTTGGGGAATCCAAGCTGGTGGATATCTACCACAAGTAGTTAATAGATGATTCATTTGAACTCAAACCTCAATACAAGGCTATCCGGGACAAACATTTTGGACATTGTATCCATTTCCCCTATTTTGCAAAAAATGAATGGGTCCGGTATGTTTTGAGCAGAGTGCATGACAAATTCATGTGGTTGAATAGGCTGTTTAAGATCACTAAAGATGCCATTAGGGTGGTAACCAGATTGCACTCATCTGGTGGGTTGCCTACTCTCAAATCCATCAAAAACCAAATTGTAAGTAAGGATACCGGATCGAAATTTGACAAGAGAGCAATGACTATAGAAGATATCACTAATCTGGATATCAAGTTTGCATCTATGATAATTGGCTATAAGATATATCACTCCAGCAGGGAGAATTCTATATCCGAAACTACTATATATGCTGCTTTTGAAATGTTAAGAAAGAATGCTGACTATGATCTTTGTGAGCTCCTTCTAAACCAACTTTTCGAGAATCTACAAAAAATAAAGAAGGATAAAAATAATTCATTTAAGTATGGTGGGCTAATACTGTGCTTGTTCTTTTACTTCATGAATGAGCTTCCCAGATCTAGTGGTTGGATGTGGCAAATGATAGACTAGTAGCCATACAAATTAGGGGTTATTTGCATGGAATTGGTGATGCCAAGACACAGAATACAACACTCTGGGGCTACTTCAAGAACTTTTAGAGTATGATGCGCTAGAGAGAGAATCCCCCAATCTCTAGTTGAAAAGTATAAGGATACAATATGCTTTATGGTAGAAACTAATCAATGCCTAATGGAGGCAGTGGAGCCAAGGATAGTCTGGATCATGCCAATGGGGTATGAAGTTGATGAGAAAATTCTAGAGCTACATATTCAACACTTGCTAAGTCAGCCCAAGGACCTTAAGGTAGAAAGGTTTGGAACCTTTGAAGAGTTGAGTGTGAAGATTCATGTAGAGCTAAGACAACTGGAAATGAAAAGAAAAGTGAGGAGGGAAGTAGAAGAATTTGCCAAGAGGCATGGAATTTCAAAGGAGGCACTTGATGCAAACAGAGAAAAGATGGAAAGGGCAGTGAAAGAAAGGCAAGAAACTAAAAAAGAAAGTGCTTCGGTGCAAGCCCCCTCTTGGACCAGATCCTCCAAGAGCTCTGCACCTGCCACCTCTAAGAGCCAAAAGGCATCAAAACCAGAAGTCAGGACATCTGGAAAGGGAGAGAAGAAAACTAAGAGAAAGGCCACAAGGTCTTACATCAATCAAAGGATGATGAAGAGATAGAATCTAATGAAGAAACCAAGAAAATGAAGAAGAAGAAGAAGAAAACATCTGGTGAACCCTCTACTAGCCATAAAAAGGAAGAAGAGGCAGAAGAGTTTGTTGAAAGGCCTACTCTGTCCATTGATGATGTAGTCAAATCAGTCACTGTGGATGGGAACCTAAAACCAATGACTGAATTCTATGATGAATATAATGAAGCTGACCAGAAGATCTTGCAAGAAGCTACAGTTAGGTATCTGAATATCTATAACAAGGCATTTATTGAAATCATATCTCTAATTCCTAAAAGTCTAGAAAAGGAACTAGAAATAAGGAAGAACAATGCTAAGGCAAAGGATCTTGAGATCTGGGAACAGATAGTTATTCAACTCTATCCTTCAATCACTTCGAAACAAATGAATATGATCTTCAAAGATTGCAAGGATGAGTTCTGGAGCAAAGCTAGAATGAATCAGCTTATGCTTGGAGAAACTGACAAAGTGGAAAAAGAGACTGAAGAGATCCTCAGGAATGCCTATAAAAGATTCAATATTGCTGTTATAGAGGACTTAGATGATGAATCCTCTGCCAAGGATGATGAAGGAGAATCTACTGAGACAGTTGCAGAAGAGACAAAGGAAGGTGAGGAGAAAACTGAGGATCTAGATTCCTCTGTTCCGAAAGAGGAAGTCCTTAAAGAAGCAAATATCTCTCATCCGGTTTCCCCTGCAGACTCTAGATCTAAAGGAGAAGAAAGAATAGACGAGCAAACCAGTCAAGAAAAAGAAGTAAAGGAAAAGGAAAAAGACCAAACAGAGAAGACATTAGGAGACAGTTCTGAGACTGCAGAAAGGAAGAAGACTCTGTCTCCAGCAAGAGACACTGCAAAAACTATCAAAGATTTCTTGACCAAAGAGATGATGGAATTTGATGAACCGGAACTACTTCAAGGACCTTTCAATTTTGATTCCCTCTCCTCAGTTCAAACCATGAAGACAGCATCCTTCACTCAAGCAAAGGCAAAAGAAAAACTTCTAAAGTCTCACATGGAAGATTGTGAGCTCATAGAAATAGCATCCAGTGTATTAGATAAGATCATGCCATCCTTTCAGAAGGATCTCTCAGCCTCCTCATCTGGTAATCTAAAATCTCTTGTAAATTCTGTTAATACACATTTTGATTATTTGGAGAAGTCAGCTGAAGATAAAGTCCGGAAAGAGTTTTTCGGAAAGAGACTCTCCGAGGTGCAGGGTCTAATAACAAATGATAGGAGAGTTATGGTTATTGGGATAAAGATCTTAGAAAATGCTCTTAAAGATGGCAGAGACATGTATAAATTTTGTTTATCCTGGCCTAAAGTGACAAAGGATATTGAGAAGGAAGTAAAAGAGAAAGAGGATAAACTATTAAGTTTATCTCAAAGTTTTGATCCTCTCTCCTCTTCCATAGTAAATCAAGAATGTCAGACTATTGCAGTTATAAATGAAATAAAGAAGCTTGCGAAGGAGAAGAAAAATAGAATAAACAGGTTAAGTGAACTTAGACGGATAATTATCCCTAAATTAGAGGCCATACATGAGGCCCTAATTGATGCTCAGACCACAGCCCGGACCAGTGATCTGACTGATCTCAAGAGAGCATAAGCTTTTGCATTCCTATTGAGTGGTCACATCTCAATTTTGGACAGAATGAAGAAGAGTTGGGTGACATAAGTGGTACAGTTGAAGACCACCTTTGCAGACATACTTTAGTATATGTAAGTATAATATATCAGATATATATACCAGATTGATTTCAGTATGAAGGTGTGTGTGGTGTATTGTGAAGAGTGAAGAAAAGTAGAGAGTAGTGTGGAAGCAGTAATACAAGTCCAGTATGTGACAGGACAACAACACCAAAGAAGAGGAAGAATGAAGTGCAGTAGATTAGTGTATTGAGCCTAATCAGAACTAAACTTTAGCATATGTGGATGTTTCTCATCAGTTCAAGTATCTTGTTGCTTTCTTTATAACTTGTAGACAGTGAGTCTCTTGTAGGCAGTGAGCCTCTTGTGAGCAGTGTGCTTGGGCAATGAGCCCTAATTGGCAAGTGCCATTTTGTACTTCTATTCTTTTAACAGAGAATGCAATCTTCGGTTAGTCACCCCATGGTTTTTCCCTTAACAGGGTTTTCCACGTCAAAATCATTGTGTTATGTGTATTGATTTTGTTTCTGCTTTCATGGTCATGGATGCTTATTTGTTTTGATGCTGCACTAGTTGTTAAAGAAGAACAGAAAGTAAAGATAATTAAGATAACTGATTCACCCCCCCGTCATAGTTATCAATAGTACCTTCTTCTTTTATATCCTTCCACTCCTCTGCACAGATATATCTACCCAAATAGTTCCCAATCTCTTCTAGAATTTTATGATCCCAAAACTCTAATGGCAGATTAGGCATTCTATACCAATCCTAAACTTGATCCACTTTATGCTTTTTTGGATCAAAACCCACATACCAATCATAGAAATAGAAACCAAATCCATTCATAAGCCAAATCCCTTCCAAAATTTCCATTTTGATCTTCACAGAGGGACACTTTACAAAGAAAAAACCATTCGCTAGGGCTTTTAAGGTTAAATAATTTCCCCATCTTTCTTGCCACCATTTTCTTAAATCTTCTAGATCCAGGTTAAGTCCAAACCATTTTCCAATAAGCCCTAATTTTTTCATATGATCAATGGAAGGATTTAACAAATTTGCTCCTAACACCATAGTTTTTTTTGTTTCCGTACTTGAATTCTCTAGATCTCTTACCAATGCCTCCCTCTCCAAAATTGGGTTGTCCCCATCAATCTCGCTCCTGACCTCTGTTATTTTGCCCTTGACTCCTCCATTGCATCTACTTGTCCCACCTTTTCCATGGATGGCTCGAACAATTTTCTCTGTCTTGAAAGAGCTAGTTCAGTTGTCTTGTAGTCGATCTCCATGGTTCTAATGATGCTTTGTGTTGAACTTTTCTCATCAAAATTTATTTTTCTACTTCTTTAGCCCATGATCAAGATTGCTCAATCTCCTTTCATTTTATTGTTTCTTCCTTTCTAATGCCGCTTCCTTCTACCTCCCCTTTGCCTGAATCAAATCCTGCATCCTACTTTTTTTCGCCATTTCTCTCCATTTTTTTTCCAAAGGTCTAAGAGATATTCATTAACTCTAACCCCAATCTTAACCCTAATGTTTTTTTATTATGTATATTTTCTTTAATTATCTCTCTTTGCATCCTCAAATTATTCATGACCATTAATCCTCTCTAGTTAAATAATTATTTTTAATTATTTAATTAGTCACTTATCTATTTCTCCTATAATTAAATAAATTTTATTTATTTAATTATCTTTCCACATCATCTCCCATCACAATCCAAATTAATTAAATAAATTAAATATTTATTTAATTAATAAAATCCTAATGAAATCATCTTGCTTTCTTTCTAAAAATACAACTCATGCATATCTAATTAATTTATTTAATTAGATATTTTATTGATTTATTCCTCTCATCTTTTTAGGATTTATTTCCTTTAAAGCAAAAAATCAAATCGCTTTCTATCTATCTAAATCTTATCTTATCTTGTTTTATTTCCTCTTTTGTCTAATAAAGCAAAAATCCAATCCTTACCAAATCTTCAGCCTTGCCTATAAATGTGGCCTCTCACAAGCCATTTCATATGCATTTTTAGTTTAATATCCTTATGCTGCTAAAATTCTTCTTCTTCATCCATCATCTATCTATTTTCATCCATTTTCATCTATCTTCTTTCATCAAATCTCTATCCTATTATCATTACGCTGCGAATGTGAGCAATCAACATCCAATCGAATCAAGCAATTAATCATGCATTCATCATTCGAGGTATTTGAAATGTTTGGATAAAAAGGTAATTGCATTTATTATTTTATCTTCATATTTAATCCAACATCACAACCCCTCCACATCCTCATATCCTACTCTACCACTTGTAAACATGGACATGGCATTTCTAAACAAAACCTATGAGAATGATCCTTATGGCACCAAAAGAATGCTTGATCAACTTAGGTGGTTATATAGAAAGGAAGAAGACCCTGTGCCACCACAACATGAACAATTCCAACATCAAACCCAATCACTACATCAACAACCTCCATATCAATCCTATATATCCACCCCATCAACCTTATATCAACCTTCAACACCCTACATTTCATCTCCATCCACATCATATCAACCTTCAACCTCATATCAACCTTTGCCTTCATATCAATCTCCATCCCCTTATACATCCATGCCATCATACCTGTCCAACCAATCAATACCTCCAACTTATCTATCTCCCAACCTTTGTCATGCTAACTTTGACAAGGGATAAACCAACCTAGCAAGTGTCTCCTTTGAGTCACCTTCACAGTCTAATCATATGCCAACACATAGCCAACTAGTCCTATCCCAACACCTTTATCAAGCCCTTCATCACCTTCATCACCTTCATCCCCATGTTCCACTAATCCTTCATTAAAATATTCCATTGAGATACTTTTAGAGAAATTGGTCCAAGCAAATTTGATTGAGCTATACTTGTTCAGAGCATATTCTCCATCTATGTTTAAACCTAGTTGGTATAAAGATGATGAATATTGTGCATACCATAGGTATAGGAGCCATACAATATCCACTTGTGTCTGATTTCAAAGATTGGTCAAGAACCTAGAAGATTGTGGTAAGATTGTCTTGGATAAAACCAATCCCTCTAATTCCATTATCTTTCCATCTAGCCCAAATCCTAATCCTATTATCCATACAACAAATCCTAATCCTAAGCCTTCAACTTCCACTATTATCATCCATCCACTATATTGCCCATTCACCCATACCCTTGCAAAGGATGTGATCCATTGGCTACTAGCAAGGAATAAAACATTGCCATGTCATCAAACACCTATTCTTGAGCCTCCTCATGAGTCCTTAAACACTTTGTCTAGTTTTCTAACTCCATCACGTGATCTACAATCTATCAAGATTATTAAAGAGCCTTCCATTTCCATTCAAGAAAACCAAGAGTTATGTCAAGAGCCCAATCCTAAGCATGAAGAAACAATAGCCCCTAAATCTAATCAAGATCAAATCATCCCTATCCAATCTATCCATAACATGTACCTCTTTATGATCAAGATGATACCTATGAAGAAGCTATCCATGAGCACCTTGATCCTATCCATAATCCTATATCCATCCATGAGCAAGATATCCACATTGCTCCTAGTCATCCGCCATCCAGCCCTATCTATAATGAGCAAATATCCACTTGTCATGATGAGACAATTACCTCCCAAGAACACATAAGCCTGGAAGATCAAACAAATAACTTGGATCTACATGAACATAATAAAGATCCTAATGGCCCTTCCACATCCATATCCACTACCAATCCCACCTCAAGTCCACCATCATATCCCCTTGGTCTTACCACCTTAGGCCATGAATATTCTTCCCTAGGACAACAACAACCATTATCCACTTTACCTTCTCCATCCAATAATCAAATCAAGTCTAGTGTCCAAACTACACCTAGTCCAATAGTCAATCACATGCTCCAAAACATGAACTACCAAGGCAAAGGTTTAGGCCTACATGAACAAGGTATTTTGGAGCCTATACATGTCAAAGCCCCACCCCCTCTCTCATATGGCCTTGGATACACACCCCAAGGTCAACAATCTAATGATGTTGGTCCACACTTCCTAAATCCACTTCCTTCCATCATAAACCCCATCATATTCCTAAAACATATGTTGTCATTCGGCCTCCACCATCCTACAAATGTCAAAAGCATGTGACCATACACCTTCCACCATCAACTTTACCTCCACTTCTTCCCACTCCTAATATCCTTCCATCGAATCTACCTCCACTACTTCCAACACCTTATCCATCCATCCATAAATCCTCTAAAAATCCCAATCATGGCCAACAAATGTGCACATTGTCTAAACAAGGAGCTTCCACCTACCCCACTCATTCCACCATACCTATGGGATTCAAAAGAAAAAATTTGGATGCCTGTACACATAAAGCAAAAAATCCTACAAATCCTAATACTTTAGGGTACAAATGCAAAAATTCAAAGCAAAATCCATCCAAGCAGCAATCCAAGCCCATACCTCAAAAAGAAAAGGTCAAAACTAAATTGGTTTGGATCCCTAAACAAAAAGAAGCAATCAAGTCTAATAAGGCATCCACCTCTCAAGAATCCCAATCCTCCTATTCCATCCAAAAATCTCATTCCATCCAAAAGTCTCAAATTCCTCTATCCCACAAGCAAAATAAAAGTCATAAAAATACTAAGTCTATGTGGATACCTAAAGCACTTCATCATCCATCTCCTAAGCAAACATCTCCATTGCTTCCTACACCACCATCTACTCAAAAGCTTCAATGTTTATCACGGTGTGTGCAACCGTTGGTCATGGTTCCCTTCCATCCCACAACATTTCCACATACCTCCATCTCCCCATCCTTCATCCATTATCCTACATATCTTCCTCATCACTTCTCTATGGTCCATGCTTTTGTGTAAGATTTCCATCCACTATTTCCATTTATAATCCATACATATCATAATCCACTATCTATCTAATCCATCTTCCTCTCATCCATCTCCCAACCAACACTTATGAGCATATTCGACATGGTCCATGTGATGACATCTTTCTCCAATGGGACTACCACCTTTCATGGCACTAGACACTTGAGTCCCTCCCATCCATATCCATCTATCCCATCCAAGTATCCATAAAGTCAAAAGAAAAAAAATGAAAAGAAAATAAAAAAAGTAAAGAGAAATCCCTTCATCCAATGGTGAAAACCTGGTAAACAGGCACCTTGGATAAGTACCATGATGAAAACCTGGCAAATAGGCATCATGTGTAAGTTGATCTTCTATAGAACCTACACTTGGGGGCACCTTGTCTCATCCTCCTATCATTTTCCATCCTATCATATCCTATCTTACCATACCATTTCTTACCATCGTTATCCATTCCACATACATATACCTATGATATTGCATCCATTCATCCTCCCTTCCTCATCTTGATCTTGATAAAGATATAGGGAAAAAAATGTTGAAACATGCCTTGGATATCTCTTCATGTAGCTCATCCTTTCCATCCAATCCTATCACTAGCCTATTGTCATAAGTATTGTCATAAAAATCCTAAGTATTACACCCGGATTGGGGCATGTTATTCTAATGTGACATAGCCTTTGAGATCACATCCTTGTTCTCTTACACGTACATCCTTTGCATCCACTATAGCTTATCCTTGTACCCATCCATATATCATATGCTTTCTATCCTATCGCCCATCCTTTTATCCATTTCATCCATTAATCCAATCCTACTTTAATCCTTACACCTTGGTCTTCCCTTGTCATTGGTATCTAGCAAAAAGGCTACCCAAATTGTAAATCCATTGACATCCCAAAACATATCAAAATACCAAAACATCATAAAACGTCCTGAAAAAAATAAAAAAACATCCTTAAAAAATCCAAAAACATCATAAAACGTCCTGAAAAAATTCAAAAAAATCATAAAACATCCTAAAAAAATCCAAAAAAACATCATAAAATGTCCAGAAAAAAACCAAAAAAAACATCATAAAATGTCTTGAAATAACTACAAAAATATCAAAATATTCCCCAAGATAAAAAAAATCAAATATCCATATCAATCAATATCATTAAAATCAATCTATCAAATTACTTCTTCCAATCTAATACATTCATCAATCCATCACCTCACTCAAGCAAATCCAATTAGATCATCAAATCACGCCAATCTATCAATCAATCAAAATCACATCACTTGAATCCCATCAATAGCATCAATCCCATCAATCTGAACCTTCATCATCACCATCATCACCATCATCATCAAACAAAATCAGAACTACATCTCCTCTATATCATTAAGTGCCTTGATCCTGTAGATACGGGTACGTAGGTAGCCTGGAGTACGAAGGAAGTGCCCAGGTTCAGGCACAAGGCGATATTCCTCTTTCTTCTCTCTCATCTTCTTCTATCATCTATCTTCATCAATTTTTTGAATCAATTCTTCCAATCGATCAATCAAACCACTTCATCAAATCATCATCCATCACTTCTTCAAGTCAAATTTAATCCAAGCAATGATCCAAATGCAAGTCATCCTTTATCCATACCAATTAAGTCAATCAATCTTGTCAAATCATCCAATCACATTCTTGGTCCTGATCCTCATCATGTCGTAAACCAAATCAATCAATCAATCATCATCATCAATGGGATATATCGTTCTTGCATCCTTGTGTTTATCTAGGGATATATCATTCCCCGCACTGACAACACTTTTTATCATCAATCAATCAATCAACAATGAATCATCGGTTTACACCTTGACAAGGGCAATACCTTGTTTGTTTTTGTATCATTTGTGCATGCTTGCTTGTGTGTGTTATCTTTTTATCTTAAATTTGTATCACATTTGTATCATTCTAGCTAATAATCATATCTTGTGTATGTTAGAATAGCTTTTTGCATTATCCTTTGCATCTAAGGTCACATCATACCTTTTGTGTGTTAAGACTTTAATGCTCTAAGTTTTCTTCCTCATGCGTTAGACAAGGTTGTATTATGCTGGGGCACGAGATACATCGTCACTTTGGTCCTCATACCCTAGTGCATAACATCTAGTGCTATATCAAACATCATGATTGCTCACTTTCGTTGTAGCATAACGCCTTATTCATTTCTTCCTTGACCAATCCCTTTCATGTCGAGAGCCTACTCGTGTTTGTCCAACCCGCCTATCCTCTCGAGGGGGTATCCTCATCCTATCTTTCCATTACCATGTTTTTCCTCTATCCATACCTTAGCTTCTTTGAAATGATGTTATTCGACACAAATTTCATCATCTCGAACATCATCTCAAAGAGGGGCAAAATGTAGA
Organism: Cunninghamia lanceolata; assembly: GCA_027924645.1. Classification (NCBI taxonomy): domain Eukaryota; kingdom Viridiplantae; phylum Streptophyta; class Pinopsida; order Cupressales; family Cupressaceae; genus Cunninghamia; species Cunninghamia lanceolata. The sequence goes on along the minus strand of BSBN01001495.1, from coordinate 712,814 downwards.
CACCTAAAAATGTCCAACACCTTGTCACTAGCACGTTTTGCCCTAGGTACGTGTATCATTCACCTAATTAGTTAAATAAATTTTATTTGTTTGACTAATTTCATTTATTCCCTTTTTTATCCATTTATCCTATCTTCTATAGTTAAATAAATTTTAATTATTTATTTAATTATTCATGACCATTAATCCTCTCTAGTTAAATAATTATTTTTAATTATTTAATTAGTCACTTATCTATTTCTCCTATAACTAAATAAATTTTATTTATTTAATTATCTTTCCACATCATCTCCCATCACAATCCAAATTAATTAAATAAATTAAATATTTATTTAATTAATAAAATCCTAATAAAACCATCTTGCTTTCTTTCTAAAAATACAACTCATGCATATCTAATTAATTTATTTAATTAGATATTTTATTGATTTATTCCTCTCATCTTTTTAGGATTTATTTCCTTTAAACCAAAAATCAAATCGCTTTCTATCTTTCTAAATCTTATCTTATCTTGTTTTATTTCCTCTTTTGTCTAATAAAGCAAAAATCCAATCCTTATCAAATCTTATCAAATATTCAGCCTTGCCTATAAATATGGCCTCTCACAAGCCATTTCATATGCATTTTTAGTTTAATATCCTTATGCTAAGCTGAAATTCTTCTTCTTCATCCATCATCTATCTATTTTCATCCATTTTCATCTATCTTCTTTCATCAAATCTCTATCCTATTATCGTTACACTACGAATGTGAGCAATCAACATCCAATCGAATCGAGCAATTAATCATGCATTCATCATTCAAGGTATTTGAAAGGTTTGGGTAAAAAGGTAATTGCATTTATTGTTTTATCTTCATATTTTGATGCAGCAGCATCCAGTGGTGTAAGGGCAATCTTGCATCACCCAAAAAAAAATGTGTTTCAAAATTGTTGATGTTCTTTCCATTTCTTTTCAAAATTTGTGGTTCTGGTTCCATAATCGCTTGAATAATGATGTAGAACTTTTAGTTTTTCCAAACTACTAAAAATAACAATTTACTTTTTTTAGAAAGTTTGCATTTGGGCACGGATTGAAGTGAAAATTTACAGCAAGTTACATAATAGAAATATAAGACCTTTGGCGAAGGAATCACGCAAAGATCATTTGCGATTTGAAAGATATTAAAGTTTTCGTTTCTTGAAAAATGCCTGAAAATTATTCAAACTCAAGTTTGAGGCACTAAACGGTCCTGTACGGGCCCAAAAATGGCTAGAACTAGCAAAGCTAGTTCTTAGCACATAGAGCACTCCACGAGCTTTGCAATGCATAAAATAGTTCGTCAATCAGACACCCGGATCAAAAGTTATGGCTCTCAGAAGTTGACCTATTTTTGGAGGGAGAAACAAATTTTAAAATTAGGTTGTTGGCCGCCAAAAAGGCTATTAATAACCATTTTTGGGAACCCTGGGCAGTAGTAGAGTTAAGGGGGGAAGTGTAGAGTCAAGAATAGGTGGGAAAATAGAAACCCTAGCTGATTTGGGGTTACAGAAGGCAGATGATTCTAGAGTTTGGGAATAGGAAGTTGTAATGTGTTGCAGCCTGTGGATGGTTGATTCCTCTAATTGTATTTGAGCTTCTGTAATGTAATAAGTTGTCTAAATCAATAAAGAAAGTTCTATTTTCTGTGTGCAATTTATGTTGTTGTGTGTTTTATGATTTACCCCCTTCATCATATTTTATCCAAATTTCTCGATTACAGTCTGCCTCTCCATCCATCCTTAGCCATCTAGGTCTCTCACTTAACCCTAAACCATAAACCTTATCCCTAAAGCCTCAATCCTCAACCCTCAACGCTATACTTTAAACCCTAATCTCTTAAGCCTTAACCCTAAACCTTATCCCTAAAGCATCAACCCTCAACCCTTAAACCTTAAACCCTAAACCCTATCCCTAAACCCTCTACTCTCGACAATATACCATAAACCCTAATCCCTTAACCCTTAGCCCTAAAGCCTCAACCCTCAATCCTTAAACCTTCAACCCTAAACCCTATCCCTAATCCCTCAACCCTTAAACCCTTAATCCTTCAAACCTTAAACTCACAACCCCTAGATACCCTTAAACCCTATACCCTATACACTTAACCTTGGACACTCAACCTTAAACATTATCCCTCAACCTTCGAACCTCTACCCTATACCCTATACCCTCAACCCTATACTTATGCCCTAAACCCTCAACCCTCATCAATATGCCTTATACCAACAACCTTAAACCCTAAACCCTATATCTTAGACACTCAACCTTGAACCATTATCCCTCAACTATAAACTCTCAACCCTCTACCCTATACCCTCAACCATATACTTAAGCCCTAATCCCTCAATCTTCAACCCTATACCTTAAACCTTGAAGCCTACACCCACAAACCCTTATGCCTATACCCTATAACCTCATCCTTATACCCTAAACCATGAATATTGTGCCTCAACCCTATACTTAAAACCTAAACCATACACTCTCAACCCAAGTCACCCTATGCCTTATATACTCTCAATCCATATCGTAAACCCTAAACCCAATATCCTAAACCCTAATCCCCATACCTTAAACAATTAATCTTATACACTCAATAAACTGAATATTATCCCTCAACTGTAACCCTCAACCCTCAACCATCTACCCTCTACCCTCTACCTATTACTTAAGCCCTAATCCCTCAACCCTCAACCCTATACCTTAAACCCTAAACCCAAAAACCTCAACCCTCAACCCTAAAAACTGTACGAGCTCAGGTCCTTATATACCCTAAACCCAAAACCCTTAAATACATACATACATACATGCATACATACATACATACAAACATGCATACATACATACATACAAACATGCATACATATATACATACATTCAAGCATGCATACATACATACAATTTGGAATACATACATACATACATATATAAATACAAATATATACACAAACATACATACATCAAACATCCTAGAAAAATTTGAACATAAATCATTCCAAGCGAGACATAACGCGAGCACGTTATAACGCGCTCACGTTATGACGAACTGGGTAAACATCAGGCAAACTTGCAAAAAAGAAAAAATACAAAACATAACGCGAGCGTATTATAACACGCTTGTGTTATGTTTTGCTTTGGGAATCCCAAGCCTTAGGCTTGGGATTTGCTTTGGATTTCCAACCCAAAGTCTTGGAGTGCCTTCCCAACATCCAAAGATGTGTTTTTGCATATTCTACAGGATTTCACATAATTTCGTTCGTGCTAACCCTCAGATTTGCACGTGTTTCAAGGTCCAACAAATCAAACACTAATATTAGGCTTTCTCTTAGCTATTTAACAATGTAATTTTTTTCATATTTTGACAATGTTAAGCCTTTCATCTTTAATTTATTTTGTTTGTGTCCGTTTTTGGGCAAAAACCAGTGTTTTTTTTTTCTTTATAAAATTTAACCGTTCATTGAAATTTCAAATAAATTACATTTTTATAAACTAGGCTTCATTCTACACATATTAAAAAAAATTAATTTTCAATTAGTTTTTAAAATTTACAAGGGTAGCATGACTAAAATTTTGTTTTTCAGGATGTGTCCACTTTGAAAATTAGTAAAAAATCAAATATTCATTAAAAAATTATCAGAAAAATCAGGCATAAACTACATGTTGTTAGCTAGTTTCTCACTAGAACGATTTTAAAAATACAAAAAAAAAGTTAACCTTTTCAGGGAGCCACAAAACATGCTATGTTATTTTTTTTAAAGAAACAACACCAATTTCTGTGGCTTCCTTTTTTGAACCCCTTAATCTATACCATTTTTTTTAAAAAATAGTAGTTTAGAAAGTAGACTCGGAGCACTATGAACATTGTTTTTATTGTATCTTAAAATTTTGAGTGTAACTATGCTCAATTTCTCATCCAAGTTCAATATTTCCTAATTTCAGAAAAAAGTGGCCACTTAAGACCCCTTTTTGGCCCCCATCTTCTTGCACTTACCCACCGCTCTTTTCAAAATATCTATCCCCTTCTCTCTGGTGATACTCTCCTTCCATTCTTGAAGGTGGAAATCTTTTTCCTTGGTTACTCTCACATTTATACAAACTATGATCAGTGTATCATCAATAAATGATTAAACAACATGCTAAAATAATCTCAACAACGTGTAATCTCATGTCTAATTCTAAGAATTAATCATAATCTATATAATCAGTGATTTAGCTTGACTTTTTCCCCAAACATCAAATCATTAACCTATGATTACTCATCCAATTAATCACATGAAAAGTAAAAGTTAAACATAGTCAAAATTGGGATGTAACAAAGGCAGAAGATAAAGTAGCTGATCAAGATGATGACCTTGATGAGGTAGAGGCAAAATTTGTAAGAAGATTGAATAAGGGCACCGGCAAATACAAAGGTAAGTTACCTTTCAAATGTTTCAATTGTGGAAAAATTGGTCATTTTGCTTCTAAATGTCCTTTTACAGAATCAAGGGGTAGTAACAAGAGAGACAAGTTCAAAAGAAGTCTATATTCCATAGAGAGCAGTTGTTCTTTAGAGGATGAGGATCATGATGATTCAAATGATGAAACACTTTTCATGGCCTTGATTGTTGGTGACAAAAAGGATGATTTTGGGAATTGCAAAAAGTCTGACACCTTGTAGAATGATCAAGATAATGAAAAATCAATGGTTGTATGAACTGCCTTTCATGCAAAAGAAGATGCCAATACTTGGGTAATTGACAGTGGCTACTCTAATGACATGACTGGTGACAAGGAGAAGTTTATCAGCCTTGAGAAGTGGAATGGCGGAGTTGTTAAGTTTGGTGGTGATGAGTCAGCACATATCTGTGGAAAGGGTGCTATAACTATTGATGGGAAGGATAGGATTGAGGATGTCCTCTATGTTAAAGGGCTAAAGCATAATCTTCTCAATGTCAGTCAGATGTGTAGTAAAGGATACAATCTTACTTTTCATTCCAAAGGATGTTAAATCACGAAGGCAGGGTCTGGAAAACTAGTTGGAGAAGGTATCAAGACATATGGAGATATTTATCATCTAAAGGAGGTAAATGGAAGAACCTATTTACTAGCTCAATCTAGTGAGTGTTAGCTATAGCACAAGAGAATGGGACACAACAACTTTGATAGTATGGTAAAGATCAACTCTATTCATGCCATGAGAGATATGCCTAAGATAACCAAGCCTGCAAAAACATTGTGCAATGGGAAGGTAGACAAATACAAATTTCAAGAGCAAGGAGTATTCTTCTACAATGCCTTTGGAGCTGATTCACATTGACCTATGTGGTCCTACAAGGATAAAGAGTCAACAAGGTGAAAGGTGTTTCATGTTGCTTATTGATGATTATTCTAGAATGACTTGGGTTACTTTCTTAAGAGAAAAATCAGATGCCTTTGATAAGTTTAAGGTTTTCAAAGCAATGGTTGAAAATGAAATGGATGCTAAGATTAAATGTTTAAGATCTGATAGAAGAGGTGAATTTACTTCAAATTAATTTGAAAAGTTTTGTGAAGATTATGGCATTAGGAGACATCTTTCTGCTTCTAGGAACCCTCAACAAAATGGGGTAGTGGAAAGGAAGAATAGGACTGTGCAAGAGATGGCTAGGGTAATGTTCAAGGATGCAAATCTACCTGACATGTACTAGAAGGAAGCAGTTCACACTCCTATCTATTTGATTAACAAAGTACAAATGAGGGTCAATAGCACTAAGACCCCTTATGAGCTATGGTATGGAAGACCTCCCACTATTAGATACTTCAGGATCTTTGGCAGCAAATGTTATATCAAAAGAGATGAAGAAAACCTAGGAAAGTTTGATTTGAGAAGTGATGAAGGGATCTTTCTTGGTTACTCAACCAGAAGCAAGGCCTATAGATGGTACACCAAGATGTTGTGAAAGATGATTGAAAGCACAAATGTCAAGGTGGATGAAGAGTTGTATTAAGGGTGAAAGTTCAGAACTGTGTCACACTTTTATAAGAGAATGACCAACACAAACATATTTTTCCAACTTAAACATCAAAAAAGTTATATTTATGTTATGAATTTTAAAATGACATAAACTAATGAAATGTAGAATTTTTAATGTACTTTATGCTTATAATTTTTTAAATTTTTTAAAAAATAGTTGGATATTTTTTTTTATAAATTGAAGTGATAAACTTTAAATGCTCATATTTTTCGAAAAAAGTGACATTGATGGGACATCAAGAAAAATGTAGAAAAATTAATTTTTTTCTTTAAATTTTTTTTCCTAATTAGTCAACTCAAATATATAGTGCATGGAATTTTTTTTTAATTTTTGATAAATATTTTTTTAATATTTTTTTAAAGTCAATTTTAATCAGAACATAGTAGTTTCCATGGGACGTAAACTTTTTTACATTAATTTAAAAAAAAAAAACCTCTTGGAGAGGATTCCGTTCTCTAGTGAACCATATAATTTTCAAATTTTTTGAATATGTTTTGCCTATTGATATCTATTTTCTAATCAGCTTCATGTTCGATAGGAAAACCTACTTACAATAGATTTTAAAAATATAATAAAAAATCAAAATATGAAAAAAAACATATATCTACAATCTATGTTCTGAGTACTACAAAAGGGTATTCATCAATTTTTTAAAAAGTGTATTTTAATGGTAGAAATTAATAGCAGAAGATGTTTTTTTTTAAATTTTGGGGAAGGGGGTGGAGTGCCACATAGACAGTTCTGCCTGAAACTTTACTGGGCGATACGGTTCTACCCAATAAGGTTACGCTCGGAACTATGAGGGGCAAGTTCAATGGGGGCGGAACCTTATCAACCGGTAAAGTTCGGTTCGAAACTATTTTTTATAATTAAGTTTTTTAAACAATTATTTTTTAATGTAGATTCCATACGGTATAGGCTAATAACAACATCAGGACAATGTCAGGACACAACAACGGGTAGAGAGAATTTACAGGGCAAATACAAGACAAAAAATTTATAAGCAAGGGTAAATTTTTTTAATAAACAATAATAAAGTTTATTATTTTATAATTGATTTAATTTTATTAGGGTTTAATATTTTATTTAAGGAAGGTTTAATTTTTTTTATTTAAGTAGGGTTTAATTTTTTTAAAATTATATTTTAGGGTTTAATTTTTTTAAAATACTATTTTAGGGTTTAATTGAATTTTTTATTAGGGTTTAATTGATTTAAAGTAGGGTTTCATTGATTTTTTGTTAATTAGGGTTTCTAAAAATTGATAAATACTATACAAAAAAATTCTAGATTAATAATAAAAAAATGCAATACAAATTAACAAAAAATAAGCTTAAATTTATATAAATAACAATCTTAGATCTATATAATCCATGTGTGTTTATGTGAACTTCCACATCCATATCTATGTATGATCTTTCCTCACATCGTAAGATGATCTTAGAAATAAAAAATGGTGTGGTTTATGTGTACTTCCTTATCCATATCTGCATATGCTCTTTCCTTGCATCGTAAGATGATCTTGGAAATTAGAAATGGTGTGCTTTATGTGAACTTCCCCAGTCCATATCCGCGTATGCTCTTTCCTCACGTCGTAGGATGATCTTGGAAATCAGAAACGGTGTGGTTTATGTGAACTTCCCTATCCATATCCGCGTATGCTCTTTCCTTGTGTCGTAAGATGATCTTGGAAATAAAAAATGGTGTGGTTTATGTGAACTTCCCTAGTCCATATCCACATATGCTCTTTCCTCACGTCGTAAGACGATCTTGGAAATTAGAAACAGTGTGGATTTTTATTTTTTATTTTTTAGGTTTTTTTTTAGTTGACCTTGCCCTCACATATACATATTTGTGCAAGCCCGAATTAAAAGGTAATTTGTGATGGGGAACAAAAGGAATAGGTCAAGAATTTTTGATCAAAGAAGGTTTGGCGAAGATAAAAATCTAAGAAGAAGAATTGAGAGAAATTCAACCTTATAAGGATTGGTTGAACATAGTTAAGAAGCACAAGATCAAATTACTAATGAACAAGAGGAAGAACATCTTAAGTTTGATCAAATCGAAGAAGAAATTGAACAAGGTGCAGAAAACATTGTGACCAAGAAGGAAATTGAGAACATAACATATTTTAAGGATATGGAAAATCTAGTAGATTTAGATGAATATGTACTTTTCAGTAAGATTTCACCCCAGGAAATGTTACTTGATAGTACAATAAAACTTCATTCCAAAAGAATTTGGGATGAATTTTTTGAAAACAAATCTCTAATTGGAAGAGCACAATTATGTGCTAAGTTATTTAGGCAAAAATAAATGACCCCTGTTTTGGAGTTGCTAGGGGTTGATAATAGGGAGAAAAAAATAAATCTAGTAAAAAAAATAATAGTTGAAAACTTGCAAGAAGATTTGAACTCTATTCAAAGTACAAGTAGAACAAGTGATTTAAGTGCAACACACAGAGCATTGATGACCGTGATTTCAAGTAAAAAACTATCATTGATGAGATAGGTGAAAGTAATTGGAAAGTTATTGCATGTATCCAAGAGAACTGTTCACAAATATATTTCAAAGAGAAATAAGCTTGATGAAAACATAGAAAAAAATTGGGTAAATATTGTCAGGGTTCCTATAAAAGATAGCATCCCAAAAGATGTGAAGAAACAAGTCATTGAATATTGGATCAACCACTCTCATGTTTCCTCTAATAGAAGGGATACTATACAAGTAATAGGTGAAGATGGAAAAAAGTATCCTCATCCAAAACATTTTATAGATACAACATAGAGTGAATGTTTTGAAGCATTCAAACAAGAATCTCCACAGGTAAAGATATCTCAAAGGGTGTTTGAAAAGTTGTGTCCTTGTTTTGTACGAATAAATAAAGTGCGTGAAACTTGTTGTTATCAGAATCATGTTGAATTTCATCTACACCTTCAATCATATGAAAAAGTTATGGCAATGACTCATCTAGACATTATCATCCATGCAAGTACAACACAATTTATGAAGTCCCTCTTATGTGAAAAAATAGAAGGTTCTGATGAATTCAGTGTGCATTGTATCCAAAACAATTGTGAAAATTGTGGAGATTTGAAGAAGCTTCCTCTGATAGAAAATATTGATCAATCAATGGAAACTATGTGGAAGAGATTTGAATATGAGAAATATACAATTAGATCAGGAGTGGAATAAAAAAAAATTATTATGAAAGAAAGTGAATTGCCTTGCAATGAGTTTTTGAATAGATTTTATAGTCTCATATATCCACACATCCAACATTGTCATGGTGCAAGATGGCAAACAAATCAATTTCATGAGTCAAAGAATTGTTTTCCACAAGGTTGTATTCTTTCAGTTGTGGATTTTTCTAAGAACTATACATTTAGTCCTCAAATAGAGATTCAGATTTAGTATTATCATTCAGAGTAGGTTACAATCTTCATACATGTTTGTTATAGACATGCCGAGTTGCAAATGGATGGTGTACAAAGTAGCCCGCATGAACGGAATATTATCAAAGAGGTTCATTTTTATATCAGTGATGATACTGGTCATGACAGAAGCTATGTAGTCCATTGTTTTGGAATGTTTTTTGATGATCTGAGACAACGTGGCATACATTCTTCAAGTCACCGCATTTGGTCAAATGGATGTGCTGGTAAGTGTTGAATTTATTAAATCTTTCAATTTTTAAAAATTATTTCCAACTTTTAAACAATATGACAATTCAAATCCTCTAAAGCATTTAATTGGTTAAGCCAACAACATGCGATACGTTCCATAAAATTTGTGTGGAATAGTTTTGAAAGTGGACATGGAAAAGGCGAGCATGACGGAGCTGGTGCATGTGTGAAGCGTGTACTTCACCAACATGAGCTTGCTAGTAACACCATACATAGTGAAAAAGAAATTGTTGAATGATGTAAGACTCATTTTGGGGCTCATGAAGGAAAAAATGGCTCAATAAGTACCAAATGCTATTTTTGGGAAGTCAAAGGTATTTCTTGTAATTCTTGTAGATCTACATTTATGTATGTTTAGTACATGTACAATTTTTGTTCATACAAATTTAAATTTCCATGATTGTAGATATCGATAGATCAAATCCCTATAATTGTCAAAAGATTGTCGGTATTAGAAGACTTCATCAAGTGATGATGAATGGACATAGCAAACCACTTGCAATCCAAATTAGAGAAAAATCACGTTTTTGTGTTGATTGCATTGAGAACAATGCAAATGTTCTACAATGTCAACATATTATTGATGGACATGTTTTAGAATGGGAGATGAAACGATTAGTTTCAATGTCTCCTTATAAAGATGATAATATAGATCTCCATGACCCTTTATATTCAGCTGATTTTGAACGTGTATCTAAGCTAGTTGTTGCAGGTAAATAAACTATTTACATGCATATTGATTATTTAAATAGTGAATTTACATGTATATTGATTATTTAAAAGTGAAATTTTATCTAAATTATCTAAGTAACTACTTGTATTTGAATTGACTTTTGAATCTGTGTAGTTGTTGTAGGAGATATCTTTGTTGTAATTGCAGATCTTGATAATACCAAAGGTGTAGATTACTATCTACTCAAATGCACACAACCAAAATGCAAATTGACAGAATCTATGATAGATGGTGATGGACAAGAGTATCCCATTAGATCAATAGTGGTTGAAGGTATTTATTATAAAAAAATGAAGATAGATAAAAGTGGTATTATATTTGTTGATTATTTTCCAGGACAGAAGGTTCTACATTATAGTCACTCAGTTATAGCAACACGGTTAAATTTGGAAACTTTGCAAAAAATAGGGTGTAGCCAACAAAAATAGAAGTTTGAGTATTGAAGACCATGAAAAGATTTTAGAGATAATAAAGGATAGAGAGGATCAATATTTTATATACCAAGAATTAAGTTAAATGCATGTAGATTACATGTTGCATGCATCAATTTGTATTAAATATGTTCACAATAAAATGTTACAATTTCTAGAGGTTCCTACACATGCACAAGTTAATTGAAGCTCTTTGATCAGTGCATATAATAGTTGTATTAATTAGTGCATGTAATTGAATTTGAACCATGTACTTTGAGGGACTATGCTATACAATTTAGTTTCGTTATTTACTATATTGGTTGCAGTAATTTTTTTTCCTAAGTTGGCCAAATCTTGTCTTAATCATTTCTATGTCAATATGGGTTTGAAGACCATATTTTAAAACCTATCAACAAATTAACATGTTTGTAAGTGTCACACATTTTGAGTTTAAATCTCTTCTATTTGGTTGTAGTATCATACATATTGAGCTTAAAGGTATCCTATTGTTTCTTGGTCATCATAAGATTGTTTATGTTTAATGTTTATTTCTTTGTCTCAGTTATTCAAATCTTACCCTTAGATTTTTATTTATATTTTTAATGTTGAATATAGAAAAATTATTTCCTTTTAATTTCTATTTGTTTTAAAAATTGTTTCTAATTTTATGATTTTAAATATTAACCTCATAACCATATTTGAATATAATATTTTAATCAAGTGTGCCTAGTTACAACATATATATGTGACACCCCCTTCAGACCATTCTATATTTTTTAAAGTATTTTTAACTTAATAGTTTTAAAGTTTATTAGTATATAAAAAACTTAGATTGTGACTACTAAATCTATTGAAGTTTATTATTATATAAAAAAATTAGATTGTGACTACTAAATCTATTGAATTCTTTTTTTATTTAAGTCTTTAGTAATAGTAGTAGTTTTTATTCTTGAGTTGTGATTAGTTTGTTCATAAAAATGATATAAAATTCATAAAGAAACAAATTGGAAAGAAAGTATTAAATGACATTTTGAAAGTAGACAATGTCCTAAAACTATATTTTATTAACTCTTAAATGTTGAAATAAGGTCTCTTGAAATAGTTACATGATAAGAAGTAAACATTATTCCTTCTTGTCTAACATCTCTTATAGTTAAAATTTTTTAAATGTACATGATATTTGATGTCTTGTGCTTATCAAGCATCATTTATATGGTAATCAATTTTTAAACAAATATATTTTATAATCATTTAATTTTTATTATTAACTACTTGTTAACTAAATTAGAAAGCATTAAGATTCGTATATGAAGGAAAACGTCCATTACATCTATATAAATAAACATCTAAAACTAGATAAGATTACATGTACCAAGAACTAAGTTAAATGTATGTAAATTACATGTTGCATAAAATTATATAAAATTTATAACGAAACAAATTGGAAAGAAAGTATTAAATGACATTTTGAAAGTAGACAAGGTCCCAAAACTATATAAATCATTAAGCCTTAAATATTGAAATAAGGTCTCTTGAAATAGTTGTGATAAAAAGTAAAGGTTATTCCTTCTCCTTATCTAACATCTCTTATAGTTAAATTTTTTAAAATGTATGGTATTTGATTTCTTGTGCTTATCAAGCATCATTTATGGTAATCAATTTTTAAACAAATATATTTTATAATCATTTAATTATTATTATTAACTGCTTGTTAACTATTAGAAAACATTAAGAGTCGTATATGGAGGAAAACATCCATACATCTATATAACTAAACATCTAAAACATGTGATAAATAACAAATAAAGTTCATAACAAGTAGCTATATAACTAAACATGTAAACTCAAGAACATCAAGTCTAACTGCAACATCATGAGAATGAGCAAACATAACAAAGAACATCATGTCTAACTGCAACATCATGACTTGTGCCTCCTATGGGTGGAATGGGCCTCACTCAACCCAGGACTAGAATGATGAGTTGAGCCCTATCTTGAGACCTATCTTGATCCCTGTCCTGAACCCTATGTATCTAATCTCACCCATCTATGAATATCTGAGTCGTGTAGATCCCTAAACATAAAAATTATCTCTATTCAATTAAATTTATATATTAAAAAATATGGAATCTTAAGTACATGTCCAAATTTTATATAATTAAATACTTTACCTCGCATCCAGCCTCAACCACATTAAGTGTCTGCTGCACAATGTCATGTCCTAGCACCACTCTAGTCGGTCCCTGAAGTAAGATTGATTAAATAAGAGTCAACACACATGATGCACAAAACTAAATTTTATAATTTAAATATATTATTTATAACAAATAAATTACACTAGATTAAACACAAAATTTAATATATACCTCATCATCAGCAACCTGTGTATCTCCATGGGCGACCCTCCCAATCCCACTAAGGTCATATGAATTGAGGGTCATCGCAACATCCTCAAACAAAAGTCCATGGAATGATCTTGCTGGGTAAGGTGGCACAGTACCAGTATCAGGATGTGATGGAATCTGTTGTGAAGGCACCGTGTCAATCATATGTGTAGCTCAGAGATCACTACACTGCCTGACAAATGCGACCACATACTCGAGAGGGATCCTATAATCTGAACTGACAAACTCATATACAAATAATAGATCCTGTGCCAGACATGTACTCAATCTATGTAGTGCACCCTCTCTAGAAGTCTACGCCACATCACATGGTGAAACTATGTCAGCACGTATGTAAGGATCATAACTAGTGGAAGTCGAATCAACTGATCCTATGTTTGTGCGTGGATGCAAGATATATCTACCAACACGATCAGATGCCAAGTGGTCAACCTCACTGGCAATAGAACCTAAACTCTCAAAAATGCATTGTCTCAATGATGCAGCTACTGACTGAGCTGATCATCCTAGATTCAACCTTTTAGGAAGTATCAAAAGGTTGGGACCCACTAATGTCCTCTTATCAATGGGCAAACCTTGATCAGGATGTCGGTATTGAAGTTTATCTAAAAACCTCCCAAGACCCTATCCTGCATGAGCAGGGATAGATGTGAAATCAACATCAAGTCATAAATGAACTGCAACATATAATTGTTTGCAAAAATATAAGGGCAACTCATCATTGTGTGGCCATCTATGATGTGTTGCTAACCACTTAGGATATATATGTGGTGCAACAACAACATCTGTACACTTGGTGACGGGATAGCCCCAAACTCTATCCCGTCTAGCATAATGTGGAAACATAGAATGCACCATATCCAATGAAATGACCCTAATCACCACTAGCCATTTCACTATCCCAGTAACAGTACTAGCAAGTGACACATAGAAATCCTCAATACTCAAATCATCATATGGATTATATGATTTGACAATGTCAATCATATGGGCAAATTGTGCTCTAATTCTCACCAACCTGTCTCTATTAGAGAGGTTCAGTGTACTATGGATCGTCTGATCTAAATGGGTCAAAGCTTTATTTAGTCTTTCAAGAGTGCCAGCATATAAGTCACTCCTAGCACTTTGTGCATCACCAGTATTAGCACTATCATGTGTATAAGCATCACTATGATGAGACGCCATATCATCCATGTGATCTATGAAAAAATATGTACATGCATGCATGCAAATCTGCATTTTAAAAAAATTGAACAAACATTTAATTTATAAAATGAAAATACATTCAATTTTTACATTTAAATTAACAAAACTAAAAACATTTAAAATCTAAGAATTAAATACACATGAACAATCTACACATTTAAATTAGTTACAAAACTATAAACATTTAAAATTAAAAAATTAAATACATTCAATCTAAACATTTATATTAACAAAACTAAAAATATTTAAAATTAAAAAAATAAATACATTCAATCTAGATATACATTTAAATATATACATTTGATTGGCAATAAATTATTGAAACGTGGTCTTTAGTTATTTATAATTTTCTACACACATTTAAGTCTATGAAAGAATCATGTTTCTAAAACATGATCTCTAAAATCTATATTTTGAAATGGATGATAGGATTTTGTAATCATGTCAAATGTGTCTAGATGTACCAACAAGGAGTTGAATAAAACCACTCAATTGCATGTTCTTTGAATGAACATTTTCAAACAATTTGCATAGGATGTGATTGCCATATACATACTCTAGGCATAAGAAATAGAATGTTCCTACATGTGTTGTAAGTCTCCCTTTTTTTCATAGAGAAGAAGGTAGGGTGCCTTGAAGTTGGGTGGAAATACATATGTGAAGAATATCATTTAAGACAACGAATTGTAGTGTAAGTCAATTGTGATTTCCATAGAAAAATAATAGGAAGGGCATCTAGTTTTTGTTGCATAATTTGTTGGAGTCGATGTAGGACATAAGAAATGGAAGGATCCAAGGGAGAAGATAAAAGAAGAGGTGGTGGGTGGATACAGGAAGAAGAGTTTGATGCTCAGAGAGGGTGTTGAATTGTTGTGTAGTGGTGGTGGTATGTAGGTTTGTGAACTTTAGGATGATAACTCATATTATATTGAGTTCTTGTTGGGAATTGATGAGGAAAGTAATGACAAGATGAAATTATCTATCTCAAATAGTTCTTCTTAAGGAGTACTAGCTCTAAACCCCATTGTATTTAATTCTCTTCTTGGATAATTTTTTGAAGTTTTTAGACTTGTTCTTTGTTAATGACTTCAAAAATTGATTGATATACCCTTAGCTCACTCAAGATTGATTCTAACCCAATCCTCTCTAATTTCCATATATGCATGAGCTTGATATGCCAAGTGCGAGTGAGAGGGGATGTGAATGAACATTCCCTTACCGAGAAAATTTATATATATCTCTTGTGTCAACTAATTTGTGGTTGGTAGTTTGATGGTTTTATTACTAGGTTTGGAGCTCGTACCTAAAAAATGCAAGGGCCTAGGGATTGTGTTTTGTTTTGTTTTTATATTTTGAGCTATTTTAAACCTAATAAAGTACATGTTTATAATTTATTAGTATTTCTAAAGTGAAAGTTATTGAATGCAATAAACTAAATCTTATTAAAGGTATTTTTTGTGTTTATCCCAATGAAAAAATGAATAATTAGTGATCAACAAATGATTAAAACTAATTTTCAAACACAACTAAATTGTTTTTGTTTCTTTTCAAAATGACTAATAGTTAATTGATAATCAATTAATATGTTCATGCAAACAATATTTCTATCATTTTTCTAGTTTCAAATGATTAAAATGCTACTTTTATGACTTAAATTAGATGCAAGACTATGGGATAGGACCCATCTTAACATCATCTTATTCAATGTAGATATAACTTTAAAAAATGTACGAAGGCCAAGGGAGTACACTTATGGCAATTTAGATTTTATTTTCATAGGCAAACACTACTATGATCGTGCTAGTGTACAAGGTCACTAGAATGCCCACATTAGTGTCTATGTGGACACAAGTTTCAAGAATGTGAGGATAAAGGATTATAGTTTAGTTTGCATAGCACTTTGTTGAAGGGTCACTTTAGGCTTAGAAATGGACTAAATGGACCCTAAAGCATGTCTAATGGAATAGATATTAAAATGAGTGTACCACATGAAGTGAAAACTATGAAGTATACATAATTTTTGACTTTACAATTAGACCCCATATTTACCTTCAATTTATCTTCCTTGTAATTTTATATTTCTTATAAAGGATAAATGCTAATACAAGGTAGAAAAGATCTATAGAAGGAAGAAAAGATCTAAAACCCAAAAATATAATTGTGATAATTATTGTTCAAAATCAATCAATTATAAATATATTATGACATCATCTTGTTCAATGTATATACAATAAATTAGACATGAGAAATGTGTTAAGATCTACATAGGTTACTAGGTATCATGTCATGGATTTAAAGAGCTAAAAAATGTAGAACAATCGTTCTAGTTGATACGTATCATGCTATAGAGTTTTAACAAGCCAAAATTTATCTCGTGTTTCTATCAATTTCCAATTTATTAGTGCATTCCATCCAAATAAAAAAGTAGAATATAAGTGAAGAGTAAAAGTCAACATATATTTGTAATTTATAACAATAAAAGTTAAAGCTAATAAAGTACATGTTTACAATAAATACTGAAAGTAATAGTTCATATTTTGAGCAATTTTAAAGCTAATAAAGTACATGTTTACAATTTATATACTAAATTTGCTAAAGTGAAAGTTATTAAATGCAATAAACTAAATCTTATCCTATTTTTTGTATCAAACAAATAAGTAGAGTAACAATAGAAAAGTTGTGTTTTTAGATTTTTTTGGGATGTCCTTTACTGCATGAAAGGATGTTTCTAACCCATCACACCTGTAAGAGTCATAAGCCCATGATAGTAGGAGAGTGTGAGTTGACGAAAAATAAGAATATATTGGAGAGCTATGGCAACAACATGGTGTTATTTTGACACTTGTTATAGTTTTAGATAGGGGTAATCATCCAGAGCTTATGATGGATATTGAGAGTATTCTCAATCAGCTCTCTTTATGTTGGAAACTCTTATAATGAAGGCAACATTAGATCAATGGTTTTAATTGGTGCAAATCCTTTACTCACTTCCTTCGCACATGTCTTTAACATATTGTTTTGTATAATGATTGTCAATTGTCCATTCTAAAAACATTTTGAATGTAGAAGCATAATTAGATCACTTTACTTAAACATTATCCATTTCAATGGTCAAACAGTCAATAGTAATTTTATACATCATTCACAACAAAAGGTAAATATTTGTCTTATTTTTATTGGCCAAACTTAGCTTTTGGTTTTTGAAGTGGATGATGTTTAAGAATAGCCCAATTAAATTAGCTACTAGGAAAATTTAAAGGGTTTGTTTAATGATTATGATAAATCATATGAAACTGAAATCTTTGGCAATATAATTAAAATATTACAATTCAACCCACTTTTGACAAAATGCGACAAAATGTTGAGGTCTTTTATAGAAGACCTCTGCGATCACAACAGAGCATGTTTTTCGAAGCGATTAGGGCAAGAAGGCGACCATCCTTTCAGGAACCTAGAGGATTAGGATTTTGAAGATCCTTCCAAAATAGTGGGCAGAATCATTTTCTATCTCGTTTTGGTTCTTTTGGTTTCTGTAACAATGGTTCTTTTGGTTTCCATAACAATAGAAGGTTCAATGCATAGAAGTTGTTTCTTACAAATAATCAAGCTACGGCTTTAGGAAAGGTGGATTTTAGAAGTGGCATTCGACAAGTGTGGAGGGAAAAATTAGTTCCTCTTAAACATAATACTCATAAAGAAGCTTCAAACACTGATGATAGGGCATCCACGAAAATTGTTAATATCCAAATTCCTGATGATATGGTGAATCCCTATATCCAAGATCTTGCTACAAGGGCAATTATCGGTAAGGTGTGGAATCCCAATTTTAATTTTGATATCTTTCTTAATTGGATTAGGGTTTCTTGGAAAGGGGTTTCAGATGTTTTTTTCTTGCAAAAAGATTTATGTGTTTTTACGGTAATTTTTGAGAATGGCTTTTTTTGTGATGAAACCCTAAAACAAAAATTATGGTTTTATCAAGGCAAAGGGATTTGTATTCAGAAATGGGAGCCTAATTTTGATCCAATTAAAGCTAACATGAACTTTGTCCCATTTTGGATTTCTTTGCCGAATTTACCTCTTGAATATAGAGATCTTAACATCATTGAATTTTGTGCTAAGAAAATGGGTTTCTTTATTAAGCATGATATGTCTTATTTTCAAAAACCAGAGTTGCCTGTAAGGTTTTCCTTAATTCTAAATACTTCGTTTCCTTTTCCTAAATTTATGGAATTCCATTCTAAATTTGGGTACTGGAAGCAATAGTTATTTTTGAAAATCTTATGACTATGGAAAAGCCAGAGCTGTTTGAACCACAATGGGTTTGTGAGGATTCAAAAAAAGATAAATTTTCAAGGGAAGATCTTGATTATGTTAATCTTGGGGAAGCATCTTTAAATCATTTAATCAATTCCTCTGTTTTGGATGAGGGGCAACTTTCTATTAAGGATCTCTCAGAGGAGTGTTCATTCGAGTTTGATATTGGTAAAAATGAAGATTTAGAAACACCTAATTTTTCTCACAATGATCTAGTAAAGAAGAATTTACTTTCATCTTTTAATAAGGAGGAAGATAACAATATTCTAAATGGTGATCAAAAGGATGTTTCAAGTTTGGTTAATTTTTCTTTCTCTGAGGAGGAAGCCAAAGCCTTTGTTGATAAGACCATTCAAAAAGCTGCTTTTGATCTCATTGATGAACTTGCGGATGAGGTAATTGAAGAAGAATCTCATATAGTTGAAGGTATTTCTACTGTTAATAACATCTCTGACTCAAGTTTGGTAAGTGATAATCAATTAAATTTGGGGCAATCGGACTGGAAGGTTTCACTAGGTGATGGGATTGGTAGTGAGGTTTTTGATTTTGCTACAAAAATGTCTATTTCCCAATCCTTAAGTCAGGATTCTCCTACAAAATCTAGTTCTTTTTCTCCTTCCAAGAGAGGTCGTAAACCAAAATCTTTCAAAACACAAGAAGAAATTAAGGCTGGGTTGTAGGCTACCCTTGAAACCTGTTTGAGATCAAGGAGAGTGAGAAACTCTCCTCTGGAACAATGAAGATCCTATCTTGGAATGTTAGGGGCATTAATGCCCCTAACAAAAGACACTTGGTAAAGCGTCAGATAGATTCTTCAGGTATGGATATTATTTTTCTTCAGGAGTCAAAGTTATTCCAAACTCAAGCTGATATTATCTTCCCAAATTGGTACAAATGGAAGTTTCATCATTTTCCTTCTTAGGGGGCATCAGGAGGTCTGGTTATTCTTTGGGATAGTAAAAGATGTGATGTAGACCTAATATGTTCTACTCAAAACTTTTTATTGGTGAAAATAATTTCCCCATCACTAAACTTTTGGTTATTCAATGTTTATGGACCAATTTCGACCAGTGAAAAAAAAAGATGTTGGGATATCTTAATTGCACTTTTGGAAAATTTAGATGGAGAAAAAGTTAGACTAGGGGGAGATTTTAATGCTATCACTTGTTTATTAGAGAAATCGGGAGGTATTTTCCCTCCCTAGAGGGTAATTGATGATTTTAATAATTTTATTTCAGACAATGCATTGATTGATAGCCCTTTATTAAATGGGAATTTCACCTGGTCTAATAGGAGAAAGGATTTTCTAAATATTGCAGAAAGGTTGGATAGATTTTTGTTCTCTTCTGAATGGTGTCTTGACTCTAAAATTTTTGGTACCTTTGTCTTTCCTTTCTCTGCATCAGATCATTTCCCCATTTCTCTTCACTTGGATTTGGATGACTAGAAAGAAATTTAGATCTTCTTTTAAGTTTCAATCTATGTGGTTTAGAGATAATAGCTTCTTACCTTTGCTGGAATCTTGGTGGAAGAGTGCCCCTTTTGTGAAAGGTTCTCGTATGTTTTGGCTTAATGAGAAAATGAAATTTATAAGGGGAAAAATTAAGGAATGGAATAAGTTTTTGTTTGGTAACATTTTTTCTCAAAAAGCAGCTTTACAATCTCAACTAGAACAGATGAATGAAGTCATTATAAGAAAGGGCATGGATATTGCATCCTTTGAATATGTAAAAGCTCTTCAATCTAAATTAGAGGAAGTTTTAGCTCGAGAAGAAATCTTTTAAAGACAGAAATCAAGGGAGACTTGGTTGAGAGAAGGAGACCGAAATACAAAATTTTTCATGTATCAGCTATGGTAAGAAGACATAAGAATTCTATTTATGCAATTAAAGACTCTATGGGGAATATTTTGCAAGATGATGTTCTTATTCAAAAAGGAGTTAATTTTTTTCAGAAGCTCCTTTCTAAAGAAAATATTACGGTCCCCGTTTCGACTGTACAAGAAGTTATAAACCATATTCCTACTTTGATTTCACAAGAAGATAATTTGGAATTGTTGAAACAATTTTCTTTAGAAGAAATTAAGGTAGTGGTTTTTTCCTTAAACCCAGACAAATCTCCTGGTCCAGATGGTTTTACTCCCCTTTTCTTTCAAAAATGTTGGGACTTTGTAGGTAAGGATGTATGGTTGGTAGTAGAAGAAGCTCGTAGAAATCAAACTATTTTGAAAGAGATTAATTCTACCTTCATTGCTTTGATTCCTAAAGTTGCTACTCCCTCCTTTGCTGATTTTAGACCCATTTCTCTTTGTAATACTTTATATAAAATCATTTCTAAAGCAATAACTTTAAGACTTGCAATTTTTATTCCAAAAATTGTATCCGATGAACAAGGAGGTTTTGTTCTAGGCAAGGAAACATCTGAAGGTGCTCTGGTGGCTCATGAGGTTTTACATTCAATTCATCAACATAAACTCCCTGCTATGTTGGTTAAATTGGATATGTTAAAAGCATATGATAGAATGTCTTGGGACTTCTTGTTTCAAGTTCTCCTTAAGTTCAGATTCTCATCTAAATGGTGTAAGTGGATTTCATCTTGTATTTTTGGTGTAAGCTTTTCAGTTCTGATTAATGGTTCTCAATCTAAATTCTTTAAGTCCTCTCAAGGGATAAGGCAAGGTGATCCTTTGTCCCCTTTCCTTTTCATAATAATGGCTGAAGGTCTAAGCAGATTGATTATGAGGCAAAATTCCTTGGGTAATTGGAAGGGAATTAAAATTCCTAGAGTTCCCTTTGCTATTACTCATGCTTTGTTTGCAGATGATACTTTATTGTTTGGGCATCCTGTGATGTTAGAAGCTAAAATTATGAAGGATGTAATTTCTAAGTATTGTTTAGTTTCGGGTCAGAAAGTGAATCAGGACAAATCTAATTTTTTTTCTTTTTTTCATCTCCTTTAGTGCAAGAAAGGGTTGCTAAATTTCTGGGTTTTCAAGATGCCCTCCCTTCAAGGTATTTGGGAATTCCTCTTTTCTCGGTGTCAATTAAAAATATGTTTTAGGATAAACTAATTACAAGTATCAAATCTAAAATTTCTTCTTGGAAAGGTAAATGGTTAAAATTGGCTAGAAAAATTCTTATGATTAAAATAGTCTTATCAGCAGTGCCTGTTTATATGCTTTCAGTGCTTATGGTTCCCAAGTCTATCCTTTCTTGCCTTGTGAATATTTTGAGAAAATTTTTGTGGAATGACTCTAATCTGAATGGGTGAAAGATCCCTCTAATCTCTTGGGACAAAATTTTTATTCCAAAGAAGAAAGGAGGAACTGGGATTCATAACATTGAAGCCCATAATAAGGCTCTTGGAGCCAAATTAGTTTGGAATTTATATGAAAAGCCAGAATCCAAATGGGGAAAAATTATGTTTGCTAAATATTTAGATTCATTCTCTTCTGAAAGAATCTTTACTATTCTTAATCCAAAGGTGGGTTCTCATATTTGGAATTTTTTGATAAAATGTAGAGAGGTGATATCCCCTTTTCTATCTTGGGTTATTCATGATGGAAATTCTGCTCTCTTTTGGGATGATTCTTGGAATAATCATCAACCTTTGTCTAAAATAGAAGGCCTTTAGAAAATTAAGTTAATTTTGAGCCAAGCTTGGGGAGTAAAAGTTAAAGATTATATTGAAATTGATTATAATTCGGATATTAATAAAATCATGTGGAGAAATTTTGATGATTTTCTGATTCCTCAAGAGCAGAAGGTTTTGCTTAACAATATCTTGAAGGAGAGAAGAATTTTTATTTCAGGAGAAAAGGATAAACTTATTTGGGTCCCCTCAAAGTCTGGGCATTATTCGGTTAAGCAAGGATATCTAAGTATCATTAGTAAGGATTCTAATTCAGTTATTAATTGGCCTTATAAGCTTTGTTGGAGTGGTCCTTGCCTACCTAAAGCAGGAGCTTTTGCCTGGTTAGCTCTGAACTATAGAATCCTTACTAGTGATAGGTTAGCCAGGCTTGGGGTTGCTAACCCGTTCTTATTTCCTCTTTGTTCTGAAGTTGAGGAAACAGTGGATCATTTACTGCTAAATTGTAATTTTTCTTCAAAGGTTTGGTGTTGGCTCCTTCCAAAATTGTTTTGGCCAGGCCCCCTTCCTTCCTCTCTCCTTCAAGTTTTTCAAAGCTGGCCCATCTTATTCACAAATTCTACCTTTTTTGCATTATGGTTGGTCTCGCCAAGTATTGTTATTTGGTCCCTGTGGCTTGAAAGAAATACTAGAATTTTAAAAAAAATTAACAATCCCTTTGATGTAGTTATTGGAAAAATTGAGAAAATGATTTTAGAAGTAGTCTCAGCCTCACTAATTTCTAGAAAGGCAGGTTCTTTAGTTTTTACATCATGGGATGATTTGATGTTAAAAAGTTGGAAACTATTAAATTTGACTAATTCAAGCTGTTTTAGTGCTGATATCAAGATTGACAGATCCTCTATCAAATGGATTCCACCCCCTATATCTTTTATAAAACTAAACTTTGATGGAGCGAGCAGAGGTAATCCTAGTAATTCTAGTGCTGGCTGTGTTTTGAGAGATCATAATGGTTTAATTCTAAGAGCTTTGTCAGTTAAGCTTGGTTTATGCACAAACAATGAGGCAGAGGCATTGGCATTAATAGCTGGCCTAAACTTAGCTATAAAATGTGGCATTACAAATTTTATAGTGAAAGGGGATTCATTAAATATTATAAGAGCTTTTTCTTTAAAGTCTTCTCCCAGCTGGAAAATTGATTATATTTTAAAATTTGGAAGGAATCTACTTGATCACTTCCAATCTTTTAAAATAGTCCATACATACAGGGAAGGCAACTTATTAGCAGATTTTTTGGCTAACTTTACTTTTGGCATTAATGACTCCTCTAAGGAATGGGACTCTAATTCCTTTTTGTTGATCCCCAGAGTAAGCAACATCTTGGCTAAGGAAAGTCATAACTAATTTGTTTAGCTTTTAGTGTAGTTTTTTAGTGGAATTTTTTGGTTGTTAAAAGTAGAACCACCTCTATTGTGTGGCATCTTCCATTCTAATAGCTGATGTTGCTTTGTGCTTTGAGGTTAACTTCATCTGGTGTGTAGTACTTTGGTTTATTTCTTAGTTGAAGGGTGGCAGCTATCGCACAACGATATATCTGACAGGAATGATTTCATTCATTGAATTGGATGATACTTTCATATATTTTCTTGTTTTTTGGTATGATATATGCAATCTTTGCAAGTCTTATTCCTGCTTAGTGCTTTCTTTTATCTGGGAAAACTTTAAAGATTTAAAGCATTGAACTCTAGTATGTGCTCCGATCAATGAAATAGTAGAATTCTGTTGCCCATTCGGAACTGGGAACGGCCCTCTCTTGGTTTTCTTAACCCGAATTTTATGTAGGAAGTTTTTAAGATTTATGAGGATGATTTTGAAAGGGCTATCACCCAAGTTTTTGGATTGCATGTTTTACTCTCTCCTAGGTCCATTTATCCATCTCAAGCAGTAGAGCATTTTCTTTCTAATGCTATGGATCTTTTGCAAAGTTACGATTTGGTAAGGAATTTGGGTCTTATGTTTGTTCAAGATGCTTTTTTTTTGTAGATATTTTTAATGATGTTTTAGAGGATTATGATTTGCATTCAGGTACTGCTCTTGTGGGAGGTTTGTTTGACCACAGGGTTCTCTTCCACCGCCCTGTGCTTCACTGCCTTTTCAATGCATTTTTGCATGGCCTCCAAAACAATTGTGTCTTGTCTTTCCAGAATTCTATTCATTGCCACAGGCAAGAATTAGGGAGGCATTTGGCAGACGATGCTACAAAATTTTTTAATGCTTTGAACTTCCTTCTGCATTATGTTCCTCCTCCTCCACCTCCTCCTCCTCAGCCAGTAGAAGAAGAGGCTTGTGATCTGCAGGGTTTTGTTGTTGAAGATTTGCAAGAGGACAATTAATATTTTTGTGTTTTGTAGAAAGCTTTAGTTTTGTTATCTGTCGACTTTATTAGTTGTTTAGCTTGTAATAGTGCTATTTTGACAAAGAATTAATCCTGTAAGGTTTTGAGCCACAGACTTTTTTTGGGTTGACTCATCCCTTTGAGTCGATTTTGTCTTGTATTTGTTTAAAAGGGCTACAACTGGAGGTTTTCTTTGCCGATTCTTTCCTGCCGGTATGCCTTACTAAATCTGGCATTTTGTAAATTTTATTATATAATTAATATAATTTTAGTGGCTTTGCCACTTTTTCTTAAAAAAAAAAGAAACTAAAATCTTTGGCAAAATTGGTAAACTTTATATTTGAGAATGTTACAAAGTTTGTGAAAATTTCATTGAGAAACTATTTTTTAAAGGCTTCGTAGTGTTTTTTTTCATAATGCATTTTTCTTCTCTTTGTATTGACATAGTTACCTTTGTTCAGGGACTTCATATTTAGGATTGGCTCTAAAATATGAAAGGATCTTAGCAAAAAGGATACTTGAAGTAAAAATAGATGAAGCAGACTCTTGAACATTCCTTGGGGTTTTATTTTTTAGGTATATAGGAGTCCAAATTGGCAATGGTCAAAATGCTTGCACAATTGTAGCTTGATGACAATAGAAGAGAGGTCTTGATTCAACAAAAGTTAAAACATAATTGATGCTTTGATTTTGGGCTTTCTAGGTTTATGCCTCTAGGTGTGACCCACGTCTCTATTGCTCCACAGGGCACTCCGGGGTACCTTGATCTGGAATACTATGAATGCATTCAGCTCACAGAAAAATTTGATGTCTATAGCTTTGGTGTAGTGTTAGTGGAAATAGTCTCCTCCAAGTTGGTTGTAGATATAAATAGAACTAGAAAGAAAATTTCCCTGCTAATATGGCTTTAACAAAGACTAGAGAATGTGCTTTACAGGAGCTTGTGGATTCTAATTTAGGCTTTCATTTTGATGATGAGGTAAGGGCATCTATCGTAGCAATTGTGGAGTTGTCTTTCAGATGTCTCAAGCCCTCCAAGGATGATAGACAAATAGAAAGAACACTAATTGAAATTGACATAATTTTATTGTCTGCAAGCATATAGGTCCTTGACTTGCATGAAATGAACACTGGAGGTGAATGTTTGAATGCATCTCTTTCACTAGTTTGTTTATAGCTTCTCAGCTTGTACCATAAGCAATATTCCTAGGAAGGATGTTGAAAATTCTTATGAGGCTTGTTGAAACTTCAAATAGTCAGGTCAATACCCACTTCTCCATCGGGCGAAGAGAAGTAACCATTTCATACATAAATAAATGAAGAAAATTTAGTGTTCGATTATGCACATTACCCCACCATATGGGGGAAACTATTGCTCTTTCACTGGTTTGTTTATGTAATTATACCAGTATGGGTTTTTTCCATGATGCCTTGCTGTAATTTTAAAACCATTTAATTCACATGGCATGAAAGAGATGAAAACATACCTAGAGCATTGTTGTCAAGTTGGTAGGATTTTAGGGTTGTTGGCTACTATGGGCTCCAGGCAGAAATCTTTGTCGCAACAAGAATCTGGGTGAAAATGATATTTTTCACCCTTTTTTAATTTTTTCTTTGATTAGTTCCTCTTGGAATTCTATCGGGAGGAACCTTACTGCCTGATAACTTTCCATCCGGAAAGGTACAACCACGTAGGCACCACATAGGCATCATGTGGTTCTGGGTGCAACCGAGTCGGGCGACTTCCTACCACCTGAAAACTTTTCGCTTGGAACTATTTTATTGGTTGAAAGTGGGACATAGCTCTCCACTTTCACCCTTAAATCTCACAAGAACTAGATGACTACGAATATGATATATTTCCCTGCATTGAAGAAGAAGAAGAAGAGAAAGAAAAGAAGGAACAAGAACTAGAGCAGATTCCTAAGACTCCAGCAAAGTATGTCTAGAAGAACCATTCAACAGATCAGATCATTGGAGATAAGAATGAAGGTGTGTAGACTAGGAGAAGGTTTGCAAAGGCAAGTGAGTAAGTGAATTTGTGTTTATTATCAAAGGTAGATCCCAAAACCTTTGTTGATGCTAGCAAAGATGATAGATGGTTGAAGACAATGGATGAAGAATTGAATTAGATAGAGAAGAATCATACATGGGAATTGGTTCCCAGACTAGCCAATAAGAATGCCATAGGAACAAAGTGGGTGTTCTAGAACAAGCTGAATGAAGATGGTGAATTTGTGAGGAACAAAGCAAGATTGGTGTGTAAGGGCTATTCTCAAGTTGAAGGTATTGAATTTGAGGAGACTTTTGCTCTGGTAGCCAAGATGGAGGCAATTAGGATGTTTCTTGCCCTTGCTACTCATAAGAACTTCAAGGTTTATCAGATGGATGTCAAGTTAGCATTTTTGAATTGTAATATGGAGGAAGAAGTCTACATTGAGCAACCAATGGTTTCCAGTTATCAGAAGATCCAGACATGGTGTGCAAATTTAAGAAAGCTTTGTATGGTCTCAAGCAAGCACCCAGAGCTTGGTATGCTAGGTTGGATAAGCACTTACTTCAGTAAGGATTCAAGAAAGGTACCATAGATAGTAATATTTACATCAAGGAAGAAGGAGATATGATATTGATTGTTGTAGCATATGTTGATGACATCATCTTTGGTGGAGATGATAATATGTGTAAGAGGTTTGCAGAGGATGTGCATAAAGAGTTTGAGATATCTATGATTGGTGAGATGTCTTTCTTCCTTGGACTGCAAATTGCTCAGCTAGATGATGGTATCTTTATTTCTTAGGCTAAGTATGTTAGAGAGATGTTGAAGAAGTTTGGTATGGAAGATTCCAAACCAGTAAGTACTCCTATGGTCACTGGATGTCACTTGAGAAAGAATGATGAGTCTTCAGAGGTTGATCAGACTCTCTATAGATATTTGATTGGAGGATTGTTGTACTTGACTGCTTCTAGACCTAATATTATGCATGCAGTATGTGTGGTTTCCAGATATCAAGCTAATCCTAAGAAAACTCATGAGAAGGTAGTGAAAAGAATATTTAGATACTTGAAGGGAACTCTAGACTATGGCTTATGGCATCCTAGAGGTAATGACTTTGATCTAAGTGCTTACACTGATGCTGATTGGGTTGGTTGTGTTGATGATAGAAGAAGTACAAGTGGTGATGCATTCTTCTTAGGAAGAAAATTGGTTTCATGGTAGAGAAAGAAACAAGGTTCAATGTCTTTATCAATTGTAGAGGCAAAGTATATTGCAGCAGTATCCTATTGTACACAAGTGTTGTGGATGAAGCAAACCTTGAAGGATATCAAGGTACTATATGATGAGCCTATTCCTATTCTATGTGATAATACAAGTGCTATCAATATTTCATAGAATCTAGTGATGCATTCTAAAACCAAGCATATATCAATCAAGTATCACTTTTTGAGAGAGAAGGTTGCAGATAAGGAAGTGAAGTTGGAATATGTTCCAACAAAGGATCATATTGCAGACATTTTCACAAAGGCTCTTGCAAAGGACACTTTTGTGTATCTCCAACAGAGGTTAGGGGTGATTGCCCCTCCTAGGTTCTTCTTGCTAGATGTATAGTGGTGCATCTATCCAGGGGGATTTCGTGCTATATCTTTTTCCTAGACTGATGGTGGCTACCTCTCAAGGTGAGCAAGTAGTGGTTGGTGCTAATAGGGGGAGTCAGTGAGTTGCTTCAAGAAAAAGTGTATGAACATCAAGGAGGAGAAAGTTAAGGAAAATGTGCACCTTAGGGGGAGAGTTTGTGCCCCAAAGGGGAGAAGTAGTTTCCCTTTGTCCTTGATGTAAAAGGGGGAGAATGAGTAGGTATGTGTGTGTTACCATCAATGACAAAAGGGGAGATTGTTGGCAATATGTGTTGTCACTGATGTCAACACTTAGAGTGAGGTCAAGACTTAGTTTGTGATGATAATGTACCAGTGTAGTAACAGAGATGAAGTGATGATGTTGATGTTCAGGGTTGCTGATGTTTAGTGACATCCCTGATGTTCATGGTTGGTTGTTGATGTTCATGGTTGGATTTCATGCCTTGATTGATGTCAAGTAAAGTTGTATTGAGCATGTTTGTGGTCTATAGAGATGATTTCATGATGATATATTAAGATGGGAATTAGAAGCATTAAAACCAAATCTCCAGGGAGTAGTAGCTTCCTTGGGTTATAGCCCTAAAACAAAGTTAGTAGGGAGTAGTAGCTTCCTTGGGTTGTAGCCCTAAAACAAAGTCAACAGGGAGTAGTAGTTTCCTTGGGTTGTAGTCCTAAAACAAAGTTGTAATTTTGAGCTTCATATGTTGTGAGTTAATCCTCACTGTGGTTTTTCCCCTATTGGGGTTTTCCATGTATATCTAGTGACATGTGTTGATGTGCATTGTGAAATGATCTTTCATGTTTATGTTGATGCTATAATGTTTAAGTTTTAATCTGCTCCGAAGGATTTGAAGATTGTTTGATACCAATTCACCCCCCTCTCAGTATCCTGGTGTGTTCAACATATAGGTGTTAGTATTTATGTTGCTTCTCTCTTGTTGTGGAAGGTTGTTTTAGTTGTAGGTGGTCTCGGGCATCCCTAAGTCTATTGTGTGACTCTTACATAGTATCAGAGCTTTAGATCTATAACTCCCTTCCCTAGTTTGGAAATATTTTACCAAGAACTTTCATGTGGTGCAACCTGGTATGAAATGGACCTCATCATTGAGTCTGAAAGGCCCAAAAACCTATGGATTCGTATATAACTTGGTAGATTTTGGAGCCAATGTTTTTCCATTTTTGAGGGTTTGTAGATTTTTTGCCATTGAAATTTCTGTACGATCCATTTAGAATCTGTATAGTCATATGATTCTGTACCATACAACTCTGCATCATTGTCATTCATAGGTCATATCGTCAGTTGGTAGATTTTGTAGCATATTCTTTAGGTATACTCTACCTATGTCATCTCAGGGTATGATAGAAAGTTTTGGCATTTTTGATTAGCTGACATGGTGCATTGGTGATGTCATATGATGGTACTATTAGGTGGGAAGCCAACATTGGTGGGTACTACAATCATCAAAAATAGTCAACATAAGGACTTTTGGTTTAAACAATGGTCATATCAACAACCGGGGGCTATGTTGTAGAGGGTTGTGTAGGCTGAAGCCCTGGTCAATGGAAGCCCCAACCCCTAGATATGTCTAGTCAGGGCAAGAATCCCTAGAAAGTGGCACCCATCGCTACCCCTAAATGCCACTCTAATTTTTACCACCTATTTGTAGCCAATTTTGCCACTATCACCTGACTAGACCAATGATGCCACCAGCTAGCCACCTAGCCAAGGCCCCTACCCAATTTTTTATGCCCTAACTAGGATATTTTTTCTAGGAGCAAAAACTTTTCACTATGATATCAAATTTTCACAAACAAATAGGTGTTAGAAAGTTAGTTCCAAGCACTTAGTAGTGGTATAGGTATTTTTTTAGATTTTGCTACAAGTGCTCAATTTTGTTGTTTGAAGCCTATGTTTGCATATTTTATTTGCCAAGCTAGATCTTGCATCCACGTTATTTGATTTTAGGTTTCTTATAGGTGTTAGTAAGGTATTTCTAAGCACTATAGATCTATCCATGTGATTTTTCCAGATTCTACCTCAAGTTTCAAAATTTTAATTTAAGTTCATTTTGCATACTTTAGCTCATTTCTTGGAAAATTTGTTGAAATTGTTGGTTGTTTTTTCTTAGGAGCTTCAATTTTAGCATTGATTTATTATTGGGAGGTTTTAAGGAAGATTGTTGCTCTACATTATCTCTTTTTCTTTATTGGTGTTTGTTTCTATAATGACAGATTCTAATTCATTTGAGAACCTCACTCCTCATAACTATCACTCATGGAAAATTAAGATGCAATGATTACTCCTATCTAAGGTTTTATGGTCTATATTGGATGAAAATCAACCTAAGTTTACTAAGGAATATGAGAGATTTATTCACAAGAACAAACTTTATGAGGCTATGGGTTTGATTGCTTTACATGCTTTTGACACTTGTTGTTCCAAATTGAGGATTGCACAACATCTAAGTAGGTATTGGACATGTTGGGACCCAATTTGGAAAATTCCAAATGTACCTAATTCCTTTCTTATTTTGTGAATTTTTCATAAATTTTCCTTTTCTTTTCCCTCATGATCCTTTAATGCATGTTAAGAATTATAAAATCCAAAATTGTTTTTACTTAGCTCTTGAATTTTCTGGATTTTTAGGTTTTTGAGAGTTTCAATGACATTGGATCATGTCCCTAAATCCTTGGGTTCTTTAGTCCTTGAAATTTTTATGTCCCATGGTGGTACTTAGGTTTTTGGTCTTCTTTTCATTTTATTTTAGGTTGTGGGGTCATGTTATGAATCATGGTTGGGGATTTTCTTTTCAGTTTGTTGGAGCTTCATGCTAAAATTTTCTAAGTGTTTTAGGCTTTGCTGGGCCAATTTTTACCTTGGCAGGGTTTTAGAGTCTGATGGAACCTTCACCAATGTTCTCAGGTTCTAATGTTCCCCAAAACCTTAAACTTCCCATGTCCCCTTATCCCCAGTTCTTGGTTCCTTGAAACCTCAAAATTCCAATGTTCCTTGGTCCCTTATAAGTTTGAAACCTCAAGGTTCTTATGTCCTCATTTTCCCCACAACTCCATTTCCCTTCACATACCACCTTGGTGGGATCTTGACCCCAGACTAGACATTCCTTCCCCTTCTCTCCTCTACTTCTAACATCCATATTCTTCCCCATGAAATTCTTCCTTCACCTTGTATATGTTCAAGAGTTCAAAGGACTTTGGCACTTTGTGATAAGTCCTAGGTCCCTATGTCCCTTTGAGTTCTACTACCCTAAAGGATCACCTCCCATCCTATCCCATTTCTTTACAAGAGGCTAACCTAAAATAGCCTTGTGGAAGCTCATAATTCTAAGAGATCTTTACATCCAAGAACTTGTCCCCAGTTCTTATGTCCCTTTGAACCCCACCAACTTGAAAATGCCAAAATGCTCAAAATTAAGTTGGTGCTTAGAATTTTGAAGGATTTTGGCACTTTTGCAATTGGTTCTCAGGTCCTCGGTGTTAGAAATCTAAAATAGATGAATAAACCAAGAACTTTTTAAGAGAGATTCGAAGAGACAAAAGTTGTAAATGCATAAAAAAAGCAAACCAATGATTCTAAGAGATATGCAAATGTCGAGATGACAATATTGCATTACAAGATCAAAGAAGAAGCTACAAAAGATTAAAAGAATTTCCATCCAAGATGCAAAATACAAGCTAGGTAGTGAGTTTATATAGACTAAGGATAGGGGTGGAGGTGGTAAAACTGACCAATAGGGAGATACCACCAAGTGGTAGAAACATAGTAAATGTAACTCCCTCGTAGGATGGTGACACTTGAAATGACCCAGTCACTTAATTAAACTAACTTTATTAACCTAAGAAAGCTTAATAAAAGTTTAGGAAAACCTAGGAAATAGGAAAATAAATAACCCACTAGGAAAATAAAAACCTACACTAACACCCCCCCTTAAGCATAACTTATGTGGATGAAAAGGTGGGTCCCAACAAATGAATTCTGATGAGGTTCCCATGTACAATGAATTCCCCCCCAAGGAGAAGAAGCCCTCCTAAACAAAGGAATAGAATCCCCTTCCCCATAAATAGAGAGAGAAAACCCTCCCAAAATAGAGAGACAAAAGAGGACTAAGAATCCCACCAAAGTAGACACCTACTGCACCCCCAACAAAGCTCACAAATGAAGGAACTTGCTCTTAGTGAAGGGTTTGGTGAAGATGTATGTGATCTTCTCTAATATTAGACAATACTTGAGATCAATGACCTGTTCATGAATCAACTCTTAAATATAGTGCATGTGGATCTCAATATGTTTGGTCTGCTGGTGATGGACTGGATTGCGAGAGACTTATATCACACTCTAGTTGTCGCAAAAGATGATTGTAGCCTTCCAAAAAGGAGTAATAAACTCAGTGAGAATGTTTTGAAGTGAAATGGCCTTAGTAATAGTAGTAACTACTCCTTGATACTTAGCCTCTATAGATGAAAGAGCAATTGTAGACTGCTTCTTGCTCGACCAAGAAACTGGACTAGAACTAAGTAAGAAGCAATACCCTGAAGTAGA
Organism: Cunninghamia lanceolata; assembly: GCA_027924645.1. Lineage (NCBI taxonomy): Eukaryota > Viridiplantae > Streptophyta > Pinopsida > Cupressales > Cupressaceae > Cunninghamia > Cunninghamia lanceolata. The sequence goes on along the minus strand of BSBN01001495.1, from coordinate 679,866 downwards.
CTTGTGATCCTAAAACTTTCTTGCCCAAATTTGTGTGTCCCACCAAGTCAATATCCATGGCTATTGCATAGTGAATCCCATAATTGTGAGTGCCCTGTACATAGTGAAGAATTCACTTAGCTGCTTTCCAATGTAGCTCATGTGGCTCCTACATGAACCTAGAGACCAGGCCCACAACATAAGGCAGATTAGGCCTCATGTAAGTCAAGTATATGAGATTCTGAACTAATTAGAAATACAAAGTAGCATCCACCAATAATGAAGAACAATGAGCCTCAACTTTGACCCCTGATAGAAACAAAGTTAGTGCAGGCTTACAGTCAACCATGTGAAATTTGGAGAGCATATCAAGTGCATACTAGGGCTATGGAATGAAGATACTAGATGAAGACTGAGTGATCTCAATCCTGAAGAAGTAGTGTAGAAGGCCCAAGTATGACACCAGGAAATGATCATGAAGGGCAGTTTTCACTTCCTTGATGTTGGATGAGGAACTCCCTATGAGCAAGAAGTCATCAACATAGAGAATAAGGAAAGTAAGAGTATCATCCTACTACATAATATAAACATTCTGAGTAGAATGACACTAGGTGAACCCAACTAATAGAAGGAAGGAGTCCATCTTGGCATACCAAGCCCAAGGGACATGCTTGAAGCCATAGAGAGACTTTTGAAGATGGCAAAAAAATGAAGGATCTTGTATGAATCCCTGTGGCTGTTCCATGTATATCTCCTCCTAAAGGTCACCATGAAGAAAAGCACTCTTCACATCCATCTGATGAACTTCCCAATGATGGGATGCAACAATATAAAGAACAATTCGGATGGAATTTATTCTAGCAACTAGCACAAAAGTCTCAGAGTAGCCAATCCTAGGAACATGAGAGAATCTTTTAGTGACCAATTGAGCCTTATGCTTATCAAATGACCCATCTGTGATAAATTTTGTCTGATAGATCCACTTGCATCAAACAAGTTTCCTTCCTATAGGAAGGGGAACTAAATCTCAAGTATGGTTCCTCTCTAAGGAATTGAACTCTTCTTGCATAGCAGCATCCCACTCAGGGACACTAGAAGCTTCTTGAAAAGACCGTGGATTGGAAGATGAAGCAATGAAAAGATGTGGAGGCTATTGAAACTATGACCTTATTCTTCTAGCATCTGAAGGATCACCAACCCAATCACCTGTTGACTCCAATGTTTGACGAGCACAAAGAGGCCCATTAGGAGAATCTAGAGGAGAATCTCACCATCTGAATGATGACTAGGAGAAAAGAAAGATGAATCCTCATCATCATCATTGCCATCTGAAGTGGAGGAAGAAGACTCTTCATCAAGATCAGGAGGATTAAGATCCTCAAAAGAATTATCATCATGTCGCAGTGTCTCCAAAGTGATGGTAGATGAAGAAATGGTAGAAGAAGAACTAGAAACATCCTCCTCAAAATGAACACTCCTCTTGATGAACAACTCATGAGTGGTGGGATGAATAATCCTGTGGCCTTTGACACCATCTAGATACCAAAAAAAATGCAAGGCTTGCTCTGTGGATCCATAGCCTTGCATTTCTATGCTGGAATATGGGCCCATGCAAGAGAACCAAACACTTGAAAGTGCTTTACTATTGGTTTCTAATTGGTCCAAGCTTGAAAAGGAGTGACCCCCTTCATAGCTTAGTGAGGAACTCAGTTTTGGATGTAACACACACAGTTGATGGCCTTTGCCTAATATTGAGGTGCCATTGACTTGGAGTGAATCATACAGTTGGCCATCTCTTTCAAGGACCTATTCTTTCACTCTATGACACCATTTTGTTGTGTTCTATAGGGAACTATGTGCTAAATATCAATGCCCTCCAAGGCACAAAACTACTCAAACCTCTAGTTGACATATTCCCCCCATTATCTATATGCAAAATTTTGATAGTCTTCCCAGACTATTTCTCTACAAAAGCTTTGAAGTCTTGAAAAGTCTCAAAGACTTCAGACTTATGTTTGAGAAAATATACCCATGTGTATCTAGAAATATCATCAATGAAAGTTAGAATACATCTAGCCCTGGTAAAAGAAAGATGTGGAAATGTGCTTGCCAAGTCACTATGTACTAACTCCAAAAGCTATGTTGCCCTCCAATATGATTTGACTTTATCATATTTCTCCTCAAGAATGCTTACCAAGAATGAACCCTTGGCAAAGTCCATCAAAAAATTGAATAGAAGGAAACCTTGTAACCATGTCCTATTTACTAAGCTACTATAAGTAACGATAGTTCAAGTGGCCAAACCATTGATGCCACAAACAACTCACCTCATCTGAGTGAGTGAGAAAAGCAAGTGAAGGAGAATTAGGGACAAAGTGTGAAAAGTGATATATTCTAGATTGATGATCAACCTTCCCCATGACAATTGTAGACCCATTGTGCATCTCACTGATTACCACTATGTCCAGAGTGAACTCAACCTGCTTGTGTAGTGTCAAAAATTGTTACCACTTACAATTTCACACTAGGTTTAGCACTCCTTTTAGCATGTATGTTTATCTTCATTCATGAAGTGCCTATTTTAGCACCTAAATAAGAAATAATGGTAAATCCTTTAATTGTTGAGATTTTGGGAGCTGATTTAGCTAGGACTAGGGTGCCCAGCACTTGGGTCTAGCCTTTTGACCTTGAACAAAGTTGGATGTTAAAGTGTCAGCCTTGTTACATTGGGTGATACACCTTTGTCAGCCTAACACGACTCTTCTTAAAAGTAATTGGGATTCATATATATGTAACTCTCTCTCTCACTTAGAAAGGATACAAGAACAAATGATACAAGGATATACATATTGATTTATCAACAAGCTCTCTCTACAATTATGAAGCTCTCTACTTGTGAATTATTATTACTTCTATTGCACCAACCTTTGCAAGTATTTGAGGAAGCTTCTTCCTTCTCCAACATCTCCTAGTGTGTGACTAGTGTTGTGGCATCAAGTCCAACTAGGGTTTCATGCTCATGGTGAGTTCATTCCATTATATTTGATTACTACAATCTTTATCAGTTATTTGCCTCTATTCATCGCGAAGATGCACTCTCTATCATCAATTGTTGTGGAAGTGGGAACAGTTACATGGGTTTAACCAAGGCAAGCCCCTATATAGTACAACCATTTTTCTTCTGTTGTGTGTGTAGATCTGGATTGAGGATTTTAGGTATTGACAAATGACAACAAGATGAAGGATACAAAGACAAAGATCTTCACACAAAAATTTGTCTGCCCTGAAGCCTTAGGACTAGGGTGCCCATGTTCTACTTATTTCATTTATGCTACTATTTTCTATCTTCTATAACCACTATATGTACTTTTACTCAATTATATCATTAGGTCTCTTCATTGCATAGTTTTATCAATACACTTGTCTTTAATCCCTAATCATTGTAACAAAGGAATAAAGCCTCCACCAACTAATAGCTTGGCTCTTCTCTAGGGACAACAACCAAGACCTCAAGCCATTGGTGGCTTGTGTTCCAATGTGTGATGAGGAAAGATTGATCTAATTACTTCACGATTAATTAGGCACTCTTCTTCTATCTCACAAATTGCTAGAGCCTGTGTGAGTGATTTGATAAACAAATAGGAGATTAGTTGACAAAGATGGAACACAGAGAAAATCATGAAATGTTCCTTCACCCACATCAACAAACCCTCTCCCATGCACTTCAACAAGAGTGTCATCACCCATTAGTATAGATGACATATAATACATGGCTCCAAAGAGGCAAAACCATCTTGTGACGAAGCCATGTGGTACGAAGAACCCAAGTCAATGATCCATGTATCGGGCTATGAAGCAACAACAACTAGGGCCATTGTCTTTCCTTTCCCCTTACTTTTATATGTGTCCTTTGAAGATTCCTGAGATGAAATCAGTTTATTAGAATTGGGTACCTTAATATTGTTCTTTTCAAGAAGATGTGTAAGGTGATCTATCTATTTCTTTAAATACTTATGTTCATCGTGACCAAGTTTCTTAAAATAGGTGCACATTGCATTCCCCTTCTTAGGCTTGTCACCTTTGGAATAAGAGGCCTAAGTAGCTGTATTAGAGACAACCTATTCATGATCTTTCTTCTTTTCTCCTTGGTTATGTTGTTTCTTATTTTGTTTACTAGACCCTTTTCCATATTTAGTGCCTTGATTTGCGGCAATGGTGTGAGATTTAGAGGGCTTATTTGTGCCTATTTGAACCAATTTATCTTTCTCCTTTGTGAGTTCATTTGCAAAATCATCAAGAGAAGGCATTTTATATGTTATTCCTAAGGCTCTTTTAGTAGCATAAAATGTAGAAACAAAAACTAAGTAGTTTGGACCAAGTTTGGAAATAATACTTAAGATTGATTAAGAATCTTTCTTCTCAATTCCACGTTATTTTAACTACAATCTTGTGGCCTTTATCTTAGTGAAGAAGTCCTGAATAGTATCAAAATTGGTAGGACTTGATCCTATGATCTCATTCTTTAGTAGATGTCCTCTTATTTCATCTTGTGTACCAAAGAGATTTTCCAAAGTGGTCCATACTTTATTTGGTGTAGAAATAGATTCAATATGGAAAAGAAAATCTAGAGATACATACATACACAAGGTTCCAAAAGCTTCATCACAATTATTAAACCATTTTAGTTTTTCTGCAATTAGATTTGGTTCAATTTCAAGTCCTATAGTTACCCTATACAACCCTTACTTCTTTAGATAGATTGTCATCTTTGATTTCTAATAAAAATATTTATATGGAGTTAGAATAAGAGCAGTTGTTTGATCCACCTTAAGAAGAAAAGAAGATTGTAGTTGTTTTTGTTTTATGGAAAAGAGAACGCAAAAACTCAAAGAGAGCACATAGAACACCCCCCATTTTCACTCAATCAAAGAAGCCCACCAAGAAAATATGATTTGGCACTTTATATTTAGTGCGATTATAATTACTACCAATAAGAATGTAGGAGTTGAATGAACCAAAGCTTGAATTGAGGGATCCTCCCCATTCCCAAGCGTCTGGCATTTATGTTGTGGTTCCACCTTCACCATCCTATTTAGGATCAAGAGACAAACACCTAGCACAATCTAGACCTCCCTGCAATTTGAGGATTGTTTTTGTTCCCCTTGCGTCTTTGGAGACTAGTGAAAAGCAATCGGGTTGCGTGGAATCTTTTCCTACAATTTATCAATTGCTTGAGGATGCTTTAGTACCTCCACCTATTCCGCAGATTGAGAGAGAAGAGCAGCTCACTTTGAGAGACCCTCCCCCCATGGTCTCCTAGCCTTCAGAAGTTCCTTTCGTTCCTCCTCATGCTCCTTGAGCAAAGGAAGAAAAGGAACCCATGTTGGAAGACATCACGGTTCCCCTAACAAATGTTACAAATAGAACAAAGTGAAATCAAAATGCAAAAGAACGTAAGAAGTGACATCATACTTTGGCTCGCCAACTTGTTACAGGAGAAGAGAACCTTCCTCCTCACAAGCATCAGCCACTGACGGATTCAAAGGATATATCTATTGACACTTTGTCTACTCATGCGAATGATATTGATGCACAATCTACAGTGGCCCCTATTAATTCACCTGTTGTGCTATATTATGATAGTGATACAGAAGATAATGATGAACTAGGTATGACTTTAGCACCTTACACTGCACTTGCTATAGTCCCTCTCACATCTTGTCCTCCATCCCTTTATGATGAGCAAGATTGGGAGGAAGATGATTTTCTTTAGGCAAACTTGCAAGTGTGGCCCCTCTCTTTTGTGTTATGATTCACGTGTTGTTATCCTTGTATTGTGCTCTTTGGTGTGTATTTCTCTCTTTGGACGACCCTTGACACTCTTGTTGGTGCAAGTATACAAAGGGACCGAACCTGTCATAACATTCCTCTTTGTGTATCTCCATTCTTCTATATGTCATGATTTCTAATTTGCTAATTTTCATGTTCATTGGATGATTTAGCATCCTCCTTTGTGATCTTTTTACTCTTATGTAATATTTCTTCCTCCATCTTCGTAGTTATACTAACTAGCAGATGATGACAGTTCCAAAAATAATTTTCCCTTATACATAAAACCATTCATATACTGACTCTAGTCTGGTAGATCCCTTTTGTGTTATTTCATTTTTATATTATTTGATTTATGTGGCACTTTGTAGTTTTCTTGCACTGGGGGCAACCCCTTGTTGTAATGTAGCTTTCATGAACACATATCATCTAAGCATGTGCTTCCATAAATCTTGCATGCTTGTTTTATATCGATTATTCGTTCTACCTTAAACCAATTGCTCCTTGATGGAGTTAGCAACCACTTTAAGGTGGGGGAATACATCATGCTATGTGTTTTACTTTGTTCATGCACCACATGGCTGGTTTTATCATTGAAGTACTTGTTGATCATCTTTGTAGCACCTTACCAGAGTTACCCAACAAACATCATGGTTTTCTTGGTCTGCAACCTCTAATATGGTTGGCGTGGAGCTCACCTAGTGATTTGGTGGTCCTCACTAGCTTGTGATGTCTTCACTTGACATGGAAATCACCTAGTAATTTGGCGGTCCCTACTAGCCTGTGGCGTTTCCTTTGGTTTCTTATCCATGAGTCACCTAGTATAATGCAACTTGCTAGCCCATGCACTTCATGTGAATTTGACATTTATGATCACCTAGTTATTTGGACATCTTTACTAGCTTGTGATCCATGAAGAACATGTTTGCATGACCCCTAGTGATAAAGAAAGCTAGTGTTCATGCCATGTTATCTTTATGATTGTTTAACTTTCCTTACTTATATGTATGATGAAATTACTTAACTTGCATGATCTTGTCTTTTCATGTATTCTTCATGCATGCTCTATGTCTACTGCATGTCTTCTCATGTTTACTTCATGTATACTCTATCTACTACATGTATTGTGTGTATGCTTCATGTTTTATGTTTATTCATTATTGTATGCTTTATGAATACTCCATGTATGTGTGAATTATGTTGGATATCTAGATTGTATGTAATCTCTTCTTGTTATGTTTTTGTAGACCCTTAGAATCTTAAGATTGAGGGCTTTCATAGTTCTCAACCTGACTTCATTCTAATGGCTTTAACATTCTAGCGAGGAAGTTTTTTTTTTCTCCGTACTTTAGTGTGGGTTAAATGTTATGTCGTAAATTGTCGACAATGGTGATTTACACTAGGTTTAACACCATTTTAGATTGATATGTAGACTTATGTTGAAAAAAGACTAGATTCTGAAGTAGATGCTAGTTCTAGGTGTTATCCTCTGATTTTAGGCCCTAAAAGGACCTCAAACACCTAGACACTAGTGCCCAAGCACTAGTGTCCTTGATATTTGCAAAAATAAAAGTTTGAGTGGCCTTGGATGTCAACCTTGTTACTTTGGGTGTTACACTTTGTCAACTTTTCTTGAAAGGTTTTCCTAAAAGTGAATTGAAAAGATATATAAACAAGTTTATCTCTCTCATTTGAATGATTAGAAAAAAGGTTAAGCAACATTAGGACTTCAAATGATATTCAAGTGATCAAATCTTTATTGTGAATGTTATGCATATTTATGTGATTCTCTCTATTGTAGATTTATAACATTATTACAGGTTCTAAGGGAAGCTTCTTCCTTCATCTTCATCCTTGTGGCGATCTTGACTCATCCTACTAGGTTTGTGTTGTGGTAAAGGTATTGTATTACAACATTCATTTATTATTGATTTTGCCTCTATCTTGTAAGGACATGCGCTCTCTCATCATCATCTTGGTTTTTGTGGAGGTGGGAACACTATTCATGGGGTTTTACTAAGGTAAGCCCCTAAAATGGCCCAAACCATTTTCCCTCTTGTGTTTGTGTAGATTACGGAAGATTAGAGACAAGTACAACAAATCAGAAAGCAGATTGATGAATACAAACCCTGACTCTTAGAAACCACCTTCAAAGGGCCTAAAACCCTAGGACACATGTGCCTGGGTGAAATAGTCCTCTTAGATCTGCCTTGATTTCTACCAGTGACCTCTAATAGCTCTGCACTACTTATTCCATCGCCTATTTTCTGGGTTTTAGTTTTGACAGGTATGTGATTTCTGTTTTGGGATATTTCATTGTAGAAACCCTAGATCTAGTTTATTTCATCTTAATCTTTCTGATTACAACAAAGGAACATAACCCTTGTAGTTTGACTCTCCTTTCAAGACTGTAGTCAAGCTTAGTTTGTGTTTTAATGTTTGACCTCAAGGATTGACTTAGTTAACACATGATTAAGTAGGTCTTTCTTTCCCATCAAACAGGCCAATCCACCATAATTCTTTTCTTTTATTAGGTTCTCCCTCATTGACCCTTGAGGTATGCATAGTTGTTGTCTTTTGAATAAGAGTCCATCTTGTATAAAGTAATCCACCCATGGTGTCCTATCCATACTAGTAGGCACCATACATCTTATCAATGCATCCTTGAAGTCTGAATCATCCTTATATAACTCCTTCATGACATCAAACCCAACTAATTTATCTCTCATTTCAGTCAATAATGCTGCTCTTCTATTCAAAGCATCTTCTACTTTGTCTGCACTCCCACTCTAATGCTTGAGAATAAAATTATACCCTTGTAGGAATTCCACCCATTTCATATGGCTATGGTTAAGCTTGGTTTGGGTGAACTAATAAATTGTAAAGCATGATGATCCTTGTAAAGCACAAACTCCTTAGGAAGTAGATAATGCCACCACTTCTTCAAGGCCTGGACTATGGCATAGAAATTTTGATCATAAATAGAATACCTCTTCTTGGAATCATTAATCTTTTCATTAAAATAGGCTATGGGTTTTCCCTCTTGGCTAAGAATTGCTCCTATGGTTGTCCCACTAGTGTCACAATCCACTTGAAACACTTTTATAAAATCAGCTAATGTTGACATTGATTCTTTGGTGACCTTCTTTAAGCAATCAAAACTCTTATCTACTTCTACTATCCACTTAAACTCCTTTCTATCCCTCCTTATAGTTTTAGTGATGGGTGCACATACCTTGCTATAATTTTGAATAAACCTATGGTAGAAGCTAGCTAGACCATGGTAACTTCAAACCTCAAAACAACTCCTAGGCATAGGATATTCTATTATTGCACGCACCTTCTTCAAATCCATTTACAACCCCTTAGGCGAGATGACATACCCCAAATAGACCAATTTCTCCTTCATAAAATTGTATTTCCTTAAGTTAACCAATAATTTCTCCTCCTTGATCCTTTGAAATCTACCTACCCAATATGTAATAAATGTTCTTTCCTGCTATCACTAAAAATTAGAATATCATCAAGGTAAACAATTATAAATTTTCCCAAAAATGGTCTCAACACTTCATTCATCAACTACATAAATGTGCTAGGTGCATTTGTCAATCTAAAAGGCATTACTAACCACTCATACAACCCCTCCTTGGTCTTAAAAGTGGTCTTCCTCTCATCACCCTCTCTTATCCTAATTTGGTGATATCCACTTTTTAAATTAACCTTGCTAAAATGTTTATCCTTTCGCAAGTAGTCCATGAGATCATCTATTATAGGTAAAAGGAATTAATACCTAATAATTATTTTATTTATGGCTCTTGAGTCTTTGCACATCCTCCATTCACCTTCCTTTTTCAATGCTAACATAGCCGATATTGGGCATGGGCTAAGGCTTTCTCTAGTTAATCCTCTTTCCAATAGCTCCTGCACTTGATTGTTCACCTCTTCATTTTCTATAGGTTTCAATCTATAAGCAGCCTTGTTGGGTAAACTTGCTTTATGGAATCAAATCAATATGATGGCTAATACTCCTCATAGGTGGTAGTCCATTTTGGAAACTCCTTGGACACAATTTCATCAAATTCTTCTAGCAAATCCTTTACTTTCAAAGGCATATCACTATTATTAGCAATGGTCCCTACCTGTAGCACCTTAGAAACTAATGGGAAACATATATTTTCATGCTTAAACTCCTTAAAAAGTTGTTTTCCTGTCACTAGCAATGTCTTTGGATTAGTTTCCACCACTTCTTCCCTAGTTATCAATGATGTAAGGGTATGCCTTTGACCAATTTTCTCCAAAGTGTAAGTTTTTTCTCTCCCATTATGGATTGCCTTCCTATCAAATTGCCATGTTCTTCCTAAGAGAAAATGGCATACATCTATAGGTATGATATCGCACCACACCTCATCTTCATAAGTGCCTATTCAAGCATTTACTATGCATTTTTGGTCAACCAAGATTTGGTGCCCTTTTTATAGCTACAACACCTTGTAGGGAGTAGGGTGAATTATCCTTTTACCCCAACTTGTGTACCATTTAATTTGAGACTAAATTGTTAGTACCCCCACTATCTATTATAACCTTGCAGCATTTTCCACCTACTCTACACACTGGCTAGCTTAAATAATATCATTTTCATTATAAGTGCTCCTTTTTTAGTTTCATCTAGTAGACTAATGGATCCTATAGATTCTACATCCCCTTTAACTATGTGTGCACTTTCAACCTTTGTTCTCCTTGATCCATTTGGTATGCATTGTGAGCATTCATAAAACTATGTCTTGAATGTCCACATGTGAAATAGGTACCTTCAAAACCTCTGTCTTTGCCTTTCCAAATCCACCTCTACCTCTCATAGGGTATGGTATTCCTCTAGTTTCATTATTACCCCTTTTACTATTTGAAGGGTTGGCCTCTTTGTCATGGTTGTATCGTCTTTGTTGCTATCCTCTACCTCTACTAAATCCACATCTACCTCTGGTTTCTCCTTTGCCTTTAGAGCATACTAATATGCCTCTTCCATAGTTCATAGCCTCACCATGCTCAACTTTTCTTGAATATTCACCCTTAATCCATTAACATATCGAGCCACCTTTTCGTGGTCTAATTCATTATGCCCTAATTTGATTGAAATTTTGTAAAACTCCTCTGTATAGGTCTTCACACTTAACTCTTTTGATCATAAATTCTACATTTTCTTGAGCAAGTGAAGTTGATAGTCACTAGCTACAAACTTGGCATTCATCTTGCTCACCATTTGATCCCATCAAGTGATCTTATCCCTTCCATTTCTCCTCTCATCCTACACCTCCTTCCACCAAAGTGTTGCATGACCTTTTAGTTTTGTTTGGGCATCCTTCACTCTTCTAGGGTCCTCCACTTCATCATATTCAAAGTATTCTTCCATTTCTATCAACCAATGTATTAATTCATCTAATTCAAAACTCCTTGAGAAGCTTGGTAGATCCATCCTCATTCCTTTCACAATGTTGGAGAAAGCTCTTATCAACCTTCTTTCTTCTGCATCCATATTTGCATCTACATTCTCACCCTTCTATCCTACCATATCTAATCCTTCTTCACTATCATTGCCAGCATCTTCATGTACTTTACCTCTTCTCCTATCACTTTCTATTACATCTATCCTTTCTTGCACTCCCCTTAGGGCCTCCACTACCTCATCTATCCTTCCTACAGTAGCTACTATTGTAGCAACCTCTACCATTCTTCTCCTTGGTGGCATCTTGCTGCCCTAAATCTCTTGAATACTTTTTATTACTGTAGTTCTCCTAGCTACAATATTCCTCACTATAGGGACACAAACCCACAATCACTTCTTGTATGGATTCTTTCAACCCTAAACCAAATCTACTACCTTCCTTCCTTGAGTTGTAATTGTGCTCTGATACCACATTGATGGAACTACCCCAACTTGTGGTGCAAAAATCAAACCAATCCCAGACTAGCAAGTGAAGGGGTAGGTTGTGTTTCTATAAGAAACTCACACAACGTTTAAAAAGGTCTAAAATCTCTTATATGGAGTGGAATTCTTTGTTGCCAATTCAAAAATCCAATGTTTCTTTTAAAGAAATAGACATACATGCATATGGCAACACAAAACTAACCACAAATGAACTAGGAGTACACACAAAAGATAACCCAATGTGGAGGTAGGCAAAAACCACATAAATTTAACCCACTAGAATGAAAATTACACACATATCTAGGAAAAATTAGTTTTAAAATGGATTATTTAATTTTATTAATTAAGGATCAAATGTTATTTACATACATTCTAGATCCCTTGCTTCACAAAGTTGGGAAGAAGATTTAAACTCCCTTATTAAATTCTTATGCCAAAAAACCTGTTTTAAAACATGTCTCCTCTATTTTCTTCCTTACTGCTCATCCTATAACTCGTGCCTCTATTCTTCCCTATTTTTCTCTTCTCTACCTATGGTTACCTTTTTCTTGGTTGTTGCTCTCTCTCTCTCTCTCTCAGATCTACTGGTATGAGCACCCAAAATACCATCATAAATGTCCAACGAATCTATTTCAGTTCAAAATTCCTACTTAGATCTCTCTCTCTCTACCATTTTTCCATGTCATTGTTCCTTAAATGCATTAGGGAGTAGGATGATTTCACATCAAATGGTTAGAAAAAGAAATAAAATTTAAATTTTAAACAAAACTTTAGAAAAACATGGCGAGGGAAAAGAATGACATTGTCACAAGTGTCACAATGCCCCTACATCAAAATTCCACCATGTTAGGCACTCAGTTGAGTTGTGCTTCTTAGAGTTAACACAATTATATATTTCTTGATATATAATGGTTTATTTGGTATTGGTACATTCTAAGGATGCGATCAACTAAATGCTTTAGAGCTAGAAATGATGAAGATTTCATGCATTATTGATATTTCTAGGGTTTATATTGCATCATATTATTTAATTTTATATGTATTGCTTGTCAACGTATGCCAATTGATATCAATCAATATCAGTTGATATACACTAGCAATCAATACATATAATTTATTTAATATGTATTGATTTTTGGTGTACATATCAATTGATATTTCTAGATAACTTCTATTCTATCATATTATTTAATTTTATATCTATATCAATTGTTGGTGATATATCAATTGATACTGATCGATATATAAATTGATATATTGATAAATATAAATTGATATTTCTAGGGTCTCTAAATTATAGATCACCAGCCCATAGAATGAGGAAGAGTGCTCTGTAGACTACTCGAGGGTTTCCACCCTCCAAGGGCTTTCAGTAGAGCACTCTTTCTGTTTGGAATTAGTCTTCATTTACTTCCTTGGCTGCATGTATTCATTGAATTAATGTTGGAATTCTATTTGCCTTGTGTTCTCACTTCAAGTTTGGTGTGTGCCTTTGAGAAAAGTTTTAGATAATCTGTATGATTTGTATTTTGAATTTGAATATTTTTTCCCATAGAAGGTTTTGGGTGGTCTTTTTTTGAGAATAGGGGGTTAGGCTTTCATGCTCATAGGCCCTAGGCTAACCGGTACTCCTCTGGCCGAGGCATTTATTCCTCGACTGTGAAACGTAATGGTTGAGGGGAAAGGAATTGACTCTGCAGCAGAAGAAATTAATAATGATGCAGAGGGTGTTCAGAAAACATATCGGGAGGTGCTCGATGTGTAGGTGTTGGCAAGAGACACTACTTTGATGAATGATTGAATGTTGTCATTGATGGCAACAAAGAAAGGAGATTCCACCGACATGGCAAAGATACTTTACTCCAGAAGGATAAACGGCTAAGTATGAGCAATATACATTACATAGTGTAAATGACAGTGTTTGTGTCAGTACGCCTCTGCATTTGAAGATAATTATATGTGGTTTAGGTATGTTATTCAAAGATACTTGGTGATTATTTGCTCCAGTATTCAAGCCTTGAATTCCTCCTAAAGTCATATTTCAAAATATCTAAGTCCGGGTGAACAGGGTTAAGTCAGGAACAATGTACAGTGCCAGAGTAAAAGGGTCCGCATTCCTCCACTGTTGCATATTTTGTCCTACAATTTTGAAGGTATAATAAGAAGTCTAAAATGAATGTTGGTTATGAATCTTTGAGTCTCATATGATCTGTAGTGAGAGTTATGATGTGACAGATGAATTGGTCAAGTGTGTTCTTAAGAGACAAGCTAACAAACATGTTAGATCTTTGTGCAGATAAGATATATTGTTTGAACAATCAATCTAAGTTGTTGAATGATTGGTGCTAACCTACATGAAGACTATTGAATGATTGTTTGAGTCTGCATTGTAGATGGTGCACAAGCTCAAGCCGACAATATATAACATTTGTATACATGGATCATGTTTGGCTTGTCGACTTAATTATGAGATAAGTCTTGTAGAGGATATATATACTCGATGGATTTTGGTGTTGAAGGTGTGGTAGAAGATGTAGAGTGTATGAACTAAATGTGTGTGTAATCCAAAGGAGAGTTGTGACCAGAAAAAGATAGTAAGGGTAGAAGAGCAAAGTTTATGTCAAGCAAAGCAGAAATAGAGTAGACATTATCAAGACATTTGAGTCTATATACTGAGCTGATAATGGAACTGTACCTCGGCATTTTGTAGATGCATTTGTAGTAGTCATCCCTAGTAGTGAGCCAATCCTTCTTCTATCTTATTTTCTATTTTTGGTAGTGAACCTATTGCAGTGAGGACTTCTTGGATAGTGAGTCCAAGGGCAGTGAGCCTTCATGTAATTTAGTATTGTCATCATAATATATTGTGAGCTAACACTCACCGTGGTTTTTCCCTTTTTAGGTTTTCCACGTAAAAATCTTGGTGTCTATGTGTTATGAATTTGTGGCTACTCTTCTCATGTTTACTTTACTTTCATGTTATTGAATTTGGTAATTGGACAAGTAAATGTGTAAATGAAAATGTTTTAAGAATACTGATTCACCCCCTCTTACTATTCTCTGCACTCAACAATTGGTATCAGAGTAGGGTTCCTTGGAAGAAGCCTAACAGCTTGAGGAAGATCTAAGAGAGTTCACTCATGGCAACCAGAAGATTTAGAAATTTCTCATTTGAGAACAATGTTGAATTGAAAGCAGCTCATATTGATCTTGAAAAATCTGAAGCAAAAATAGGGATTTGAAGGATAATATTCAAGAAGATGATGAATGCATTCTAAAGCTAAAAGAACAGGTCAAAAAGTTCAAAGAAAAATACAAAGAGGTTAGTGAACAATTGATATCAGCATATGAAACCCTAGATGACTTGAAAGTGGAAGTTGTATAAAGAGCTAAAGCAAAAGAAGAACTAAATATGCTGGTAAAAAGCTAATTAGAAGAATGTGATAAACTTGAAAAAGAAGTTGTAAGCCTAAAATTAGATTTGGAGAAAGCTAAGAGTTATGAAGAAAAGTTCAAGATAAGTTTTGCAAAACTTGATGAAATGATTGCTAGTCAAAAGAGTTTCGATGACAAGGCTTGGGATTTGAGAAAGGAGAAAGTTTAAAATCAGGTCAAGCAAACACTGTGTTGAAGCAAAATAAAGGCAACCAATTTAGGAATCAAAGAAGACCTAGAAAGCCTCCGGTCAGGAAACCAAATGCTAAAAGGTACCCATCTTTCAATGGCCATTGTTTTAATTGCAATAAGTTTGGCCATAAGGCTACTTAGTGTAGGAGAATAATAAATCAGAATGTTCCATCATTCTCTAGTCAATGTTTCAATTGCAAGAAAATTGGTCATAGATCAAATGAATGCAGAAGTTTGGTAAGGAATGGTTTTTACAATGCAAGGAATACTCAATCATTCAATGGAAAGTGTTTTGCATGCAATAGATTTGGGCATATGGAAAATCAATGTAGAACAAGAATGAATCCAATTAATAGAAGGAATTAGAGACAGAGGAATGTGGTTTTCTACAATTGCAATAAGTTTGGATATGTTGCAAGATTCTGCAGATGCAAGAATGAGAAAAGAGACTATTTTGCAGAGAAGAGGAAAACATAGCAGAGAGAAGATAAAGACAAGAACAAAATTGATTTAGTGGAAACCAAGAAGGAAATGAGCAAGGTCTAGGTTAAGAAGGATATAAATGAGGTCAGGAATGAATCAACATCAGTTTCTGGTGTAGATGCTTCCTCAGGGAAGTAGATGGTGAGCTCTGGCTCAGGGGGAGCTGCAATAAAAATCTTAATCGCCTAGTCAGATTGTTAGTGCTGGGATTCAACACGAAGATATGTTGAAAAGATGCATATGGCAGATCCTTTGAAAAAAATCTAGTTAAAAAGGTTCAAGTGTGGAGCATTGCGGAGCAATCCTAATAGACTGTATTCTACAGAAATGTGTTTGATAGCTTTTTCAATCGGCACATTTATGGCGATTAGGTCAAGACAGATAAAGAATTGAAAAGAGGTTCATTCGATGGAAAATTCATTCTGCATTCAAACTTTCAAGTGTCTAAGGTGATCTGAAGCAAAATTCCAAGCGACTCAGTGATTTCCAAAGCAAATCAAGACAAGATGAGGGAAAACCCAAATTCGATGAAAAGGGGTATTCTTCATATTTGAAACCCTACTGTGATTTTATTTGATTCTTTGCAAAAGATGGAAACTCCACATGTGATTGATATAGCTGAAAGAACATGGCTAAAATTCAAGAAGCATCCATTCAAATCAATAGAGGTTGATCCAATTGGTGCATTTTTAGAGATTCTATTTGGTGTGATGCATGTGGAAGATGTTAGGGATTATATTCATGTTGACCTAGAGGAACACAGAGGTAGTCAACTCATAGACCTATATCTAAAACATCTAAGTGGTGATACATTTAACCTAAAAGAAGAATACAAGGCTTTGGAGGAGAAGAAACTCATTCAGTATATAGATTTTCTAGTTTTTGCAGAAGATGAATGGGTTCAGTATGTCTTAAGACAAATTCATGATGAGTTTATGTGGCTCAACTCTACATTCAAAATTACCAAAGATGCCATAAGGGTTGTCATAGGACTAAACTCTACCAATACATTGCCTATATTGAAGGCTATGAAAAATGATACAATGATGAAAGCCACCGGAGCCAAGTTTGATAAAAGGGCATTTACAATCAGTGATATTGAAGATCATGCAGTTAGATTTGCACCCATGGTAATTGGCTATAAGGTCTACTTCACAAATTAGGATAACTCTGTCTCTAGTACTAACATATATACTGCCTATCAAATGGTTAAGAAAAATGTAGAGTATGACCTGTGTGAACTGCTCCGACAACAATTAATGGAGAACCTAAAGAAGATAAAAGAAACCAAATATCCCTTTAAGTTCGGTACATTGATTTTGTGCTTATTTTTCTACTTTATGCAAGAGTTACTAGGCATGAAAAATCTACTTTGGACACAAAGACAAACCTATTGTAGTATATATTAGAAACCATTTGAGAAGCATAGGAAATATTGAGGCACAAAACTCAGCCCTATGGGGCTATTTCAAAAAATTTCAAAGGTTAATGCAATCTAGGGAAAGGATCCCCAAATCAATTGTTGATAAATACAAGGACACCATTGTTGCAAGTATGGGCCTAAACAGTGTTGTCATTGATGTCAACATACTCATGTTGCATTGATGTCAAGGATTGGATGAGTTGTGTGCTGAGGATATTGAGAAAATTAGTCCTATCAGAAATAGAGAAGAACAGTGAAGACAGTGAAGCTCTATGAAGTGAAGATTCCAGCTAAGATGAAGATCAGAGGATGCACATCAAAAGGTTTGTAGATATGTGTCTAAAGGTGATTCAATAAATATTTGAGAGGTCCGCATGAAGATTTGAAGAAGTTATGACCATATGAGTAAAACCGGTTCTAGCAGATGTTCAGAGGTGACAGAGTGACACAAATAGGTCCGGTGAGATCCAGAAATGCAATATCTTGTTTTGCGGATTTGGTGGAGTGTTTAGGAAGTCAATGTGAATTGACAACTCAATTAGTTCATGGTCTGGAGGTTTGCAAGCATTTATTCCAATATGACACTGATGATAGACTGTGTTCTTGAGGTTCTGAATGAAGTAGAGAATGATTTCAGTAAGCAGAAGTGGTGTGGATGTTCTTGGTGATTCAGGCAGGCTTGTGGGGGTCTCTAGATTGTGTATACTTTGTGTTGGTGGTCCACATTGAAGATTGAGCTCATAATTGAAGAATTACTTCCGAATGATGATGTTCTTCCTAAACTTGGCTGACCGGATGTTTTACACATCTTGTAGATGATCTTGAAGATATTTTGTGAAGCATTGTGTGTTCCACTAAGAAGATTGAAGTCCCAGATATATGTGGCTAACAATGTGGTGATTCACATGAAGTCTTTTGTAATAAGTCAAGTTGTATTTGTGTATTTGCTCTGTAATAAAATAAAGTATGTATTGTGCTGACTTTGATGATTATCCCAAAGTCAATGTCTTGTATAAATGAGAGTTGTGAAGTCATTTCAAATATTTGAAGTAGAGATGAGAGAGTGGTAGAAAGGAGAAGAGTGAAAAGCGGAGCAGAAGTATTGATCTTAAATGGAACTAACTCAAGCATGGTGGAGATGCTAATCTTCAGTTCAAGTATGTAATATTTATTATTCTGTAGACAATGTGTCCCTTGTAGGTAATGAGCCTCTTGTGAGCAGTGTGCTTGGGCAGTGAGCCCTAATTGGCATGTGCCATTTTGTTCCTCTTATTCTTTTAACATAGAATACAATCTTGGGTTAGTCACCCTGTGGTTTGTCCCTTAACCAGGTTTTCCACATTAAAAACTTGGTGTCATATGTGTTAATGTGTTTCTACTCTTGAATTATTGCATTGTGTTTCCATGATAGATTTATTATTATGCTGCTAAATTACAAGAAGGATTTAAGTGGTTAATGAAAAGAAAGTTTTGGGACAACTGATTCACCCCCCCTCTTAGTTGTCTATCTTGAAACTAACAATTGGTATCAGAGCTAAGTTCCTCTAAAAGAGCTTAGCTGCTTGAGGAGATCCAGGATGTCTTCCTACAAGAAGGATAGTCTGAGGTTTGATGGAACCAATTACACGCTTTGGAAAAGCTGCATGGAATGTCACTTGCAATGTATGGGAATGCAATATTGGACCATAACTTCAAAGAAGTATGTTCCTCCAAAGAATGGTCTGACAATTGTAGATGAAATCAAAGATGCTGAAGACAATCTTTGGGCTAAAGAAGCTTTATTAAGTGCCTTATCTGATTCAAAGCTGAAAAATTTTATAGATTTAAAATCTGCATATGAGATTTGGGGAAAATTGGAACTTCTGCATGAAGGAGACAAATATGTTAAATGTGCCAAGCTACAGAGTTTGAAAGGAAAATTTGAAAACCTGAAGATTAATGAAGATGAGAATATCACTACATTTATGCCTAAAGTAAATGAGCTTGTTTGCGGCATTAGGTGTGCTGGTGGAATCTTGGATGAAGATGAAATTGTTGCCAAAGTTCTCAGATCCCTACCTCCTGCTTACAAACACAAGGTTGTTGCCATTGAAGAATTCAGATCTTTTTCAAATATTACAAGAGATCAATTGGTTAGAAAATTAGCTACATTTGAATTGGCCGAGTTTGGAGAGGCACCCCCCAAGACTGAATCTGCATTCCAAGCTAGTACCTCTGTAAAAGGAAAACAAAGGTATGATCCAGGAGAGAACTCCTCAAAGAAACTATCACAGTATGAAAAAGCAAGAAAAGATCTAGAAGAAGATGAAGCAGAAGCTACTCAACTTGAAGCCCTTATTGCAAAAAGACCGCCAAGAGGATCTGGTAAGTATGAAGGAAAATTACCTTTCAAATGTTTCAACTACAACAAGATTGGTCATTTTGCCTCAAGGTGTCCGGAAAGATTTTCAAGGGCAAATCCAAATAGATCAAGATTCCAAAAGAAATGTTACTATGTCATGAAGATGATGATGATGAAGGAGTAACAGATGATGAATCAGAGACAGGAAACAAATCTAGAAGTGATTGGGTGTTTATTGCCATCAAGGAAGAAGATCCAATGCCCTCTGAATTTGTCAATCATAAAATGATAAAAAGAGCTTTGGCTGCTCAAGTTGAAGAAAAGGATGATTGGGTCATTGACAGTGGATGCTCCCACCATATGACTGGTGACAAAAATAAGTTCATAGATTTGGAAAGATATGAAGAAGGAGTTGTAAATTTTGGTGATAATTCTATTGGCAGAATTAGAGGTAGAGGAACTATTTCTTTTGATGGAAAGAACAAAACCAGTGATGTACTATATGTTGAAGGTCTAAAGCACAATCTTCTCAGTATTGGATAGTTGGTGGACAAAGGCTATGATCTCTGATTCAAAAATGGAAAATGTAAGATCTTTGAAGGTTCTGGAACAGAGATTGCATCTGGTACTCAAACAAAAGGTAACATCTTCCACTTGGTTGGTACTGACAAAAGTTGTTTATTTGTCCAGATTGATCAGAGTTGGTTGTGGCATAGGAGAATGTGTCATGTGAATTTTGATAATATCATCAAGATAAGCAACACTTAGGCTATAAGAGATCTTCCTAGACTGGTGAAACCTACTAATAGTTTTTACAAAGAATGTCAGTTGGGTAAGCTGAGTAGAGTCACATTCAAAAGTAAGGAACAATCTTCTACCAGATTGTTGGACTTAGTACATACTGATCTATGTGGACCGACAAGAATCAGGAGCTTGCAAGGTGATAGATATTTCATGTTACTAATTGATGATCATTCCCGGATGATGTGGGTGACTTTTCTAAAAGAGAAATCTGAAGCTCTTAAGAAATTCAAAATATTCAAGGCTATGGTAGAGAATGAAACTGGATTAAACATAAAATGTCTCAGGTTTGATAGAGGTGGAGAATTCACATCCGAAGAGTTCATAGAATTCTGTGAGAACATGGGATAAAAAGACAACTATCTGCTCCAAGGACTCCATAGCAGAATGGAGTAGTGGAGAGAAAGAACTGGACCATCCAAGAAGCATCTAAAACCATGATGATGGAAGAAAATGTTCCTCAGATCTACTAGAGAGAAGCTGTAAGCACTGCTGTCTATACTCTTAATCGAGCACAAATCAGAAGCAATATAGGTAAGACCCCCTATGAACTCTGGTTTGGAATCACTCCCACTGTAAAGTATTTCAGAGTCTTTGGTAGTAAATGTTACATTAAAAGAGATGAAGACCTTGCCAAATTTGATGCTATAAGTGATGAAGGAATATTCTTGGGTTATTCTACTCAAAGCAAAGCATACCAATGTTATAACAAGAGATTGAGAAAGATTATAGAAAGTATAAATGTGAAGGTTGATGAAGGCATTGAAAAATGGTCAAGGTTTTATGAATATGAAGAAGATGATTAGAATGATGTTTTGGTCCAAGAAGTCCAAGCCCCTTCTCAAATTCAGATCTAGACTGATCTAGAGATTCCTAAAATATAGGAAGAAGAGATAAGTTTGAATGAACCTATCCAAGAAATAGAAGTGCAAGAAATTCCCAAAACTCCCAGGTATGTAAGACTGAATCATTCTAAGGATTAGATCATAGGTGATAAAAGCAAAGGTGTTCAAACAAGAAGAAAGATTGTTCAAGACTTAGAAAAGTATTATCTGATTTCAAATATTGAACCAAAAACAGTAAGTGGAGCATGCAATGATGAAAGCTGGACTAAAGCAATGAAGGAAGAGTTGATGTAGATTGAGAAAAATCACACATGGGATTTTGTTCCCAGACCTAGAAACAAAAATGTGATTGGAACCAAATGGGTCTTTCGGAATAAACTGAATGAAGATGGTGAAGTAGTCAGAAACAAAGCCAGATTGGTCTGCAAGGGTTATTCCCAAGTAGAAGGAGTTGATTTTGAAGAAACTTTTGCTCTAGTGGCAATAATTGAAGCAGTCAGATTATTTTTTGCCTTTGCTACCTTCAAGGATTTCAAAGTATATCAGATGGATGTCAAGTCTTCCTTCTTGAATGGTGACTTGGAAGAAGAAGTATACATTGAGCAACCAGATGGATTTCAATTGTCTGATCATGGTGATATGGTTTGCAAGTTGAATATGGACTAAAACAAGCCCCAAGAGCCTGGTATGAAAGACTAGATAAGCATCTTTTGAAGATTGGTTTCAACAAAGGTACTGCTAAGAATAACTTGTACTTCAAAATTGATCATGAAAATATCTTGATTGTTGAAGTATTTGTTGATGATATCATTTTTAGAGGAAGAGATAGTATGTGCAAAACTTTTGCAAATCAAATGAAAAGTGAATTTGAGATGTCCATGTTTGGGGAAATAAATTTCTTCTTGGGTCTACAAATCACTCAAACAAAGAAAGGAATCTTCATTTCACAGACCAAATGTGTGAAATAATTATTGAAGAAATTTGGGATGGAAGACTCAAAACCAATGAATACTCCCATGGCAACTAGATGTAAACTGAGCAAAGATGATGACTCTCCTAAGGCTGATTAGAAAAAGTACAAGTCAATGATTGGAGGACTATTGTATCTTACTCAAACTAGACCTGACATTATGAATGTTGTTGGTCTTGTTGCTAGATTCCAAGCTGATCCTAGAGAATCTCATGTCATGGCAATCAAGAGGATTCTCAAATATCTAAAAGGAACAGTTGAGTATGGTTTATGGTATCCTAGAGATCATGATTTCTCTCTTCATGCATGTATAGATGTAGATTGGGCAGGAGATGTGGATGACCGAAAGAGTACCAGTGGTGGAGCATTCTTTTTAGGGAAAAGATTGGTTTCTTGGCTGAGCAAGAAACAAGAGACAATATCTCTGTCCATTACAGAAGCTGAATATATTGTAGCAGCAGGTAGTTGCACTCAAGTATTGTGGATGAAGCAAATGCTAAGAGACATCATAGTGGAGTATGAGGAACCTATCACAATCTTCTGTGATAATTCAAGTGTAATAAATATATCAAAAAATCTGGTGTTGCATTCAAAGAAAAAACATATATCCATCAAGTTTCACTTTTTGAGAGAGCAAGTGAACAAGAATGAGGTCAGATTGGAGTTTGTGCCCTCCAAGGATCAGATTGTAGACATTTTTACTAAACCTCTACCTAAGGACTCTTTTGAGTATCTTAGGGAGAAGTTAGGGGTTATTACCCCTCCGGTTTTGAATTAAGGTGCACTGATGTGCATCAATTTGATGGATCTCACAGTCATATCTTGTGGTCTAGATTGATAATAGGAAGCTGCTACTCAGGGGGAGTAGTCTGTATGATTCCAAGTGATGCAAGTATGTGCCCTTTTCCATTGATGTCAAAGGGGGAGAGAAGACATGTGAAAAACAAAAAGTGGTTGCTAATCAAAGGGGGAGTAGTAAAGGAAGAGAAGACATGTGAATGGTTGTTGTTGATAGGGGGAGTTATGTCAGTCAACGAGGAGAAGTACTTGTCTTGATGGTTAAAACAATTTTTCACATCATATGTTGCCATCAATGACAAAGGGGGAGATTGTTGCAAGTATGGGCCTAACCGGTGTTGTCATTGATGTCAACATACTCGTATTGCATTGATGTCAAGGATTGGATGAGTTGTGTGCTGAGGACATTGAGAAAATTAGTCCTATCAGAAATAGAGAAGAACAGTGAAGACAGTGAAGCTCTATGAAGTGAAGATCCCAGCTAAGATGCGCATCAAAGGGTTTGTAGATATGTGTCTAAAGGTGATTTAGTAAAGATTTGAGAGGTTCACATGAAGATTTGAAGAAGTTATGGCCATATGAGTAAAACTAGTTCTGGTAGATGTTCAGAGGTGACAGAGTGACACAAATAGGTCTGGTGAGATCCAGAAATACAATATCTTGTTCTGTAGATTTGGTGGAGTGTTTAGGAAGTCAATGTGAATTGACAACTCAATTGGTTTGTGGTCTGGAGGTCTACAAGCATTTATTCCAATATGACAGTGATGATAGACTGTGTTCTTGAGGTTCCAGATGAAGAAGATAATGATTTTAGTAAGCAGAATTGGTGTGGATATTCTTGGTGATTTAGGCAAGCTTGTGGGGGTCTCTAGATTGTGTCTAGTTTGTGTTGCTGGTCTACATTGAAGATTGAGCTCGTAATTGAAGAATTACTTCCAGATGATGATGTTCTTCCTAAACTTGGCCGACCGGATGTTTTACACATCTTGTGGATGATCTTGAAGATATTTTGCGAAGCATGGTGTGTTCCTCTAAGAAGATTGAAGTCCCAGATATATGTGGCCGATAGTGTGGTGATTCGCATGAAGTCTTTTGTAATAAGTCAAGTTGTATTGTGTATTTTCTCTGTAATAAAATAAAGTATGTATTGTGCCAACTTTGATGATTATCCCAAAGTCAATGTCTTGTATAAATGAGAGTTGTGAAGTCATTTCAAAGATTTGAAGCAGAGATGAGAGAGTGGTAGAAAGGAGAAGAGTGAAAAGCAGAGCAGAAGTATTGAGCTTAAATGGAACTAACTCAAGCATGGTGAAGATGCTAATCTTTAGTTCAAGTATGTAATATTTATTATTCTATAGAGAGTGTGTCTCTTGTAGGTAGTGGGCCTCTTGTGAGCAGTGTGTTCTGGCAGTGAGCCCTAATTGGCATGTCCATTTTGTTCCTCTTATTCGTTTAAGAGAGAATACAATCTTGGGTTAGTCACCTTGTGGTTTTTCCCTTAACCAGGTTTTCCATGTTAAAATCTTGGTTTCATATGTGTTAATGTGTTTTTGCTCTTGAATTATTGCATTGTGTTTCCATGATTGATTTATTATTATGCTACTGAATTACAAGAAGGATTTAAGTGGTTAATGAAAAGAAAGTTTTGGGACAATTGATTCACCCCCTCTCTTAGTTGTTTGTCTTGAAACTAACAACCATATGCTTCATTGTGACAAAAGACCAATGCTTGATGGAGGCCGTTGAGCCTAGAATAATCTGGGTTATGCCAATGGGATATGATGTTGATGGAAGAGTACTAGACAACTATGCCCAACATATGCTAAGCAAACTAAGGGACCCCAAAGAAGAAAGATTTGGGACATATGAGGAACTAAAAAATACATGTTGAGGTGAGAAAACTTGAAATTTCAAAGAAGGCCGAGAAGATAGGCAAAGATAATGCCCTGAAAAGGGGTTTCACCAAAGCACAAATCAAAGAGACAAGAGAAAAGGCACAAGCAGAGAGAGAAGAAAAAGATAGGAAGGAAAGTGAACCAGTTAAGGCTCCAGAAGAGCCTAAGAGGCAACCAGAGAACCCAATAGTAACAAAAAGAAAAACTAGAGGTTCTACTTCTGTAGGAACTGCATCTATGTCCTTCGGTCCCACATCCTTTGCAAGTGTGAAAGCCCATGCAACAAGCCACAAGAGATAGAAAACCAAAGGTCGTAGAATGTATGTCAGTATAGGAGCAGATGAGGAAGAGATAGAGTTAGATGAAGAAGTGAAGAAAATGAAAAGTGAGGCCACCAAAGCCTTAAGGAGTAGCTAGAAGAAAACATCTGGTAAGGGAAAAGTTGAGAATAGGCCAAGGTAAGATAAGTCTCAGATAGGAGAAGCCACCATAAGCCTTGAAGACGTCCTAAAAGCCATAATAGTTGATGGAAACTTGAAACCCATATCTCAACTATATGATGAGTATGATGATCTTGACAAAAGAATTATTGAGACTGATGTCGTTAGATAGTTGGACATCTACAACAAAGCCCTTATTGAGATTATTACTAATCTCCTAAATAGCTTGGGCAGTATAATGATTACAAGAAAGGAAGTTGCTATGGCTAAGGATGTTGAGCTCAGAGAGTATACACTGATAAAGTTATGTCCGAAGATCACACTGGAAGATAGAGCAAAAGTATCCAAAGTACTGCAAAAGGAATTCAGAACAAAGAAAAGGATGAACACTCTCATGACAAATGACATTGAGAAAGTAGTAAAGGATACAGAGGAAATCACCTTGAGAGTGTTAAGGGATCATCATCTCCCAACTATATATGATAAAGCAGAAACAAATATTGGGGTTGGCACATCTATTCCTAAGGAGAACATGGATCAAGGATTGGATAGAAGTGATGAAGAGATGAAAGAGAAGATTATCCAGTCCCTGCTACTAATAATGTAGTTAAGGATCAATCCAAACCAAGCATTCCTCTGAAACAACAGACTGATGATCAAATAGACAAAGAAAAGTGTGAGGAACAAAACAAAGACAATGATCTAAAATAGGAACAAGCTAAAGAAAACTCTTCTCTAGAATAAAATAATGATGCTAATGAGGTCATGGATTTAGATCCTTCGGAACTAAACCAAGAAGAAGAAGTCTCCGATATAGCAAGAGACAATGTGGAGTCTATCAAGGAATTCTTGGAGAGAAAAAAAAGTCTTGGATGAGACTAAGTTTTTGTAGGGACCAATAAACCTAGACTCAATGTCTTCGACACAAAAATTTAAATTGGTATTAGTTGTGCAAGCAAAGGTACAAGAAGAAATTTCAAAGTCACACATACAGGACAGTGAACTGATTGGTGAGGCATCCAACATTTTAGAGAAGCTGTTGCCATCATATCAAAAGGACACTTCAATGTCTTCAATAAATCAACTCTAGGGACTTATAAACTCTTCACAGAGAAGTTAGGAGAAAAGATCAAGGATCTGGAACTACAGTTGACAAATATCTCTAAGTCATTTGACCTAGCAGTTGAGTCAACAAATTGCAAGAAGATGCAAGTTATCAAAATTCACAATGAGTTAAGTGATTTAATGACTAAAAGAGACCAAATGAAAAATAGAATGTGTCAATTAAGAGGATTGATAAGTCCCCAAATAGATTCAATGAATAATCTTGTAGAATAAGCCTTGAAAGCAAAAGCATTAATTGATACACCTTCAAATGTGCAAAAAGTAGAAAAATTAGTTTTTCTTGTAAAGGTTATAGTCAAATTTTAGAAAGAGCTAAGAAACGATGGGATGAAGAGATTACACAATTAAAGATTGTGTACAAGGATATTCTTTCACCTTCAACTAATTAAGTTAAAGATTTTATGTGTACATATGCGGCAGAGTATGACAGTTTTTACAGTTTTGACATAATTTTGACTCTTGTACATACACCTTTGCCATTGATGTCAAAGGGGGAGAAGAAGACTAGTGAAAAATGGGCAAACACCCGAGGGGGAGTGAAAGAACAAAGTGTATATAGAAAGGGGGAGCAGATACACATTTTTCACTAAGTGTTGCCATCGATGTCAAAGGGGGAGATTGTTGGCAAGAGACACTGCTCTGATGAATGATTGAATGCTATCATTGATGGAAACAAAGAAAGGAGATTCCACCGGCATGGCAAAGAGACTTTACTCTGGAAGGATAAATGGCTAAGTATGAGCAGTATACATTACATAGTGTAAATGACAGTGTTTGTGTCAGTACACCTCTGTAGTTAAAGATAATTATATGCAGTTCAGGTATGTTATTCATAGATACTTGGTGATCATTTGCTCCAATATTCAAGTCTTGACTTCCTTCGGAAGTCATATTGCAAAATATCTAAGTCTGGGTGAACAGGGTTAAGTCAGGAACAATGTACAGTACCAGATTAATAGGGTCCGCATTCCTCCGTTGTTGCATATTTTGTCCTACGGCTCTAAAGGTATAATAAGAAGTCCAAAATGAATGTCGATTATGAATCTTTAAGTCTCATATAGTCCATAGTGAAAGTTATGATGTGACAAGTGAATTGGTCAACCATGTTCTTAAGAGACAAGCGAACAGACATGTTAGATCTTTATGCGGAGAAGATATATTGTTTGAACAATCAATCTAATTGGTTGAATGATTGGTGCCGACCTACATGAAGACTGTTAAATGATTGTTTGTGTCCACATTGCAGATGGTGCACAAGCTCAAGCCGATAAGATATAACATTTGTATACATGGCTCATGTTTGGCTTACCGACCTAATTATGAGATAAGTCTTGTAGAAGATAAATATACTCGATGGATTTCAGTGTTGAAGGTGTGGTAGAAGATGTAGAGTGTATGAACTAAATGTGTGTGTGATCCAAAGCAGAGTTGTGACCAAAAAAAGATAGTAAGGGCAGAAGACAGGAGTTTATGTAAAGTAGAGCAGAAATAGAGAAGACATTATGAAGACATTTGAGTCTGTATACTAAGCTGATAATGGAACTACACCTCAGCATTCTGTAGATGTATTTGAAGCAGTCATCCCTGGCAGTGAGACAATCCTTCTTCTATCTTCTTTTCTATTTTTCGTAGTGAGCCTATTGCAGTGAGCACTTCTTGGACAGTGATCCCTAAGGCAGTGAGCCTTCATGTAATTTAGTATTGTTATCATAATATATTGCGAGCTAACACTCACTGTGGTTTTTTCCTTTTGGGTTTTCCACATAAAAATCTTGGTGTCTATGTGTTATGAATTTGTGGCTGCTCTTCTCATGTTTACTTTACTTTCATGTTATTGAATTTGGTAATTGGATAAGTAAATATGTAAATGAAAAGGTTTTGAGAATACTGATTCACCCCCCCTTTCAGTATTCTCTGCACTCAACAATTGGTATCAGAGTAGGGTTCCTTGGAAGAAGCCTAACAACTTGAGGAAGATTTGGGAGAGTTCACTCATGGCAACCAGAAGATTTGGAAATTTCTCATATTAGAATAATGTTAAACTAAAAGCAGCTCTTATTGATCTTGAAAAATCTGAAGTAGAAATCAGGGATCTAAAGGATAATATTCAAGAAGCTAATGAATGCATTCTAAATCTAAAAGAACAGGTCAAAAAGTTTAAAGAAAAATACAAAGAGGTTAGTGAACAATTGATATCAGCATATGAAACCCTAGATGACTTGAAAGTGGAAGTTGTAGAAAGAGCTGAAGCAGAAGAAGAACTAAATATGCTGGTAAAAAACAAATTAGAAGAATGTGATAAACTTGAAAAAGAAGTTGTAAGCCTAAAATCAAATTTGGAGAAAGCTAAGAGCTATGAAGAAAAGTTCAAAATAAGTTATGCAAAACTTGATGAAATGATTGCTAATCAAAAGAGTTCCAATGACAAGCAAGACTTGGGATTTGAGAAAGGAGAAAGTTTAAAATTAGCTCAAGCAAACATTGTGTTGAAGAAAAATAAAGGCAACCAGTTTAGGAATCAAAGAAGAAGACCTAGAAAACCTCCAGTCAGATAACCAAATGTTCAAAGGTACCCATCTTTCAATGGCCATTTTTTTAATTACAATAAGTTTAGCCATAAGGTTTCTCAGTGTAGGAGTAGAATAAATCAAAATGTTCCATCTTTCTTTGGTTAATGTTTTAATTGCAAGAAAATTGGTCATAGATCAAATGAATGCAGAAGTTTGGTAAGGAATGGTTTTTACAATGCAAGGAATACTCAATCATTCAATGGAAAGTGTTTTGCATGCAATAGATTTGGGCATATGGAAAATCAATGCATAACAAGAATGAATCCAATCAGTAGAAGGAATCAGGGATAGAGGAATGTGGTTTGCTACAAATGCAATAAGTTCAAACATGTTGCAAGATTCTGCAGATGCAAGAATGAGAAAAGAGACTATTCTATAGAGAAGAGGAAAACAAAGCAAAGAGAAGATAAAGACAAGAACAAGATTGATCCAGTCGAAACCAAGAAGGAAATGAGCAAGGGTTGGATTAAGAAGGATATAGACGAGGTCGGAAATGAAAATGCACTAGTTTTTGGTGCAGATGCTTTCTCAGGGAAGTAGATGGTGAGCTCTGGCTCAGGGGGAGCTATAATGAAAATCTTAATCCCCTAGCTAGATTGTCAGTGCTCGGATCCAGCATGAAGATATGTTGAAAAGATGCATATGATAGATCCTTTGAAAGAAATTCTAGTGAAAAAGGTTCAAGTGCAGAGCAATCCTAATAGACTGTATTCTATAGAAATGTGTTTGACAACTTCTTCAATAGGGGCATTTATGGCAATTAGGTCAAGATAGATAAAGAATTAAAAAGAGGCTCATTCGATGGAAAATTCATTCTACATTCGAAATTTCAAGTGTCTAAGGCAATCTGAAGTGAAATTCCAAGTGACTCAGTGATTTCCAAGCAAATCAAGACAAGATCAGGGAAAACCCTAATTCAGCAAAAAGAGGTATTCTTCATATTTGAAAGCCTACTGTGAATTTATTTGAATCTTTGTAAAGGATGGCAACTCCACATGTGAGTAATATAACCGAAAGAGCACGACTAAAATTCAAGAAGCATCCATTCAAATCAACAGAGGTCGATCCAATTGGTGCATTTTCAGAGATTTTGTTTGGTGTGATGCATGCGGAAGACGTTAGGGCTTAGATTCATGTTGCCCTAGACAAACACACAACTCACAGACCTATATCTAAAACATCTAAGTGGTGATACATTTGACCTAAAAGAAGAATACAAGGGTTTGGAGGAGAAGAAACTCATTAAGTATATAGATTTTCTGGTTTTTGTAGAAGATGAATGGGTTCAGTATGTCTTAATCTAAATTTATGATGAGTTTATGTGGCTCAACTCTACATTCAAGATCACCAAAGATGCCGTGAGGGTCGTCATAGGACTAAAATCTACCGGTACAGTGCTTGTATTGAAGGATGTGAAAAACAATACAATGATGAAAGCCACTAGAGCCAAGTTTGATAAAAGGGCATTGACAATCAGTGATATTGAAGATCATGCAGTTAGATTTGCACCCATGGTAATTCGCTATAAGGTATACTTCACAAACCAGGAGAACTCTGTCTCTAGTACTGCCATATATACTACCTATCAAATGGTTAAGGAAAATGCAGAGTATGACTTGTGTGAGTTGCTCTGATAGCAGTTAATGGAGAACTTGAAGAAGACAAAAGAAACCAAATATCCCTTCAAGTTTGGTATGTTGATTTTGTGCTTATTTTTCTACTTTATGAAAGAGTTACTAGGCATGAAAAATCTACTTTGGATTGGAGACAAACTTGTTGTAGTACAAATTAGAAACCATTTGAGCAGTATAGGAAATATTGAGGCACAAAACTCAGCCCTATGGGGCTATTTCAAAAATTTCCAAAGGTTAATGAAATCTAGGGAAATGATCCTTAAATTAGTTGTTGATAAATACAAGGACACCATATGCTTCATTGTGACAAAAGACCAATGCTTGATGGAGGCCATTGAGCCTAGAATGGTATAGGTTATGCCAATGGGATATGATGTTGATGGAAAAGTAATAGACAACTATGCCCAACATATGCTAAGCAAACCAAGGGATCCCAAAGAAGAAATATTTGGGATATATGAGGAACTGTTTGCAAAAATACATGTTGAGGTGAGAAAACCTAAAATTTCAAAGAAGGCCCAAAAGATAGCCAAAGATTATGCCCTAAAAAGGGGTTTCACCAAAGCACAAATCAAAGAGACAAGAGAAAAGGTACAAGTAGAGAAAGAAGCAAAAGAGAGGAAGGAAAGCAAACTGGTTAAGGCTCTGGAAGAGCCTAAGAGGAAACTAGAGAACCCAATAGTAACAAAAAGAAAACTAGAGGTTCTACTTCCGCAAGAACTGCATCTATGTCCTCCGGTCCTACATCCTCTACAAGTGTGGAAGCCCGTGCAACAAGCCACAAGAGACAGAAAATCAAAGGTTGTAGAATGTATGCCAGTATAGGAGCAGATGAGGAAGAGATAGAGTCAGATGAAGAGGTGAAGAAAATGAAAACTGAGGCCACCAAAGCCTCAAGGAGTAGCAAGAAGAAACCTTCTAGTAAGGGAAAAGTTGAGAAAAGGCCAAGGCAAGATGAGTCTCAGACAGGAGAAGCCACCATAAGTCTTGAAGACATCCTAAAAGCCATAACAGTTGATGGAAACTTGAAACCCATAGCTCAACTGTAAGATGAGTATGATGATCTAGACAAAAGAATTATTGAGACTACTATCATTAGATATTTGGACATCTACAACAAAGCCCTTATTGAGAATATTACTGATCTCCCAAACAACTTGGGTAGTATAATGACTACAAGAAAGGAAGTTGCTATGGCTAAGGATGTTGAGCTCAGAGAGTATACATTGATAAAGTTATGTTCGGAGATCCCACCAGAAGATATAACAAAAGTATCCAAAGTGTTGCAAAAGGAATTCAAAACAAATAAAAGGATGAACACTCTCATGACAGATGACATTGAGAAAGTAGTAAAGGCTACAGAGGAAATCACCTTGAGAGCATTAAGGGATCATCATCTCCCAACTATATATGATAAAGCAAAAACAAATGTTGGTGTTGGTACATCTATTCCTGAGGAGAACGTGGATCAAGGATTGGATAGAAGTGATGAAGAAATGAAAGAGAAAGATGATCCAGTCCCTGCTATTGATACTACAGTTAAGGATCAATCCAAAACAAGTATTCCTTCATAACAGACTGATGATCAAATAGACAAAGAAAAGTGTGAGGAACAAAACAAAGATGATGATCTAAAAGAGGAACAAGATGAAGAAAACTCTTCTCTAGAACAAAAGAATGACGCTAATGAGGTCATGGATTTAGATCCTTTGGAACTAAACCAAAAAGAAGTCTCTGATATAGCAAGAGACATTGTAGAGTCTATCAAGGAATTCTTGGAGAGAGAAAAACAAGTCTTGGATGAGCCTGAGTTTTTTCAGGGACCAATAAACCTGAACTCAATGTCTCTGGTACAAAAAATTAAATTGGTATCAATTGTGCAAGCAAAGGCATAGGAAGAAATTTTGAAGTCACACATACAAGACAGTGAACTGATTGGTGAGGCATCCAATATTTTAGAGAAGCTGATGCCATCATATCAAAAGGACACTTCAATGTCTTCAATAAATCAACTCAAGGAACTTATAATAAACTCTTCATGGAGAAGTTAGGAGAAAAGATCAAGGATCTAGAATTGTAGTTGACAAATATCTCTAAGTCATTTGACCCAGCATTTGAGTTAATAAGTTGCAAAGAGATGAAGTTATCAAAATTCACAATGAGTTAAGTGATTTAATGATTAAAAGGGACCAAATGAAAAATAGAATGTGTCAATTAAGAGGATTGATAAGTCCCCAAATAGATTCAATGAATAATCTTGCAGAAGAAGCCTTGAAAGCAAAAGCATTAATTGATACATCTTCAAACGTGCGAAAAGCAGAAAAAATAGTTTTTCTTGTAAAAGGTCATAGTCAAATTTTGGAAAGAGCTAAGAAATGATGGGATGAAGAGATTACACAATTAAATATTGTGTACAAGGATATTTTTTCACCTTCAACTAATTAAGTTAAAGATTGTATGTGTACATATACGGTAGAGTATGACTTTTTTTGTAGTTTTGACATAATTTTGACTCTTGTACATACACCTTTGCCATTGATGTCAAAGGGGGAGATGAAGACCAGTGAAAAATGGGCAAACACCTGAGGGGGAGTGAAAGAATAGAGTGTATATAGAAAGGGGGAGCAGATACACATTTTTCACTAAGTGTTGCCATTAATGCAAAAGAGGGAGATTGTTGGCAAGAGACACTGTTATAATGAATGATTGAATGTTGTCATTGATGGCAACAAAGAAAGGAGATTCCACTGGCATGGCAAAGAGACTTTACTTCAGAAGGATAAATGGCTAAGTATGAGTAGTATACATTAGATATAGTGTAAATGATAGTGCTTGTGTTAGTATGCCTCCACAGTTGAAGATAATTATATGCGGTTTAGGTATGTTATTCATAGATACTTGGTGATCATTTTCTCTAGTATTCAAGTCTTGACTTCCTCCAGAAGTCATATTGCAAAATATCTAAGTCTGAGTGAACAAGGTTAAGTTAGGAATAATGTATAGTACTAGAGTAAAAGGGTCTGCATTCCCCCATTGTTGCATATTTTGTCCTGCAGTTCTGAAGGTATAATAAGAAGTCCAAAATGAATGTTGGTTATGAATCTTTGAGTCTCATATGGTCTGCATTGAGAGTTATGATGTGACAAATGAATTGGTCAAGCGTGTTCTTAAGAGACAAGCCGACAG
This sequence comes from Cunninghamia lanceolata, assembly GCA_027924645.1. Classification (NCBI taxonomy): domain Eukaryota; kingdom Viridiplantae; phylum Streptophyta; class Pinopsida; order Cupressales; family Cupressaceae; genus Cunninghamia; species Cunninghamia lanceolata. The sequence continues at coordinate 645,997 of BSBN01001495.1, read as the reverse complement.
GCATGTTAGATCTTTATGCAGAGAAGATTTATTGTTTAAATAATCAATCTAAGTGGTTGAATGATTGGTACTGACCTAAATGAAGACTATTAAATGATTGTTTGGTTCTGCATTGCATATGGTGCACAAGCTCAAGTCCACAAGATATAACATTTGTCTACATGGCTCGTGTTTGGCTTGCTGACCCAATTATGAGATAAGTCTAGGTGCGGATATATATACTTAATGGATTTTAGTGTTGAAGGTGTGGTAGAAGATGTAGAGTGTGTGAACTAAATGTGTGTGCGATCCAAAGAAGAGTTGTGACTAGAAAAAGATAGTAAGGGCAAAAGAGCAGAGTTTATGTAAAGTAGAACAGAAATAGAGCAGACATTATGAAGACATTTGAGTCTATATACTGAGCTGATAATGGAACTGCACCTCAGTATTCTATAGATGCATTTGTAGCAGTCATCCTTGGCAGTGAACCAATTCTTCTATCTTCTTTTCTATTTTTGGCAGTGAGCCTATTACAGTGAGCACTTCTTGGACAATGAGTCACAGGGTAGTGAGCTCTAAGGTAGTGAGCCTTCATGTAATTTGGTATTGTTATTATAATATATTGTGAGCTAACACTCACCATGTTTTTTCCCTTTTTGGGCTTTCCACTCAAAAATCCTAGTGTCTATGTGTTATGAATTTGTGGCTGCTCTTCTCATGTTTACTTTACTTTCATGTTATTGAATTTGGTAATTGGATATGTAAATGTGTAAATGAAAAGATTTTCAGAATATTGATTCACCCCCCCTCTCAATATTCTCTGCACTCAACAACAGGATGTTGTGGCATTGCCTGAAGATGCTCGCTTTTAGGTAAGTGAAGATAGAGTCTGGTTGAGAGCCAGTATTAGTTTCACCAACAGAGAGAGATGATAGTCTTAGAGAAATGGAAGGACGTAAGCTTCCCTCTCTGTCTAGAAATCTAGTATTGAAGTCGAATAGTGAAATACAAACGACTATTAAAGATGAAGAAACAAGGTTGAAGAATATTGCATTACTTTTTGTCTATCTGGATGTAGGTAAGATGCCCTTAAGGAAATTCTTTGATAAATGGTTGAATGTTGTGTGGGGAAAAAGACTTGGGTTCATGTGTCATTTTGTAGAATGGTTTCTAAGGACCTGTTTGTCATCTTCTTGAGAAACAACACTATGTAGCGGAGGGTTTTGGAAAGAGAACTTTGGAATGTGGGTTAGTCTCTTTTCAAAGCCTTCCTCTGGAGCCCTAATGGTTCTCACCAAGAAATTCATTTCTTCTCTATGCCTAGATGGCTTTTAATTAAAAATCTTCTCGTGTAGTTTTGGGCTTTTGTTCCCTAATTGCTGGAATCTCTCAACAAAGTTATGAAGGTGGAGGACTCTAGGGTGTCCTTACATCACCTGGATGCTAGAGTTTTAATCTCCTTAAAAGCAGGAGCCCCCATTCCTAAAATGATTCAAATCTACCATGGGGGGAAGAAGTCGAATGTGTTGTTGTTGGTCTGGGGGGCTTAATGCTTGTTTCCTTTGCAAAGTTGATGAGCATCAAAGGAAAAATTATCCATTGACTAAGGTGAGATATTTAGAGAAGAGATTTGAGTCAATTTCTCCCGACTTGGGTGGGAATAAGTTGGATATGAAGGTGAGGTCTATTGCCTCTGTCTCTAGAGGGGGTGGAGAATTGATCAGTTCATATGCTAAAGCTGCCTCTTTATCTCAATCCTAGCCTGTTGAGGCTAAACCCATTTCTTGTTATTTGAGAGAGCTAAGAAACAATTTGGAAAAGTTAAAATTGGAGGATATTCCCTCTTGTAAGGATGTTAGGTTTTCTCCACCTGCTGTAGAGACTAACTTAGTTGTTGACCTCCCCTCGAGTATGAATGGATTGATCTTTGGTGGTCCTTGTAGCATAGCTGAAACAAATAGTGCTATGGGCTCATCTTTTGTAGTTAGTCCCAGTTTTGAAATTGATCCTTCTAAAATTAACATTGATCTTTCAGATGAAAGTAAGGCCATTTGGGACAGTCTTCTGGCTGGACTTCAAGACCTTATTGTTATAAGTTTAAGCAATTTGGCAGCCCTAAGTGTGTTTGTCCTTTTGATTGCAGTGGGGCGAGAGCCTATCCTTGTGGCTCCTTCTAAGAAAAATGCACAACAATTGGCTTTAATCAAAATTAGAGAGAATATTTTAACAAAAAAATGGAAAAGGTGTTAGAGGAGCATGGCCATACATAAAATTTGGTACTCTAGACCCAAAGTGGGGTGATGGTGAAGACCAAAACCAAAGTCATGAGGAGAAGATTGTGAACTTGGTGCCTATCCCAGACGAGAATGTCTACACCAGAAAGGATGAGAACAATAAAAAAAGAAGATATGTCCATAGAATGTTAAGTTCTAGGAAAAAAGTGAAAGGAGGAAGGCTCCCTAATTGTTTTGATAATTTGGGGATCAATAGCTCTTAAATTGTCTCTTAATCTAGAAGGTTTTTCTTGTTATCCATGAAATGTTTCAGTTGGAATGTGAGGGGACTTGAGTCCCCAGATAGGAAATACATAGTAAGGGATTTTTGTAACAAAAATAAGAATTTGGATTGTTTAATGCTTCAAGAAATTAAGGCTACTAGGTTCCAACTTGATAATAACCTGAGGTTTATATGGAAAGAATCAATAAAATTCTGTACTAATCATGAGAAGGGCAGGGTGGCACTGCTTTGCTAATTAGAAATGATTGGGCTCAATTCATTGTACAAATTGGCCACTCCCCTTGCAATAGGTGTGCTTGGTTAGTTTTAGATTGGCAGGGGCTTCAATTTGGTATATGTTCTGTTTATGCCTCTAATGATCATAGAGAAATAGGTGCTTTATGGGAGTGGATGGCCACTAATCTATCTAGGCTCCCTTGGGTTATTGCTAGGGACTTTAACATGATGGAGCTAAGAGAGGATAAGGTCGGTGGTAAGCAGGCAAAGTGGAAAGGTAATGAGAAATTCTTTTGGAATAGATTAAAAAAATCTCTTAGACTCCTCGACCCTCTTGAAGGTTAAAAAGCCAAAAGTTAGGGTATTTGGCTTTCATGGTGTAATTCTCAGGGGCTTAACAAAATGATATATAGTAGATTGGATAGATTCTATGTAAATAGGGATTTCTTTCATTTTCAGATCCAAAGAGAATCTAATGTTATGAAAGTTCTTCCTAGCACTTTATTAGACCATCATCCCATCTATGTAGAGATTCAAGTGGATCATCAGGATATAGAGTTCAAGCCTAAAACAGATAAATTGTTCAAACTTAACATACAACTGTTGGGAAATGAAGACTGCTTGGATGGGATTTCTAGTCTAAGAGCAATACTAAAAACCCTGGCATGAAAAGGAAATGTTGTTCAGTATTGGGAGGACCTAGTAGTGTCATGCAAAGATTGTTCTAGGTCTGTGGTAATAAGTTAGCCCTAGATAGAAGAAGGGAGGAAAAGCTGTTGCAGGTTGAGTTCTTAGAGACTAAAAAAATTCAAGAATCTCCAACTGATGAAGTTTTAACCAAGCACCTGAGTGATATGAAAAATAGATTAAGGAAGTTTGAAACTTTTAAGGCACAAGGGGCTAAGGTAAGAGTGAGGCTAAATTGGTTTAAGGATGGTGACAGAGGTTCCAAGTATTTCTTTGATATTTTGAAATCTAAATTTAGACAAGAGAATATTGGCACAATTATTGAAAATGGCACCTCTTATAATAAGTTAGAAGATGCAAAAAATTTGTTTAGAGAATTGTATGAAAACCTATTTAAAGCTAATGATAGGAAGGAAGAGTGTCTGGAGGCTCAAGAACTGTGTTATGACATCTGCCCTAAAAAAGTAGATGAATCAATGGCTAACAAGCTTAAACAAGATATATCCAAGGATGAAATTAGAGGAGCAATTTTGTCTATGAAAGATGGTAAATCCCTAGGGTTGGATGGCCTACCAGTAGAATTTTACAAAACTAATCTTTCCTGGGTTGTTGATGACCTGTGGAAAGTGTACCAAGAAGCATACAAAAGGGGTTCCCTGGGAAAAGAGATAAATAGAGGGGTCATAAAATTGCTCCCTAAAGGTGGTGACAAGACTAATTTAAGAAATTGGAGGCCTATTTCACTTTTAAATGTTTCATATAAGATAGTTGCCAAAGTCTTGGCTAGAAGGTTGATAGACATTTTTCCATCCATAATCAATGTAACCCAGACTAGTTTCATCAAGGGCTGATATATTTTAGAAAATTTGTTGACCAATTGGGAGGCCTTGAATTGGGCCAAGGCCTTTGGTCAAGAAGCTGGGATACTTTTGTTGGACTTTGAAAAGTCATGACAGAGTGGAGAGGTCCTCTATAATGATAGTGTTGAAAGCCTTTGGCTTCCCTAAAGAATTTAAAAACATGGTCAAAATGCTATTTAGTGATGCATCTGCTCAGTTAGAGATAAATGGATCAAATACTTCCTCTTTCTCTATGGGGAGGTCCATTAGGCAGGGTTGTCCCCTTGCTCTAGCACTATTTGTCATAGCTTCAGAAGCTCTATATTATATTCTGAGATTAGATAGATTCCCTAGAAGGTTGAAAGGAATTAACCTACCAGATGACAATATGCTTCTTAACATGCAATTTGTAGATGACACTGCACTGTATCTTGAACTAGAAAAAGAGAATACGAGAAATATGCAAATGAGACTAGATAAATTCTACATTGCTTCTGGTGCAAAGGTCTCCTTAAATAAATCTATCTTGTTGGGTTAGTCTGAATCTCCTCTTGATTGGCTTGTGGAGGGTGAGTGGCAATGGGGGGCCCTTATAAGATGGTAAGGTTCTTGGGGATCCTTTTTGTTGTGGACCCATCTCTGAAAAAAATTTGGAACTGGCTTTTCTCTAAGATAGAAGCAAAGTTAAATAAATGGAACAAATAGCTATTGTCACTGGTTAGGAGACACCAAGTATGCCAAAAATACTTTTGGCTTATTCTATCTATTTTGCCTCCATGTGGCTGCTCTCAAACATTTAGATAGATTGTATCCAAAATATTATTAGAAACTTCCTATGGTCTGATGGCATAGGTAAAAGTAAAAGGCATTTAGTGAAGTGGAGTTGATGTTGTTTGAGTAACGAGAATGGAGGCTTAAGCCTAAAGGATCTAAAGATTCAAGTTGTGGCATTGGTCACAAAATGGATAGTTAGAGCCTTGGATGGTGGGGAGCCATGGAAAGTTCTTTTGAGAAACAATTTTAAACTGTCTTGGCCTAGAAGTGTGCAGTTGTGACTATCTATTTGGAAGCTTCAAGGTCAAACCATTTAGGTATGTAGTATTTGGTCCAATCTGGAAGGCTTGGGAAGTTGCTAAAGGACTGATCTCTCTTCGGGATGCTCTTAATTTTGAGGAGCTCTATTAAAAAAAACATAGGTCCCCATGGTGGAACTTGTTGCACAAAGGCAGGCCTTTAGCTTTGAGCCAAGGTTGCTCTAGATTAAAATGGCATAAAATTGGGCTTTCTTCTTTTGAGCACCTTGTAAGTGATAGTGGTTTAAAATCATGGGAATCATTAAAAACAAAATATGATTTCGAAGAGACACAAAAGAGAACATATACAGTTTTAATTGCAGCCTTGTCTATCAGTCCTGTTTGACGTAAAATGTTGGGAGAAGAGGACTGGTTGGGAAGACTGGAATGGAAAGATGGTTCTAAATTGTCTAAATGTGATTCTATAAAAATATACAAGATGCTCACTGAGTCCCTAGTGGTGTATGAGCATAGTATAAAGGCATGGGATATGAACCTCAGTATCAAAGATGTGGCATCCTCTGTTAAGTTGTTTTGGTCAAAGTATTTGGAACCCAAAAAGGGTTGCTTTAGGTGGCTCTTGAAGTTGAAAAAACTACCTATTGGAGCAAATAGATATGTCTGTCCTATGTGTAATGTTTCAGAAACTTATGAACACATTTTTTTTTAGTGTGCTTTTGTTGTTAATGTTTGGAATGTGTTTATGGGCAATCTTAAGGGATGGTCTTCTATGAATAAAAAAATTTGGTTGGAAATGATATATGGGTCTATTTATGGGTTGGCATTTAAAAATAATATCTTTTGGCTATGTCTTTCAACTGAGATTCTTTGGATTATGCAGAAAAGAAGGAATGAGGACCATTTTCAAGACAGGAAGAGAAGCCTTACTCATTCTAGTTTGAGACTCATGCTTATTGATGATTTTATATAGGTACTGATTGCAATGGAGCTCCTAATCAAAAAATTCATGAAGATCAGTGATGTAGATGTTGAGGTCATTCATAGGGTAGATTTTTGGCACCAGGACCTAAGGAGTATCCACCATAAATTCAATGAAGAATATAATGATTTCCAGAGCAAATATATAGTATTCAACATAAGTTAGAGAAATTGAGGGTTGAGGCACAAGAGGGCCTAGATGTTACTCTTCAGAATTTCAATGTTGATTGTGAGCAGCTCAGAGCATCCCCTCCAATTGGTGTTGGCTCCTTAAGTGTCGATGACAATAGAGACATTGGGGTAGAGGTGATTGCTATAGGTAAACAGTGCTGCAAGGATGATCTTTGGATGTCAGATCAACAAATGTAGAATTGGATCAGAATATGGCAATTCAGAGGTCTGTGACTTCTAGTTTGGGCTCCCATATTCTGCTAGAAATAGGAAGTCAAACAGATTATGCCCAAGATGAAGGTCAAGAGGTGTTTGTTCAGAATGGTTCTAGGTTATAATTTGAAGTGATGTATTTAACTGTTTATTCTTTTTTGTCACGCTTTAAACTTATGTTATGTATACTCTAAATTTGTTCTCCACTACTAAGATTTGTAGTGAATGATGTAAAATATGAACGGTGGCTCTCTAGGCCACATGCTATGTACTAAAACCATTTAATTTTGGCAATTTGAATGATCTATCTTTAATCCAAAAAATTGTAGATCATATTATTAAATTTTATATGTATAGATTACTTGTGTTTATCAACAAATATTGATTGATAGATCAATCAATATCAATTGATATTTTTAGGGTTTCTATTGTATCATATTAAATTTAATATTTATTGATTGTTGGTGTATATCAATTGATATCGATATCGATCACTATATCAATTGATATATCGATCTATATCAATTGATATACATCTAGTGTTTCTATTGTATCATATTAAATTTTATAGGTATTGATTGTTGGTGTATATCAATTGATCTATCAATTGATATATTGATCAGTAGATTAGTTACTATTTCTAGGGTTTCTATTGTATCATATCAAATTTTATATGTATTAATTGTATCATTTAAATTAATGGGAACTTTTATTCTATCATATTAAATTTCATATGTATAGATATTTCTAGGGTTTCTATTGTAGTAGATTAAATTTTATATGTATTAATTTTTAACCTCTAACTAAATTACAAACCCTAAACCCTAAATTTAGAGTTTGTAGATTACAATTTAGGGCCTATGGTTTATAGTAGGTCCTAGGGTTTACATTTTTAGTGAACAGAGTTTGGTCTAGGGTTTTAGGTTTAAAAATTGAATTTACATTCAAAAATAGGGGAAAAATGTAAAAAAATAAATAGAATGCATAAACAAGTGAGCCACCTACCTCAAAACTTTGCAAATTAGTTCTTGTGGAGGGAGGAGGTGAAATTGAGGTACTGTTGAGGTTGTTGGATGTAGGTACACATTCTGAGTTCATATTCCCAGTTGTTATTGTCATGTGAACAAAAGAAAAAATGAGGTCATGGGGCAAAAATAAATTTAATACCTTTTTGAAATGCATATCCATTCCTAAGCAAGTTTCTATTTATTTTAGGAATGAGTATGCATTCCTAAATGGGTATGCGTTACTAATGGGTACCCATTTAAGAACAGGAGCTCGAACCAAAATGAGTACCCATTGAAGAACGAGAGCCTGAACCAGAATGGGTACTTGCTTAGGAATGTGAGCTCAAACTAGAATGTGTACACATTCTATACGGGTGTGCATTTAGGTTTGGGCTCCCATTCTTAAGTGTATACGTGCTTTTATTAAATGCATACATGTTCTTGTCAAAAAATATTTTACCTGTGACACTTCCACTAAAGTTGGACCCAACTTCTTTCTTTTACCCAAGGAGTATTAGCTACCATAGCATTGTGTATAGGAAATAATGTATTTCACTATTGGCTTTTGAAAGAAAGAATACAAAACCTTAGGATAAAAGAAAATAATCTTTCACGAGGGGCTTTTGTCAATTGTCATTTTAGTCTATAACTATTCTTTCAAAAGCCATAGTAATTTATATAAATGCTTACCGTCCACAAATTTCTAGGGCTTATTCACCTAGAAGGTTATTTGGCACTAATAAAGGATCAAATGTAACTAGCACAATATAAATATTACTAAACACACTACAAGGCTACAACATGCATTCTTTGTAGGTAAACAAAAAAAATAATATTCCTCCTAAAATATTAATGTTCACATGGTTCACTAACACATACAAATTTACCTTTAAAAGTTGTACTAATTTGTTATCAAAAAAATTCTAGGGCTTGTTCAACTAGAAGGTTATTTGGCACCTCAAAAGGGCTAAGTTTAACTAGCATGATACAAAGATTGCTAGCATGCAAGGTTAAAAAACATACATTCTTTATATGCAAACCAAAAATTAATATTCCTCCTGAAAAATGTTAGTGAACCACAAGATACAAACAAGGTTGTAGGAATTGGAGTCATAAAACAACCAAGGAATTTTATAGTTGCCTTTTGCAAAAATTATATGAAACCTTATGATAGAAGAAAAAAATTATTTACGATAAGCTTTTGTTGACAATCATTTTAGTCTACAACCATTCTTTGAAAAGTCCTAGTAATTTATATAAATATCTATGGTCAACAAGTTTTCAAAATTTTAGAGCTTGTTCAACAAGAAGGTTATTTGGTACCACAAAAAGGTTGAGTTTAACTAATATGATACAAAAATTGTCAATCAAAATTTCCAGCTATAACAACATACATTCTTTATAGGTAAACAAAAAAATTCTTTTTAAAATGTTAGTGAACTAGAAGATACAAATAAAGTTAATGAGATAAACAACCAAAGAATTTTATGATCAGCTTTTGAAAAAAATTATATAAAACCTTATGAAATGTAGCATTTTTTGAAATTGACAACCTTTGCCCACATCCTCTCACAACCTTTGCTCGCATCATCCAACATTTTGAAAATTGACAGTACGAGGTGAGTAGGAGGTATACTCACTTGCACGTCACAATGACACCGAAGTTGAATTAACTGCTTATGTCGCCAAGTCATAGTTATCCGCCACTCTCTCCTAGTCCTAGAGTTTCGCTTACGAAGAATAGGTGGAGAATGGACGGTTTTGTTTGAAACGCAGCCCAGAACCCGTATATTTAATTTCACTGTGCCTACTTTAGATTGAGTGTTTGACATGTATTCATTGTACAATAGGGCCAGGCGTCAATGCCGGTACAACCAGGAAACATGTGGTTACATATTAACCGTGACATAGGGGACCGAGAAACACTTTAACCGTGTCAGCATTGATCAACGTTTTGACCACTCGAAAGGAATATTAACTGCCACAAGATTGTATACGGGTAATAATGTTGGGCATTGAAATGTTGGTAACACTGAAAACTTTAATGGGATCCGCTGCCACTGTGTTGCTTGACTGATACAACTACAGCGGATTCACATGTTAGTCGCATAGAGGGGGCTTCCAAATGATCTCAGCGGTGAAATTTTTTAGGAGTATTTTAAAATAAGCCGTCCATAGTTGCAAGTTTGATTTTGTAGTTTTTTAGTTTAACGTTAATGAGATTTTTTAGAACTTATAAATAAAACAATTAAAAATTATCAAATAAAAAAATTTCTCTCTAAAATATTTCCTAAATTAAATGGAAGGAATTTAGAAACAGTATAAAAATCTCAAGCAGATGGAGGAAAGTTTCAACCCCGCTTCAAATGTACCAGTTGAAAATCAACCACCTAAAAAATAACTGTTCCTATTTTAGAAAAAAAGATTCTAATTTTACACTGTAACAATTTTTTTTATTTTCATGGGACCCCTTACCACAAAAATAAATTCTCTAACATCTCCATGGGACCATTCCTTAAACTCAACAAATTAAAAACACACTCACAATCATTAGTTGCACCCAAATTGAATCTATATCTGCCTTTGTCTAAAGGTTTCCTATTTTAAAAACTATGTTCTTTAATCCGTACATGACGATTGCCAAATTGTGTCTTCTTTAATCTGCATCCTATCGTTAAATTTTTTATTTTCGCACCACCCGACAAATTCGTCCAGTGATATTAGCTATGGTGCGACTCATATCCACGAAGTTACTCAAACAGCTACATTATCATGAAGATCTGAACGGTGTTCAATGCCTGGCAAATTGGTGCCTTCCTACCATTAAATGTGCTTCCACATGGATTTTTCTGTTTTTTGCGCAATTGTTACGTTCAATGCACATGATTTGGGAGAAAAAACATGTTATGGCCGTAACACTCGTCAATCTAGATCTTGACTCTCACTGACCTCTCATGTGCGGCCTATGTATTTCACTTATTTCAGTTGCTGTTACCCACATTCTTCAATCTGAATCTTGACTTTCTTTCTAAGTTCTCACTGCGCATCTTCTGTATTTCAATTATTTCAATTGCTGTATTCTTCAAGCTACCTAAATCTTGACTTTCACTATGCTCTCACTGCTCGCGGCATTTAATTCACTATGCGACACCTTTTATTCTCTTCTGCAAAGATATAACCTTCACTACTTTTTTGCCCCATTTGAAGTGTGGGTGCAGCCTTTTATCCGCTTTGCGTATCATCAAATTCGTTTGACCCTGCATCTGTGACAGCTATTGGCTACTAACTTTTTTCGCTCGTTTGCATCATTGTACCTTGCTTGATAAATATGCCTTCAAATCATGCTCCTCTATATAATCTTGTTTGAAATGTCGTGCACAAGAAGAAAGTGCGCAGAACAACAAATGATTGCGCCTTTTGGCTGGCACACCATAGAATTTATCTTCACCCTGCTAACATATCTGTACATCGCGTGTGGGTAGAAATTCACACTGTTCCCTACAAACTTTGGTCGTTTGCTTATGAATTGCATATGCCTATGCACCATGTTGCTAAATCTTGAAAGTCACCGTCTGTGCTCCTATGTGTTCCTTCAGCAAAAGTCTTCAAAGTAATATTGTTCCAATCAAATTTCTTTGCCTACATGTCTATGCACAACATTATCCTTGCATGGGTCTGTTAAGCAATTATACAAATAAATAATACTTAAAGTAGTACACATAGACAAGAATTTAATGTGGTTCGCCAATGTGGCTACATCCATGGGAAAGCAAGATATTAATATTATTATTGATCACAGCTTCATACATAAAGCTTTTCCCCCAAATATATATAATAGTCTTCAAGGAAGACGAAGAGACAAAGTAGGGAAGATGAAATGAACAATCGGACTTCATATCCAAACAATCTCCCACTTGAAGTCCGATCCATGCTGCGACTTCACATCTGAACAATGTCCCACTTGAAGTCTGCTTTCCATGCAGGTCTATTGTCTCATAAAAACAAGAACCCTCCATCAACCAATATCCAAACACGATCACCAAATCCAATGGTAATAAACAGGCCTGCGTAGCGGACAAGAATCAATCACCATAGCTGGAATAGCAACCACAACTAGTTGCTAATCACATTGGTGTAGGAGCACCTAACACAAGGTGGCCTCCGTGAGGCATTTAAGTCATGTTTGGCTTTGAAATCATGTTTTGAGTTGTAATAAGGTTTATTTGACCAATGCACTTTGACTTATGTTTGTAAGTCCCAAGTATTTAGGTCGCATTTGCCAAAAATAGCATAGGCAGTTGGGCAGTTGGAGGTTATTTAATACGGTTGTCTCCCAGCCGCTTGGAATCGATCTCCCAGCTGCTTGGAGTCAGGTTGGTACTACTCTGGGCGAGTTTATAAACCCAGAGGGTTGAACCAAATGGATAGATCATTTTTTCATTGTAATCAGATTGATTAAATGTAATCGCGCATTGTATTAAGGAGAAATAAAGGCTTTTATGTTCCATCAAGTTGTTTTATGTTCTCTATAAATACTTTGCATAGTTGTAGATCTCTTTTCCTTTCTGTATTTTCTCATTGTTGCATTATGTCGATGTGAAGCATTCCACTGATAAGATTTCTGTCGAAATCAATGGAATGGCTTCGTTGTATCATATTTCATTTGTTCCTGTGTTGTTTCATTGTTCATCGATGCAGAGGATCTAGATGGCGCGAGGTGCATAGTAGCGTGCCCTAGCATCTCGATGTGCTAGGCATAGAGTGTAGTTCAGGCCGCGTGAGAGTTGAAAACCCTAATGGGTATCGCGGTGTTGGTTCGTCGGCGCATCGCCAAGGAATGCAAGTGTTCACCGACGAGCAGAGATCAAAGGGTGATATCGGGGTATCAGCAGGGACGCAAGACTTGGCTGATGGAGTTGAAACGCGGGCTCCTTTGTTGGTTCATTAGTTGTGAGAGATTAGGGCATCGATTTCTGGTATCCGCTGGTTGCTCCTCATCATATTGGTATCAGAGCTAGCGAAAGCTCTGGGCAGAGGTGTTGTGTATTTGATTTTCTGAAGGCAGATGAATCCTATTCCTATAATGTGTGGGCAGACGATGATGAGATCTGTCAAGACCATTCACCAATAGAGATCTGGCTGGAAGAGGGTGCAGAGTAAAGCCACTGTGAGAGAGAGTGGTAGTGCACCTCTAGAATCTGTTGTTGGATGAGAAGAATGGGTTTGTAGCAGCGACATCTAATTGAGCATTGTGTTGTAGGTGAATTGAGGATTTGCAGAAGTGTTGGCATTTGGGTGATGTATGTGAATGTTTGTCAGACAGAGACAACAAAGGAGAGGCTAGCGATATGCCTCCAAAGGGGATGACCACCGAAGTGGTCAAGAAATTTTAAGAGATGGAAGAGCTAATCAAAACTGGGGTCAAGGAAGCACTCCAGGCTGAGTTGAAGGCAATGACGATAGGAAAAAGGATAGAGGAAGATTCAGATGAAGAAGAAGAGAAAGAGGAAGAAGAAGCAGAGGAACAAGAAGGGACAAAGATGCCGGCTGAACAAAAACAATTCCTGGAAGCCATTAAGGCTATTGGCAAGGACTCTTCATAGGCTCGGAATGATGTTCCCATGTTCAGTGGAATGATGAATGCTGAGGAAGTCATGGAGTGGATTGAGGCTCTAAACAACTACTTTGAGTACAAAGAAGTTCCTGACAGTAAGAGGGTTAAGTTTGCCAAAACTAAGCTCAAAGGTGCTGCCCTTACATGGTGGAATTACACCCAAGTAGAAAGGGTAAAGAATGGGAAGAGTATGATATCTTCGTGGAACAAAATGCTGGAGAAGATCAAGTCCCAGTTCCTTCCAACTGACTATGAGGTGCAAATTTATAGGACAAGGTAGAATCTCAAGCAAAAGGATATGGATGTGGCTACTTACACCAAGGAGTTTCACAGATACACTCTTCACTGTGGGTACATGGAGGATGAAAAAGCTAAGGTAGCAAGGTATTTAAATGGTCTGAGGATCAATATTCAAGATGAGATAAGTTTATTTACCCCTGAAACTGTGGAAAAATGCTTTCAAGTAGCATTAAGAGCTGAAGAGAAGCTGAAGAGGAAAGGTGAGCAGCAGAGTAAAGAAAGAGGTGATAGAAATTTTAGAGGCAGTTTTGGAGGAAGAAGTCCTAACCAGTGGCCTAGTGGTGAGTCTAGCCAAGAAGAGCAAGTTGGGGACTCAAGTAGTAGAGAAGGCTACAGAGGCAGAAGGCCAAATGAAAGAGGTGGGACAAATGGATAAGGTAGAGAATCTAAGTTCTCCAACATGAGATGTTATAATTGTAATCAGATAGGGCACTTGGCTTATAAGTGTCCAGAGAAAGCCTCAACTTCTCATGGTAATGAGAGAAGAACCACATTGACTCAAGAGGATGCAGTGAGTGTGCCAACTTCTGAAGTGAATCTAGAATCAGAAATGGGAGAAAGTCTGATGATCAAGAGGACGTTGCTCAAAGAACCAGTGAATGCTGAACCATCACAGTGGAGAGCTCTTTTCAGGATCAATTGCAAAAGCAAAGGTAAAATATGCAAGGTAGTCATAGATTTTGGTTCAACAGATAATATGGTGTCTAGGGAAATGGTGGATAAATTGAACATAGAAAGGATTCCTCATTAAACTCCTTACAGAGCATCTTGGGTAAGTGACAGTCAATCACTTTTGGTAAGTGAACAAGCATATGTTGATTTTCAGATTGGAGAATATAAGGAGAGAATTTATGTGACATTTTGCCCATGGAGTGTTGTCACCTACTTTTAGGTAGGCCATGGCAATTTGATAGGCAAGCATTGTATGATGGATATGCTAACACATACACCATCAAGAAGGATGGAAAGACTTTTGTGATGACACCATTGCAGGAGGATGCTGAAATAAAGAAGGTAGCCAAGATTATTTTGGTGGGTAAGAAAGAGTTTGTAAACAACACTGAAGTAGAGACAAGGACAGTTGAAGATACCTCAAGGAGTGAGGATGCCAAAGATCAAAGTTTGAAGGCAATTTCAGTTTTGACTGATGAAGATCAGATGGTAATGACTGAAATGGATCAATAGGAGGTCAAAGAGCTAGACTGCAAGCAGTCATAGGTTGATTGGAAAGAAGAAAATGCTATCATAGTAGGGACTATTGTTTGTCCTCTAGGACCAACAGGAGTTGCAAGGCAAACATATCCTACCATAGCAGCAGTACAAGCAGCATCAAACAAGGTTTTGAATGCAGGTGTTTAGACAGAGATGACAGTAAGGAAGAGTGGCGAGCAAAGTATGGGTTTGGTTGCAAGCACTCACTCATGGCAAGGTGTGAGTAGAGCCTACAATGCTAGGCATAAGTTTTTGATTCCATGGCAGCAAGTTGCAGTCCAGAGATCCCGGGGAACGCATGAAGCAGCAATGGATACAGGTGGTAAAAGACAACGAATCAACTCATGGGACATGAGTTCTTTTCTAGGTGGGGTGTATGGTGCAGGAGCACCTAACACAAGGTGGCCTCCGTGAGGCATTTAAGTCATGTTTGGCTTTGAAATCATGTTTTGATTTGTAATAAGGTCTATTTGACCAATGCACTTTGATTTATGTTTGTAAGTCCCAAGTATTTAGGTCGCATTCGCCAAAAATAGCATAGGCAGTTGGGCAGTTGGAGGTTATTTAATACGGTTGTCTCCCAGCCACTTGGAATTGATCTCCCAGCCACTTGGAGTCAGGTTGGTACTACTATGGGCAAGTTTATAAACCCAGAGGGTTGAACCAAATGGATAGATCATTTTTTCATTGTAATCAGATTGATTAAATGTAATCGTGCATTGTATTAAGGAGAAATAAAGGATTTTCTGTTCTGTCAAGTTGTTTTATATTCTCTGTAAATACTTTGCATAGCTGTAGATCTCTTTTCCTTTCTATATTTCCCCATTGTTGTATTATGTCGATGTGAAGCATTCCACTGATAAGATTTTTGTCAAAATCAGTGGAATGGCTTCGTTGTATCATATTTCATTTGTTCCTGTGTTGTTTCATTGTTCGTCGAATAGAGGATCCGGACGGTGCGAGGTGCATAGTAGCGTGCCCTAGCATCTCGATGTGCTAGGCATAGAGTGTAGTTTAGGCTGCGTGAGAGTTGAAAACCCTAACGGGTATCGTGGTGTTGGTTCGTCGGCGCATCGCCAAGGAATGCAAGTGTTCACCGATGAGTAGAGATCAAAGGGTGATGTCGGGGTATTAGCAGGGACGCGAGACTTGGCCGATGGAGTTGAAATGAGGGCTCCTTTGTTAGTTCGTCAGCTATGAGAGATTAGGGCATCAATTTCTGGTATCCGCTAGTTGCTCCTCATCACACATCCAACTAACCATACAACATCAGTAAAGTCATGTCAACAACATATCCAACCCATACTGCGACTCGTATCCCTGTATAATCCATCGTCCTGCTCAAAACATTATCATCTTCTAGGATAACAAACACACCAAAGCCACTGATGTACAAAAGATTTGAAGACCTTTGATGCTGCACTCCAATGAAAAACATACATACATCCTAGAACTTATGTTGCATGAGCAATATCAACCAAAACACCTCAAGTCTACCAATCAACACTTACATAAAAAGTGTGGCAAATAATCAAACCATGTAATACCAAGAACAATCATAATGATTTGCAAACTGCAACCAACCTGTTACAAAATAGAGTATACTTCCACAAATAGTTTTCTGCTCAATTCTTTCACCTTTGATCTCACTTCTCCCAAGTCTTCAACATCTCAGATGATATACATTAAAAGACCACATACTCCTATTAAAAAATAATGAAGTACAACAACGATAGATGACCACAAACCAGTGGTCATACTAGATGAATAAGAAACTCTAGGAAGAAACATAATACCATAAAGAGAAGCTACAAACCATATCACATCCTTCTACCAACATTGCTAAGTGCTAAGTTGTGTCAAGTATGATCTCCTTTACCTCCCCAAAATGAAAAGCCTTAACAACACCCAACCATTCACTCTCAAAGATTACAAAGATTAAACTAACATGGATGTAAGCTTCTCTAACCAAGGAAGATCAAACTCAAATACCCATCCCAAAACAAGGAATAAGCCCAATTACATCTCCTAAACTCCAAACTCATATGCACAAGGAGATAACCATGCCAACATCCCTCAAAAGAACCCTCTAGAACCAATAACCATAGATCAAGGTCCATAACCATGAGAAGATAAAGCATAAAGAGAAAAAAACATCTAAAAATAGGATGGGCAATACTTATTTGAAGATAACTCGTCGAGTAGACTAAGAGTGGGGAACATGAGAATGCTATTCTAGGATACACCAAGTCACAATGATTCTCTCCACAAACAATCTCCTCTAGGTCCATAATGAACTCACGTCCATAACAAGGTGTAGGATCCTTGATCTTCTTGTTGAAACCTCCAAAGAGTAACCTTCTCAACAAATGTTCTCTAATCCCAAGAGAACTCTAGCCTCACCCAAGTGTCCAAGTATCCATGAGTGCCTCTATGATCAATCCATGCTAGGCTCTAAAAACCAACACTAGACCATTATGAATCTCTCCAAGCAAATGACCAATGTGACTCAATACCAAGAGCACCAACAAGACCACTATCAAAGTGATGGGGAGCGCACAGCGGGAAACGCAGAATGGGCCCTAATTACCTCTCAGTTGGCAAGACCTAAGAAATGAGCCGCCGATTCAACTCCATCGGCCAGACAACCGTCGGTCTGAATGACTTCCTAAAGTCTCTCTGTTGGTCTATCTTACATCGATAACTCCACTTCACCTTATCTTCAGCGAGATAACACAAGACTCACGCCAAGTTGTTCAACTCTCCATCGTCAGTGAGACTTCCTCTATCGGCTGAGTCTTTTGTCTTTCTGCTGATACCCCGATGGTGGTTAAGTTCCTCCTCTCCTTAACCGTGACAGCTCCCATGTCGATTAAACATAACTGCATTGGTATGACTCTTCCCATCGGCGTAACCTTTAACTTGTCTCCTGATATAGCAACTCTTCCCGATGGTATTTACCTTCAGTATGACCTTCCTCGTGATTAAGCACTTGCGAATTCTAACCGATCCGCTGATGACCCAACACCCTCGGCAAGACTTGTACTGTCGGTGAAACCTACTCCGGAGATGCCAATACGCTGATCACCCCGATGTCACCTTTGATCTTCATTCGTCGGTGAGACATTTACCATCGGCCACCTTAGGGTTTGCTACGCTGATACACCGATGCACAGTTTGCTTCGCCTGAACCCTAGCACATGGAGATGCTAGGTCAACCTACTATGTGAAACACTTGGCCTTGATCCTCTGCTCCACCGAACAGGAAAAATAAAACAAAAAGAAAAACAAATATTCATACAACGAAGCCATTCCACTGATTTCAATAGAAATCTCACCAGTGGAATGCTTCACAACGACATACAGTAATCAATGGAAAGCACAGAGAGAATGGAAATCTACAGCTATACAAATTGCAATTACAGGAAACAGAAATCAAATTGATGGAACAGAATAGTTCTATTTCTCACTATCGCATTCAACCTCTTCTCTTCAATCTGATAATAATATCCACATTTGGTTCATTTCTCTGGGTTTATAAACTCGCCTTGAGGAAAACCAACCAATTCCAAGCGGCTTGGAGACCAACTATCTTGAGACTAACAATTTGACAAATATGATCTAAGTCACTTGAGACTTACAAATAGAAATGAAAATGCATTGGTCAAATAGACCTTATTATAACACAAAACATGATTTTCTAGGTGCTCCTGCACCATACTCCCTGAGTGAAAGATGTCTCAAGTCCTCTTAGAGACTAACTGCTGCAAATCACCACCCTGCTTTTTGATGTCTTCTTCCAGCATCCATGTGGCCTCTGAGTCTAGAAGTCCTTGCCATTTGACTAAGTGCTCAAAATAGGTTTGATTTCTTGTCTTCTTGGTTGTCCTACTATCCAAGATGCACTCCATCTTCGATGGTTCCTTAGGTGGTAAATACTGCACCCACTCGGCATTGTCTTGGACAGAATCGTCTGCACCTTCTCCTATATCAGGACTCCTATATAATGTTAGATCAGCAATATTGAATATAGGTGAAATAGCAATATCATCAGGGAGTTCAATTTTGTAAGCATTAGAACCATATTTCTCCAGAATCTGACAAGGTCCAATTTTTTGCATCATCAACTTGCTATGTTTTCCTGTGGGTAGTCTGTTCTTGTTGAGATGAACCATGACCATATCTCCTATTTGGTACTGCACATCCCTTCTTCTTTGATCCACTCTAGCCTTGAACTTCTGACTGTTCTGGTGTAGAGTATCTCTGACTTGTTGATGGATCTCTTTCATAGCCTCTACAAATGTATCAGCATGTCCACTCCTTTTGTCCAACCCTTGAACATCTTGCAATTCAAAAATTCCTCTAGGATGACTACCATAGACAACTTCAAAAGGACTTAGACTGGTACTTCTGTTTGTAGAATCATTATAGGCATACTCTCCTTGTGGGAGTACCACATCCCTACTACTGCCATGTTCTCTTGTCAAACATCTCAACATATTGCCTAATGACCTATTCACAACCTCAGTTTGGCCATTAGTCTAAGGATGATAGGCTGAACTAAAAGACAAATTTGTACCCAATCTTTTCCACAAGGTTCTCTAGAAATGTCCCACAAATTTGTTGTCTCTATTAGATACAATACTTAAAGGTAACCCATGAATCCTGACAATTTCTTTAAAGAACAAACCTGCAATGTAACTAGCATCATTGGTGGTCTTACAAGGAGTAAAGTGAGCCAACTTGATGAACCTGTCTACCACAACAAACACACTGTCATAACATGTCCTTGTCTTGGCCAATGCCATCACAAAATCCATACTCAAACTTTCCCAAGGTCTGTTTGGTATGGGCAAAGGTTGGTACAGTCCTGCATTGGTTGAGACTCCCTTTGGTCTCTGGCAAAGCATACAACTCTCAACAAACCTTCTGATATCAGATTGCATCCTTTGCCAAAAGTAAAACCTTCTTACAAGATCTAAGGTCTTATTAAGCCCAAAATGTCCTCCTAAACCACCACTATGTTTCTCCTTCACTATATTATCCCTCATTGAACATTTAGGGATACATAGTTGACTTCCTTTAAACAAAAGTCCATCCTGCAATGTATGATCTGAAAATTCATTGTGGAAAGCATTGGCAAACTCACTACATACCTTGTAAATCTCCTTGAAATCTTGGTCCTTTTCATATAACCCTTTGAGTGCCTCAACACCCATGCTTTGTAGCTACACTTCTTGCATTGTCAACACCCTTCTGCTTAAAGCATCATCAACCTTATTGGTTATCCCTTTCTTATGTTTGATGATGAAGGTGTATGCTTGAAGACTTTCCACCCATTTCATGTGTCTATGACTGAGCTTTTCCTGTCCATTCAAAAAATTGAGAGCATGATTGTCAGTGTATACAATAAATTCTTTAGGAAGCAAATAGTGCCTCTATTTTTTCAGAGCTTGTACCATGGCATACAACTCTAAGTCATAAGAGGAGTACTTCCTCTTGGCTTCATTTAACTTTTCACTGAAGAAGGCTACTGGTTTGCCTTCTTGGCTCAACACTGCTCCTATGGCCAGCCCACTTGTATCACATTCAATTGTGAAAACCTTATTGAAATCAAGAAGTACTAAGATAGGATACTTGGCAACTTTCTGTTTCAGACTTTCAAAACTCTGATCTGCCTCTTTTGTCCACACAAACTTCATCTTGCCTCCACCCTTGATGGTCTCTAACATAGGTGCACAAATATCACTGTAGTTCTTAATAATTTTTTTGTAAAATGTGGCCAAACCATGAAAACGTTTGACCTCTCCTGCTGTCCTGGGTGTAGGCCAATTCAAAATAGCCTCTACCTTGGAAAGATCCATTTTCAAATCACCCTTAGAGATGAAAAAACCTAGGTACACCAATTCTTGTTTCATGAAGTCACACTTTTCCAAGTTTATCAGTAACTTTTGATCTTGCAGCCTCTTCAAGACTATCTCCAAATGTTCCAAGTGGTCTTCCTTGCTCTTACTGAACACCAAGATATCATCAAGGTAGACTACCACAAATTTCCCTATGAATTCTAGCAACACCTCATTCATCAGCCTCATAAAGGTGCTAGGGGCGTTTGAAAGACCAAACGGCATCACAAGCCACTCATACAACCCTTCATTGGTTTTGAAAGTTGTCTTCCACTCATCCCCCTCTCTTATCCTTATCTGGTGATACCCACTCTTTAAGTCTATCTTGGAGAAATAAGTAGCACCTCCCAAACAATCCATTAGATCTTCTATTCTAGGAATAGGAAACCTATACCTGATGGTTATCCTATTTATTGCCCTAGAATCAGTACATAGTCTCCATTTCCCATCCTTCTTTGGGGCTAAAATAGTAGGTACTACACATGGGCTAAGACTCTTCCTTATCAGTCCTTTGTTTAGGAGTTCTTGAACCTGATTTGCTATCCCTTCATTCTGTTGAAGGGTCATTTTATATGTTGCCTTATTAGGAAGTACTGCTCCTAGTATGAGGTCTATCTAGTGGCTAATATCTCTGATAGGTGGTAGGGAATCAGGGATATCTTTTGCAATCACTCCTTTGTAACTCTCAAGCAAATCTCTGACCTCCTTAGGCCCTACTTCTCTCACACTTGTCTTCTTTTCCCCCCTTAGGCTTCACAATCAAAGAAAAACCTACTCCATCACCTTCCTTTAATGTGTCCATGAATTCTTTCTCTCCTACCATCATTACACTAGACCCTACATGTTGTGGATATTCTTCTACCAATGACTGTATACTATAAGTCACACCATCCTTTTGGAATGAGTAAGCATTCTTTTCTCCATCATGATGAGCCTTTCTGTCAAACTACCATGGTCTGCCTAACAAAAGATGGCAAGCATCCATTGGAAGGCTATCACACAAAATTTTATCTCTACACCCCCCAATACTGAATTCTACCCATGCTTGTTCATTGATGAGTATGTGCTGCCCCTTATTCAACCAACTGACTTTATATGGACTGCTATGGGGTATCTTTTCTAGATTCAACTTATTCACTGCTTCCAAAGATATACTATTATTAGTAGAACCAGAGTCAATAATAACTTTACAAACCTTACCTTGGATCTTGCAGTTGATTCTAAACAAAGCCCTTCTTTGAGATGGTTTAGTTTGCACTGGTTCCTTGAGCAGCGTCCTCTTGATCATCAGATTTTCTCCCATTTTTGATGCTAGATTCACTTCAGGAGATGTCACACTCCTTGCATCTTCTTGAATCAAAGTGGTTCGCTTCTCACCACCATGAGAAGTTAAGGCCTTATCTGGACACTTGTATGTGGGGTGCCCTGTGTGATTGCAGTTATAACATCTCATATTGGAGAATTTGGATCCTCTACCTAATCCATTGTCCCACCTCTTCCATTAGGCCTTCTTCCTTAGTAGCCTCCTCTGCTACTAGAGTCTCCAACTTGCTCTTCTTGGCTAGACTCACCACTAGGCCTCTGGTTAGGACTTCTTCCTCCAAAACTGCCTCTACCTCTGAAATTCCTTCCACCTCTACCTCTATTATTCTGCTCACTCTCTCTTTATCTTGTTTTCAGCCCTTAAGGCCATTTGGAAACACTTGTTCACTGTTTCTGGTGCTAAGATGCTCATCTCATCTTGGATGTTCATCCTTAGGCCATTCAAATATCTGGCTACTTTCTCTGACTCTTCTACTTGTCTCTTTGATTTGAGACTAAATTTATGAAACTCTTGTGTGTATGCATTCACATCAAGGTCTCTCTATCTGAGGTTCTGCAATTTCTTATACATCTGCATGTTATAGTCCAGAGGTAATAATTGTGCCTTGATTTTGGTCTTCATCCTTTCCTAGGAGGTTATCATATTCTTCCCCTCCTTGACTCTCTCCCCTTGCTCATAATTCCACCATGCAAGAGCAGATCCCTTCAATCTTGCCTTTGCCAACTTAACCCTCTTATCATCAGGGACTTCTTTGTATTCAAAATGATTGTTCACTACCTCAATCCAGTCAATCACCTCTTCAGCTTCCATACTTCCACTATACAAGGTAACCCATTTATGGTGTCCCTATTGACTAACTTCAATGCATTTACAAATGCCCTCTAGTCTGCTGGTATCTCCTCTGTCTTTTTATTTGTTTCATCAATTTTTGTATCGCCTTTGTCGCTGTCACTTTCATCTTCCCTATCTTTGCTTTTGGTCTGCTTGAACTCTCCCAACTTGGATTCAAGCATCTCCTCGATCAGCGCCTTGATGGCGTCCTGCAACATACTTTTGGGAGGCATCCTCTCCACCTCTGTTTCACTTTCTTTGTCTGACATACACTAAGACCACACCACCCAAGTGATCTTCAAAACTTGCTCTAATACCACTATGATGGGGAGCGCACAGCGGGAAATGCAGAATGGGCCCTAATTACCTCTTAGTCAGAAAGACCTAAGAAACAAGTCACTGATTCAACTCCATCGGCCAGACAACCGTCGGTCAAAATGACTTCCTAAAGTCTCTCCATCGGTCTATCTTACATCAATAACTCCACTTCACCTTATCTTTGGCGAGATAACATAGGACTCACACCGAGTCGTTCAACTCTCCATCATCGGTAAGACTTCCTCTATCGGCTGAGTCTTCCGTCTTTCTGCCGATACCCCGATGGTGGTTAAGTTCCTCCTCTCCTTAACCGTGACAGCTCTCACGTTGATTAAACATAACCGCGTCGGTATGACTCTTCCCATCGGTGTAACCTTTAACTTGTCTCCCGATATAGCAACTCTTCCTGATGGTATTTACCTTCGGTGTGACCTTCCTCATCGGTGAGCACTTGTGAACTCTGACCGATGCGCTGATGACCCAACACCCTCGGTGAGACTTGTACTATCAGCGAAACCTACTCCGGAGCTGTCGATATGCCGATCACCCCGATGTCACCTTTGATCTTCATTCATCGGTGAGACATTTACCATCGGCCACCTTAGGGTTTGCTACGCCGATACACCGATGCACAGTTTGCTTCTCCTAAACCCTAGTACATGGAGATGCTAGGTCAACCTACTGTACGAAACACTTGGCCTGGATCCTCTGCTCTGCTGAACAGGAAAAACAAAACAAAAAGCAAAATAAATATTCATACAACAAAGCCATTCCACTAATTTCGACAGAAATCTCACCAGTGGAATGCTTCATGATGACATACAACAATAAATGGAAAGCACAAAGAGAACAGAAATCTATAGCTATACAAATTGCAATTACAGGAAACGGAAATCGAATTGAAGGAACATAATAGTTCTATTTCTCACTATCGCATTCAACCTCTTCTCTTTGATCTGATTACAATAATAATATCCACATTTGGTTCATTCCTCTGGGTTTATAAACTCGCCCTAAGGAAAACCAACTGATTCCAAGCGGCTGGGAGACCAACCGTCTTGAGACTAACAATTTGACAAATATGACCTAAGTCACTTGGGACATACAAATAGAAATGAAAATGCATTGGTCAAATAGACCTTATTACAACACAAAACATGATTTTCTAGGTGCTCCTGCACCACAAAGCTCCCATTGCACGTCTGCATAACTTAGGAACACAACATGACATCGTGATCTAACATATCCACAAAGGAAGAGCACATGCTCCATAGAGCATACCCTATATCAAGAGAACATGTATCATGCCAACACTCTAATCTAGAATCAAGAGTCCACTATGGCACAATAACAAACATCCTATAAACAAGGACCATCATCTCCAATCACATGAAGATAACTATCTCCTGACAACAAAACTCTAACTACCAAGAGCTCCCACTAAAACATGATACCGAGCTATCCATGTGGTATCATGATAAGCATGCAACAAGTCCCAATATCTGACTAACCAGATACTCTAATCATCCATCCTCTCATCTGAAAGAAACATACCAACAAATATGTATCAATACTGAATTGATCTCATGGATATAAACAATCCACATCTGATTCATCTCACTACAGTCAATGGGTAGCTAATCCACATAACTGCATAACTTGAGGATCTCAAAAGAAACATGCAAACAAAGATATCAAAGAGGATAAGCTGTAGACTTAAAGACTCAAACACCATATCCTCATCGAATCCAATTTTCCAATCTATAATGAGTAACCATAGTCAAAGGAACCCATTAGCAAATGATGTAGAAATGATACCAACAACTCCACACTGAGAAGGCTGTAAAAAACCTCCTCAAACCATGCACAAAGCATACATGCAAACCATAGATTTTGAACAGAAAATCTACAAAACCAATGACCAAGTCCACAATCATAACTACATCATAATACTTCTGAATTTGCTCTTGAGAAGAATCAGCAATAGATGCTAAAGATGTCAAAGCACCCTCCTGCACCATCTGCTTCCCATTTTGCAAAAGAACAAGCAACTTGCTCACTATGCCATCCAAATGAGGTGTCAAAATATCTGGTGTGCAATTTTCACTAAAGTTAAGCACTACTGAAGCTACATGTGCCTGCACTGAGGGTTCTGAAAAACATCCATTGCTCTAGCAAGTGTAGGCAAAACTCGTCGATGATATTGTTGTTGCAAATCTGGTCCTAGGTCTGTTGAGAGTTAACCGATAGCATTGATGGTTGTCCATCACACACAGGGATGGGGGTCTTGGAAAGAGTTCAAAACTATGTTGACAACTTGCTCAAGATTCTTTATCATCACCTTAGCACAACCTTCAGTAATTTGAACAAGAGTGAAGTGGACTCTAGTCAAGAGAAGGAAGCCATCCTTCCCCTTTGTCAAAGGCTATTTTTATACTATTGCAGAGCCTCCAAACAAAGTATTCTCCCTTCTCAAAACAAACTTTGAAAAATAATATCTATTATTAGATGTGCTCTAGAGCCTTTTCATCCTCTTCCAGTACTACATCCACACACTCATATTCACCTCCCAAAACTTTATTAAATGCCTTCCACTTTGACTTGCAATTTGCATTATTATAACCATAAGACCTCAAATGTTTCACTAACAACTTTCTGATGCAGCTAGCCTTGCACCTATCATCTGTAAAGAAAATAGAGAATGTGTCCTTGATGGATACAATGACAACATGGATTAGGTAAAGCAAAACACTCTCTATCGACATCATTGAATTCTTTAGGGCCTTAATACTTTCTCCAAGCTTTAGAATGTTGATTGAGCCTGAGTCACTATCACTGATGTGACAATTACCATCACAAACTAAATTCTCATCATAATGAAAACCATCAAATTTAGGAGCAAATACTATTCCTCTACTTCTCTTTTTTGACTGTCTATTTTCATTCACACCCAATTCCTTCGCTTCTCCCAAATGACCTTTTTTCTTCCCAAATCCAAGAACGGTAGAAACAAAGTAGCAATTGTATTGCATGTGTTTATGGGTGCGACCTTTGGGCTGTTTCTTGACTTCCAACAAGATTAGCAAGAGTTTTTACAAAGCAATCGATCTTCTCCTCATGAGTAGGCTAGGGATCAGGCCACTCCATTGTAACGAGCCTTGATGGTTGTAATCACATCCTGGGAAAAGGGTGGGTCACTCACTAGAATTATTAGAGTCCAAGGGAGAATACATTGATCCTGTATTTGAAACCCTACAGGGAGAAACATGTTGGCATCTTGATAAGATTATTTGTCATTGATGTCAAAAGTATGTGTAAGTAAGATTGGTTGTCATTGTATACACTCCGGAGATAGTCAATATGCAGTAATATCAGTTCGCATTGCAGTATGATGAAGAATGGTAATCAACCTGATGTCTAAGTGTGATGCAGAGGAGAGTATACCTAGTCTAATATGTTTTCTATATGTCTACATTGATATCGTATCAGTTTGGAGTACCGCACTTAGAGACAAGTTGCAGAAGTTTGGTTAAGGCATTTACAGTGTATATCCTAAGACAGAGTCACAGTGTTTTGGTCTGCATTCCTCCGCAAAGCAAGATTTAGTCTTGTGGTTCAGAACATAAGTTAATTGAGATATGAAGGTATTGTATCCAAGATTTTAGGTCATTATACCTTCAACAAAGAAAGTTATTAGTAACAGAGTTCCAATTAGTGCTCAGACAAATAAAGCAATGATGGAGACCTATTGGAATGCTCTGCATTCCTTCGAAAGAGCAGTTATGCTCATGCGGTTTTGAGAACATGATCAAAGATGTGTAATACATGCTTCCTTGCAGTATCAAGTGTTTTGATGGTCCACAAGGTCATTTTTCAAATGATAGAAATAATGCAGATAGTTCTAGATGTCTAAGTTGTTCTCAGTGCACATGTTTGAGTACTTGCAGAGGATAGAGAGTATACAGATCAGTAATATAAGTGTATACAAAGATTCTATATATCTCAGTGTGTCTCTGGGTTGAAGCACATGCAAATCTCTCTTGTTTACAGTACAACACAAAGTATTCAGGTCAGTTTTGTAAAGAGTTGTGTTTGAATGCTCTCTAGACTGCAGTATAACTAAGCTAAGTCTTTAATTTCCTTTGAAAGAGATAGACGCACGGTTGTGCAGATCAGGGAATATGTTTATTTATGGTGTATAAGATCATTCATAAGAGTTTCAAATGATTTCCAAGGTATACCACAATGCAATATCCTAAGTCTTGATGTGTTATAGTTAGTCCAAAATGCTCTGTTTTCATCAATTCAATATATTTCTTGTCTTGTGGATGCATATAATGATCAAATACTTTAGGAGAAGGGTGTATCTGATAATGTTGACAAGGTACATTGCTCATATCTTGGTTCGCATCATGTTTTTGGTGTCTCCCCGGTGGTGCAAAGGTGGACAGTTAGCAGTGATAGTGTTGTTTGGGTTGACAGTCCGGTTTCCCTAATGTGCGGTGGATCCTAATTAGTTGTTTTGACATTGAAGGATGAGTAGTGATGATTCTTGGATCCTGTTATGAAGTATTGTGACCCGCAACTCATTTTTCCATTATAATGTATATGTTTAAGATGACCCTTGAAGAATTACACATTTCATTTAAAAGTCATTTTGGTGCCAACCTAATCAAAGTTTTGAGTTGTTGTAGAGGATATATATAGAATAATAAAGTCATTTGTGAAGTGTGTGGAGTGATAGAACAGTATGTGGAAGGATGAAGTGTGCGAAATCAGTTTGATAGAGTAATTGTGCAAAAAAGGGGATTGTAACATCAACATAAGTCAGATGCTTCTCTCACAGCAGTTCATGTGTATGTTTTCATTATAATTCTCATGTATCCTACTACCAGACAGTGAGTCTCTTTAGCAGGTCCTTGTATCTTGCCTAAGGTTGTAGCCTTAGTTTACAAGTCCAATAGAGAGTAGTAGCTTCCTTGGGTTGTAGCCCTAAAACAAAGTTGTAAACTTTTATAGCAGTGAGCTTATTATATTGTGAGTTAATCCTCACTGTGGTTTTTCCCTTATTGGATTTTCCATGTAAAAATCTTGGTGTCATTATGTTGATTAATGTGGTGTATATTTTATTTTTTGTTCTCTAAGTAATTTGGTTTGATTTGCAAATGAAGTAGTTAAATTTTTGTATCTGCCGATTCACTCCCCCTCTTAGCATCTCAGTGTGTTCAACACAACAGTTCATTGTGAGGCCACTAAAGATTGATGATTAAAACCACACAAGTGGCCATAGCTAGTTGGGATGGAAAAACATGGGATTTTTTAATTACAACAACTAAAGAAGAAAGGGATAAATATGAATATGTGAAAAGTTCCCTTGCCAATGTAACTATGCGGTGAAGATGAAGAGCCATGATCCCCAGATGCTCAGCCCCATCTCATCACAGGTTTTGAAGTCCACTGAGGAGCAAAATTCATTGCTTTTGAGTCCATACTCCATAAAACCTATACCACCCAACTCCTGTGGTTTATAGTAGCCAATTACAGTCTCTACTTTGAAAAACTTCCATGAGATTACAGATGATGAATAATCTGGCGATAGTTTTGTCAGATTGTGAGCAGTGATTTCTATGCCATTATCACACTAGGCCAAATGGATGGCATTTAAACTTTCCTTGGCATATTATCAAACAATTCATGGGCCTTTGTTGGGCATGACAATCAGCCTTTGCTTCCACAACTCCCATTTACATTCTGTAAAATAGTTGGCATGCCTCCTTTGTGGCTTCAATCACCACTTTTCCTTCTTTCAATATTTATTTCTTTTTGTGTCTTTAATCACAACTTTTTCCTTCTTTTCCTACAAACCCTTTATTCATCCCGCTCTCTCTGGATCCAGCCAGCTCTGATACCAATTGTTAAGCAATTGGACAAATAAAGAACACATAAAATAGCACACATAGAAAAGAATTTAACGTGGTTTGCCAATGTGGATACATCCATGTGAAAGTAGGGCATTAATATTATTATTGATTATAGCTTCATACATAAAGCTTTTCCCCAAATATATACAATAGTCTTCAAGGAAGATGAAGAGACAAAGTAGGGAAGCTGAAATGAACAGTCAAAATTCACATCCAAACAAGGTTAAATCCCTCATGCACCTATAGCTATATTCTGCGCATCAAATGTACATCTCATGGTTTGTAGTATTATGCAATCTAGCAGTCATATCTACTCACACTTCTTGTGCTTTCATCCATAATCTTTCCCATCATATACTTTGTCTTTCAAGTCGTGTATCTACAATATCTACACTTATGGCCACCCCAAGGGTAAGGGGAAGATGAAACTCACTCATTGCCTTCCTTTGCTCACTTAATAGTTGCTTACAGATTCAACTCTCACACCTCTATATCTTCACTATGCATATGAGGCATGCTTTTATAGACACACGTGTCTCCAATGTTTACAATAATAGCTCATCTATAATTATCTCAAAATCACATTGTTTCATGTACATGATTTAGCTAAATATAGATTATTACATTGCATGACCTCTTACACATACATCTTCTAAACATATGATTTGACAACAAATTTCTAGGGCTTGTTCAACTAGAAGGTTATTTGGCACCTCAAAAGGGCTAAGTTTAACTAGCATGATACAAAGACTGCCAACGTGCAAGGCTAAAAAACATACATTCTTTATATGAAAACCAAAAATTAATATTCCTCTTGAAAATTGTTAGTGAACCACGAGATACAAACAAGGTTGTAGGAGTTGGAGTCATAAAACAACCAAGGAATTTTATAGTTGCCTTTTGAAAAAATTATATGAAACCTTATGATAGAAGAAAACAACTATCTACGATGGGCTTTTGTTGATAATCATTTTAGTCTACAACCCTTCTTTCAAAAGCACTGGTAATTTATATAAATATCTATGGTCAACAAGTTTTCAAATTTTTAAGACTTGTTTAACAAGAAGGTTATTTGATACTATAAAAGGGTTGAGTTTAGGACTTGTTTAACAAGAAGGTTATTTAGTACTATAAAAGGGTTGAGTTTAACTAGCATGATACAAAATTTGTCAATTAAAGTTTGGGACTATAACAACCTACATTCTTTATAAGTAAACAAAACAAGGGCTGCAAAGTAGCTGTAGTCCCTGCCTAAATACTGCATTGTGGGTTTGTGAAAAACAACCATGCTAATTTAAAAGAGAATTTTGTGAAAGTTGGACAAAATTGAAAAGACTTGTAGGCTTTTCATGTTGACATGAAACTGTGAGAATTACTTGGCAACTGAAAGCCACTTCCCATGACTATAGATTAAAATTCAAGTTTCAAAATTGAAGTTAAGTAAATTAGACAATTGAAATATGTGCTCTGTAACTTTGGAAAACAAGGAAACATAAAACCATAAAGCCATTGCATGTATCTCAATCTGTGACATTCTTCAAGTAATTCTAATAAAAAATGTTGTAGCTTGATTAGTGTGATGAAGCATGATTTGGAGGTGAAACTAATTGACTCCACCTTTACAAGTAAAATGAGCTTCACATAAATTTGCCATATATCGGTACAAATAAGTGGCAAGCACATTACTTATGACCAAAAATACACCCAAGTTTGTAAACAATAAAGAAGATTTTAATATACAAATCATATAACTTTGCACGTATAAAAAGATTGTTTGGTAAATTCTATTCTAAAATGGAAAAGCTTCTCTTGTTCCACTAGATAGATCCTTTTTGTTCTTTCTTTCATAGCTAGAAACTAAGTATCTCCATTCCTTGATCTCATATGTGCAAGCTTGGAGTGCAACCAAAAACAACATGCACTTATAAAGCAAGACATCAAATTGAAGTGTTTATTGACTTAGCTAACAACACCAAAGCCAAAACTTGAAAATATTCAACTGAATTTTGAAAATTAAATGCTAGAATCAAACCTGCAAAGACAAGATAATTGATATTGATTGAAGAAATTTTCTTGAAAAAAGAAGAAATAATATGAATTAGGTAAAACAAAAAAAAATGAAGAGAAACAAAACTTAAAAGAAGGAAAAACCTATCATTTACTATTTCTATCATGCAGTCAATGTGTATTGATTGAAACTTTGACTCCCATACCCCTGGTATAAAGCAAAACAATGTAAGAATTTATATAGAAAAGTATCATCTTGAATGGGGCATTTTCGTGGTGAAAATATACTATAAACTAAATGCTTTCAAGCTTTTCAAGTACCTTTGTAAATACTACAATGATTTCCTTGAATACCTTTCTCAAATTAGCAATCGATAGTTTCATCTAAGCATGGTAAATGAAGATGGAATTGTAGTGTGGCTTATAGTGAAAGGTAAAAACATGATAGGAATGAGAAAATTTTGTTTTGACAAGTACATTTTCCAGAAGAAAAGGCAGGACACTCCTGGCATATTGCACATATAGTTATTAGAGCATGTGTTTTAAGAAGGTAAAAGTCTCAATATTTTCTAGCCTTCGCAACCATGGACAGATGGTATTCTAAGGTGTAAAGGGAATTAAATCATTCAAAGTGGAAATGGTACCTTTGTAATGTCTATTCCTTTGGCATTCCCCTAATTATTTGCAGGTGATCAATAGCTTAATGTTGTAGTCTATTCGATAACTAGACTTTTGCATAACTCAAAGTTTAAGAAAGGAAAACCATGTTTCACTTGGAAGGAGATAAGTTCCCTTAATCCTTAAGGACAAGGAGTAGAGATCATCAGCTACATATCTCAGTAATTCCCCTTTGCAATAGATGGAAAAGGATGGCTATATCATCTCTTGGCCATTCAGATATTTCTGATTTTTAAGGAAGCATTGATTCGTCCCCAATATCCAATACTCATTTGGAGAAATAGAAGTGATTTATTATCATTTGTTTTGAACCTAAAATTTTCAACAAATTCTAACTCCCTCTCCTAAAATATAGCTCATTGTCATGCAAAAACACAAAAGAAATTGCCCCATAACATGATAATATGTAAGTCAAGAAGATTCCAGAAAAAAACAAATTTAAAACAATGGCTATGTTATGCGTTGAGATATTCGAAACCTATTATAACTACATACATCCTGATGGGTCAAGGCATGGCAATATATAAATGTCATTGGAAAATAATGTCTAGAAACAAAGATGGAAGTTTGAGGAGCTGCATGTTTGTAGATGAAATCAAAGCTTTGCCCTTGAATTGACAGCTTAAGGTTCTTCACAGTTTGGTTATATTTGTTTGTGATAATTGCAGAATATCTATTGTAAGTCCGTCCACCGTGGCTCCAAGAGAAGTTCACTGTCTGTGACACCACAAGTGGAGTGTTTCCTACACATAATGCATTCAGATTAGTAAGATGACGGATGCCAAAAATACACACCCTTGTTTAATATTTGAAACTTCAAAAGATTAGTGTATATTACTAGGAGATTGGGGATTAGCTTCCGGGGAAGGAGATGGTTTGGGCTTGGTTGCTAGAGATGGAGATGGGTGAGGTTTAGTAGGTGGAGATGGTGCGCATGTGTTTGTTGGGGCAGGAACATCGAGTGCATATTAATACAAACAATTAGTAAATGTTACATTTTCATTCAGCCTTATTCAATTTTTCATAATCCTTCCCTAAGCAATAGGTTGATCTACCGTTTTCCCTTATTGGTCAATATGTTTATTCCTTAGGTCAGCTCTTTGTTTTTAAAAATCATTCGCCTGTCGTCTTATGTGCAAAATAATTGTAGTATTGAATCTTTGAACTTGAACCTTTTCAAAAAGTTCAAAAGTTCAAAGGTTTGATGGTTCAATGTTCAATGTTTCTAGGGAAGTCATTCACCCTTGGTCCCCTTGCGTAACTCAATTTGTATCTTTCAACCTCCTGATTGAACCTCATATCGGATTTCAAAAGTTCAAAGGTTCAATGGTTCAAAGTTCGTCACGAAATGTTCCGTAACAAATGTACCTATGTAATTAGTCTCACTTTTCCTAAAGTCTTCTTTAATCCAAAATTGTGGGAGATTTTAAAGGAGAAAATCATTTAGAGGGAAATATATTCGGAACACCTTATGAAATGGAAAGTTTTAACTTTCAAGAGGTTATGGGTAATGATTACACATCAAGGTCGTGTGCGAGAACTACATACAATTAATGCATTTGTTAGAATTTATGTCTTATCAAGAAAATTCAGCACGAATTAATTGATCCAGTAATTATTCGACTAGATTTTATGCCTTTTATCAAGAAAGAACAGACCAATTTTAGCAGTAAAACATACAGGGTGATACAAAAGGGAAACAACACTAGAGGTAAAAGATTTGTCTTGCCCAGTCTGACAGTGATTTCAGATCCATTGAAGGTGAGTTCAACTTTTCTTATAGTTGTTCCTATTACTTTGTTGAAAAAGAGAATCATTTTGAGTTTTTGGTATTGTTAAAGTAGTTGAAAGCATTTTCCATTCTATTTATCCAAACTATAGTCATGAAAGTTGCTTGTCTTGGTTCCGAACATCGTTCTAGCCTTGTTTGTTCTCTTCCTGAATATGGAGATACCTTTTTAGCTCAGTATGATTTAGAGGAGTTTAAGAAAAGGGCTAAAAATCCTATGTCTACCCATATGATGGAAAGGATAGTGGAAAGTGGTTTAATTGAAGCTGCAGCTTTTCCTTTGGCGGTGCAATGCCCTAAGTTAGTTCTCGAATGCATGAGCAAATATGACCCTCAAAATAGATGCATTAGAGCTTCTGATGGAAATGTGTTATTGCCTATTAATAGACAAACCCTAATGGCTGTAATGAAAATCCCACCTAAGGAGACATACTCTAATCTTGACATTACTTCCTCTTATAGTTATTTTTCATTGAAAAAGGTAAATTACAAGAGTGTAATTGCAAGGAATTGGCTATTAAAATTCCAAAAGAGAGGTTTGAGGTTGCCCAGATCACTAACAAGGGAATATATGATACTAGAAATAAAAGATATCATGGTGTTGTTACACAGGTTAAAAGGTAGTTCTCAAGCATTCTATTGGGAGGATTGGATGTATTTCTTTATTCAAGTGATCCTTCAAGGAGAACAATATCTGGATTGGGCAGAAATCATAGCTAAATGTTTACATTAGGGTTTGAGTAATTATCTTGGAAATAAAGACTTTTACATGTCCTCGTATCTCTTTTACTACCTGGCATCCACAAGGGAGTGGAGAGGATTACCTCATGCATCCACAAGGGAGTGGAGAGGATTACCTCATGCATCCTTAGTTGAAGATATCAGAATTTATGACTATTAGTCTCATTTACAAATGCAAAAGTGTTATGAAAATTATGGAAGATTTAACGATGTTTTCACCAGTAGGATGGTTTATGAATTGACATGCAATATTAATAAAAGGATGTCTGATGAAGCCATGCAATTAATCAACATTTATGGCAGCTTCTTCATTCAGTTTCCTAGATTCACTTACATCAGAGTTGGTAGTTTTGAAGGTGAGCCTGTGAAACTGCCCAGATATGTCTTTGACTACTTTGTATTAATCAAAGTTTGCAAGCAGTTAGCTCATATAGATAAGAAATTTTCAATGAAAAGAGAGTTTGGTATATCTTTCCCTGTTGAGCTTGGTCATTATTCATGTCAATCAGTTTCTGATGCTTTA
Organism: Cunninghamia lanceolata; assembly: GCA_027924645.1. Lineage (NCBI taxonomy): Eukaryota > Viridiplantae > Streptophyta > Pinopsida > Cupressales > Cupressaceae > Cunninghamia > Cunninghamia lanceolata. The sequence continues at coordinate 611,195 of BSBN01001495.1, read as the reverse complement.
AATCTAGAGGTGGGCCCAAAGAAGTTCAATTTTTAATATTATAATGCCAAACCCAAGTTCGATAGCAAAGGTTTTGCTAGACAATTTGGATTTTGGAGAGGGATTTTCACACATTCTCCAAATAGAGGACTATTGGGAAGATTGCCCAGATGAATTTGAAGTTAGAAAAAGGCTTTGGTGCAGATTTTCCTTAGGACAAATAGTCACCCTTAACCTCAAAATGAATATTACTGGAATAATATATGATGAGAAATAGGTGATCGATTATCATTTTGAACAAGTAAAATGGTTGCCTATTCCAGAAGTTGATTGGAATAGAGATGAAGAGGATCGGATCAAAGTCAAAACCCTCCCCGTAATAAGAAGAACTAAAAAATGGTTAAGACAACGGAGATTGAAAAAGGTTCAAAATGAAGATTCCCAATGGTGTGCACCCATTGACGAATCACAATCTCCTGTAAGCTCTTCTAATCAGCTTATTAATATCTATGATGCAGGTACTCCAAAGTCAAAAATTGAAAAGGGTTCTGTCACCAAAAAGTCTAAGAAAACGCTTGTGACTGTTCTACCTTCTCGCACCACCAGGTCAAGAACTAAGAGTAGGAAGAAGAAGGAAGTTTCAGAAAGAATAGTTGTGGAGGTAAACACTAAAGAAGATTCAGAAGAAATAATGAGTGATAAAGGGTATGGTTCACCAATGGCAGAAGAAATCAATACGAACCAACAGGTAGAGATTGCTTTGGATTCTACCAATCTAATGATATTACCAAATGCGCCTTCTGAATAGCTTACTCTTGATAAAGAGGTTCCAGTCACTGTGCCTAGATGGTTGGAAAATTCAATTAATGATAAAAGGAAAATAGTTCCATTTTCTTTACCATTGAAAGATATGGTTAGAAAATGTCTAGGAAAGGCTCTAAAATCTAAAAAGCTGAAAACCACTTCGAGGGTGGACATTGACCCCAATACCGAAAATTAGAGTGCAGAGATAGCTTGGCCAATCGCTGATGAAGAAGTTTAGGACCCCACAGTCCATGATTTTGCAGTAGAAAGAATAGATCTTGGAATTGCATCGCGTGCTGTAGACGTGCACCATCTCGAGGCATCTACTAAAAAGATAGTTAGCGGTACATGGAAAGATGAAAAGGATAAAAGGGAGTTGAAGCAAGCATTATGATTAATGGCAGAGTATATTGAAGCCATTCACAATCTAGATCCACAACCTGTTTCTTAATTACCTTTGTCTTTTGATCCAAAATCTCCAGTTAATCAGAAAATGCTTGATCAAATACATAGAAACAAGATGGTGACCAAAGTGTTCGATGACTGGCTAGATGGTATCATCCAAAAGGATACAAAATATATTAATGAGTTGAAAGGTATATATGATGAAACCATGGCTACTATTGAGGATTTAAAAATACAGAATGCCTCGTAGGAAAAGGATGAAGCAAAATGGATGAGTGTAATAAATAAAATGGTTGAAATTTAGAAGTATGGGGTGGCAAAGTTTCTACCAGAAAAGTATTGCAAGTATGGGCCTAACCAGTGTTGTCATTGATGTCAACATACTCCTGTTGCATTGATGATAAGGATTGGATGAGCTGTATGCTAAGGATATTGAGAAAATTAGTCCTATCAGGAATAGAGAAGAACAGTGAAGACAGTGAGGTAAAGATCCTAGCTAAGATGAAGATCAGAGGATGCACATCAAAGGGTTTGTAGATATGTGTCTTAAGATGATCCAGTAAAAAATTCAGAGGTCCGCATGAAGATCTGAAGAAGTTATGGCCACTTAAGTAAAACCAGTTCTGGCAGATGTTTAAAGGTGACAGAATGACACAGATAGGTCTGGTGAGCTCCAGAAATGCAATATCTTGTTCTATGGATTTGGTGGAGTGTTTAGGAAGTCAACATGAATTGACAACTCAATTGGTTTGTGGTCTAGAGGTCCGCAAGCATCTATTCCAATATGACAGTGATGACAGATTGTGTTCTTGAGGTTCCGGATGAAGGAGAGAATGATTTCAGTAAGCAGAAGTAGTGTGGATGTTCTTGGTAATTCAAGCAAGCTTGTGGAGGTCTCTGGATTGTGTTCAGTTCATGTTGGTGGTCTGCATTGAAGATTGAGCTCGTAATTGAAGAATTACTTCTGGAGGATGATGTTCTTCCTAAGTCTAGCCGATCGAATGAGTTACACATCCTGCGGATGATCTTGAAGATGTTCTATGAAGAATGGCATGTTCCTAAAGGAAGATTGAAGTCTCAGATCTGCATGGCCAATAGTGTGTTGATCCACGTGAAGTCTTTTTGTAATTACTCATAATGTATTTATGTATTTGTTCTGTAATGTATGCCGACTTGGATGATTATCCCTAAGTCAATGTCTTGTATAAATAAGGATTTGTAAAGTCATTTCAAAAGTATCTTGTCGAGATGAGAGTGTGGTAAAGAGGAGCAGAGCGAAAGTCAGAGTAGAAGTATTAGGCTTAAATGGAACTGACTCAAGCATGGTGAAGATGCTATTGTTCAGTTCAAGTATGTAATACTTATTATTCTGTAGACAGTGTGTCTCATGTAGGTAGTGGGCCTCTTATGAGCAGTGTGCTCGGGCAGTGAGCCCTAATTGGCATGTGTCATTTTGTTCTTCCTATTCTTTTAATAGAGAATACAATCTTGGGTTAGTCACCCCATGGTTTTTCCCTTAATCGGGTTTTCCATGTTAAAAATCTTGGTGTCATATGTGTTAATGTGTTTCTACTCTTGAATTGTTACATTATGTTTCCATGATTGATTTATTATTATGTTGTTGAATTAAGAAAAGGATTTAAGTGATTAATTGGAAGAAAGTTTTGGACAACTGATTCACCCCCCCTCTCAGTTGTGTATCCTAAATCTAACAATTGGTATCAGAGCTAAGTTCCTCTGAAAAGAGCTTAACCGCTTGAGGAGATCTAGGATGTCTTCCTACAAGAAGGATAGTCTGAGGTTTGATGGAACCAATTTCACTCTTTGGAAAAGTCGCATGGAATGCCACTTGCAATGTATGGGAATGTAGTATTGGATCATGGCTTCAAAGAAGTATGTTCCTCCACATGATGGTCTGAGTACAGTAGATGAAATTAGAGATGCTCAAAACAATCTGCAGACTAAAGAAGCTCTTCTAAGTGCCTTATCTGATTCAGAGCTAACAAATGTTATTGATCTAAAAACTGCATATGAGATTTGGCAACAATTGGAACTTCTGCATGAAGGAGACAAGTATGTTAAATAGCTACAGAGTCTGAAAGGAAATTTTGAAAACCTGAAGATGAGAGAAGATGAAAATATCACTACATTTATGCCAAGAGTAAATGAGCTTGTTTGTGGCATTAGATGTGCTGGTGGAATCCTGGATGAAGATGAGATTGTTGCAAAAGTTCTCAGATCCCTTCCTGATTCTTACAAATACAAGGTTGCTACTATTGAAGAATTCAAATCCTATTTAGGTATCACAAGAGATCAACTGGTTGGTAAATTAGCTGCATATGAATTGACCAAGTTTGGAGATGCCCCCCCAAGACTGAATATGCATTCAAAGCTAGTACCTCTGTAAAAGGAAAACAAAAGTTTGATCTGGGAGAGAACTCTTCAAAGAAACTATCATGGTATGAAAAAGCAAGAAAAGACTTGGAAGAAGATGAAGGAAAAGCTACTTAACTTGAAGCCCTTATTGCAAAAAGACTGTCAAGAGGATCCAATAAGTATGAGGGGAAATTGCCTTTTAAATGTTTTAACTGCAATAAGATTGGTCATTTTACCTCAAGGTGTCTAGAAAGATTTTCAAGGCCAAATCCTAATAGATCAAGGTTCCAAAAGAAATGTTGCTATGTTCATGAAGATGATGATGATGAAGGAGTAACAGATGATGAATCAGAGATAGGAAACAAATCTGGAAGTGACTGAGTGTTTGTTGCCATCAAGGAAGAAGATCCAATGCCCTCTGAATCTGTCAATCATAAAATTGTAGAAAGAGCTCTAGCTACCCAAGTTGAAGAAAAGGATGATTGGGTCATTGATAGTGGATGCTCCCACCATATGACAGGTGACAAAAATAAGTTCATAGATTTGGAAAGGTATGAAGGAGTAGTAAAATTTGGTGATAATTCTGCAAGCAGAATCAGAGGTAGAGGAACTATTTATTTTGATGGAAAGAACAAAACCAGTAATGTACTGTATGTTGAAGGCCTGAAGCACAATCTTCTCAGTGTTGGACAGTTGGTGGACAAAGGCTATGATCTCTGATTCAAAAATAGAAAATGCAAGATCTTTGAAAGTTCTGGAACAGAGATTACATCCGGTACTCAAACTAAAGGTAATATCTTCCACTTGGTTGGTACTGGTAAAAGTTGCTTATTTGTGCAAATTGATCAGAGTTGGTTGTGGCATAGGAGAATGTGTCATGTGAATTTTGATAATATCATCAAGATAAGCAACACTCAGGCTGTAAGAGATCCTCCAAGACTAGTGAAACCTACTAATAGTTTGTGCAAAGAATGTCAGTTGGGTAAGCAGAGCAGAGTCAAGTTCAGAAGTAAGGAACAGTCTGCTACTGGACTATTTGACTTAGTTCATACTGATCTATGTGGTTCGGCAAGAATCAGGAGTGTGCAAGGTGATAGATACTTCATATTATTAATTGATGACCACTCCTAGATGATGTGGGTGACTTTTCTGAAAGAGAAATCTGAGGCTCTTGAGAAATTCAAAATATTCAAGGCTATGGTAGAGAATGAAACTGGATTGAACATAAAATGCCTAAGGTCTGATAGAGGTGGAGAATTCACATCTGGTGAGTTCATAGAATTCTGTGAGAAACATGGAATAAAAAGACAGTTGTCTACTCCAAGGACTCCACAGCAGAATGGAGTAGTGGAGAGGAAGAACCGGACCATCCAGGAAGCATCTAAAACCATGATGATGGAAGCAAATGTTCCTCATATCTACTGGAGAGAAGCTATAAGCACTATAGTCTATACTCTTAATCGAGTACAAATTAGAAGCAATATTGTTAAGACTCCTTATGAACTCTGGTTTGGCATCACTCCCGCTGTGAAGTATTTCAGAGTCTTTGGTAGCAAATGTTACATTAAAAGAGATGAAGATCTAGGTAAATTTGATGCTAGAAGTGATGAAGGAATATTCTTGGGTTATTCTACTCAAAGCAAAGCATACTGGTGCTATAACAAGAGATTGAGAAAGATTATAGAAAGTACAAATGTGAAGGTTGATGAAGGTATTGAAAAACCCTCAAGGTTTTATGAATATGATGAAGATGATCAGAATGATGTTTTGATCCAAGGAGTGCAAGTCCCATCTAAAATTTAGATTCAGACTGATCCGGTGAGTCAGGAAGAAGAGATGAGTTTGAATGAACCTGTTCAAGAGATAGAAGTGTAAGAAAGTCCCAAAATTCCCAGGTATGTAAGACTGAATCACTCTAAAGATTAGATCATAGGTGATAAAAGCAAAGGTGTTCAAACAAGAAGAAAGATTGCTCAAGACTCATAAGAGTATTGTCTGATTCAAAAGATTGAACCAAAGTCAATCAATAAAGCATGCAATGATGAAAGATGGACTAAAGCAATGGAGGAAGAGCTTATGCAAATTGAGAAAAATCACACTTGGGATCTTGTTCCCAGACCTAGAAACAAGAATGTGATTGGAACCAAATGGGTATTCCGGAACAAACTGAATGAAGTTGGTGAAGTAGTCAGAAACAAAGCTAGATTGGTCTGCAAGGGTTACTCTCAAGTAGAAGGAGTTGATTTTGAAGAAACTTTTGCTCCGGTGGCAAGAATTGTAGTAGTCAGGTTATTTCTTTCCTTTGCTGCCTTCAAGGACTTCAAAGTATATCAGATGGATGTCAAGTCTGCCTTCCTGAATGGTGACTTGGAAGAAGAAGTATACATTGAGCAACCAAATGGATTTCAATTGTCTAATCATGGTGATATGGTTTGCAAGTTGAAGAAAGCATTGTATGGACTCAAGCAAGCCCCAAGAGTCTGGTATGAAAGATTGGATAAGAATCTTTTGAAGATTGGTTTCAACAAAGGTACTACTGACAGTATTTTGTACTTCAAAATTGATCATGAAAATATCTTGATTGTTGAAGTGTTTGTTGATGATATCATTTTTAGAGGAAGAGATAGTATGTGCAAAACTTTCACAAATCAAATGAAAGTGAATTTGAGATGTCCATGTTTGGGGAAATAAATTTCTTCTTGGGTCTGCAAATCATTCAAACAAAGAAAGGAATCTTCATTTCTCAGACCAAATATGTGAAAGAATTGTTGAAGAAATTTGGGATGGAAGACTCAAAACCAATGAGTACTCCCATGGCAACCAGATATAAATTGAGCAAAGATGATGACTCTCCTAAGGCTAATCAGAAAAAGTACAGGTCAATGATTGGAGGATTATTGTATCTCACTCAAACTAGACCTGACATTATGAATGTTGCTGGTCTTGTTGCTAGATTCCAAGCTGATCCTATAAAATCTCATGTCATGGCAATCAAGAGGATTTTTAGATATCTAAAAGGGACAGTTGAGTATGGTTTGTGGTATCCTATAGATCATGATTTCTCTCTTCATGCATATACAGATGCGGATTGGGCAGGAGATGTGGATGACTGAAAGAGTACCAGTGGTGGAGCATTCTTTTTGGGGAAGAGATTGGCTTCTTGGCTGAGCAAGAAACAAGAGGCAATATCTCTGTCCACTGCAAAAGCATAATATATTGCAGTAGCAGGTAGTTGCACTCAAGTATTGTGGATGAAGCAAATGCTAAGAGACATCAGAGTGGAGTATGAGGAACCTATCACAATCTTCTATGATAATTCAAGTGCAATAAATATATCAAAGAATCCAGTGTTGCATTCAAAGACTAAACATATATCCATCAAGTTTCACTTTTTGAGAGAGCAAGTGAACAAGAATGAAGTCAGATTGGATTTTGTGCCTTCCAAAGATCAGATTGTAGATACTTTTACTAAACCTCTACCTAAGGACTCTTTTGAGTATCTCAGGGAGAAGTTAGGGGTTATTACCCCTCCGGTTTTGAATTAAGGTGCGCTGATGTGCATCAGTCCGGTGGATCTCATAGTCATATCTTGTGGTCTAGATTGATGTTTGGGAAGCTGTTACTCAGGGGGAGCAGCCAGTATGATTCTGAAGTAATGCAGCAGCCAGTATGATTCTAAAGTAATGCAAGTATGTACCCTTTGCCATTGATGTCAAAGGGGGAGAGAAGACATGTTAAAAACAAGTGGTTGTTGATCAAAGGGGGAACAGTAAAGGAAGAGAAGACTTGTAAATGGTTGTTGATAGGGGGAGTTATGTCAGTGAGGAGAAGTTCTTGTCTTGATGGTTAAAATAGTTTTTCATATCATATGTTGCCATTAATGACAAAAAGGGAGATTGTTGCAAGTATGGGCCTAATCGGTGTTGTCATTGATGTCAACATACTCCTTTTGCATTGATAAGGATTAGATGAGCTGTATGCTAAGGATATTGAGAAAATTAGTCCTATCAGGAACAAAGAAGAACAATGAAGATAGCGAGGTAAAGATCCTAGCTAAGATGAAGATCAGAGGATGTGCATCAAAGAGTTTGTAGATATGTGTCTTAAGATGATCCAGTAAAGATTTCAAAGGTCCGCATGAAGATCTGAATAAGTTATGGCCACTTAAGTAAAACCAGTTTTGGCTGATGTTTAGAGGTGACAGAGTGACATAGATAGGTCTGGTGAGCTCCAGAAATGCAATATCTTCTTCTGCGGATTTGGTGGAGTGTTTAGGAAGTCAATGTGAATTGACAACTCAATTGGTTCATGGTTCGGAGGTCCGCAAGCATCTATTCCAATATGACAGTGATGACAGACTGTGTTCTTGAGGTTTCAGATGAAGGAGAGAATGATTTCAGTAAGCAGAAGTAGTGTGGATGTTCTTGGTAATTCAAGCAAGCTTGTGGAGGTCTTTGGATTGTGTTCAGTTTGTGTTGGTGGTCCACATTGAAGATTGAGCTCCTAATTGAAGAATTACTTCCTGATGATGATGTTCTTCCTAAGTTTGGTTGACTGGATGAGTTACACATCCTAAGGATGATCTTGAAGATGTACTGCGAAGAATGGCATGTTCCTAAAGGAAGATTGAAGTCTCAGATTTGTGTGGCCAACAGTGTGTTGATCCGCGTGAAGTCTTTTTGTAATTAGTCATGTTGTATTTATGTATTTCCTCTATAATGTATGCCGACTTGGATGATTATCCCTAAGTCAATGTCTTGTATAAATAAGGAGTTGTAAAGTCATTTCAAAAGTATCTTGTGGAGATGAGAGTGTGGTAGAGAGAAGTAGAAGTATTAGGCTTAAATGGAACTGACTCAAGCATGGTGAAGATGCTATTCTTCAGTTCAAGTATGTAATACTTATTATTCTATAGACAGTGTGTCTTTTGTAGGCAGTGGGCCTCTTGTGAGCAGTGTGCTCGAGCAGTGAGCCCTAATTGGCATGTGTCATTTTGTTCTTCCTATTCTTTTAATAGAGAATACAATCTTGGGTTAGTCACCCCGTGGTTTTTCCCTTAACCAAGTTTTCCACATTAAAAATTTTGGTGTCATATGTGTTAATGTGTTTCTACTCTTGAATTGTTGCATTATGTTTCCATGATTGATTTATTATTATGTTGTTGAATTAAGAAAAGGATTTAAGTGATTAATTGGAAGAAAGTTTTGGACAACTAATTCACCCCCCCCTCTCAGTTGTCTGTCCTAAATCTAACAAAAAGAACATAACAAGCCTAAACGACAATATGCTATATGTAAGCAGGAGAAACATTGAATGGAGAAACTCAGTGTCAAGACAAGGACAAATGGAGTTTACAAAGATGATTAAAGAGATAACTGAGTTTACTCAGTCTCTACAACATGATTTAGAATGTATCGATGTGAAGTACCTCAAAGATGATGGTGAGCCAAAAAATGATATTGATACTATTGTACAATCCTTCAAAGAGAAAATTAGTTTTGTCAAAGAAAATGATAATCTGATAATTGATGATTTCTCCCAGATATCAAAAGTGGAATCACTACTTCACCTTTGCATCAATGCACTCCCAGAGCATGTGGAAAAGGTAGCAAACATTCGAAGAGAAAAGGATGTTTGGAAGGCATGAGTTAAGCATATTAGCATCCCTAACTTCCCAAAAATTTAGGAATTTGTTGCCGCATAATAGGAATGGAAGACACAATGTGTCTCTTCAGCAGAACAAAGCAAATCTGGAGATTCCAACATGCTACCCCAGTCATGATCGTGCTTATATAATCTTTTTATTTAGTTATTTAGTTGGGGAATTATGTTTAAAAACTTTATCTTTCAATCATCTTTCAAGGAACTAAATCCCGCTATGGGTCAGAGTTTGTTTTAACTCTAGGTTTAAAGAACAGTTAATTAGGGTAAACTATATATATGTTTTCAATTTTTTAAAACGGGGATATAGAAAAAGAGATAAGGAATTTTTGGGCTGAACCTTTACGTTTACAATGTATGTGATGTTTGTCTAAAAAAATTTCATCTGTGAATGAGAAGAAGAAATGATTACTATAGACTTAAATCTGTGTGTTTAAGTGCTTGAAATCGGGTTTCTGTGCGAGCTCTTCTTTTATGTGGTAATTATTCTTTCACTAGACGACTCGTCATATATGTTTTATCATTTGCTGGTTCAGTGATACATGCATATATTTATATATATATATTTGATTATTGTTGAAGATGGAATCTATGTGTTCTATTACTAAATGATTGTTATATGAAAGAAAAGATATCGCATTCATGACATAGTGATGTGTGAATATTAGTTTGCCTTAAATACTTTCTGGTTACAAGTGCATTCAAATGATTAGGATAGTTTGAATTCATTGAAGATTTAAAAGGGAGCTGTACCTTAATTCAGAGGGGAATTATTTCTGATAGTTCACCCAATTGTTGTTTAACTTATTTGCTCTAAAAAAAGAAAGGGTTATAGAGTCAGAACAAAAATATTTTTAGACCAAGACAAATCTGTTAACCAACAATTTTTGGCGACTTTGTTGGGGATCGAAGTCCTTTGTTTAAAGATTAGTCGCCCTAATATGAAGCAACGATGGTGCTTCCTCATGAAAATATAATTCCTGTTCTGCAGCCTAATCTTTGTTTTCAAGATGAACAGGAAGACATAATTGGTCAGTTAAATACTCTTGCATGGCGCACTCACCAAAATATTGATGATTATAGAAGAGCAAGTCGAGTATTATAAAACTGAAGAAGAATTGGCTGATAATTTGAGATTGATGTTACTCAGACAAAGGAGGCAAGCTGAAAATGTTGTTAGAAATCAAGCCCCTGAAGTCCTAAGAGGTCAAGAACAGCCTAGAAACTAATAACTAGTTATCCAATTACAGTTTAATAAACTGGAGTTCAGAAGATACACAAGATCTTTGAGGAGAGAAGGAGTTGAAGATCCTACTTTTCAAATGCTGCAAAGTCTAAATTTTCCTTATATTCCTACTCTAATTAGAAGAGCTAGAAGTAGACCTCCTTGCCCTCCTAAACCCTCTACATCCTCTGTTTGCCAAGCCTTAACTGTTTCTGGCACTGTCATTCCCTCTGCTATAAGCTTTCTACCAATGGCCCAACCTTGGGGAGCAGCTATAGGGCCTCTAAATTTAGGGGCTCAGCTGAATCCTCTGCCTAAAAATGCAAGAGAAAACTTACCCAAGTTTAATGGAGATGGAAAACAATCACCAGATGAGCATCTAAATACCTTTTCCGCAGCATGTGGTGTGTTAGGTGTACAACATCAAGATGTAGCCATAAGGCTTTTTGTGCAAACTCTAACCAATACTGCAACATAATGGTTTTATCATCTATCTGACTCTTCAATTACAAACTGGAATGATATGAAAACTGCATTCGAAAATAGATTCAAAAGTGCAGAAGATGAACTTTCTCTTCTTGCTCAATTGACTCGGCTCAAGAAAGAAATACATGAGCCTATGAGGGAATTTATAGCCAAATTCAATAGAATTGTGCACAAAATCCCAAATGCTAAAAGGCCAACTCCTGAGAATCAGAAATGTTTCTTTATCAATTCTATGCCTCCTAATATTAGTTTTCATCTTAGAAGAGGTGTAGTTGCCGACTTAGCAAACACACAAACATTGGCAGTTTGGTTAGAAGATGATCTTATTATAGCTAGAAAATGGAAGAAAGAAGTCCAAGTACCTAATGCTCATCCTTCATCCTCTATAGATCCTGTGGTTCAAAGATTAGTAAATGATATGATTACTCTAAAAAGATAATTGCCCAAGGTTTGTACTTCATTTCAACAACCATATCAAGATGTCAGCAGAAGAAATTTTAATCAACAGATGAATACTGGTAAGACATTGCAACTTACATCAGCACAACCAAGATTAGCTATCGAAGCTCCTCCTGGAAGAGGGAATATGTGTGCCTTTCATTTGACTACTGATCATGATGGAAATTCTTGTACAGAGATGCTTAGATATTCTCAAATGGCCACTACTAAAGATGTGTTGGGAGAAATTACCGAGGAAGAAAGGAACTCTGAGGAACCTAGCGACTCTGAAATACACTTCCTAGAATATGAATCAGATTTAGAAAGAGGAGGTGAAATGTTGGTTACTCTTGAAGATCCTTCATGTGTTGTGCTTACTAGAAGTTAGAAGAATCTGAAATTTCCTAATGCTCAAGAAGTGCCTGTTAAAGATAAAGAGCCTCTTACTAGAACCCCTGATACTAGTTCAAAGACTCAAGAAGTTAAATTATTACGAAGGAATGGTAATAAAACTTCTTTTGATATTATAGAATTTTGTAAGTCTTCAAGGATTCAAATATCCCCTACTAATTACCTTAAGTTAAATCCCAAAGAACTTGATAAATTGGTTAAATATGTCAAAGGTGATCCTTCACAAATTGAGCCTGATAGTCAACAAAGTATTAATGCTGAGTCCCCAATTGCCCAATTATTCACTTCTCCACCTAAATCACCTATATACACTCCTAGAATGGGCATCAATTCATCTAATGATACTTCTTATATGGTTGATATGAAGCCCAACCCATTTTATGTCTCTTTATTTATAAATGGTCATAAACTCAGTAATTGTATTATAGACTCAGGTGCTTCTGATAATATTATGCCCTCTTTTGTAGCCAAATCCCTAGGCCTATCCATTACAAAAACATTTGGTAGGTGTTACTCTATGGATGGAAAATAGATTCCTTTGCTCGGACAAATTAAAGATGCACAGGTTGCTATTGTAGCCTACCCTGATAAAAGAGTGAAGTTAACTATCTTGGTGGCAGATATTCCCACTAGTTATGGGATTCTGTTGAGCATAACTTTTTGTAAAGATTTAGGCGGGGAGATCAAATTTGATTGGTCAGAAGCTACAATTCTGGTGGGAAAATGGAAAGTAAAACTAGAACCTGAAGCTAAATGCAAGTTTACTGTGTATCCTTCTGATGATCCTAAATCTCAGATTCTATTTGAAGAATGTGAATTCAGTAATTATTTTCTCTCTTCTAAAGACATGAAGGAAGAATCCGTCCCAAAATTGGTTCATTCAGATGATCTATGGACCATGTAATTCGATGGCAATTGTGCTACCATTGGCTCGGGAGCAGGGGTTGTTTTGATCTCACTTGAAGGTAAAAATTTCCCTTACTCTTTCAAGTTAGAATTTAAAAATACTAATAACACTGCAGAGTGCGAGGCCCTTTTGCTTGGGTTAAATGAAGCCAAAGGAAAAGGTATAAAGATGTTCAGAGAAAAAGGAGATGCTGAATTGATTGTTAAACAGGTGAGAGGCATTTTTACAGTTAAAAATGAAAGATTGAGACATTACAAGAATAGAGTTTGGGACAAAATAGAATACTTTGATGCTTTTTCTATTGAGGCAATCCTAGGAGATCAGAACACACAAGCAGATTCTCTAGCAGTATCAGTTTCTCTTCTTCTCCCACACCCTGATTTCAAAAAGAATTCATATAGAATAGAGCTGATCTACCATCCTAATGTCCCATATAATGCTGAAAATTGGCAAGTTTTTGAGAATGACCAACAGATTAGAAACTTCTTGGAGAATGCTGAAATGTTCTTGGGGACTTATTTTGAAGGTTCTAAAGCAGAATGTAAAGAATTCAATCCTGATCCAGGGATCAATTCAAAAGATGAAGTAATTCAGTTAAAAGGAAACAAAATTCCTAAAGGACTGGTCTCTCTTGAACATTTGTTCAGTCGACAAGATGAATATATCAAGGACAAACTTGCTCAAACTCCTGACAAATTGGGAGATTGTGAAAAAATAAACTTTGTGAAAAAATAAACTTTGGGAGTAAAACTAATCCTAAATGGGTTTCTATTGGTAGGTGTTGCTCACCGGAAGAGAGATACAAGTTGACTAATTTGTTGACTAAATATAAGGATGTCTTTGCTTGGTGCTATGATGACCTAAAGGATTTTAGAGGTGGGCAATTCCAACACCATATCCCTTTAAAAACAAATGCAATTGCATTCAGACAGAAATTAAGAAAATACAACCCAAAGGTTGTTGAGGCTATCTATAAGGAGGTCAACAAAATGTTGAAGGCTCGGATTATTTATCCGATTCATCACTCTATCTTGGGTGGCAAACATTGTCCCGGTACGCAAAAAAATGGAGAAATAAGAATTTGTGTTGATTTTAGGAATCTGAACCAAGCCAATTGAAAGATAATTATGCCTTACCTATGATGGATCGCATTTTACAAACAGTTGCTGGGTCAGAGATGATGTCCATGTTAGATGGGTTCTCAGGTTATAATCAAATAAGCGTGGCTGCGGATGATCATCATAAAACTACTTTCACTACGTCATGGGGAGCTTTTGCTTATAACTGTATGCCCTTTGGTTTGATTAACACTGGTGCAACTTTTCAATGGGCAATTAATTCATCCTTTAAAGATCTGAAAGATAAAATTATTGTCATTTATCTTGATGATTTGACTATTTTCTCTAAAATAAGAGAAAATCATCTGAAAGATCTTGAGACCATTTTGCAAAGGTGTTAGAATCATGGGATATCTCTTTATCCTAAGAAGTCAATATTCTGTGTAACAAAAGGTAAGTTATTGGGACATTTAGTTTTGAAGGATGGAATCAAGATTGATCCAGAAAGGGTTAGAGCAATACAACAGCTAAGTCTTCCTTCAAACAGGACTAGAGTTAAGTCTTTCTTTGGCTACGTTAACTTCCTCAGAAGGTTCATCCCTGATTTTGCCGAGATTATGAAACATATTATAGGGATGATGAGTGAAAAATAGGCATTCAGGTGGAATGAGACTACTAAGAAAGCATTTGAAAATGTTAAAGAAGCGATTGCACAAACACCTACTTTGGTAAACCCTGATTTCCAAAAGGATTTTATCATTTATTGTTATGCTTCAGAACATACCATGTCTGGCATCTTACTACAGAAAAATGAATCGAACATAGAAGCTCCAATAGCCTTTATGAGTGTTCCTCTCAAGAAGCATGAACTTAAATATTCTTTAACTGAGAAGCAAGCTTTTGTTGTGGTAAAGGCTGTCAAACAATTTAGGTATTACATACTTCATTCTCATTCAATTGTATTTGTCCCTAGTTCAGCTGTAAAGAGTATTCTAACTCAACAAGATGTTGGGATGAATAATAGAGCAACATGGGTTGCTAAGATTCAAGAATATGACTTGGAGATTAAGCCAACCAAATTAATTAGAGGTTAAGGCCTATGCAAATTGATTGTTGAAAGTAAAGAAGAAGAAGAAGAAGAAATTCCCACTGTCCTATTGGTGAGTTTACAAGATCCATGGTTCCTAAACGTGGCACATTATCTTACTTATGGAGACTGTCCCAGTCACTTATCCCCAAAGGAGAAAAGGAATCTAAGATTAAACGTAGCAAAATATGTCATTTGGGGTGATGTCTTATACAAAAAGGGACTAGATGGAACTTTTCTGAGATGTGTAGATAAAGAACAACAACATAAGCTTTTGGAAGTTTTTCATGACTAAGCTTGTGGTGGACACTTCTCTTCTTCAGTCATAGCCTTTAAAATCCTTAGAAATTGTTATTATTGGCTAGGCATGTTCAAAGATGCATACAGATGGGTAGCTAATTGTGAGAAATGCAAAATGTTTTCAGGAAGACCACAACCTGCAGCATTACCTCTGAGGCCTGTTGTTATTGAAGAACCTTTCAGACAATGGGGTTTAGACTTCATTGGGCCCCTTTCACCTCCTTCGAGTGTCAGACATACACACATTCTAACAGCAATGGACTAATTTACAAAATGGGTGGAAGCAATCCCTGTGAAGAGAACTACTTCAAAAGTACTGTGTAATTTTCTCAGACAGAATATACTGGTCATTTTGGCGTCCCTCATAAACTTGTGGTAGAAAATGCTACCAGCTTTTCCTTAATTGAACTCACTTTATTTTGTTATGAGCATAGTATCTCTCTTTCTCACTCATCAGACTATTACCCTCGAGGGAATGGACAAGCTGAGTCCAGTAATAATAATTTGATAGCCATCATGAGAAAATTGGTGAGTGATAATCCCAAAGATTGGCATAAAAATTTGTACGAAGCACTCTAAGCTGATAGGATAACCCCAAAAAGAGCAATAGGAATGGCGCCTTTTGAGCTGGTTTATGGAATAGGAGCTCAGTTGTCATTACCTCTGAAATTATTTGCAGCCAAATTACAAAAGGTCATTGAAGATCAATACTTTCAAGATTCCTTAGAAAAAAGAGTTATGTACTTAACTAGGATTGAGGAGGAAAGGAATGAACTAGTTGATCGGATTACTGCTCATCAAGCCAGGGTTAAGAAGATTTTTGATCGAAAAAAAAGGCCTAGAAAATTCATGGAAGGAGACGAAGTGCTGCTATGGGATAAGAGGAGAGAACCTAAAGGAGCACATGGCAAGTTCGATTCACTTTGGAAGGGGCCATTCAAAATTCATCAGGTACTATGCCCTAATTCTTTCAAATTAAAATATCCAGATGGATCTGTTCTACCCCTGTCCTATAATGGACATGACCTTAAATTGTACCAACTGTAAAACAGGTGTCTCCTATTTTGTACATAGTTGTTTCTTTGTAGTCGTGTGTTGTCGTTTTTCTTTTCCAGTTTTGGTTTGCCTTGGTTCTTTTTCTTCTATCCCTGTGTTTCAGTTCATGTGTAACCAGAGTTTTTGAGTTCTCTGCATTTTGTCATAAAATGCATTCCCCAGTCAGAGCCAATGTTACCTTTTCATTCACCCTTATTCAATTTTTCATAATCCTTCCCTAAGCAAATGGTTGATCTACCATTTTCTGTTATTGGTCAATATGTTTATTCCTTAGGTTGGCTATTTGTTTTTAAAAATCATTCGCCTGTCATCTTATGTGCAAAATAATTGTAGTATTGAACCTTCGAACTTGAACCTTTTCAAAAAGTTCAAAAGTTCAAAGGTTCGATGGTTCAATGTTCAATGTTTCTAGAGAAGTCATTCACCCTTGGTCCCCTTGCATAACTCAATTTGTATCTTTCAACCTTCTGATTGAACCTCATATCAGAGTTCAAAAGTTCAAAGGTTCAATGGTTCAAAGTTCATCACAAAATGTTCCGTAACAAATGTACCTATGTAATTAGTCTCACTTTTCCTAAAGTCTTCTTTACGCCAAAATTACGGGAGATTTTAAAGGAGAAAATCATTTAGAGGGAAATATATTCGGAACACCTTATGAAATGGAAAGTTTTAACTTTCAAGAGGTTATGGGTAATGATTACACATCAAGGTCGTGTGCGAGAAGTACTTACAATTAATGCATCTGTCAGAATTTATGTCTTATCAAGCAAATTCAGCACGGATTAATTGATCCAGTAATTATTCGACCAGATTTTATGCCTTTTATCAAGAAAGAACATGCCAATTTTAGCAGTAAAACATACAGGGTGATACAAAAGGGAAACAACGCTGGAGGTAAAAGATTTTTCTTGCCCAGTTTGATAGTGATTTTAGATCCGTTGAAGGTGAGTTTGACTTTTCTTATAGCTGTTCCCATTACTCTGTTGAAAAAGAGAATCATTTTGAGTTTTTGGTATTGTTAAAGCAGTTCAAAGTATTTTCCATTCTATTTATCCAAACTGTAGTCATGAAAGTTGCCTGTCTTGGTTCTGAACATGGTTCTAGCCTTGTTTGTTCTCTTCTTGAATATGGGGATACCATTTTAGCTCAGTATGATTTAGAGGATTTTAAGGAAAGGGCTAAAAATCTTATGTCTACCCCTATGATGGAAAGGATAGTGGAATGTGGTTTAATTGAAGCTGCAGCTTTTCCTATGGCGGTGCAATGCCCTAAGTTAGTTCTCGAATGCATGAGCAAATATGACCCTCAAAATAGATGCATTAGATTTTCTGATGGAAATGTGTTATTGCCTGTTAATAGACAAACCCTAATGGACATAAGGAAAATCCCACCTAAGGAGCCATACTCTAATCTTGACATTACTTCCTCTTATAGTTATTTTTCATTGAAAAAGGCAAATTACAAGAGTGTAATTGCAAGGAATTGGCTATTAAAATTCTAAAAGGGAGGTTCAAGGCTGCCCAGATCACTAACAAGGGAACATATGATACCAGAAATAAAAGATATCATGGTGTTGTTACACAGGTTAAAAGGTAGTTCTCAAGCATTCTATTGGGAGGATTGGATGTATTTCTTTATTCAAGTGATCCTTTAAGGAAAACAATATCTGGATTGGGCAGAAATCATAGTTGAATGTTTACATCAGGGTTTGAGTAATTATCTGGGAAATAAAGACTTTTACATGTCTTGTTATCTCTTTTACTACCTGGCATCCACAAGGGAGTGGAGAGGATTACCTCATGCATCCTTAGTTGAAGATATCATAATTTATGACTATTACTCTCATTTACAAATGCAAAAGTGTTATGAAAATTATGGAAGAGTTAATGATGTTTTCATCAGTAGGATGGTTTATGAATTGACAGGAAATATTAATAAAAGGATGTCTGATGAAGCCATGCAATTAATCAGCATTTATGGCAACTTCTTCATTCAGTTTCCCAGATTCACTTACATCAGAGTTGGCGGTTTTGAAGGTGAGCCTGTGAAACTGCCCAGATATGTCTTTGACCACTTTGTATTAATCGAAGTTTACAGGCAGTTAGCTCATATAGATAAGAAATTTTCAATGAAAAGAGAGTCTGGTATATCTTTCCCTGTTGAGGTTGGTCATTATTCATGTCAATCAGTTTCTGATGCTTTAAATCTAGAGGTGGGCCTAAAGAAGTTCAATTTTCAATATTATAATGCCAGACCCAAGTTCGATAGCAAAGGTTTTGCTAGAGACAATTTGGATTTTGGAGAGGGATTTTCACACATTCCCCAAATAGAGGACTATTGGGAAGATTGTCTAGATGAATTTGAAGTTAGAAAAAGGCTTTGGTGCAGATTTTACTTAGGGCAAATAGTCACCCTTAACCTAAAAATGAATATTATTGGAATAATAGATGATGAGAAACAGGTGATCGATTCTCACTTTGAACAAGTAAAATGGGTACCTATTCCAGAAGTTGATTGGAATATAGATGAAGAGGATCAGATTGAAGTCAAAACCCTCCCCGTAATAAGAAGAACTGAAAAATGGTTAAGAGAATGGAGATTGAAAAAGGTTCAAAATGAAGATTCCCAATGGTGTGCACCCATTGATGAATCACAATCTCCTGTAAGCTCTTCTAATCATCTTATTAATATCTGTGATGCAGGTACTCCAAAGTCAAAAATTGAAAAGGGTTCTGTCACCAAAAAGTCTAAGAAAACCCTTGTGACTGTTCTACCTTCTCGCACCACCAGGTCAAGAACTAAGAGTAGGAAGAAGAACGAAGTTTCAGAAAGAATAGTTGTGGACCTAAACACTGAAGAAGATTCGGAAGAAATAATGAGTGATAAAGGGTTTGGTTCACCAATGGCAGAAGAAATCAATACGAATCAATAGGTAGAGATTGCTTTGGATTATACCAATCTAATGATATTACCAAATGCGCCTTCTGAATAGCTTACTCCTGATAAAGAGGTTCCAGTCATTTCGCCTAGATGGTTGGAAAATTCAATTAATGATAAAAGGAAAATAGTTCCATTTTCTTTACCATTGGAAGATATGGTTAGCAAATGTCTGGGAAAGGCTCCAAAATCTAAAAAGATGAAAACCACTTTCAGGGTGGACACTGATCCCAATACCAGAAATTGGAGTACAGAGATAGCTCGACCAATAGCTGATGAAGAAGTTCAGGACCCCACAGTCTAGGATTTTGTAGTAGAAAGAATAGATCTTGGAATTGCATCGTGTGCTGTAGACGTGTACCATCTCGAGGCATCTACTAAAGAGATAGTTAGCTATACATGGAAAGATGAAAAGGATAAAAGGGAGTTGAAGCAAGCACTACGATCAATGGTAGAGTATATTGATGCCATTCACAATCCAGATCCACAACCTGTTTCTCAATTACCTCTGTCTTTTGATCCAAAATCTCTAATTAATCAGAAAATACTTGATCAAATACATAGAAACAAGATGGTGACCAAAGTGTTCAATGACTGGCTGGATGGTATCATCCAAAAGGGTACAGAATATATTAATGAGTTGAAAGGTATATATGATGAAACCATGGCTACTATTGAAGATTTAAAAATACAGAATGCCTCATAGGAAAAGGATGAAGCAAAATGGATGAGTGTAATAAATCAAATGGTTGAAATTTAGAAGTATGGGGTGGCAAAGTTTCTATCAGAAAAGAACATAACAAGCCTGAATGACAATATGCTATATGTAAGCAGGAGAAACATTGAATGGAGAAACTCAGTGTCAAGACAAGGACGAATGGAGTTTACAAAGATGATTTAATAGATAACTGAGTTTACTTAGTCTCTACAACATGATTTAGAATGTATCGATGTGAAGTACCTAAAAGATGATGATGAGCCAGAAAAAGATATTGATATTATTGTACAATCCTTCAAAGAGAAAATCAGTTTTGTCAAAGAAAATGATAATATGATAATTGATGATTTCTCCTAGATATCAAAAGTGGAATCACTACTGCACCTTTGCATTGATGCACTCCCAGAGCATGCGGAAAAGGTAGCGAACATTCGAAGAGAAAAGGATGTTTGGAAGGCATGAGTTAAACGTATTGGCATCCCTAACTTCCCAAAAATTCAGGAATTTTTTGCCACATACCAAGAATGGAAGACGCAACATGTCTCTTCAGTAGAACAAAGCAAATCTGGAGATTCCAACGCACTGCCCCAGTCATGATCATGCTTATATAATCTTTTTATTCAGTTATTTAGTTGGGGAATTATGTTTAAAAACTTTATCTTTCAATCAGCTTCCAAGGAACTAAATCCTGCTATGGGTTAGAGTTTGTTTTAACTCTAGGTTTAAAGAACAGTTAATTAGGGTAAACTATATATATGTTTTTGGTTTTTTAAAATGGGGATATAGAAAAAGAGAAGGAATTTTTGGGCTGAACCTTTACGTTTACAATGTATGTGATGTTTGTCTGAAAAATTTTCATCTGTGAATGAGAAGAAGAAATGATTACTACAGACTTAAATCTGTGTGTTTAAGTGTTTGAAATTGGGTTTCTGTGCGAGCTCTTCTTTTATGTGGTAATTATTCTTTCACTAGATGATTCATCATATATGTTTTATCATTTGCTGGTTCAGTGATACATGCATATATTTATATATATATTTGATTATTGTTGAAGATGGAATCTGTGCGTTCTATCACTGAATGATTGTTATATGAAAGACAAGATATCGCATTCATGACATAGTGATGTGTGAATGTTAGTTTGCCTTAAATACTTTCTGGTTAAAAGTGTATTCAAATGATTAGGATAGTTTGAATTCATTGAATATTTAAAAGGGAGCTGTAACTTAATTCAGAGGGGAATTATTTCTGATAGTTCACCCAATTGTTGTTTAACTTATTTGCTCTAAAAAAAGAAAGGGTTATAGAGTCAGAACAAAAATATTTTTAGACCAAGACAAATTTGTTAACCAACAATAAACAATCTTAATTTCAATCAACCTTCTACATCAAACTATAAACCAACAAAACAAACTAGCTTTGAGCATATGCATAGCATTTTTAATCAAAATCAAGTACTGCTACGAGGACATGGATTTTGATTTATTTCAGGAATTACCTGGAAGGAGCTAATTGAAGCCAACACCTCCATTTAGTCTGGCCAAAGTACTAATTAGAGGGCCATTGTAATAAGTGGCAGGCTCTGTCTGCTCATAGTTGTCTCTTTCATCTGCAAAATTATCATTCCCATCAGGACCTCTGACAACAGCACCCACCAAAACATTAGGGTCACTGCTCTTCCCGCTAAACCAAGTTGCATAACCCCCCTTGTAGCTCACAAATGATGAGTCCACTTTGTATGATACTATAGATGAAGCTCTGTGATGAACTTGACAGGGGTAGTTTCTGCCATATCCAACAATATAACTCATTGCTCTTGGGTTGTCTCCAAGGATATAATCAACCTGCAACAAGAACATGAAAAAATATAATACCTTAGCAGGTGGGCAAACAAAACTTAGTCATAACCTTGGAAATGTTGAGTTTTCATGTGCAGTTCAGAAGGTAAGGTATATGAGCAGACCAAATAAAAGGAACAAGCTTTCTATGTACAATTTCAAATCTAGGCAATGATGCAAACATGCCTCATGTTTACCTGAGATTTAGCAAAGGCTAGAAGCTCTGAGGGCTGCACAAAACCCTTTTGGCACTAGAGGCTTTTGCCAACAGAAGTAAGGTAATCATAATAAACTGAGAGGAGAAAGGATGCACTTGTGACAAACTGAATATCGTTCCATTTCTGCACATACAGAAGCCCACCAGGAGTTCTCTGCACATTTTGGTTTCTTTTCTGCATACATGCACACAGGAAAAAATCTGCCTTTTCCTAGTAGTTTTGTAATGTACATACTCAGTTTACTTTTCTCTACCTTGCATGAGGAACTGCAGAGCACCCAAATAACCAAGCAAAAAATATTGTCATCATTGAGTAATCATAAACAAAACATAGATAAAAGCACATTGTATCATTGCCCACCTTGGATGCCAGAATTTGAACTCCTGCATACTTGACATCCCAACTAAATTCTATCATTGCCCACCCAATTCCACCTAAGGGACTAGCATTTTCAATTAGGTACTCCATGTAAGATAGATGTCATTACCAAAATCCGCCCTTTACAACAAACCTTAATTGTAAAAACAAGGCATTGCTAATATTTAAAGTTAAGCTTTGTAAGAGGAGAACAAAACACATTCCAAATGGTTTAGGGTGAATCAGACTTACAACATATCCACTCCTTGAACCATAATACTTCTATGCAACAGTGATACTGCTATCATATTTACCTCTGTATGTTATCAGCAAATATAAAGAGCTGCAAGTGGCGATTACAAATATGTTAGCAACCAAGTAGGAAAACCCTAAAAAAGTTCTCTAGCCTAACATAAACACAATGCAACTAAATATCATAGCAAGTTTTTTAAAAAATGGCTTGAACATGGTTAACCTGTCTGGCATGACTGAGAAGCTCATTCAAGTAGGCAGGATTTGAGTTCCTGAAAACTATTGAAGAAACGACCATTGTAGTAGCTGTTTAAAATAACAGGTGCTGAAATGTGAATTTAAAGGTGGTATCCATGAGCAGATGGTTCAAAGAAAACTAATGTGACCCAACTCAAGAGTGTCTGAAACCTTTTCCCCTGGGTCGCCAAATCACCAACCACAGTTTGTATCCTACTTGCAACACCACTCAACCTATCATACCACATCCACATAATATTTGAACCCTTTGAAGTCGGAAAGGTATCAAACTCCTCATCAAGCTTATCAGGATGCACAACCTCAGCATGCAAGAGGCGGGTGTCCATGTGGAGAGGATGTCGTGGCCTCTGGCAATAATGCCATATTCCAATCAAGAACATGTAAAGGAAAATAGTGGGCAGAATAGGCTCAGGGTACCATACCAAAATCAGGAACAGGATGTGGACTAGGATCGTTGTCATAGGGTTCTCCCAATAGAAAATCTCCCCAAACCACCTGGTCACGACTATGAACCTTTATAGAATGCCCATGATCCTAAAAAGTTGGCCTTGCTATTTCGCATGCTCCACATGTGAGAATCCACATCAATCATGGACTTACAAGCAGCCTGCAAATGAAAACATCACGAACAAGAAACGTAAACTAAAAACCCTAAAAGCAATCAAGAATGGTGGTGAGCTGAGGCCGGGACACATGTTCTGGATGACCCTGCACCCAAACTACACGTGTTTGCCATGAAGAACCAAAAAAAAGTGTCTGCCAACATGCCTTCTCTCCACCTAGTTATCCTCCATGCATGTTTCCCTTCCAAACTTTGCAGTACATATTAACTAGAGGAACATTTGCTTCCTGATTGGTGCACAACACTGAGTTTAATCGGGCGTTAAACATAAACATTAATAATAAATTGCCAATGGGCTAAATAAAGAACGAACCAATGGGAAAAAAGTTGAAGCTAATATTGTTGTCTCAATATTCATTAAAACTAAAACACCTTAGGCTTAACTTTGATTATTGCCATTGCACAAATATCAACGAGAAAATAATACCAAGTAGGGAATAAAAAACTTAGGCTAATTTTGATTATAGCAGTTGCATAAATCCCAACGCCAAAAAAATGCTATGGTAGTGAAAACAACAGTTACCCTGGCGTAAGCAAGGACTAATAAAAATTCTCCTTAAATGTTAGTAAACTAGAAGATACAAAGTTTTGGTATTTAAAGTCTAAAAACAACGAAAGAATTTTATAATCAGCTTTTGAAAGAAATTATATAAAGCCCTATGAAATGTAGCATTTTTGAAATTGACCACCTTTGCCCACATCCTTTCACAACCTTTGCTCGCATCATCCCACAGTTTCAAAATTTATATACGAGGTGAGTAGGAGGTATACTCACTTGCACGTCACGATGACACCGTAGTTGAATTATTTGCTTGGGTCGCCAAGTCATAGTTATCCGCCACTCTCTCCTAGTCCTAGAGTTTCCCTTAAATATACGAAGAACGGGTGGAGAATGGACGGTGTTTTTGAAACTCAGCCCAGAGCTCGTATATTTAATTTCACTGTGCCTACTTACAAGATTGTATACGGGTAATAATGTTGGGCAAGGAGATGTCAGTAACAGTGAAAACTTTAAGGGGATCCGCTGCCACTGTGTTGCTTGGCTGATACAAGTACAGTGGATTCACATGTTAGTCCCATAGAGGTTCCTAAATTATTTTGTGTTGTTGAAATTTTTTAGGAGTATTTTAAAATAAGGGATCCCATGAATTTTGTAGTTGCAGGGTTGGTTAAAATTTTAAGCTTTGAATTTTATGGAAGTTAGTGGTCTCATGAGATTTTTAGTTTAACATTAATGAGATTTTTTAGAACTTACAAATAAAAAGATTAAAATCATCAAATAAAAAAATTTCCCTCCAAAATATTCCCTAAATTAAATGGAAGGAATTTAAAAATTGGTAAAAAAATTCCTAAATAGATGGAGGAAAGTTTAGCCCGAGCTGAAAATCAACCACCTAAAAAATAGCTGCTCCTATTTTGAAAGAAAAGATTCTAATTTATACTGTAACAATTTTTTTGAATTTCATGGGATCCCTTACTCCACAAAAATAGATCCGACAACTCTATGGACCCAGGCCTGGAATTTGACGGTCACCCCTCCCTGTAATATAAAAATTTTATGACGGTTTTATCATTTAACTACCTTTCAATTGACATTTTAAATTAAAAATCAACTGTCAAAAAAATGTTTGAGTGAATTTTTTTTTATATTAAAAAATGCAGGGTGAAAAAAGGACCAGGCTACAACAATAAATCAAATGTGTATTAATTGTTTGATGTCTTGAATTCTAGACTTGAGGGATTTAATTGTTGGCATGAAATTATTCCATTTTATTATATATTTATTGCACGTATAGAATTCTAGTATAAGACCAAGGTGCACAAAAGTGTTAGATCAATACCTACAAAATATAATGCCAATAGTAATACTCTCATAGCCGTTTGGAAATTAGGACGGTGGAGCTATAAAGCTATATAGTTTGTATAAATGACTGAAATGCTTGTTCATTAATTTTTAATTCTATTTAGTAGAAAAGAAAGTTAGGCTTCAATATTTACTTGATCTATGAAATTTTTGTTCCAATTGTTTTTTATATCCCAACTAAATAATAATAATAATAATAATAATAATTCTACACACTTCAATACAATTTCTCAATCACGTGTAAATTGCAATCATTTAAACAATATTTCAAAAAATAGCATAGCAATAAGTTTCTGGCCATACCTTAATAGCAGTTCTTGAAGTCTGAGAGAATTTGACAAATTGAATAAAAATGGAAGAAGTAGCAGTAAATAATTATAAATCAATTCTTAATTACAATACACAATTTACAACTCTTCTTCATATGTGTATTTGTAATTGTAATTTGTAAAGTTATCCTTATTCCATATATAATAATTTAATAAATAATGAATTAAAAATAAAAAACTTGTGCTTTGTTTTTTTTCTAAATTAGAAATAAATTATTCTATAGAGAAAGCAAAGATTTTTTTAATTTTTAAAAGTAAAAAAACAATATAAAGATTTATTATAATTTTTAAAATTTATTGAAAATAAAGATAAAGTTGATAAACATTGTAAAAGAAAACATTATTTATACTTTTATAATGTAAACAAACTTTTTTTTTGTAGTTTTTTCTAAATTAGAAATTAGAAATAAAGTATTCTATAGAGAAAGCAAATATTATTTTCTAAATTGATTTTTAAAAATAAAAAACAATATAAAGATTTGTTTGTAATTTTTAAAATTTATTGAAATTTAATATATATTCAAATAAAGTTGATACATTATTTATATTTTTATTAAAAAAAATGATATATATATTATAACTAAGAGTATTATGTTATATTTGCTTATTATAAAATTTTAGGTTTACTAATAATTTAAAGAGTGATATATACGGTTATGTAAAAATTTAGCAAGTCAAGGTATACGGTCCAATAAATTTTAGAGTTGTAAAATACGGTCTAAAATGGCAAAAACGGCCAAATAGACCATCAAATTCTAGGCCTGTATGGACCCCTTCCTTTCAACAAATTAAACAAACAAATTGAATCTATTTCTGCCTTTGTCTAAAGGTTTTCTATTTAAAAAACTATGTTCTTTAATCCCTACATGACTAATAATAAATTTCAGGGCTTAAATTTGACAGTCCACCTTGCCTGTCAAGCATTTGTTTTTGTGACAGTTATCTTTTCAATAGTACCCTTCAAATACTATGAAATGCCTAGTATAAGTAAATCATATAAAAATTAAATATATATATCATTATAATCTTATATGAATTTTGACAATCTGTCCAAAATCTTTCTTTTCATATTGTTTAAAATTTCAATTGTATTTTACAGCAAAAATGCCTAAATACAGCTATACAACTGTCAAATTTAAACCCCAATGATGATTGCCAACTTGTGTCTTCTTTAATCTGCATCCATTACCCGACAAATTCGTCCAGTGATATTAGATATGGGAAAGTTACTGAAACAGATACATTATCATGATTCCATGAAGATCTGTACGGGGTTCAGGATTATGGTGCATTCTTACCATTAAATGTGCTTCCACATGGATTTTTCTCTGTTTTTGCGCAATCGTTACGTTTAATGCACATGTTTTGGGAGAAAAAGCATGTTATGGCCGTAACACTCGTCAATCTAGATCTTCACTCTCACTGACCTCTCATGTGCGCCCTATGTATTTCAATTGCTGTTACTTACATTCTTCAATCTGAATCTTGACTTTCTTTCTAAGTTCACACTGCGCGTCGTCTGCATTTCAATTATTTCAATTGCTGTGACCTACATTCTTCCATCTAAATCTTGACTTTCACTATGCTCTCACTGTGCGCCGTACGTATTTCATTTATTTCAATTCCAAGTGCGCCACCTTTTATTCTCTTCTGCAAAGATATAACCTTCACTACTTTACGCCCCGTTTGAAGTCTGGGTGCAGCCTTTTATCCGCTTTGCGAGTATTACGCGATTTAGTACTCATATCTACGTAGGCACATTCCTTGTGCTTCCATCCATAATCTTTCCATCCATAATCTTTCCCAGCGTATACTTTGTCTTTCAAGTCGTATCTTCATTCTACAATATCTACACATATGGCCACCCAAAGGGAAGGGGGAAGATGAAACTCACTCATTGCCTTCCTTTGCTCACCTAAAATTTGCTTAGGGATTTAACTCACACCTGTGTATCTTCTTCACTATGCATATGAGGCATGCTTTTATAGACAAAGTGTCTCCTATGTTTACAATAATAGCTCATCTATAATTATCTCAAAATCACATTGTTTCGTGTACATGTTTTTGCTAAGTATAGATTATTATACATCTTCTAAACATATGATTTGACAACAAATATTAATTAGAATTGTGAAGTCCAATGATAAGTGTCTTATTTAGATGGTCTATTTCTAGTGCTAACAAAGAATATCTCAAGGAACTAGAAAAAATGAGTGCAACATACTTAATAATGGTTAATAAATAATGCACGACATTAGGAAAACAATGACACGAGTGGATACAAGAATGTGAGAATATCCAAATAACTATGGTGGAAATACAAGATTATGAAAAGATAGTGAATTCCTTAAGTCAAGAACTAACATTGGTATGAAAAGAATTGGAGACATTAACATCATAAATATCTCTAGATTGTGTCCCAAGGTATTATCTAGAATGGATAGGTGATTAGTGTCAAAGAAATGTTATCAACAAATTTACATCTCACAAAATTACCATTTCCAATGTCGATAAGGATAATTACATCACCAATTAGTGATGGGTTTGATAAATTTATGATCACTAAAATAAATGAAAAGGAGTCGTGAGAGGTTTTCTCAATGATGGTGAAGGATAGTGGATGACATTTAAATGTCACTCAATGTTGATTTGCTAGAGATTGCATAATTAATGCAATCTAGAAGAGATCATAGGAAAGGTATTGACAAAAGTAATGATCATGTTATGTGGGTGACCAAACACTAATGTAGGGATATTTCTATAAATGCCCTTGTAAGAGTCATTTGGAAGAACACATGCACATACACATAATTTTTTTAAGGGGCTTTCTTTGGAAGACATATTTTAGATGTACTCATATAGATTAAGTTGAACCTCATGATTTAGTCTTTAGTACCTGATATGGATAGGATTGTATCACCAATTAGCATTAAAATTGTAAGACTAAGGGCAAGAGAATGAGAAAGTGATTAAGGAATTGATTACTACTAATCATGAGTGGTGATATGTGTTATAGTATGAAGATAAACAAAATATAATGGAAGTAGTTTGTATAATCTTTATTTCTATGATGTGTATTAGTTAGTGATCGCCAATGTCTAGTTAGTTGTATTGAGACCAAGATCTTGGTGTTAGGATGGAATTCAAAGCTAATACATTTATTAATACTACAATACTTAGTTGAGATCCAACAATACTTTATGTATTTACCATTGCATCTTAGTACTACAACCAAGGTTCTTAACCATTTATAGCAAACCCCCATTACAAATTATGTTGTCAGTCTTAATCTAGCTAATAGTGAGTTCAATTAAATCAATAAACCTCTCATACTTTGGTATACGTATCCACAAGTGTTAAGATAAACACCTTAAATAAAATTACGTTTTAAATTCATATACAAACCATTAAGCTAATATGGAAAACCTAGAGCTTCATTATAGGTTCCAATTAATCTATTACATTGCAAAGCCATGGAAATCCATGAAAATAAAAAAAGATTATTTCTTATTCACAAGAGTCAAAATAATTTCTAGTATCATCATAAAATAACAATAGGTTTATCTTAAAGTAATGATTGTAATCCTTTCAATAAACAATACAACTTTCCTTTACATCAAGTATCCAAATATATTATGCCAATGTTGATTGCCATTATTCTATTGAATTAGCTAAGAAACCATTTGATTTTAGTACATACTAGATCACAATTCATGCTTCATAGGAGGGGAGAGAGAGAAAGCATAATATGTAGACACTTTTCTATCAAAAATAGAAAAATAGGCTCCCCAACAAACCATCCAAATTAATTTTTATATTTCATTCTTTGATAAACTCAACAATGAATAATATTAGGGAAAGATTATAAATATGACTATATGTGTGTTGGGAAAAGGTGTCTTAGTCCTGCATTCTCAATGTTCATATTTATTATTTTGTTTTCACAAGAGGAGTGGGGAATCTCATTTTGAGGTGGCACTCTTTGCTATGTGTTGGCCATCTTGGAATGTGTGTAAGCGGTTGTAAGAGCATCTAAATGTCATTATGACATTGTAAGGTGCGAGATACTTATGATACATAAGAGTGTGATTATAGGGAGTTACAATGGAATCTTGACTAGCATTATGATAGTCTTATGATGCATGTCATAGAGCATCTTTAAATATAGATAAAGAGGGTAAAAATGGGCACCCATGTTGGGTGGTCAACTATGACAAGTTATGACAATATGACAAGGTGTAAAAAATATTTAGATAAATATTGCATGAAGACTAAGACCAAGAATGTGGCATTAGAATTTGTGCCATTTTAGGAGCCACTTTTGGTCTAATAGATTTGGTACATGGTTTTGTAAAACCATTTGATGATTTCTACTTTGTTATTTATCTATTTATTGGTGCTTGGAAATGTATCTTTTTATGGGTTGTATGGTTGGTTTGCAGGTATCATCTTGCTATCAAAATTGCTCCAGATTTACATGTTGGTGATACTCCCATAGAGGCATAGCCTGGATATTGCATTGTAACCATTGTTGCTGAATAATACAATTGATCTTACTTTTAGAGTGTGGTATTTTCTCTTGAAATGGTTTTCCCCATACAAACATTGTGTTATGTTATATTTTATTTGTTTATTCTTTTCTATAACTACAAAGATTAAATTTATTCACACATACCTCTCCTCATTTATTAGTGTAAGAATTATTTTTTATACTTGTGCTTCCTTTCATTTGGTATTAGAGCTTGGTCACCTCAGATTCTAGGTGTTAGGGACAAGGTATTTTGTACTTGTTGGGAAAGGTGTGTTGTACACCTTACATAATTCTTATAATGTAAAATGTAATATTTAATTGTGGTACATCTTATATGTGAACATCACAATGGGTTAGGAATCCTTGGGGCCACTTTCAAGTTGTATGTAACATTAGGATAAATATTTAATGTGGGTTGCACATTGGAAAAAAAATTAACATTGGGAAAACTTAGTACCAAAAAGTAAATGAGGGGGACATGGTTTAGTGATCTCATGGTTTTGAGGGACATGGTTATGTAATACCACTTAATGGTTTTGTGCAAGTATATTTCTATAAAAGCAAGCACATGAGTAGTTGTTGAAGTTGGCTAGTTGGCTTGTTGGCTAAGGTTGGATTGAGAATCTCTTGTAGGTTGCATATGTGAGGAGAGGAAGCATGGATTGGGATGTGTTTTTTACATGATTCTCATTTTCTTGTTCATATGGAGTGCAATTAGGAAGCTTGATGTTTTAGAAGTATTCATGGAGGATATGTTTTGTAATATTTGTTCATAAGATAATACATTAGGTGTGGATGCTTTTGGAAGCTGGGTTTTTTTTCTAATGAGGGTTTTTCCAAGGTACATCTTGTGTTATCTTGATGGTATGTATGTCTATTCATTTTCTTGTGGATTTTGAACACTTGTTTGCATATTTTCCTCTCATGGGGTTATGTGGAAATAGTTTATTATGGCTACAAATTTCTTTTCATTTGGTATCAGAGCTTGGTTGCTAGGTTGTGGGAGGAGATCTCTCAGGTATTTGTAACCCTTGGTATGAGTAGATTCTTGTGCATAGTATCCATGACCTTGCAAGAAAATAATAAAGGCATTTTCAAGGTTACAAGTGTGTTTGGAGATTTGGGTTGTTACAGATCTAGGGTTTGATGGAGATTTGGCAAATGGGTTTTATGTTTGGACTCTTTCTATGAGGGTTTTGGTGGTGAGCTTTTTCTGGAGATCTCCTAGACAAAAATAACCTCACCATTGAGTCTAGAAGGCCTAAAAACCTATGGACTCATATAAAACATGACTATATTTGGTGATAGAAAGATTTTGGCCATTTTAAGGCCATGACGGAATTGAGGGCAAGGAAGATTTCATACAACCATATGGAATCTATATGGTTTGTACAACCATACCGTAGGGTGCGCTAGTCATGTAAGTCTATGGTACAATCATAGGAATACTTTATAGTCATCAGAAAAAAATTAATTATAACTTTCATATGGCGGTCGTAGGGTACAAAAAGGTCTACAGATTTTTTTTAAAAAAATTTAAACAAATTATTGGCTGATGGTATGGCTAACCAATGTTATCGGAGGAGGAAAATTTTTAAGGTTTTGAGGGCCATCCCTATTCGTATGGGAAACTAGCATCTACACTTGTCAGCCAGCCCCTAGTCATGAGGGGGGAAGCCCCCAGTTGTGGCTAGTCGCAAGGGGCTAAGCTTGTTAGGTGGCATCACACATGTTTATTGCCACCTAACGCATCTACTGCTCAGCCAACAATGCTACTAGTTGCCACCACCACCACTAGTTTCACCACCGCCATTAGTGGAGAGACCATAGTGCCACCTAGTTCCACTTTCCGCATGCCACTTGTGTACCACTAGTCATTGGGGATTTGCCCTCTAGTCACCATATAGGTTTTGAATGCACCTAAAGAGGTATATTTTTTGGGAGCCATAACTTTTGCCTAGTAGGACAAATTTTTACATTCTTATAGTTAACAGAAATATCTTTCCGAGTACTATGTTGTGGTATTAGTGGTTTTTCTAGATTTTATTGTTTTGGATAGAAAATGCTAGTTGGAAGTTGGGTTTTCTCATAGTGATTCAATATTGGACTTCGCATAAGTGGTGGAGAGCATTTTTTGAGCACTTTGTAGTAGATTAGGTTTAGAGATGTTGATATGTGATTTGTTCACTTACATTTCTATTAGAGATATTTAGTGGTTCCTTTGACTATATGGTACTTTATGAGTTTGTGAAGAATTGAATTTATAGGTGATTTGGTGTTTAAGTCATGTAAAACTTACATGTTTTATCTCTAATTGTCTATGTTTGACATGTTTACCATTGTATGGTTGAATTTGTATGTTAAATTGTGAGATCTATAAGTTATTCAATATTGTAGGTTGTTTATACTTATAGTTTGCATGGATAACTTGGATGTGGGGTGTCTATACCCATAGATATTTTAGTGTTTATGCAGATTCTATTTGATTGGCTTGGTTTGGTCACCTAGTTCATTGGTTTGGTTGTCATTATGAGGCAAAGAGATGGTGTTACTTGATATAGTTGTGTTATGGGACCTAGACTTGTTGACTATATGGTATAGACATATAGACATGTGAGATTCAATAGGAGTTTGATGTAGACACATTAGGTGGTGATCATGGTGTCATGGAGGTTCCTTGTATACTTGGAGCTTTGGCATGACAAAGTTGTTATGTGGATGCATTGTTGGTGGTGTTAGATTAATTCCTAGATTTTGGGTGGTGGTTTATCTTCTTGGTTTGGAGATCGTGGTTTTACTTTACCCTTTGGGAGCTTTTTATGTTGAGTTCATTGATTGTGTTGGAGCCATGGATGATCTTCAATTAGGAGATGGTTATCATGATGCCATGTGTAGCTCAATATCACAGTTTAATGGGAGCTTTGGCAATAATGTGGATTCATCACTTGGTGATGGATGATCTTCTACAATAGTTTTTGGTGTCATGGACAAGCTCTTAGATCATGTTTCTTACATGTGGTGAGAGTTCTTTGACATCTTGAGTTATGTTGATAGGAGACATGGTTATCTTCATATGATTTAGATATGTTGACATCTTGGTTCACCATGGAGGATTCTTGGAGTCTTCAATTGAGGTGTTAGTTATGATTTGTTGATTTGATAAATAATCCTTGGTTTAGAGGATGCATGTTATTGTGCCATGGTGGACTCTTGGTCGTGTGCTAGAGTTTTAGCATGATACATTTTCTCTTTGAAGAAAATATATGTTCATTAGAGACATATGATCTTCCTTTGAGGAGATGAATATCATAATATCATGTTGAGTTCCTGGTTATGCATTTGGAGCTTTGGCAATGATTTGTGATAATTTGATTGATGAGTGGTGTGATCATTTTGCTTGTGAGTTTCTAGTTATTGTGGTGTTGCATTGGAGTTTAGTTGGCATGAGATGATTGGTTGTACACCTATTTTAGATATGGGTGACGCTAGAGATCTCTTGTTTATTGGATATTGTGTGTTAAGATGGTTATTCTTTGATGTGGTTTCAACAAGAAGACCGAGGAGCCAACACCTAGGTTGGATGTGAGTTTAGTATGGACCTATTAAGGAGATTGTTCTTGTAGAGAGTCAATGTGGCTTGGTATATCTTAGAAGAGAAATCGCATTCCCCATTCTTGGTCCTCTCAGTGGTGAATGATTTGATAGGTATTTCCCACCTAATTTTTAGATGTATTCTTTCTTTGTGTCTTGTCTTCTCATGTATGTTTTAGTCTTGAGCTATGGATGTTAGTTTTGGAGGACTAATTTGAAGAGTAGATGCATGGTTATGATTTATTATCTCCTTATCTTTTATCTTGAGTTGTTTGAGGTCAATGTGTTTTGAAGAGAAAAAGGAGATGATTAGTGGCTTTGGGCATATTCCTTGTTGAGGGAATGGAGGTTATGTTTGACCCTTCTTTGATTTGATAGGATTACATCTTGATTAGTTGGATGATGAGGAGGCTTCTTGATTTGGGGTTGGTAGAAGGATATTGGTGTTGGTAGAAGGACATGATTTTGATTTGTAAGTTCTCTCTTGTTGGTCTAAAACTTCTTTGTATATGTTTTTGTTCACATGACATTGGAGTTGGTTTGTCTATCTTCTATGATGTGGAGAACTTGGGAGAGATATCGACTTGTGGCAAGAGAGTTATGTTGCAATTGTTTTAGTTTGTGGGTTTTGGATATCAGTGTGTGTGTTCTTCGATACTGTGATAGAGGATTTAGCCACATCCTCTGTGCGAGTGCTATTGGTGGATCTTTGGATGCCGTGATTAATTTTATATTTGACATTACCATGTAGTGGGAGTTCCAAGATGTATATGTGTCCCTTGTTGGATGTTCTCATTATATTGTGGTGTTGAGGGTCTTGAGGTTTTTTATTGCATATTTATATGTTATTACCTTGGAGGACTTATTTATGTAGGATAGTGTATATATAGGGACTTGTGATCAATATGGATTGGGTTGGATATGTTGATGGAATAATGTCTACTTGTTATAATTAGTATACCTTGGATTGGAGGTATGGTTCGTTGGATGTGTTAGCAACTAGCTATGTTGCTATTCTATCTATGGTGATTAATTCTTGGTAGCTACTCAAGTTTATTTGTTACAATAAGATTTGGTGTTTGTGTTTGGGTATTAGTTGAGGAAAAATTATTGCTTCTATGTGACATTTTAGTGTGGTGTCTCTTTGGATTGGATCTTATCTTTTATGCATGGGCATAATAGAGGACGAGAGGATTCTTGTTTGAGATGGTGGTGTCACCTTGATTATTGTAGCTATCTTGACAGAGTACATGGACCACATGGATGTTTACATGGTACATGTTGGGTACATGGATCATTTTCTTGATGTTTGAGTTTACTTTTGACCCCTTGTGCAATGTATACAACAAGTGGGAGAATGCTGGGAAAGGTGTGTTGCACACCTTTCATAATTCTTATAATGTAAAATATAATATTTAGCTATGGTACATATTAGAGATGTGAACATCACAATGAGTTAGGTATTCTTGGGGCCACTTGCAAGTTGTATGTAACATTGGGATAAATATTTAATGTGGATTGAACATAGGGAAAATATATAATATTGGGAAAACTTAGTACCAAAAATTAAATGAGGGGGACATGGTTTAGTGATCTCATGGTTTTGAGGGACATGGTTATGTAATACCACTTAGTGGTTTTGTGCAAGCATATTTTTTAAAAAGAAAGCATGAGTAGTTGAAGTTGGCTAGTTGGCTTTTTGGCTAAGTTTAGATTGAGCATCTCTTATAGGTTGCATATGTGAAGAGAAGAAGCATGGATTGGGACGTGTGGTTACATGATTCTCATTTCCTTGTTCACATGGATTGTAATTAGGGAGCTTGATGTTTCAGAAGTATTCATGGAGGCTATGTATTATAATATTTGTTCATGAGATAATAAATTAAGTGTGGATGCTTTTGGAGGCTTGCTTTTTCCCCCATGAGGGTTTTCCCAGGGTAGATATTGTGTCATATTGATGGAATTTTTGTCTATTATTTTACTTATGGATTTTGAATACTTGTTTGTATATTTTTCTCTCATGGGGTTATGTGGAAATAGTTTATTATGGCTGCTAATTTCCTTTCAGTACTAATTTTGGATTGAGTGGGAGCTTGCATAGAAGATCCTATTGCAAGAGGAATGTAAAGAAATCAAGGATAGATATGGAGAGGTTCTCGAGCACAAGCTTTTAACTTTTGAAGCTCAATATGGAGGATATGTTTATAGATAGATATCCATGGGATGTAGCAAATCTAACCCTATTGTTGTAAGAGTCACACTATGGACTCAAGAGATGCCCAAGATCACTTTCAATCAAAACAACCTTCCACAACAAGAGAGAAGCAATAACAAATCTATATTTCTAAAGAATGATAATGACGCATATGCGGTACAAGATATACAATATATGACCCACACATATGTACAATCAGATTCATTGCTTATATAGAAAAGGTTGAGACCTAGGACAACATGTGATCACGTCAAGTGTCTTAATCATATGACATGAGACACAAATATCAAATTACTTAAGTAAACTTAACTAGATAAGTGTGAATAGGAACTAATATGAAACCAGTTAGGTAATATACCCTGTTCACACTAATAACTGGAACATCACAAGAAGATAAGGACAAAATGAATAAAAAATGAAGGGTCTTATTAGATTCTATTTGGAAGAATCCATGCTATTAAATATACATAAAGAATCCACCTCAACATATCTTTAGAATAAGTTGGGAGATATTTATTAGGCTAAATCTATAGTAAATAAACTCTTCCTAAGAAAGAAGTAGTATACCCTTAAAATAGAGGATGGTGGTTCTATGACCAAGCACCTAAATAGATTAAACATGAGTGTGACCTAGTTGCACTCCAATGGAGTGAAAATGGTGGAGGAGGATCATTGCATGCTACTTTTGTGTTCTTTTCCATACTCATGGAATCACTCGGTGATGACAATTGGGAGTACTACCTCTAAACTCAAGATCCAAATGAGGTAGTTTCATCATTACTCTCAGAGGAGATATAGAGAAAAACTTTCAAATATACCAATGGGGCCCTAGCTATTCATGGAAGATCAAAAGAGAAAGGAAATAAGGACAATAAGAAAGGCTGACTAGATTCAAATCTTATGAGTGATCCAAATCTCATAGTACTTGATCGAGGCTAAGTGTTAGAATTATAGCAAGCCTAGGCATTTTGGAAGAGGTTGTACAAGGAGGAGAAAAATAAAAATAACATGATTTAGATGATGAATCTAAAAAGTCTTAGGAAGATGATGCCTTTTGTTGTGGCCTTGGCAATGCATGCATTGGAAGGTGTTTGGTTCGTAGACTCAGGAGCTTCCTTCCACATTACCTCACATCATGTTTGGATTTTTCAGTATGAAGAATATGATGGTAGGAAGGTGTACCTTAGATATGAATCTCACCTAAAGATTGTTGACCATGGAAGAGTCTTGATCTGATTCCCTAATGGACATGTGAAAGGGATCAATGGTGTATTATATATCCTAGGTTTTGCGTGGAACCTAATTTTAGTTAGTAAGCTTAGTAATGTGGGTGTGTAGGTTGTTTTCTATAATGGAGGGTGTAAGATAGGGTGGGGAGCTATCTTTCTTGCGAAGTGTGTTCATATGGGCACTCTATTTTAGTTGGATGCCTGCAAAGTTTAATGCAATAGTTCTTATGTTCATATAGTGAAGAGATAGTAAGGAGGAGAGTTTCATCTACTTTCAATGGTCATTATTTCTAGGTACCTAAGGGTGCTCTTTCTTTAGATACCAAGTTACCTACAAAGAAGATAATGTTATGGCACTAGAGAATGGGCCACATAGGTGAGAAGGGCCTCAGGGTCCTAAAAAATAAAAATATTATAGAGGGTTTTATAGATTGTGCTCTTGAGTTTTATTTCTATGAACATTGCATATATGGTAACCAAAACCATGTTCAATTTTACTCATGTTCTCACAAATCTTCTAAGGTGTTGGACTTAATTCATTCAGATGTATTTATTCATGTTACTATTCATTCAATTTCAAAATCTTTGTATTATGTATCTTTCATAGATGACTATTCTAAAAGGACATGGGTTTATTTCCTTAGAAGTAAATTTGAAGTCATCAATCATTTTACAGAGTTTAAGGCTCTTGTATAAAATTAGACTAGTAGGAAGACTAAGATTTTGAGAACTGATAATGATAGTTTTTGTTTAGAAGATTTTGATAGATTCTATAAGGAACATGGGATAGAGAGACATAAGACAATTCCATATACCCCTTAGTAGAATGGACTTGTAAAGAGAATGAATACAACACTAATGGAGAGGGTGAGGAGTATGCTTAGTGGGGTCAACTTGGAGCATAAATTCTAGGTAGAAGCAATTGCCATGGCTTGTTACCCTATTAACATGTCTCATACAACATAGTATATCCACATAATATTTACTTCATTCACAACAAACATAATAGGGAACACCAACTCTTTGCTTTCGATATGCTTTCTATGGCTTTCTAGGATTTTTTTAGGGTTTCTTCTTTATTTATCCTTTGAAGATGGAGGTTACTGCCTCAGGCAGTACCTCTGGGACCCAACCTTTGGCAGGTGAGGATTGTTCCAAGGGATGGAAAGGGGTTTTGACAGGAAGGGAGAATCTTTCTCCTAAAGGTACTTCTGGGGTTCCAGTTCAAAAGGAATCGATGGAAGGTATGGTGCTGGACATACCTGATGATCTGGTTGAGTAAATCGTGGCAGCCATGGACCTGGCTCTAGTTGGTAAGTTTTTTTCTCATCACCCTAATATTGAAATGGTACGGAAGTGGATGTCTAATCGGTGGAAGGTCAAAGGAAGTGTATCTGTCATAGCTATGGTGAGGGGATTGTTTCTCTTTAAATTTACTAATAGAGAGGATATGTTAGCCATTTTGGCAGGAGGGTCATGGCTATATGGTACTCATTCTCTTGCTCTATGTACTTGGAGACCTGGGTTTGATCCTAGTACTGATTTGAACCGGATTGCCCCAGTTTGGGTGAGGCTTCCTGGGTTTCCTCTAGAGTATTGGGATGAAAAAATCTTTTTTGCTATTGGTAATACTTTTGGCCAATATGTGACTCTGGATAACACCACTCGGGCTAAATCCCATTGTGTGTATGCTAGATTCTGTGTTAATGTGGAGGTTCACAAAACCCTCCCCATGACCATACAGTTGAACTCTAAATATGGGATCTGGACACAGCTGATCCTTTATGAAAATGCTACTACATTTTGTCAGCTCTATACGAAGAAGGGTCATTTAATGACCCATTGTAAGCTCAAGAAAGTGGGAGAAACTTCTGATCTGAATAAAGAGAGATATGATAATTCATTAAAAGAAGACATTCCTAACAATTAGGGAATGGGGAGTAATGAGGAAAATGATACCTATCTTGCAAGAGAGAATATTGAGAGGAACATGGAGTTGGGTGTTCAGAAGGCTAACAGTGCCGATTGCTAGACCCTCAATTAGTAGGTTACAAAAGATCCCTAGGTGCTCAACGATGGAGAGATTCAATCCCAGTCGACTAAAGCTATTGATGATGTTGATGGGTTCCCTTCAACACATGTGTTGAATGCCCAAATCCCAGAATCTATTTGCAACAATAGTGTTGAGATTGTTCAACCATCTTCTAAACATAGGCCTTCTCCTGCCATTGATAGGACCACTATTGGGACCATGAAGGAGGGGTTTTCTGAGAATCAGTCTGCAATTCCTTCTCTGATCACTAGAATTAGACCTAGTGGTAACTGTAATGACCAAGATGAGTGGATTACCCCTAAGAAAAAGAATCGCGGGACTAAGAAATCTACTGATGTTGGAACAAATTCTAGGCAAGGAAGACCGATCCTTAGGGAAACAAGGCAACAAGAGATTGCTAGGGAGATTGCCAGTGGTAAACAAAAAACACTGGAGATTCAATCTCAAAAACTTCCCAAATGAGAATTCTTTCTTGGAATATGAGGGCTTTTAATAGCCCCACCAAATAGTTTGAAGTCAAGAACTATATTCTGGATCATAAAATTGATGTTCTTTTACTTCAGGAAGTTAAAATGTTCGAGGAGAACTTTAAGATGATAGCTGACAGAATCTGGCCTAATGCTACTTTTTGTATTAGCTCTGCTATGGGTGCTTCTGGAGGGATCGTTACTATGTGGAATAATGCTAAAATTTGTGGTACTCTTATTGTTTCCAGTAAACATTTTTTGATTGTCAATTTCTCTATGCCTTCTTTTAATTGGTCCTTAACCAATATATATGCCCCAAACACAAGGGCCTTGTGGAAAACTTTGTGGATGGACTTGTCTACTCTCCTTTCCACTTCCCCTCATTTTCTTTGGATGTTGGCTGGAGATTTTAATACTCCTTTATACCCTTCAGAGAAAATTAGGGGTATTCTTGACTATTCTGATAGTATGTTTGATTTTGTTGAGTTTATCAATAGCTTTGGGTTGTTGGATGTGAAGCTTCAGAATAAGAATTTTACTTTGTCCAATAGAAGAAGAGGGGATCAAATGATACAAGTTAAATTGGACATATTCCTTATCTCCAATAACTAGGATAATCATTCTAATATGAGTTTGGTGGATTTACCAAGAACTATTTTTGATCATAATCCTATTCTCCTCAATTGGATGATCCAACATAGGCACGGTCCCTTCCCTTTCATATATGAAGCTATGTGGATTAAACATAAAGATTTTAGGAGTCTTCTAACTAATTGGTGGCAACTTTTGGTTCAGGGTAATCCTATGTTTAGACTGGTCAAGAAGCTCTTACATATTAAACAAGAGGTCTGTGGCTGGAACAAATATAGTTTTGGTAATGTGTTTGTTCAGAAGAAAACAAATATAGTTTTGGTAATGTGTTTGTTTAGAAGAAAACTATCTTTGGTAAATTAGCTGACCTTCAAAATTTAATGGCTCAAGGAGTTGTTACAGAAGACATTGCCCAAGAGGAAAGTAATCTGATTTCTGACTAGAAGAACCTTATGAATAAAGAAGAAATTTTCTGGAAACAGAAGTCCAGAGTTCAGTGGCTCAAAGAAGGGGATCATAATACCGCATTTTTTCATCTTTCAGCTATGAAGCATAGGAAAGCTAATTCTATTTCTAAATTATGATTGGAGGATGGAAATACTATTACAAATGACAATGAGATTGGGAATCAAGCTGCTTTGTTTTTTCAGAATTTGTTGTCGGAACAAGCTGATAATGCTGTCAATGGGCAGATTATGGATCAATTCCTTGATAAAATCCCCTCGTTGATTACGGAGGAGGACAACATCGAAATGTTGAAACTGATTTATGAGGAAGAGGTTTGTGCTGTTTTATTCTCCATGGATCCTTTCAAAGCCCCAAGCCCTGATGGCTTTCCTTTGATATTTTTTCAGGAATATTGGGATATTGTGGGCTTTGATGTAACTGCTACTATTAGGGATTTCTTCAGAACTGGTAAACTTTTAAAGAAGATCAACAATACTTTTATTGTTCTTGTTCCTAGGAAGCCAAATCCTATGTTGCTTACTGATTTTAGACCTATTAGCATGTGCAATACCATTTATAAGTTGTGTACCAAATTGCTTGTTCTGAGATTCCAACCTTTCCTAGATAAAATTATTTCCCCTTCTCAGAAAGGCTTTGTCCCTGGTCGACAAATTTTAGATGCTGTTATATCCACTCATGAAACCATTCATTCTATGGAGAAGAGCAGGATCCCTAGTATGGTTCTAAAGATAGACATTTCTAAGGCCTATGATAGAGTTTCATGGAAGTTTCTTTTTAAGGTTATCCAAAAGTTTGGTTTTAATGATAAACTCTCCCTTCTCATTCGGGAAGCTATCCCCATTACTAAATTTTTAGTCTTGGTTAATGGGGTCCCCAGAGGCTTTTTCTCTTCCACGAGGGGGATTAGATAGGGAGATCCTCTTTCCCCATATTTCTTTATCATGATGTCTGAGGCCCTTGGGAGATATGTTCACTCTAAGGTTCTCTCTAAGGAAATTGTGGGCATTAAACCTGCTTCTTCTTTACCTCCTATGTCTGTGCAACAGTTTGTGGATGATACCATCCTCTTTGGTATCTCAGTTCTGGTTGAAGCTCGAAGTTGGAAGAATATTCTCAATGACTATGCCAAAGCTTCTGGTCAACACATAAATTTTTAGAAAAGTAATGCTTATTTTTTCAACACTCAAGGTGATCTTCGAAGAAAAATTATTAACATCATTGGTTGTGCTGAGGCTGATCTTCCTACTATCTATCTTGGCCTTCCTTTAACTATTAAAGAGGTCTCTCTGGTATTTTGGAATGGAATTTTGGAACGAACTCAAAAGAAGATGATTGGTTGGAAGGGGAAGCTCCTGAGTAGTGCTGGTAAATTTCAACTCTTACGAGCTTCTCTTCAAGGTATTCCTACTTATTTTCTATATCTTTTTAAAATGCCTAGGTTTATTGTTGAAAAATTGGAGCAGATCCAAAGAAATTTTCTATGGATAGGGGTGGAAGATAAAAAGAGAATGTCTCTAGTTAGTTGGGAGAAAGTCTACCTTCCCAAATCTCATAGGGGTCTTAATATTAGATCTATAAGGAACATGAATAAAGCCCTCCTTACCAAAATTAACTAGAATTTGGTCCACAGTCATAAAGAATGGGGATCCATTATGCAAGCTAAGTATTTACATGGTGCTGACAATCTTAGTTTCCTTTATCAAGAGGGGCTTCCTTAGGGCTCTGTTATTTGGAACAAAATGCTGAAGTCTAGAAGCTTACTCAAATAGGGGCTTAGTTGGAAATTGGGGAATGGTAATACTATAAATTTTTGGGAGGACACTTGGGTTGTTGACAAGGCCCTTGTTGCTCAGGGGGATTATGGGATTGTTGCTGATATTGCCAAACAGTTTTTTGGGTCAAAAGTTTGCCATTATATTCATATTGAGAATGGTATCAAACTTTGGAAAAATCTTCTTGATTGTTGTACTCATCACCCTGAGTTTATTCCTAGGATGAGTTCTATTCAACAAATGCTTTTGGGTGCCAGAATCCATCTCTTTCCTAGGGAAGATGAGTTGTATTGGTGGCCTGATAAGAGAGGTCATTTCTTGGTTAGCTCTGCTTACCATCTGTTGATCCCTGATGTTCATAAAAATGAGCTTTGGAGGAAAGTTTGGAATCATAAGCTTATTCCTAAAGTTAATATGTTTTAGTGGGTTGTTGTTCATAATAAGATTTTAACCCAAGATAATTTGCAGAGGGGATTCACCCTGGTGAATAGGTGTTTCCTGTGCCTTAAGGAGGAGGAAACTGTTTCTCACTTAATTATTCATTGTGACTTTGCCATGGAAATTTAGAGTACAATTTTGTAGAACTTTGGCATTCAATGGGTCTATAATTCAAATATTAGAGAAGTCATTGCTAATTGGTGTCCTACTTTCTCACATCCTTAGCTTGTGGAGCTTTGGAACCAAACTCTTCCCTTCCTTGGTTGGACTTTGTGGAAGGAATGGAATAACAGAATATTTAGGGAAGCTGTCAGGGACTCCTCTCAAGTCTTTCAATCTCTCTCTAAGCTCCTCATTGAAAGCATTGTTAGCTCTCACATCAAAACTACTGATAAACCACTTACTCAAGAGGAAGAACAAATTGCAGTCAATTGGAGAATTCTTAACCAAATTTTGGCATATGATAACTCTAAATAGATTCAGAGATTAAATACTAGATGGATCCCTCTAAGGCCCCATTGGTTCAAACTTAACTTTGATGGGTCTTCTAAGTCCAATGGTAAGGCTAGTGGTGGTGGGATTATCAGGGATGACAAAGGGGGGCTGGTTGTTGCCTATGCTGGTGGGATATGTATTCAAAGTAATAATTATGTTGAAGCCTCTACTGTCTTATGGGGGGTTAAATTGACTATTTCTCTTGACATTCCTCATCTGCATATCCATGGGGATTCAAAACTAATCATTGATGCAGTTACTAATGCTTCGGTCTATGGGTGGAGACTCAAGGATATTATTGTGGATATCTAAATCCTAGTCCAGAGGATCTCTATAGTGGAACTCTCTCATATTTATAGAGAGGGGAACGGGGTTGCTGATGCTCTTGTTGATTATGATCAGCAATTTACAAACTGGCGATGTTGACGCCAATTTAAAATATTCCTGCTAACATAAGGGAACTGATTCAAAAAGAGATGACTTGTCAAGGATGACTCATCATAGAGAGGGTGCCAGCCTGTTTAGTCAGATTTTTTGGGTGTTGATGATATGTATTTTGAAGTACAAGCTTTTTACAAACTATTGTACTTCTTTGTATAATGTCATTTTGGCATTATTTATTACTCGCGTTAAGGTGAGTTGGTTATATGGTAATCATAGGAAATTTATGATTATCATTTTCAAGCATGGGAAGGGCTGGCATCATTTGGAGTTTGGAAAGGCACTCTAGGATAATGATGACTCGTGCAGCCTCATTTACTATTTCATTATTCCTTCCCAAGCTATTAGAATTACCTTCTGAAAACACTGTGAATTCTCAGCTCTATGTTTTCTGTGTCTTTGAGAGAAAGGAGATAATGGGGGGAGACAGGATTCGTACAGAGCCAATATCTTGCTGTGAATTCAAGGATAATGTTGTGGTTTGGTATTATTGCAAGGAAGGTGGCATTAGTCCTTTTCTGGAATGCCTGAATGGTTTTGATGAAAATTTGTTTGTGCAATTTGCCCATTCCTGGCATAATCACAGAGTCACTGTGGGAAGAATTGGTTTTGAAATCTCTAAACAAGTCATTGCCATGGCGACTAGTCTTTCTACTGAGGGTACTAAGTTGCAAAGGAAGGCGAAGGTGGCTGATCATTTAAACCAAAAGCTTTTTCTGGGGGAAGGAGGGGAATTAGTTCCCTACCAGAGAGGGTTTGAACGGGCCAAGCTGCTAGAGCCGTGGGATGAGATGTGCTTTCTTCTCATGAAATACTTCACATTGGAGGGTCGGTTCACCAGGTTTTATAATTATCACCTCCCTTTGCTTAATCATTTTAGGCGTAATTCTCTTATTAGTTTCCCTTTCTACTTAATGTCATCCCTTGAACACTCTATTTTTAGGGTTAAAGCTAAGATGGATAAGAAACCCTCTAAAAGGCATGTCCCTCTGCATCAAGGTCTTATCCTTTGTTTATATAATTTTCATCTTGCTTTGGAGCTGCCTAAGCCAATTCAAACTCCTAGTTGTGAGGTTCCTGCCAATCTCGACCCTCTTGA
This sequence comes from Cunninghamia lanceolata, assembly GCA_027924645.1. Classification (NCBI taxonomy): domain Eukaryota; kingdom Viridiplantae; phylum Streptophyta; class Pinopsida; order Cupressales; family Cupressaceae; genus Cunninghamia; species Cunninghamia lanceolata. Next base: position 566,219 of record BSBN01001495.1, on the reverse strand, counting down.
TGTTGCCATTTCTGAGGAACCTTGCCCTACCTCTGTTTCCCAAAAAATGAAAGGGGTTTCTTTCTCTATGACCATTGACGAGACCACCATAGTGAAGGATATTCATACATCAGCTTCTAAAGGGAGTGTGAAAAGTAAGAAAAGAAAACTTAGGGAGTGGGATGATGATATTGTGGGGGACTTTGTGGGGACCCATAAGAATCTGAGCAGTGATATTGTGGGACCTGGCAATAAGCATAAAGCTAATTTGTCTGCTAAAGATAAGGAGGGCATCTCTTCTAGGGTAAGGAGGTCAGGAAGGATTGCTGGTAAATCTGCCTTGCAAGCTAAACTGATTGACTACTCTAAAAGTGCTTCTAAAGCCTCCACTCAGGGGATGATTAGCTGAAATCCAAAGACATTAATGTTCAAGAGATCTCTAAAGATGATGCAAGTAAGGATGAAAGGAAACATGTTGATGATTTGGGAGGTGCTGATGGTGATCTTGTGGATAATGCTGGTGAAGGGGAGAGGATGATCATGGAGGAGGTTGGAGAGGAGATAATGAGGAAGGGGATGACCACAGGCATGATCTTGTTGTCCTAAGGGGTTGTGTGGATGATCTGGAGTAGAAGGTTTCTTCTATGGGAGAGCTCATAAGAAGCATGCTTAGTCGTATGGCGATGCTTAACATGTCTCTGTTACAAGAACTTGGGACTCATGCTAATGAAGAGGAGGAGGAGAAATTTGAAAAAATTGATGAATTTGTTGAATTTCTAGCTAAAGGCTGGGAGAATGTATCTCCTTAGTTCTGTTACTTTTTATGTTGTCTATCTACTGCTACTTTCTATCTACTGTTTATAGGTTGTTTATGATGTTTATGTTGTAGTTGGTCTGGTGGTCTTTTTGTGCTTGAGCCTCTGCAGTCTCTTTTTGTCTTGATGTAAGGGTTTGGCCCCTAGTTTTTGCTGACTTATATAATAAAAAACATGTCTCATACATTAAAATCTCTTAGTGATAAGACTCCTATGGAGGCTTGGATAGACATGAATACCTATTACAACATCTTCATGTTTTGGTTGCAAAATATGCTCATATGCCTAAGGAGAAGTGGTCAAAATTGGAGAACATGGTAGTTAAATGTATCTTTATCAAATATGGTGTTGGTGTGAAAGGGTACAAACTTTAGGACCCTATGATTAAGAGAGTTTTGTACATTAGAAGTGTTATATTTAGAGGTTAATCATTATCCTATAAAGTTGTAGCTAGAAGAGGATGGGAAGAAATATATGGTTTGGCTACCCCTAAAGATTGAGAAGGTTGAACTAGAATCTTGTGAAGGACTTGAAGAGGAGGAGAGATTAGATAGTTTAGAGAGATCTAGAGAGGAGGTAGAACCTCCACCTTAGCTCTTGACAAGGTCCACTTGAAATAGACAACAACTAGGTATGTATACTCCTCTTAATTGGAGACATATTTTTTCTTTGATTACTAATATGGATGAGTCTAGAACTATAAAGGAGGCAATGGGTATGAATTATTTTGAGTCTTGAAGAGCAATTATGGATGAGAAGATGACTAACTTGAAGAGAAATGACATATGGGACTTGGTACCATTTCCTAAGGGATGAAAACTTGTTGGTTGTAAATGGGTGTTCAAAAGGAAGATCAGTTCAAATACATGTTGAGAAGTACTATTACATCCCCAACTTTTGATTAGCTTAATCTTACTTGTTATGAGATAAACATGATGATTAATCTTAGATTAATGATTTGATGTTTGTGGAAAATATCAAGTGAAATCATTGATTATATAGATATTGATTATGTTTAAACTAAGTATGAGATTACTTATTACTAAGATTATTCTATCAGAATGATTTGTGAATTTAATAATGATACACTAATCATGATTATATGGTTGTGAGTCTAACTAAGAAAAGAATCTTTCTGCGAAGATGGAAGGAGAGTATCACCAAGGGAGAAGGAAATAGATGTTTAGATAGATTCAGAATGCCATCTATGTATCGAGGTTAAACTTTCGTGAACCCATGCAAAGATAGGGTGAGTTTAAGTCATGGGTGGGTGCAAAAAGTTGGGGGCCCAAAAAGTGGCCAACTTAAAAAAAATAGTAATAACGTGAGTGCATTATAATGCACTCATGTTATGGCTTGGTGTTGCTGAGCCTACACCAAGCCATAACGCGCTCGCGTTATAACGTGAGCGCGTTATGTGCTGCTATATATAAAAAAAGTAGCATTCTATTTCATTTTCTCACAGCAAATTGCAAGAAACTCACGACTTGAAAAAAGAAAGGAGCTCACTTGTGTTATTTGAGGTCTAATTATCAGCTATTTCTCTTTGATTCATCATCAAAATGCCACCACGATGTCGGGGAAATCAAAGAAGTAAGTTTTATTTGCTTTCCTGTGTGAATTTGTTGCTAAATAAGTAGGTTAAAATAGTTTTTGATGTAAATTTATTAAATTTATAGGAGTTGATAATGCACCTCCTCCTCCTCCTAAAAATCCACAAAATCCTCTAGTAAATGAACAAATACCTACTGAAGAAGAACCCCAACCACAAACACCTCCATTTATTCCTGAATATGCCCTTGGAACACAAGAAAATCTAATGGGGCAAATTGAAAATAATAAGAAACAAATTGAGGACATAATTGCAAGGTTGAAAGAACCTACAAATTCAACCTTGCATAGATCCATGCTTGCTCAATCTCTTGAATCTATGTTATCAAATGTAGATTCAATAAGCAAGCAAATCACTAGTTGGACAAAAAAGAGGAGAGAATTTAGAGAGTATTATGCTAACAAATTATCATATGAACAAGTGAAAAAGGAACAAAATACAAAACTTGACTTGTGTTCTATTTTCACAGATCCACGAACAAATGAATCTCTACCCCTTACATGCAAGAGGTTCCCTATCCATTGGTGTAACAACCAAGTGATAAGGGACAATTTTGTGTAGAGGTGGTGGATGGTTTTTGACCATCCTCTATGCAACAATAATGAGGTCCCACAATACTTTTTGAGGAAACTGTACTGCGAGTTTGTCAAAAATAAAGTGCCAAATTATTTTGATATGCAGGAGTTCCAGAGTAGAGGTAGGGGGTCAGCACAAGATAGACCAGGGGCAGGTGTTGACCCACAATGGCTAGCGAGATGAGCACTCTCTAGACCGACCCATGAGCATGTTTCTATCCCTTCCATTGTGAAGGAGAGTGTTGAGGTCGAGGTACTTCAGTTCATTAGTGCCTTGACCTAGAGCATCTTACAGCATGCTAGTCCTGCAGCACAGCATGGGCTAGGGGAGAGTTTGAGTATGGTTCCACCCCATACTTGTCAGACTTGCAGGTTAGCATGTCGTTATGACCCCATGGATAGTCATGACACAGGTGCATAGGCTACATCTGCAGTTGAGCAGATGGTGATGATAGATGGCCTCCTGAGTGAGACTTTTGGGCTTGATACTCAGGTAAATCTTAGCAAGTTCATTGAATTTAATTTATTAAATTTCATTTTTGAAATGTAAGATTAACTAATTTAGTTTGATGATTTTAATAAAATTTCAGGGTCATAGTGTTGTTGCAGTTTTTAGTGGTTCTCCACTTGCATATGACACTACATCATCTACAGTCGGGTTATGCAACTAGTAAACAATTATAAATATTACATGTGAATAGCATCATTATATGAAAGGTATTCTAATATATGATTTTGGATGTTGTATAGGTTAATCTTGGAGATTTCACGGCAACACCTGCTAGCAGTGGTGGACTTCGAAGCCTCACGGAGGTAATAAAATAAATAGTTTAATGAATGAATTGTACTTACTAGATTTTTGTATGTGACTTGTGTGCTTTATTGTGTGTACTTCCATGTTTAGGTGAACGTGTGTGTATGTTAGGAGCCATGATTTGCATCACTATTATAGTTTTTGTAATTGAATAATGTTGTTTTATTTCCAGATGATGTAGGTTGCAGAGACACCTCCCGATGTTCATAGGGCAATGGAGCATGGTGTGTCCTCTACGATTCATAGCTCCATGCCATTGACAGGGGTATGAGGCAGATTAGTAGATTTCAATTTACATTCATTGTTATAGTTGTTTATTTTTGAAAAATTAAAAGATTATTGATTTGAAGTTTAATTTCTATCTGGATGGTTTCTATAGGACATGACATCACCACATCCTAATCCTGCTACTAAGGCAAGTGAGGAGACATTATATGGTGGCGGTAAGTGATTATTTTGTTAAATGTTTCATTTTTTATAACATGTAATTTCTCTATATTAATGTCTATACTTTTTATTGTAAAAACTACAGATGCACAAAGAACTAAATAAGAGTAGCCCTCGATTTCGTAGTAGACCACCCACATACACGTCTCCATCCCCTAGAAGATCAAAGGCTGCTCGTGATCTATTTTCTTCACCAGCTAGAGGGGAATAACTTTTTATTGTGTTCTTTTGTTGTATGCCTATATGACATTTGTGGACATATATTTTATATTGCATATAGCTGATATTGTATGCCTATATGGCATTCTTGTAAGCCTATATGGCATTCTTGTAAGCCTATACGGCTGTTTTGTATATATGTTATACTTATATCGACAGATATTGATGTATGCCTATATGGATATTTGGTTAATACAAATATTTTTTATTGATGGTGTCCATACTTGCATTATAAATCCATGTTTGAATGGATATTTGTAGATGGCTACTTCAAATATTTAAAGTCCAATTGTATTACATAGGATGTTTGTTGATCCAATAAGCCAGCTATTGTTAATCAAGTATCACCTAAACCTCATTTTGGAACTAAAAGATAAAAGTTATATTTAAAATAAAAATGAATCATCATGTTGAATAGAAAATATTCATATTCTTTATGAGTTGCTCAATTGAAAATATTCAAATGAGTATGCTAATCCATATTCTTTATGAGTTGGTCAATTGAAAATATTTCTTAATTTCTTGTTATTATACCATATTGGGATGCAAAGAGTATGTTTGTTGTTTTGAATAAAATAGTCAAAATCATATGCTTATGAGCACCTGATGACCATTGTGGTTATTAAATGTAATTCCTCTTACATATAAGGCGAGGTTATGAGATTACATTGAGTCTTACCTAATTTTAGTATGCAACATAACATTGGGGCTATAAGCTTCCATAAGTCATCAACAATCAAGGTTCTAGGTTGTCATTGAAGTCAAAGGGTCAAGGTTGTTTGTCATTGATGTCAAGGTTGATGCCATGATGTTGATAAGCTGATATAGTGATTCAATGTAGGTGATGGTCATGAGGTGTATCATGTTGTGAATATGGTTTTCATGATAAGGTCTCTCAATTCATGTTGATGTTGCATAAGACAAACATGGTTCATATGATGCAAGGTTCATGTTCATGGTGGATGTGGTTTTGTTCATGCAAGGTTTTGTTGTGAATATGGTTTTCATGATAAGGTCTATCTTGGAAGGTTGATATGATGCAAGGTTCATATTGATGGTGGATGTGGTTTTGTTCATGCAATAAGAAGTTAGAGAAGAGACAAGCTTTCATAATCATAATCTTATTGATAGTTAGGGTTTGCATATTAGGCATTAAACCCCCAAAAAAATCTACTTTTCTTAAGACTTAAAAACCCTCAATTGCCTGTCATGTGTAAAGTGCACTTTTGTTTTAATTTAATATTGACTTATAATCAGAAGTTACTATCACTTAAATCAACCTACTAAAGGGTCTTTCAGTCATTAGTTCACCAGCCCTTCAACCTAACTCAACTGGCATCTCTGGTAAACTCTCATAAGCTCGAGTGCCATATCATAATCGAAGGTCATATTTAATTGATATGAGGGTGGGAAAAAGGATTGGAAGGTCAGTATTTAAAAGGAATTTGGAATACAAACAATCATCTCTATGTGGTTGAATTTGATGGGCATGCCTTTATAAAAGGCTAAAAGACAACTTTATGTAGGATATCATGGTATTTGTAGTGTTTGAAGATTGAAGACTAGTTAGTGTTTGTAGCTTGAACTATTTTGGCATGTTTGGGTGTGAAACAAGACCATGCCTATCCTAAACGTACCCATCCAGATGCGTTGGGATTGTCAGTTTGGCTACACGAGGAGAAGAACAAAAGTTACACCCCTTTGCAACTTTACACTGCCTCCTTTTGACAATTTTTGGGGCAGAAGAAAACCTTTCACCACGGAAAAACACCTTAGAGATATAAAAAACTAAGAGAGGTTATTGTAGAGGGACCCTACATGATTGCGTTGCCTAAGACAAAATGTATCTAAGTGACACGGTTTACAGCTTGTTAAAGATTGCTACCTTTTTGCAATTTGGACTCTTCAGGGATATCGTCGGTACAATGTAGCTCAGACTGTTTCGGCATGTTTGGGTGCAAACAATGAACATGTCTAGCCTAAACATATCCATCCAGATGCATTGGAACTGTCATTTTGGTCACACAAGGAGAAGAACAAAAGTTACACCCCTTTGCAACTTTACACTGCCTCTTTCTAACGATTTTTGGGGTAGCAGAAAACCTTTCACCATGGGCAAACACCTCAGAGATATAAAAACTAAGAGAGGTTATTATAGAGGGACCCTACATAATCATGTTGCCTCAGATGAAATGTATCTAAGTGACATAGTTTCTGAGTAACAACTGGTCAAATATTGCTGCCTTTTTGTACTTTGGACTCTTCAGGGATATCGCTAGTACAATGTAGCTTGGACTGTTTTGACATGTTTGGGTGCATAATAGGACCATGCCTAGCCTAAACGTACCCATCCAGATGCATTGGAACTATCAGTTTGGCCACACAAGAAGAACAAAAGTTACACCCCTTTGCAACTTTACACTGCCTCCTTCTGACAATTTTTGGGGCAGCAAAAAATTTTCACCATGGGCAAATGCCTCATAGATATAAAAAACTGAGAGTGGTTATTGTAGAAGGACCCTACATGATCGTATTACCTTAGACAGAATGTATCTAAGTGACAGTTTCTGAGTAATAACTCGTCAAAGATTGCTGCCTTTTTACACTTTGGACTCTTCAGGGATATTGTCGGAACAATGTAGCTCAGATTGTTTCGGCATGTTTGGGTGCAAAACAGGACCATGCCTATCCTAAACGTACCCATCTCGATGTGTTGGAATTGTCAGTTTGGTGGCATTAGGAGCAGGACGAAAGTTACATCCCTTTGCAACTTTATGCTGCCTGTTTCTAATGATTTTTTGGGCAGCAGAAAACCTTTCACCACGGGAAAACGCCTCAAAGATATAAAAATCCAAGAGAGTTTATTATAGAGGGACTCTACGTGATTGTGTTGCCTCAGATAAAATATTTCTATGTGACACGGTTTTCGAGTAACATCTCATCTAAGATTGCTGTCTTTTTGCACTTTGGACTCTTCAAGGATATTATCGGTACAATGTAGCTCAGAATATTTCGACATGTTTGGGTGAAAAATAGGACCATGCCTAGCGTAAATGTACTCATCTAGACCCATTGGAATAGTCATTTTGGTCGCATCAGGAGTAGGATGAAAGTAACATCCCTTTGCAACTTTACACTACTTCCTTCTAACATTTTTTGGGGCAGCAGAAAACCTTTCACCACGGGCAAACGCCTCAGAGATATAAAAATTGAGAGAGGTTATTGTAGAGGGACTCTACATGATCATGTTGCCTTAAACATAATGTTTCTAAGTGACACAGTTTTTGAGTAACATCTCGTCAAAGATTGCTGCCTTTTTGCACTTTGGACTCTTCAGGGATATCGTCGGTACAATGTAGCTCGGACTGTTTTGGCATGTTTGGGTGAAAAAAGGACCATGTCTAATGTAAATGTACCCATACGGATGCATTGGAATAGTCATTTTGGTAGCATTAGGAGCAGGACAAAAGTTAGACCCCTTTGCAACTTTACACTACCTCCTTCTAACGATTTTTGGGGCAGCACAAAACTTTTCACCACGGGAAAACACCTCAGAGATATAAAAATTGAGAGAGGTTATTATAGAGGAACCCTACATGATCACGTTGCCTTAGATGGAATGTTTCTAAGTGACACAATTTTTGAGTAACATCTCGTCAAAGATTGCTGCATTTTTGCACTATAGACTCTTCAAGGATATCGTCGGTACAATGTAGCTTGGACTGTATCGACATGTTTGGGTGAAAAATAGGACCATGCCTAGTGTAAATGTACCCATCTAGATGTGTTGGAATAGTCAGTTTGGTTACATTAGGAGCAGGATGAAAGTTACACCCCTTTGCAACTTTACACTACCTCTTGACAATTTTTGGGGTAGTAGAAAACCTTTCACCATGGGAAAACACCTAAGAGATATAAAAACCCAAGAGAGGTTATTGTAGAGGAATCCTATGTGATCATGTTGCCTTAGATAGAATGTTTCTAAGTGACATAGTTTTTGAGTAACAACTCGTAAAAAAATGTCATCTTTTTGCACTTTGGACTCTTCAGGGATGTCGTCGGTACAATGTAGTTCAGACTGTTTCAGCATGTTTGGGTGCAAAATAGGACCATGCCTAGCCTAAATGTACCCATCTAGATGCGTTGGAACTATCAGTTTGGTCACATCAGGAGAAGGACACCAAAAATGCAAAAGTTACTTTGTACAACTTGACAACATTGACATTTTTTTGCAACAGGACTCAAAGACTCAAACTGACTCCAAATGACTCAAAGTGACTCAAAAACAAATGACACTTATTATCTAGTTAGAAACCAAGACACCTAGAGACACTTATATTTTATACATTACCTAGATTTTATACATTATTCTCAGGATCAACTTCATCCATCACTTAGGTCTAACCCCATGAAGCATAACATCATGATGTAAAAATGTGTATATGTCTAAAAATGTAGCAGCAAATAAAAAAAGACAAACCTTACAAATTAATGTGCATACTTACAACTTGATGTAACATGACTTTACAAAATCAATGTGAATACTTACAAATTAATCCAATGAACCATTCGGGTCTGTTCTACTCTTTATTGTGTCAAGTATTGCTTCATGGTCAGACTCACACACCTTCCACAAGGTCTTATTCAAAGGTCTACCATGATACTGTATCAAATGAACATTGGATGCCATGACAAGGTTCGAGTAATGAAGAATCTTCTGATGCATGTCAAAGTCCTGAAACAACCAAACTTTAACACTCTTATGTGGGTACCGTCTAAGCCATGTTCTAGTAATAACCACTGAGCTTGTAGGGTATTCGATGTTTTCTCCATCTGTAATTGGGGCCTCCAATTTATTTTTGGCCTCAACACAACGACATAAGTAATAATCTATTCCCTCTTTGTTATCTTCATCTGTAATAACTGCATATACATGCCCTACATTGATATGTGTAACAAATTAGATGAAATTAGTCAACATTACAAAAAAACTACAAAGTAAGATGACATTAGGAATTTCAAAAACTATGCAAATAGATATATTACCTGGTTGAACTAAATCCAATATGTGGTCAAAGTCGACTGATGATTCCATCTGTGTTAGTTCCAGTGCTATCGAGGGTCGATATGTGTCAAGTGGGCTAAGATAACTTAACTGCCATTCGTCAACCCACTCCTTTGACTCACACTCATCCTAGGCTTGAATTGTACATGAAGAACAAAAGCATGACATCTTTCGCATATGGATACTCCATGAACCTACAATTGAGCTTCTGAAAGAGTGCATCTCACTTGATCCTGTCAGTGTAGAACAGTCCTTGTATGGTGCAATGTTAGTATCATCTATCAACCAAAAAAATCTACAAACTGAAGACTTACCTTCATTACCTGGACCCATGGAAACATTACACCACTTGACGATCAATTTTGCATCTGTCAACTTTGCATTGTCTTTATACTTTAACTCTTCGTGTGCTATGGCTCTTTTGATACATGCTCCTGCACCATCATGCTCCCCCTTTCCATGCCCAGCCTCACAAAAGTTTCAAATATGTTGAATACCTGTAAAATTATGCCTCCTGCTCAGCCAATAGAAATTTCACGAGTTCTTGAATTGTGACACCCTTATTCGGAGATACCCTTGTGTAATTCTTCCAAAAGTCTTCAATTAGTGATCTCAATACTTCAACAATTGGTTTATCTTTTTGTGGTAGTCTCCCCGAGAACCCCCATAATTCATTGGCATTAGTGTCCTCAATTCTTTGGTGTCTTCCAATGGCTCTTGATAAAGTTTTCCTATTAATTCTCAATTCTTGACTGGTCTTTCTAATGAGATGAGCTTTCCTCATTTGACTACTTACTATAGTTGATGTAATCACACACTGTGTTGCATTACTATCTTTTGTGCGTGAGGTGTTACCCACACTCTCATATGCACTCATTAGATTCTTGACAATAGATTTTTCACTTGAAGCCTTTGATGTTCTCAACCCAAGAATCTTCATGATGGACCTATACTTTATACTTCGCATCATTTAAATGAATAGTTGACATCTTGCAGTCTCATTTAACTTTTCAAAGAACAATCTCCAAATCTTATGAGCATATCTTCTACAAGTGCGTTTTGGAATCTGTCATATCCCGATATTAAGCCATTGTTTAAATTAAATATTTAAACATCATGTCCATTTGAATGCTTCTAACAATAATAATATAATATTTAATAAATAATATAATATTTAATAAAAAAATATTACATATTATTATATGAATATTATATTATTATTGTATTTATAAATAATAAATCTAAGAAAACAATTATGATATTATATATATATTTATAATATAAAAATAAATATAAATAGATATTATTATAATATAATTATCATATAATAAATATATATATATATATAAGACAAATGTCTTATGATACATAAATATAAATATAATTCATAAATATAAATATAATTAATAATATAAATATTACTTGTCTAAATATTATAAGAAACATGAAATAGAATTAATCAATAAATATTATTAATCATAATATGTATATGGATTCATTAATCCATATAATATTTTAAATTATATTAAAAAAGGTAATCGGGCTTCTTAAGAGCACCGATCTCATATTTATTAAGAGATAAAGAGGTGTATCTCTTCAAATGAAAAGGCATAAAGAGGTATAAAGAATAAGAGAAGAGTATGGGGAGAAATATGGAGGAGAATCATATCGGATTTTAGAAAAAATGAATAATAAATATGTTTGGAATATGTTATATCTAGATTAATAATTCAGACCTGCATAAACATAAAAAGGATCATATTAAGAGATATAAAGGAAGAAGATACAGATTAGAAAGGTATTCAGTAGTAAGAACAATTTAGAGATTTAAAAATAAAATCAGATTTGCAGCAGGAACTAAGGGAAATAAAGGTACAAAGTAAGTATTATTAAATCATAGATAGTTTAATGTAAATAATAAATGTAGAGAGCAATGAGATCACATATTTATATATATGTATATATATCTTGATATGCACAATTTAGAATAGATTTATATACATGACAATCACATCATTACACAAATATATATTATGAAACTTGATGAGAAATGACATAACCATCTCATCACTTCTATTTCCTATAACCATAGGAGAGATGGTCTTGTTAGGGAAAGGTGGGGTAATTCTATCACGATGCATTGGAGAGGGTTTAACGCGCCCTAGACAAGAATGCTAGGGAAAGGCAGAGTAATTCCATTCACGATGCATTGGAGAGGGTTCAACGCGCCCTAGACAAATAATTTCCCATCCATGGTTAAGGATTAGAAGGGAGATGATATGGAAAGATGAACTTAGATTGTTACTTCTATATTTCTCTATTACTTCATCCTTAAAGGAATGTTAGGTATTGTAAGGGAGGGGCAGTGTAATTCCACCAGTGATAAGGCCCGTAGGATGGGACATAGTTTTCTGTAGGCTGGGTCTGGATGGTCTCCATGCACCCTTGACATGTAAAGCCTAGTTCCATGAGGAAGAATAATAAGGAAAATATGAATGTTGAATTATGGAATGTATTATAGAATAGTCATCAATAGTGAGTGACAATCATGGAATGAATAATCCTTTAACAAGGAATGGTATAATTATATTATCATTGATCCTATTTGATCTTATCATCAAAATTTATTGATCTCTAATGTCTCTTTGAGAATTACTTTGAATCGAGATTCAGGTTTAAGTGTTTCCACTAGAAAGGGGACATTACAAGTGGTATCAGAGCAGTCATTCTGCCATCTTGTGTATACTATATGTGCATTACATGTATTCAAGTGTATTCAAAGGTTTGCTTTGTGACTTATGTGTATGCTTTGTAACATATGTTCATGTGAATTCTTTATGTTTTGCATGTACTCGCGTGTATGCTTCATACTTATGTATACTTGATGACCTTGGGATGGTGGACGGGTCCACAGTGTAGTATGGGATGCACTGAATCCCCTTCCCAATTGTTCGATAGTATACTTTATTCGAGTATAATTGTAATTGAGTGTATACTTATGATTGAATTTGAGTGTATACTATATGAATGTATTTGTATACTCTAATCTTATAATTGTATTTGAGTGTATACTCTATGATTGTAATTGTATTTGAGTGTATACTCTATGAATGTATTTGTATTTGTATACTCTATGCTTTGTAATTGTGTACTCTATAATTGAAATTGAGTGTATACTCTATGAATGTATGCTTTGAGTGTATACTCTATGATTGTAATTGTATTTGAATGTATACTCTATGAATGTATTTGTATTTGTATACTCTATAACTTTGCAATTGTATTCAAGTGTATGCTCTATGACTTTGCAATTGTATTCGAGTGTATAATCTATGACTTTGCAACTGTATTCAAGTGTGTACTCTATGATTGTATTTGAGCGTATACTCTATGACTCGTGATTGTATTTGTATGCGAGTGTATACTCTATGCCTTTGTATTCCAGTATGATTATGTATTCGAGTGTATACTATGTGACTTGTATTTGTATTCGAGTGTATACTCTATGATTTGTCTTCAAGTGTATACTCTATGACTTGTACTTGTATTTGAGTGTATACTCTACGACTTGTATTTGTATTCAAGTGTATACTCCATGACTTATATGTATTCAAATGTATTCAGGTGTATACCTTGTGAATTATGTATTTAAGTGTATTCATGAGTATAGCTTATATTCGAGCGTATTCAAGTGTATATTTGGTGGCTTATATGTATTCAAGTGTAAAATTTGTAGCTTATGTATATTCAAGTGCATTCAAGTGTATACATTGTGGCTTATCTATATTTGAGTGTATACCCCGAGGTTGTGTATTATGTATTTAAGTGTATACTTTATGACTCACATGTATGCTTTATTTGCTTCTTGTATATACTTGCTTGTGCTATTTGCTTGTCTGCTTGAGCTGGTTGCCTATGTGCTTGAGCTACTTGCCTATGTGCTTGAGCTACTTGCCTACTTGCTTGAGCTACTTGCCTCCATGCTTGAGCTAGTTGCCTCCATGCTTGAGCTACTTGTCTACTTTCTTGAGCTGGTTGCCTATGTGCTTGAGCTACTTGCCTACTTGCTTGAGCTACTTACTTGTCTACTTGAGCTACTTGCCTACTTGCTTGAGCTACTTGCCTAAATACTTGAGCTACTTGTCTACTTGCTTGAGCTAGTTGCCTACTTGCTTGAGCTAGTTGCCTACATGCTTGAGCTACTTGCCTACATGCTTGAGCAACTTGTCTACTTGCTTGAGCTTGTTACCTATGTGCTTGAGCTACTTGCCTATGTGCTTGAGCTACTTGCCTACTTGCTTGAGCTAGTTGGCTACATGCTTGAGCTACTTGTCTACTTGCTTGAGCTAGGTGCCTATGTGCTTGAGCTACTTGCCTACTTGCTTGAGCTACTTACTTGTCTACTTGAACTACTTGCCTACTTGCTTGAGCTGGTTGCTTGCATTCTTGAGCTACCTGGTTGTCTACTTCAATTTTATTATGTAATTAAATGGCAATGCATGTAACCTACAAATTGGTGTAATCACTTCTATATTTAACATCTCGAGGAAATCGATAGTTTTAGAGGCATCATAGTTATGATTGCTTGAGGACAAGCAATCTTGAGTGGGGAGGGCTGTCATGTCCTGATATTAAGCCATTGTTTAAATTAAAGATTTAAACATCATGTCCATTTGAATGCTTCTAACAATAATAATATAATATTTAATAAATAATATTACATATTATTATATGAATATTTTATTATTATTGTATTTATAAATAATAAATCTAAGAAAACAATTATGATATGATATATATTTATAATATAAAAATAAATATAAATAGATATTATTATAATATAATTATCATATTATATATATATATATATATATATATATATATATAAGACAAATGTCTTATGATACATAAATATAAATATAATTAATAATATAAATATTACTTGTCTAAATATTATAAGAAACATGAAATAGAATTAATCAATAAATATTATTAATCATAATATGTATATGGATTCATTAATCCATATAATATTTTAAATTATATTAAAAAAGGTAATCGGGCTTCTTAAGAGCACCGATCTCATATTTATTAAGAGATAAAGAGGTGTATCTCTTCAAATGAAAAGGCATAAAGAGGTATAAAGAATAAGAGAAGAGTATGGGGAGAAATATGGAGGAGAATCATATCGGATTTTAGAAAAAATGAATAATAAATATGTCTGGAATATGTTATATCTAGATTAATAATTCAGACCTGCATAAACATAAAAAGGATCATATTAAGAGATATAAAGGAAGAAGATACAGATCAGAAAGGTATTCAGTAGTAAGAACAATTTAGAGATTTAAAAATAAAATCAGATCTGCAGTAGGAACTAAGGGAAATAAAGGTACAAAGTAAGTATTATTAAATCATTGATAGTTTAATGTAAATAATAAATGTAGAGAGCTATGAGATCACATATTTATATATATATATATATATATGTATATATATCTTGATATGCACAATTTAGAATAGATTTATATACATGACAATCACATCATTACACAAATATATATTATGAAACTTGATGAGAAATGACATAACCATCTCATCACTTCTATTTCCTATAACCATAGGAGAGATGGTCTTGTTAGGGAAAGGCAGGGTAATTCCATCATGACGCATTGGAGAGGGTTTAACGCGCCCTAGACAAGAATGTTTGGGAAAGGCGGAGTAATTTCATTCACGATGCATTGGAGAGGGTTCAACGCGCCCTAGACAAATAATTTCCCATCCATGGTTAAGGATTAGAAGGGAGATGATATGGAAAGATGAACTTAGATTGTTACTTCTATATTTCTCTATTACTTCATCCTTAAAGGAATGTTAGGTATTGTAAGGGAGGGGCAGTGTAATTCCACCAGTGATAAGGCTCGTAGGCTGGGACATAGTTTTCTGTAGGCTGGGTTTGGATGGTCTCCATGCGCCCTTGACATGTAAAGCCTAGTTCCATGAGGAAGAATAATAAGGAAAATGTGAATGTTGAATTATGGAATGTATTATAGAATAGTCATCAATAGTGAGTGACAATCATGGAATGAATAATCCTTTAACAAGGAATGGTATAATTATATTATCATTGATCTTATTTGATCTTATCATCAAAATTTATTGATCTCTAATGTCTCTTTGAGAATCACTTTGAATCAAGATTCAGGTTTAAGTGTTTCCACTAGAAAGGGGACATTACAAGTGGTATCAGAGCAGTCATCCTACCATCTTGTGTATACTATATGTGCATTACATGTATTCAAGTATATTCAAAGGTTTGCTTTGTGACTTATGTGTATGCTTTGTAACATATGTTCATGTGAATTCTTTATGTTTTGCATGTACTCGCGTGTATGCTTCATACTCATGTATACTTGATGACCTTGGGATGGTGGACGGGTCCACAGTGTAGTATGGGATGCACCGAATCCCCTTCCCAATTGTTCGATAGTATACTTTATTTGAGTGTAATTGTAATTGAGTGTATATTTATGATTGAATTTGAGTGTATACTCTATGAATGTATTTGTATACTCTAATCTGATAATTGTATTTAAGTGTATACTCTATGATTGTAATTGTATTTGAGTGTATACTCTATGCTTTGTAATTGTGTACTCTATAAGTGAAATTAAGTGTATACTCTATGAATGTATGCTTTGAGTATATACTCTATGATTGTAATTGTATTTGAATGTATACTCTATGAATGTATTTGTATTTGTATACTCTATAACTTTGCAATTGTATTCAAGTGTATGCTCTATGACTTTGCAATTGTATTCGAGTGTATAATCTATGACTTTACAATTATATTCAAGTGTATACTCTATGATTGTATTTGAGCGTATACTCTATGACTCATGATTGTATTTGTATGCGAGTGTATACTCTATGCCTTTGTTTTCCAGTATGATTATGTATTCGAGTGTATACTATGTGACTTGTATTTGTATTTGAGTGTATACTCTATGATTTGTCTTCCAGTGTATACTCTATGACTTGTACTTGTATTCGAGTGTATACTCTATGACTTGTATTTGTATTCAAGTGTATTTAGGTGTATACCTTGTGAATTATGTATTTAAGTGTATTCATGTGTATAACTTATATTTGAGCATATTCAAGTGTATATTTGGTGGCTTATATGTATTCAAGTGTAAAATTTGTAGCTTATGTATATTCAAGTGCATTCAAGTGTATACATTGTGGCTTATCTATATTTGAGTGTATACCCTGAGGTTGTGTATTATGTATTTAAGTGTATACTTTATGACTTACGTGTATGCTTTATTTTCTTCTTGTATATACTTGCTTGAGCTACTTGCTTGTCTGCTTGAGCTGGTTGCCTATGTGCTTGAGCTACTTGCCTATGTGCTTGAGCTACTTGCCTACTTGCTTGAGCTACTTGCCTACATGCTTGAGCTACTTGTCTACTTGCTTGAGCTACTTGCCTACTTGCTTGAGCTAGTTGCCTGCATGCTTGAGCTACTTGTCTACTTGCTTGAGCTGGTTGCCCATGTGCTTGAGCTACTTGCCTACTTGCTTGAGCTACTTGTCTACTTGCTTGAGCTGGTTACCTATGTGCTTGAGCTACTTGCCTACTTGCTTGAGCTACTTACTTGTCTACTTGAGCTACTTGCCTACTTTCTTGAGCTACTTGCCTACATACTTGAGCTACTTGTCTACTTGCTTGAGCTACTTGCCTGCTTGCTTGAGCTACTTGCCTACTTTCTTGAGCTACTTGCCTATGTGCTTGAGCTACTTGCCTACTTGCTTGAGCTAGTTGCCTACATGCTTGAGCTACTTGTCTACTTGCTTGAGCTGGTTGCCTATGTGCTTGAGCTACTTGCCTACTTGCTTGAGCTACTTATTTGTTTACTTGAGCTACTTGCCTACTTGCTTGAACTGGTTGCTTGCATTCTTGAGCTACCTGGTTGTCTACTTCAATTTTATTATGTAATTAAATGGCAATGCATGTAACCTACAAATTGGTGTAATCACTTCTATATTTAACATCTCGAGGAAATCGATAGTTTTAGAGGCATCATAGTTATGATTGCTTGAGGACAAGCAATCTTGAGTGGGGAGGGCTGTCATGTCCCGATATTAAGCCATTGTTTGAATTAAAGATTTAAACATCATGTCCATTTGAATGCTTCTAACAATAATAATATAATATTTAATAAATAATATTACATATTATTATATGAATATTTTATTATTATTGTATTTATAAATAATAAATCTAAGAAAACAATTATGATATTATATATATATTTATAATATAAAAATAAATATAAATAGATATTATTATAATATAATTATCATATAATAAATATATATATAAGACAAATGTCTTATGATACATAAATATAAATATAATTAATAATATAAATATTACTTGTCTAAATATTATAAGAAACATGAAATAAAATTAATCAATAAATATTATTAATCATAATATGTATATGGATTCATTAATCCATATAATATTTTAAATTATATTAAAAAAGGTAATCGGGCTTCTTAAGAGCACCGATCTCATATTTATTAAGAGATAAAGAGGTGTATCTCTTCAAATGAAAAGGCATAAAGAGGTATAAAGAATAAGAGAAGAGTATGGGGAGAAATATGGAGGAGAATTATATCAGATTTTAGAAAAAATGAATAATAAATATGTTTGGAGTATGTTATATCTAGATTAATAATTCAGACCTGCATAAACATAAAAAGGATCATATTAAGAGATATAAAGGAAGAGGGTACAGATCAGAAAGGTATTCAGCAGTAAGAACAATTCAGAGATTTAAAAATAAAATCAGATCTGCAGCAGGAACTAAGGGAAATAAAGGTACAAAGTAAGTATTATTAAATCATTGATAGTTTAATGTAAATAATAAATGTAGAGAGCTATGAGATCACATATTTATATATATGTATATATATCTTGATATGCACAATTTAGAATAGATTTATATACATGACAATCACATCATTACACAAATATATATTATGAAACTTGATGAGAAATGACATAACCATCTCATCACTTCTATTTCCTATAACCATAGGAGAGATGGTCTTGTTAGGGAAAGGCGAGGTAATTCCATCACGATGCATTGGAGAGGGTTTAACGTGCCCTAGACAAGAATGCTAGGGAAAGGCAGAGTAATTCCATTCATGATGCATTGGAGAGGGTTCAACGCGCCCTATACAAATAATTCCCCATCCATGGTTAAGGATTAGAAGGGAGATGATATGGAAAGATGAACTTAGATTGTTACTTCTATATTTCTCTATTACTTCATCCTTAAAGGAATGTTAGGTATTGTAAGGGAGGGGCAGTGTAATTCCACCAGTGATAAGGCCCGTAGGCTGGGACATAGTTTTCCATAGGTTGGGTCTAGATGGTCTCCATGCGCCCTTGACATGTAAAGTCTAGTTCCATGAGGAAGAATAATAAGGAAAATATGAATGTTGAATTATGGAATGTATTATAGAATAGTCATCAATAGTGAGTGACAATCATGGAATGAATAATCCTTTAACAAGGAATGGTATAATTATATTATCATTGATCTTATTTGATCTTATCATTGAAATTTATTGATCTCTAATGTCTCTTTGAGAATCACTTTGAATCAAGATTCAGGTTTAAGTGTTTCCACTAGAAAGCGGACATTACAGAATCTTACCTTCCATTGGATGCAAAATATTCTCATCAATATAAAGCAAATACTTTGGCTTTCTATGCAAAATTCTAGGTGGTGTTAAGTTAGATAAATTCATCTCAACATTAGGAATTTCATCAATATTTAAATGAGATGGGCTAGATGGCATACCTTCGATCAAAGATGGAATAGATGACATACCTTGAGGTTGAGGGGGGGACAATGGAATACCTCCTTCATCACATGTGAGTGATGATGTACTCTGAACTTGAGATGCGGTAGATGGTGTCCCTACATGTTGACTTGTGGTAGAGGACGTGTCTCCAACTATGGTATTCAAATCTCTCATAGCACGAAGTTTTTGCATTTGTTCTCTTTGTGCCGCCAATACCATATCTCTTTGTGGTGGTTGTGGTTCCTCTTCAATTGGCATGTCTTCATTTATCATGTCCAATTTCCACTTCTCACGAAGTTCCCTCATAGCCTCTACTTTCTTTGCATTCTTAGCTTCTATCTCTTCCCGTGTTGGTTTAATTCTTGATCGTTTCCTTGGCATGATGGATAATTTATCTGTAGCATGATAAAGAGACCAATATTAGTTCCTAAGAAATGAATCCATACAAATAACTAAAATATATGTCATTCAACCCTTCATAGTAAATGTACATACAATCATCATGTAAAAGAGTAAATATCACTCAACCAAAATAGGTAGAAAGCAAATTATTGCAGCCATACAAAGTATTATGGTACAAAGTTCACTTCAGTCCTAGATGAGGATAAGTTCAAAGGAGAGTCATCTATTGAGGATACAAGTGAAGAGTGCATGGGACTTCATGCTTGAAAAGGTTGAGGAAGACCCAATTTGACATGTTTGTTGTTACTAGGGCTACTAGGATTTGGAATTGAGAAGGTGTTTTGTTGGTACTAGGGATACTAGGATTTGGGTGGCTTGTGAAGGAATAGACAATAATTGAAGAGTGTAGACTTGAGTAAGGGTTTAGAATGGTTGTGTCTAAGTTCCTAAGGGGTAAGAAGACCTCTAGTAGCCTTGTTAGGTTTTGAAGTATTGAAGACCCTCTTTGTGCCTTTGTATAGGGAGATTGCTTTAGAGGAAAGCTTATGAAATTTGAAGAAACTATTGGTATGAGCCCTTTGGATTGAGTTGAACCCTACCTCTGCATCACATACCTAGGATTGTCATAAAAATTATTAGACTAATCTCTGTAATTTAGGGTATTGAATGGTATATAGTCGATCAAGGTAACCACTATCATGTGCTAACAAAGGACAATTAGGAAATTTTGAAATATTGTTGTGTCATGTGCATGTACAAATCATCATGAATAGGTGCATAAGGAATGTCCTAGCCCAAGATATGTGCATACAAATCATCATGTCATGTGCATACTTGTATGATTTTGGCACCCATTTGTTTGTATTTTAACTTGTTAATATGACAAGATAATAGTGGGATCGTATTTTTATTATGTTGTAATGATTTATTCTTGTATGGTTTGACATCATGGTATGTTAAGGTCTATTTATTACACATAATTCTTAAAGAGCCCAAGTGTAGAAAATATACATGGCATCATGTGAGATTGTAGGCTACTTTCTTGATTAGGAATGTGTCTATTTTAAACATGTATGATAAAGCATGATAAAGTAATTCAAATAGAATTAAGGAAAATATAAAGAACATGCATGTAAAGACTTGACATACCTAAAAAATGGAGATTTGAATTGAGAGAGTACCCAATTATGTAGTGTTTTTTTCTTCTTGCATCAAACTCCTCAACAATTTGAGTTTTTCACCACTTGCTTCCCTTTCAATGTTAAATTGAATAACACTCAAATATAATTAGTAACAACAATACTATTATCCAATCTATAATGTTAAATTCCTAAAATTGAATCACAACTAACATTGCAACACTACAAAAATTGAAACTTGAATAGATATATATCAAATTTGGTGTGAAAACTATGTTATTTCCTCCTTCTCAAGTTGGAAAAGCAGAAAAGGTGGTGGAAAGATCATGCAAAGGTGGTAGAAAGTGTAAAATGTGCATGTGAACTTCCCAACAACATGAAAGCACTTCTTTTTTGTCAAAACACATGCATAATCAGCATGAAAACAGAGCATGTGGGCCTAGATCATGGGGGTTAATGTTTTTTTATCATTTCTAAAGTAGGACAAAATGCAAGAGCGTTATAATGCACTCATGTTTTGTCTTGTTATAGATTAATCCATAAATATTTGTGCCTATCTCACCTTCGATAGTACCTTTACAATATCTCACCTCAACCCTCAACCCTTAACCCTCAATGTCAAATCCTAATCCCTCAACCCTTCACTCTAATCCCTCAACCCTAAATCCTATCCCTAAACCCTCAACACTATACCTTAAACCCTAATCCCTCAACCCTAAACCCTAAACCTTATCCCTAAACCCTAATCCCTCAATCCTCAACCCTAATCCCTCAAACCTCAACTCTAATCCCCCATCCCTAAACCCTAAATGCTATACTTATTCCTAAACCCTCAACGGGATTGATATTATACCTTAACTACTAATCCCTTATCCCTAAACCCTCCAACCCTATCCCTAATCCTTATACCCTTGACACTCTACTTTAACCCTAATCCCTCGACTCTCAACCCTATCCCTAAACCCTCAACCCTCGAACCTCAACACTCAACCCTCAACGTCAAACCCTAATCCCTCAACCCTTAACTCTAATCCCTTGACCCTCAACCCTATCCCTAAACCCTAAACCCTAAACCCTAAAACCTCAACCCTTAATGTCAAATCCTAATCCCTCAACCCTAAACCCTATCCCTAAACCCTCAACATTATACCTTAAACCCTAATCCCTTATCCCTAAGCCCTCCAATCCTATCCCTAATCCTTATACCCTCGACTCTCAACCCTATCCCTAAACCCTCAACCCTCGAACCTCAACACTCAACCCTCAACGTCAAACCCTAATCCCTCAACCCTTAAGTCTAATCCCTTGACCCTCAACCCTATCCCTAAACCCTCAACCCTCAATGTCAAACCCTAATCCCTCAACCCTTAACTCTAATCCCTCAACCCTAAACCCTATCCCTAAACCCTCAACACTATACCTTAAACCCTAATCCCTCAACCTGAAACCCTAAACCTTATCCCTAAACCCTAATCCCTCAACCCTTAACCCTAATCCCTCAACCCTCAACTCTAATCCCTCATCCCGAAACCCTAAATGCTATTCCTATTCCTAAACCCTCAACGGGCTCGATATTATACCTTAAACCCTAATCCCTTATCCCTAAACCCTCCAACCCTATCTCTAATCCTTATACCCTCAACACTCTACTTTAACCCTAATCCCTTGACCCTCAACCCTATCCCTAAACCCTCAACGTCAAACCCTAATCCCTCAACTCTTAACTCTAATCCCTCGACCCTCAACCCTATCCCTAAACCCTCAACCCTTAATTCTAATCCCTCAACCCTAAACCCTATCCATAAACCCTCAACACTATACCTTAAACCCTAATCCCTCAACCCTAAACCCTAAACCCCATCCCTAAGCCCTAATCCTTCAACCCTCAACCCTAATCCATCAACCCTCAACCCTAATCCCTCATCCCTAAACCCTAAATGCTATCCCTATTCCTAAACCCTCAATGGGCTTGATAATATACCTTAAACCCTAATCCCTTATCCCTAAACCCTCCAACCCTATCCCTAATCCTTATACCCTCAACACTATACTTTAACCCTAATCCGTCAACTGTCAACCTTAACCCTAAACCCTTGACCCTCGAACCTCAACCCTTAACCCTCAGCGTCAAACCCTAATCCCTCAACCCTTAACTCTAATCCCTCAACCCTCAACCCTATCCCTAAACCCTCAACCCTAAAACCTCAACCCTCAACCCTCAATGTCAAACCCTAATCCCTCAACCCTTAACTCTAATCCCTCAACCCTAAACCCTATCCCTAAACCCTCAACACTATACCTTAAACCCTAATCCCTCAACCCTAAACCCTAAAACTTATCCCTAAGCCCTAATCCATTAACCCTCAACCCTAATCCATAAACCCTCAACCCTAATCCCTCATCCATAAACCCTAAACACTATCCCTATTCCTAAACCCTCAACGGGCTCGATACTATCCCTCAACCCTTAAAACTTGAACCCTAAAACCTATCCCTACACCCTCGACACTCGACACTATATCTTAAACCCTAATCCCTTAACCCTCATCCCTAAAGCCTCAACCCTAAATCCTTAAACCTTCAACCTTAAACCCTATCCCTAATCCCTCTACCCTCAACACTCTACTTTAACCCTAATCCCTTGACCATCAACCCTATCCCTAAGCCCTAAACCCTAAACCCTCAACCCTTAAATCTCAATATTAAAACCTAATTCATCAACCCTAAACCCTAATCCCTCAAACCTAAACCCTATCCCTAAACCATCAACCTCAACACTATACCTTAAACCCTAATCCCTATCCCTCAACCTTTAACCCTTAAAACTTAAACCCTATCTCTACACCCTCAACACTCGACACTATATCTTAAGCCTTAAACCCTCATCCCTAAAGCCTCAACCCTCAATCCTTAAACCTTCAACCCTAAACCCTATCCCTAATCCCTCTACCCTCGACACTCTAACCCTAACCTCAACATTAAACACTAATTTGTCAACCCTAAACCCTAATCCATTAACCTTAAACCCTCAACCCTCAACAATATACCTTAAACCCTAATCCATCAACCCTAAAACCTAATCCCTGAACCCTTAACCCTAAACCCTATCAACCCTCAACACTATACCTTAAACCCTAATCCCTTATCCCTAATCCCTAAACCCTATCCCTCAACCCTTAACCCTTAAAACTTAAACCCTAAAACCTATCCCTAAACCCTCGATGCTCAACACTATATCTTAAACCCCAATCCCTTAACCCTCAGCCCTAAAGCCTCAAACCTCAATCGTTAAACCTTCAACCCTAAACCCTATCCTTGATCCCTCTACCCTCAACACTCTACTTTAGTCCTAATCCCTTGACCATCAACCCTATCCCTAAACCCTTAACCCTCAGCCCTCAACTCCCAACATTAAACCCTAATCCATCAACCCGAAACCCTAATCCCTCAACCCTAAACCCTATTCCTAAACCCTCAACCCTCAATACTATTCCTTAAACCCTAATCCCTTAACCCTAAACCCTATCCCTAAACCCTCAACCCTTAACACTATTCCTTAAACCCTAATCCCTCAACTCTAAACCCTAATCCCTCAACCCTAAACTCGTAACCCTCAACCCTAATCCCTCATCCCTAAACCCTAAATGCTATGCCTATTTCTAAACCCTCAAACCAAGACACTATACCTTAAACTCTAATCCCTTAGGTCACTAAACCTTAATCCCTATCCCTCAACCCTTAACCCTTAAACATTAAACCCTAAAACCTATCCCTAAACCCTCAACCCTATACCCTCAACAATATACTTAATCCCTAATCTGTCAATCATCAACCCTATAGCTTAAACCCTGAAGCCTACACCCTCAAACCCTCATCCCTAGACCATATAACCTCACCCTTATATCCTAAACCTTGAATATTGTGCCTCAACCCTATACTTAAATTAAACCTAAACCATACGTGCTCTCAACCCAAGTAACCCTATACCTTATATACCCTCAATCCATATCGTAAACCCTAAACCCTAATCCTTGCGCCTTACACACTTAATCTTATACACTCAACAACCTGAATATTAACCCTCAACTATAACCCTCAACCCTCTAATCTCTACGCTCTACCCTCTACCTATTACTTAAGACCTAATCCCTCAACCCTCAACCCTCAAAACTATACAGGCTCAGGTCCTTATATACACTAAACCCAAAACACATACATACATACATACATACATACATACATACATACATACATGCATGCATACATACAAACATACATACATACAACGATGCGTACATACAAGCATGCATACATGTACATACATACAAGCATGCATACATACCTACAAGAATATATATAAACATCCATGAAACATACTTATGAAAGTTGAACATATCTCATTAAAGGGAAGACATAACGTGAGTGCGTTATAACACACTCGCATTGTGTCGAACTAGGAAAACACCGGCAAACATGCAAAAAAGCAAAAAAAGCATAACATAACGCACTCTCATTATAACGTGCTTGCGTTATATTGTACTTTGGAAATCCCAAGCCTTGGGCTTGGGATTTGCTTTGGAATTCCAACCCAAAGGCTTGGAGTACCTTTTCAACATCCACAGACGTGTTTTTGCAAATTCTACAAGATTTCACATAATTTTTTTCATGCTAACCCTCAGATTTGCACGTGTTTCAAGGTCAAACAAATTGAACACCTAGGTAATGTTAGGTTTTCTCTTCTCTATTTCAATGTAATTTTTTTCACATTTTGATAATGTTAAGCCTTTCATCTTTAATTTCTTTTGTTTGTGTGTCCATTTTTGAGCAAAAACCACTGTTTGGGCTTTTTTTCATTGTAAATTAACCATTCATTGAAATTTCAAAAAAAATTACATATTTAGAAACTAGACTCCATTCTACACATATTAAAAAAAAAAAAATGATTTTCAAATAGTTTTCAAAATTTACAGGGGTAGCACGACTAAAATTCTATTTTTTAGGATGTGTCCACTTTGAAAATTAGTAAAAAATAAATATTCATAAAAAAATAATCAGAAAAATTGGGCATAAACTACATGTTGTTAGCTAATTTCTCACTGAAGCAATTTTAAAAATACCCAAAAAAAGTTAACCTTTTGAGGGAGCCACAAAACATGCTATGTTATGTTTTTTTGACAGAAACAACACCAATTTTTGTGGCTCCCTCTATTGAACCCCTTAATCTATACCATTTTAAAAAAAATTAGTAGTTTAGAAAGTAGACTTGGAGCACTACGAACATTGTTTTGGTTGCATCTCCAAATTTTGAGTGTAACTATGCTCAATTTCTCATCCAAGGCTAGTATTTCCTGATTTTAGAAAAAAAGTGGCCACTTAAGACCCCTTTTTGGCTCCCCATCTTCTTGCACTTACTCTCATTTCCTTGTTTAAGTCATTTTGAATTTGACCAACGTTGAATTAATGATTTTTGGTCTTCCACAGTCGTCATCGTTGTTTCGACTAGGTAATGTTCTTAGAACATTTTTACAGTCGATAGTAAACCTGGTTGTTGTCGAAGTCCTCCTTATTCACGTATCTATTTATTCATATTTTGTGATTATAGTTTAATTATTTTGATTATGGTTGAAATATGGCAAAGAGGGGGAGAGGACTCGACCCCATATTCGTATATTGGTGATACTACCTTGATGATATAATTTAAATAATAGTTAAGTTATTGTGATATTGCAAATACATCATTTTAAATGTAATTCATGTTGTATTAAGCATAATTGCTTATCGATCCACTTATAGTGGTCGAGTATTATTATTTTTATACCAAGTTGAGAGCTCTTGTAATCCACAACCTCATGACCCACGAAATGTGGAGTGAGTGGGGATTGTTGTGAGCTAAGCCAAGTTAATATTTTTGCATTACTCTGAATGGGAGGCAAGGCTCTTATGGAGTTGAGAAAGCTTGTAAATTGGCACAACCATGCCAACTAACTCACCACCTTTAGTATGAGGGTGATGGGGATAGACAAGTGGGACTTTGCATGTGTGTGAAGTCTTTTGGTGTGAAGGGTTTTGTGGGGAAAGAAGTTGTTGTTTTGCATTATTCTTGGTTGTAGTTGATGGCTGTCTCTCGATGTGGAAGCACAGACAAAAATATTGAACACTGAAGCTCATAGAGGAGCTAAGCCTTGAATGGCAGTGTATCACTTAATAGTTTGCATTCAGTTGCAAACTAGCACACAAGTATGAATGTGTCATGAGTATTTTGCATGTTAATGCTACTATTTTTAAGTCATTCGATAGTTAATCAATGGAAATAATGATAGATTAAATGAGTTGTAATTTTGATAAGGCCTATAGGCCATGAGCACATATGGTTTTGTGATTTATAAGTGATAACCTCTACATGTTGATGGTCGTAATGGCCAAAAGCATATACAATGTTGTATTATTAAAAATGATAAAATTTGCCTATGTTTAAAAGTATTCATGGTCGACTACATAGTAGTGCCATGTTATTCCATGTTATGGCTTTGAAGTCAATTCTGTCACGGATTATTAAGCTAAAGTATTGAAATTGCTATGTTTCATTATGTGTTAAGTAATGATATAGTTTGGTATACTGGCCGAGAGCCTTGGTAATGGTATTATTAACCATACATACAGGTCGGAGCCATTATTTCTCTCAAAGAGGATAAAATAACATTAAGGATGATGGCCACCTCTTAATGCAATGTAAAGAAACTATTGTGAGTCGATGTTATCGATAGCACCACCCCATGATGGTCGTGGAGTTATGTGGGTTGAGCAATAATGCATTTGTTTGTCTATTTATATGACAATATTTCCATGCCTTTGGGTGTAGTCTTAACTTAAGAAAGAGTATTAAGACTTTTAATACCCATAAAGGGATAACTTATGGTTAATGATAACCATGTAGAAATCTTCATTAAGTGCAAGTTTACCTTGTGAGTCAAGGGAGCAAACTCTTTATTAAAAACATTATATGTTTGGTTTCTTTTTCAATGGCCATGCTTCATGATGAAGTATAGGGTGATAAGAACCCTTCAAAAAACCCTTGAATAAAGGATTATGTCCATCTTAACTACTTGAATCCTATAATGGTTTAACCATAGTCGATGTGATATGGTGAAAACTTGAAACAAGGAAAACCTAGAAAACCTAGACTAGGGTTGGTCATATAAATTGAAACAATGAATTTGCAAAAGTAAACACGGGAAAAGGGTGACGTGGAGTCACAGATTCCCTAATTACTGAACATCATAAGATGAGTGATGATACTCTCTTGATTTGAGTCAAAGTCCAAAAAAGATGGACTATGGGAGTAAAGACCCATCTTTTCCAAAAACCTAGAAAGGTAAAATTATGAACACTGTAGGATGAGACAGCTTCAAAGTCGAGTTGAGGTGTGTGAACAAATTGACTATGGTCATTGTGAAATGTTTATGTATGTAAATCCTTGGCCAAAGTAATGCATCAGTCTATGCATGTATTAGTCTTTTCATTGTGCTCCAGATGGCATAATGACTTCCAGTAGTGCCATACATAGTTAGAGTGGATCTATAGTTGTATGACCGCGAAGTACTATGAAGGACACAACACGGGATACTCAAATGGAAAACCAATTGGTTTCTTATATCTATTCCCTTCGTGAAGGGTAGGGCCACTTCTAGGAAGGAAGTTGTGTGGGGAACCGCCAGTCTGTGGTTGGAGGAAAAGCACTCAGGTGATGCTCTCCTTTCTGAGAAGAAGATTAGTCGAGGCTTATGAAAACAGATGTCAAAGTTCCAGATACAGTGCCTTCTTATATGACTTGAAATTTTGTAATATATGTAATGTACCATTAATGCTATAAGCATAACTTTACAATTGTATAGTGAAAGGTATTCACTAATATGTTATCTTTGGATTTGTTGTAAATTTCAAGTTTTGGAATATCCAAAAAATATATGCATGTTGAATTGGATTATGAAATTGATTTATTTCTTACTTAACAATGGTTAAGTTTAATCTTGATTTATTCTTAATGTTGATTTAGATGGTTAATTTTGGGTAATGTGAGATGGCATGTTACATATGGTATCAGAGCTACTGAGTTCAATACATGGACCTATGAGCTTACTACATAACATTTTTCTCCAACATTAACGGTTGCTAATGTTTGGATGTTCTTATGCTAGAATGGTAAAAATAAGAACACCTAGAAAGAAGGTAACGGGAAATGGACGTTACCTTAAGGCTTTGAGGGAGTGAGCCTCAAGAATGAAATGTATTAAACAAATGGGTTGCTTGGTAGGTGCATGGTTGGCTGATGATGAAACTTTCGCTGATGCTATTAAATGCATCAAGCAAGAGATTTGGAAAGTGGTTAGGGTTACTGCTCCTATCTCTAAAAATGAATCACTGAAGCCCTTTGCACCTAAGGAACCAATCTTAGAAAGTGATCTTAAGGATCCTAATGCTACTCAAGAGGTTGTGGATGAGTACCTACAAGTACGTCCACCTCCTAAAATTGATTTGATAAACCTCAAGGATGAGAAATGAATTTGGGAAGATATTTCAAACTGATAATGAATTGCAATAGCAAGATGTAAACAAAAATTTGTAACTATGGATGGATTATATGTAATTCATGGAAATTATAATGCATTTTAGAAATTTTAGCAAATCTTTCCTTTCTTGTTAAAGATTACATGAATGAGAATAGATTTACATTATGAATGGATTCAATGGTTTGAAAAACTAATCAAATGATTAATCTGCAAACTTCAAGAGAAGTAGATTGCAGCATGGTTCAGATAAGAACCAATATGGGGGATAGCCAAGAAGAAGGGAAACCTTCATACCACTCTGAATCTAAACTCGACCAGATCCTAGCTATGCTCGAAGAGATGAGAGTGAGAATTGAAACTCTCAAGTAGGAGGTCAAGGGTCAGCATAGACCCAGGCGAGAAGCCTATTATGGGGGTGATGACGAGGCACGTCATGAGGACACCACCCAAAGTGAACGCAAAGAGAATAACTCCAATGCCAAACACGAAGAGGATAGAAGAAGCCACTTTAATTTGGAATTATCCCGTGATATGAAAAAGGTTATGCCTCCCAAGTTTGATGGGTCTGTAAGCAGAGATGTTGTGGAGGCATGGCTTACAGAGATAGAAAAGTACTTTGAAACAAGATATTATACTAAAATCACTAAAGTGGTATGGGGAGCATACGAGTTGGCGGTTGAAGCATCCACATGGTGGATGAATAATAAAATAGAATTAGACTTGAGGTCTATGAGTTTAACCTAGGATAGGTTTGTGGAACTCTTTAGACAAAGATGGTTGCCTCAGCTGTATTATGACCAAAAGCTTATAGATTTTTAGAATCTGAAACAGGGTGATTTAACTGTGAATGAATATTGGGAAAACTTCACTCACCTACTCAAGTATGTTTCACAATATCAACATGATGAAATCTTTCACATCTAAAAGTTTATTATAGGATTAAAAACTCAGATCGGGGGAGAAGTTAATGTGCATGGTCCCACCTCAATGGACCATGTTTATGAAAAAGCTATTAAACAAGAACCCTAGAGATGTCAAAGTAAGACAAATTTTTGCGTTACAAATGAAAAGAGATCAAAGAAAAGGATGCCAGCTTTTTGTTGTCAAAATGGAGAAACTAAATAGCTTTGAAGAAACTAATTTTCAAGATGATTTAATGTTTTATGAATATCAGAAACTCAAAGGAGTTGAGAAGAGGGAGTCCATAGATTAGGAGAGATTAGATATGGATAGGTACCCTTTTCTTAGAGATTTTGAGGATGTGTTTCCAGATGAGCTACCTGGATTACCTCCTAAAAGAGATTTTGACTTCTCTATAGATATAATTCTAGGATAAAAACCTATATCTAAAGCTCCATACAAAATGACCACAATTGAGTTAATGGAGCTAAAGGCTCAATTGCAAGAATTGTTAGATAAAGGATTGATAAAGCCTAGTGTGTCACCCTAGGGAGCACTAGTAATATTTGTGAAAAATAAAGATGGTACATTGTGGTTATGCATAGATTATTGAATGTTAAATAAGGCAACAATAAAGAATAAATACCCTTTGCCCCGCATTGATGATCTCTTCGATCAAATGAGAGGATCAACTGTGTTTTCTAAGATCGATCTTGGATCTAGGTACCATCAACAATTGTGGTTAAAGGATGGAGATCTATCCACAAAACAACCTTCAGAACAAGATATGGGTACTACAAATTTACTATTCTACCCTTTGGATATTTAACAAACACACCTACAATGTTTATGAACTTAATGAATAGTTTGTTTAGAGATTGTTTGGACAAGTTTGTCCTAGTTTTTCTTGATGACATCCTAATCTACTTGAAGAATGAGGAAGAACACCTTCAACATTTAAGGATTGTTCTTCAAAGATTGAGAAAGCATAAACTACATGGCAAGCTCTCCAAGTGTACTTTCTTTCAAAAGGAAGTGTAGTATTTGGGCCATATAATTTCGATAAGGGAATAACTATGGACCTGGCCAAGATTAAAGCCATATTGGAATGGCCAACACCAAGGAATGTACATGAGGTCTGAAGTTTCATGGGCCTAGCATGATACTATAGGAAATTTGTGTACAAATTTTCAAAAATTGCTTATCCTATTACTTCTTTGCAGAGAAAAGGCAAGAGATTTGAGTGGTTAGACAAGTACCAGGAGGCATTTGACCAACTGGAGGAAAGGTTGACTTCAACACCTATCTTGAAAGTACCTGACCCAAAAGGTCATTTTGTAGTCATTACCGATGCCTTCAAGGGAAGGCTTTGGTGGTGTACTAGTCCAGGATGGACAAGTTATTGCATATGAATCTAGGAAATTGAAAACTTATGAACAAAACTATGCCCCACATGATCTGGAATTGGCAACAGTAATTCATGCACTACAAATGTGGAGACATTACTTGCTCAAGGGAAACCCTTTGAACTCAAAATAGATCACCAAGGGCTTGGATATCTATTCACTCAACCACATTTAAATGCTCACCAAAGAAGGTGGTTAGAGTTAATCTTAGATTATGATTTTGAGATTAAATATATTCAAGGAAAGGAAAACCAAGTGACAGATGCCTTAAGTAGGAGAAGACATGTCTCCTCAATGAGCTCCATACATTTTGATTTTAAGAATCAGGAGTTACAAAAATCTAAGGGAGATGAGTTTTACGAGCAGGTAAACCAAGCCCTTTTGGAAAATCCCCAGATTCTAAAATGTGATGGATTTTACCTTGAACCAACTGGGTTATTGAGGTATAAAGGAAGGATGTATGTTCTGAACTTAGAGGAGTTAAGGAATATGGTGTGGAAATAGGTTCATTCTACACCTTATTCCGGACATCCTGAAGTAACAAAGTTACTAGTTGATGTGAAACCTTTACACTTCTGGAAGGGAATGAAGAAGGATGTTGCAAGATTTTTAGCTACATGTCTAGAATGCTAGAGGGTGAAGGCGGAACACCATCACCCAGTGGGACTATTAAACCCTCACAAAATTCTAGAATGGAAGTGGAAAATCATTAGCATGGATTTTGTGCAAGGACTTCCTATGTCAAGGAACATGCACAATGCTATTCTAGTTGTGGTAGATAGACTCACCAAAGTGACACATTTTATTCATGGAAATTTAATAGATGGGGCACCCATCATAGCCTACAAATTTGTGTAAGAAATTTGCAGATTGCACGGTATTCTTGAGAAGATTATCTCAGATAGGGATGCCCGTATGACATTAAGGTTTTGGTAAAGATTTTTTTCCTCACTTGGGACTGAGTTGAATATAAGATCTACTTATCATCTTGAGATGGATGGCCAAATTGAAAGGGTAAACCAAGTGCTGGAATAGTTATTGAGAATGTATTGCATGGATCGGCAATACAAATGGGAAGATTATCTTCCTTTGGTGGAACTTACCTATAATAATTCCTATCATTCTGTGATCAAGATGGCTCCATTTGAAGCATTAGATGGAAGGAAGTGCCAAACCCCTATAAGTTGGGATAAGCTAGAAGATAAGGTTAGCTTTAGTCTAGAAATGTTGTCAAAAATGGAAGAGCAAGTCCATCTAATTAAGAAAAAGCTAGCGGAAGCCAATGATAGACATAAAAGTTATGTGAATGCTAAATGCATCACAAGGTATTTCTCAGTGGGAGAAAAAGTCCTTCTAAGAGTCAAACCCCAAAAGAGCTCTATTAAGTTTGGAAAGACATCGAAATTAGCTTAGCTCTTAGATATGTGGGTCCTTTCAATGTTCGCGAAGAGGTCAACCTAGTTGCATACAAGATTGCTCTACCACTAGCTCTTGCCATGATGCATGATGTTTTCCATGTTTCCTACTTGAAAAAGTTTGTTTCAGGAGATAATCATATCCCTAGTCTTGATTGGAATGCTATACAGGTGAAGGAACTAGGGGTGGTGGTGATTGAGCCCATCAAGGTGCTCAAAACACGTAAGCTACGCTTACGTAACAAAGAAGTAACTCAATGCAAGGTCTAGTGGGACCAATATGCTAAAGGAAATGCTACCTGGGAGAACTATGGGGATATTTATGCAAGATTTCCCCATCTCTTTTAAAACTTTTTACTATGCTAAGTAAACACTTTTTCATTATGTTGGTTTAATCTTGGAGACATTAAATCATCGGGGATGATGATTCTTATGGGGGGAGATATGTTACATCCCCAACTTTTGATTAGCTTAATCTTACTTGTTATGACATAAATAGGATAATTAATCTTGGATTAATGATTTGATGTTTTTGAAAAATATCAAGTGAAATAATTGATTATATAAATATTGATTATGCTTAAACTAGGTATGAGATTACTTATTGCTAAGATTATTCTATCAGAATAAATTGTGAATTTAATGATGATACACTAATCATGATTATATGGTTGTGAGTGTAACCAGTAAAATAATATTTCCGTGAAGATGGAAGGAGAGTATCACTAGGGGAGAAGGAAATAGATGTTCAAAAAGAATCAAAATGCCATCTACATATTGAGGTTAAAATTTCGTGAACCCATGCAAAGATAGGGTGAATTTAAGTCATTTCCTTGTTTAAGTCATTTCCTTATTTAAGTCATTTTTGAATTCGACCAACATTGAATTAACAATTTTTGGTCTTCCGAAGTCATCTTTGTTGTTTCGACTAGATACTGTTCTCAGAACATTTTTGCGGTCTATAGTAAACCTGGTTGTTGTCAAAGTCTTCCTTATTCATGTATCTATTTCTTTATATTTTGTGATTATAGTTTAATTATTTTGATTATGGTTGAAATATGGCGAAGAGGGGGAGAGGACTCGACCCCACATTCGCATATTGGTGATAATACCTTGATGATGTAATTCAAATAATAGTTAAGTTAGTGTGATATTGCCAATACATCATTTTAGATGTAGTTTATGTTGTATTAAGCCTATATGCTTATCGATCCACTTATAGTGGTCAAGTATTATTATTTTTATACCAAGTTGAGAGCTCTTGTAATCCACCACCTCACAATCCATGAAATGTGGAGTGAGTGGGGATTGTTGTGAGCTAAACCAAGTTAAGAATCTTTTTACATTACTCTTGAATGGGAGGTAAGGCTCTTATGGATCCGAGAGAACCTATAAATTGGTGCGGCCATGCCAACTATCTCACCACCTTTAGTGTGAGGGTGGTGGGGATAGGGAAGTGGGACTTTGCATGCGTGTGAAGTATTTTGGTGTGAAGGGTTTTGTGGGGAAAGAAGTTGTTGTTTTGCATTATTCTTGGTTGTAGTTGATGGTTGTCTCTTGCTATGGAAGCATAGATAGAAATATTGAACACTAAATCTCACGAAGGAGCTGAGCCTTCAACGACAGTGTATCACTTAATAATTTGCATTCGACTGTGAACTAACACATAGTTATGACTGTGTATTTAGTCATGAGTATTTTGCATGTTAATGCTACTATTTTTAAGCCATTCAATAGTTAATCGATGGCAATAATGATAGCTTATATGAGTTGTAATTTTGATAAGGCCTACAGGCTACGAGCACGTATGGTTTTGTGATTTATAAATGATAACCTCTACATGTTGATGGCCGTAATGGCCAAGAGCACATATAGTGTTGCATTATTAAAAATGATAACATTTGCATATGTTTAAAAGTATTCATGGTCGACTACATAGTAGTGGCATGCTATTCCATGTGATGGATTTGAAGTCAATTTTGTCACGGCTTATTAAGCCAAAGTATTGAAATTGTTGTGTTTCATTATGTATATCCTTCATAAGTAATGATATAGTTTGGTATGATAGTCAAGAGCCTTGGTAACGACATTATTAACCATGCATACAGACCGCGACCCATTGTTTCTCTTAAAAGAGGATAAAATAACAGGAAGGCCGATGACCACTTCTTAATGCAATGTAAAGAAATTGTTGTGAGTCGATGTTATCAACAACACCACACCATGATGACCATGGAGGCACGTGGGTTGAGTAGTAATGCATTTGTTTGTCTATTTATATGATAGTATTTCCATGCCTTCGGGGTGTAGTCTTAACTTAAAAAAGAGTATTAAGACTCTTAATACCCATAAGGGGATAACATATGGTTAATGATAACCATGTAGAAATCTGCATTAAGTGTGTGTTTACCTTGTGAGTCAAGAGAGAAAACTCTTTATTGAAAACATTATATGTTTGGTTTCTTTTCTAATGGCCATGCTTTGTGATGAAGTATAGGGTGATAAGAACCCTTATGAAAACCCTTGAATAAAGGATTATGTTCATCTTGACTACTTGAAGCCTATAATGGTTTAAGCATAGTCGATGTGATATGGTGAAAACCTGAAACAAGGAATTTTGAAATGCACCAGACAACTAAGAGGGGGGGTGAATCCGTTGTCCCAAAAACTCAAACACTTCTGCACTTAAACATTAATCACTTGTCTGCATTTATTATGATTAAACAATGAATGCATGAAATTAGAAACTTAAACACAGATGCAACGTTAACCACAAGAGACACCATATTTTTACCTAGAAAACCCCAAGGTGGGGAAAAACCACGAATAGGATTAGCTCTCAAAATATATTGCAATCTTTGAAGAATGATGTTCAAGCTTGGTCACTCCATGGGCCTAGAACATATTGGATCATTGCCATGAAGTACAACTAGGTCTAGCAGGCTCACTGCCTCAACCCTCAACCTAGAAAGATTACAATAAGGGTTGTTAAACCTCACTGGTGGCTCACTGCCAAGATCACTACCAAGATCAACATCTTCTTCATGTCTAAGATTAATACATTGAAGTACAATAGTTCCTCTGCTCTGCTTTGCCCTTCCACCTCTTTCCTTATCTTCCCATCTTCGCACAAGGACACATTTTCCACGACTCAATTAGAAGTATTTATACACTTCATCAACCTTGGAATGATCATCAAGGTCAGAACTACAATCATCAACCATTGGAACAATCTCCAAGGTCGGCATTACAAGCATTTGCAAAATAGGTCTTGACCTAATATAAAATTATGCTAAGGATTTGTAGTATAGATGTATGCAGATCACACCACACCTTAGCTAGGACTCAAACATAATCTTCCACGCCACAAAATGCTTCTATAATCTTCAAGATATCTCTGCAGTTCAGCTAAGAATGGTTACACACTATGTTATCTGGGAATAATCTTCAAACACGATCTCATTTCCTTAACATGGACCAATGTAAAGGTAGGAACATGACCAGGAGGAATCCACAAGCACATTGAAATCATCAGGAGCACCCACACAAACTCAAACCACTTTATTCATGAGATTCTTCACACCAGAGCATATGAACTTCACTGTCTTCAACTATCATAAAAGAAAGATAGCTTGGGGACCACCAAAACATGAATCATTGCAATTGTAGGCACTTATCATCATCCCAGACTTCCTTATAGAACTGCAAAGCAAAATACTTTAATGCAGAGGAATGCGGAGCAAAATACTTTCTCTCAGGCACCAGTGATTAATCAGGAAAAGCAGGTTTTACTCGGGTGAATGTATCTCACTAAAATCTTCATACCAAAGGCTCAAACTTAGGATTTAACATCTTTATCCATGCTTCTAAGTAACTTTCAATCCTCAAACCAAGATCTTTAGCCAGCAAGAAATGTGGAGCACTCTTCTAGACTATTCTTCAATATGCAACACACTGTCTTCACTGTGATTCACTGTTTACTTTTTGATTCTTCCGGAGAGGCTAATTTCTCAATATCCTCAACATATAAGGCTTCTAAACAAATTAAAAAATAGGATGCAGTTGACACCAATGACAACAAAGATATGTTGACATCAAAGACAACACCAATTAGGCACATACTTGCAACAGTCTCCCCCTTTGTCATTGATGGCAACATATGATGTGAAAAAATGCAACAACCATCAAGACAAGATTCTCCCCTATCTCTTTACACATCTACACTCTTTCTTTCTAAGTTTTTCACATGACTTCTCTCCCTCTTTGATATCAATGGCAAAGGGCACATACTTGCACTCTTATGCTTTGATTCAATCTTTCTTCTGAACTCTTTGATTACTCCCCCTGAGAAGTAGCCCTAAAAGCATCAATCCAGATCTGAAGAAGGAACTCTAAGCACCACCGGACTGATGCACTCTTGTGCATCTTAGTTTAGAGTAAGAGGGGTAATAAACCCTAACTTTTCTTTGAGATACTCAAAAGTATCCTTAGGTAGAGGTTTGGTGAAAATGTCTACAATCTAGTCTTTTGTAGATACATATTCCAACTTGACTTCATTCTCTGTCACTTTTTCCCTCAGAAAGTGATATCTTATGGATATGTGTTTTGTCCTTGAATGCATTATTAGATTCTTTGATATGTTTATGGCACTTGTATTGTCACAAAAGATTGCAATTGGATCTTCATACACAACTCTGATGTCCTTTAATGTCTGCTTCATCCACAACACTTGAGTACAACTACATGCTATTGCAATATATTCTGCTTTTGTAGTGGACAAAGATATTGAATCTTGTTTCTTGCTTATCCAATATACCAGCCTTCTTCCCAAAAAGAATGCACCTCCACTTTTACTTTTTTTGTCATCTACATCTCCAGCACAATCTACATTAGTGTATGCACTGAGAGTGAAATCATTATCCTTTGGATACCACAAACCATAATCCATTGTGCCTTTCAAATATCTCAAAATTCTCTTGACTGCCATCACATGTGACTCCTCAGGTTCTACTTGAAATCTTGCCACAAGAAAAACTGCATGCATTATGTCAGGTCTGGTTTGAGTTAGATAAAGTAATCCTTTAATCATAGATATGTACCTTTTTTGATCTACCAAAGGTGAATCATCATTTTTTCTCAACTTACAACCAATTGTCATGGGCGTATTTACTGGTTTAGAGTCTTCCATCCCAAACTTCTTTAACAACTCTTTCACATACTTAGACTAAGAAATGAAGATACCTTTATCTGATAGATTTATTTGCAGACCTAAAAAGAAATTCATCTCACCAAGCATGGACATTTCAAATTCACTTTGCATTTCTCTAGCAAAAACTATGCACATACCTTCATTGCCTCCAAAGATAATGTCATCAACAAAGACTACAACAATTAGGATTTGTTCATTATTGATATTGAAATAGAGATTGTTGTCGGTAGTACCTGTTAGGTCTCAAAAATGTAGGTTTTTAAACCATAAGAGGGTGCCAATCTCTTAATATGTTTTTGGCTAGCAAAACAAGGTTTATGTAATTGGAAACCCCCTACTCTTTAGGCTCTATCAAGCCTAGGTGGGTGTACCTAAACTATAAAGCAGATTTGAAAGTCTAAATGGCTTTTAATTTGGGAAAACTACTCACTATGGCACATAGGTGTGAGGTAGATGTAGAGCTTACTTACTAGTTCCTAATGAAAGTGTTTGAATTATCAAGAGTGTGGATTGGATTTGTATAAAATGTTCTGAAGTTGACTAGTGCCTAATCTATTGGGTGGATGGAGTCAATGGATGGATGATAATTATGGAGAGAGATGTGTAGGATAGGTGGGTCTACTTTGCAGCTTAAATCTAACTTGTTGGGCACTTGGAATGTTTGCACCTTGTACAAACGTGCAGGTCTATAAGTTATTGTACTCTTCTTTAGTAATCCCAGTGATATTCTCCTAAAGTACTATGATCTCATGAAAGGAATTTTAATTCTTAGCCTGAGGGAAACCAATCACAATAATCATTTTAAAAGGATTTTAATCCTTGGCAGGAACCAATCAAAATGGATTATTTGAAAGGATGTTTAATTCACTTCAACCAGAAACCAATCAAGATAACCACACACCAACAACAAATGTGTCATGACAAATTATGTAAATTTGAATAACTTAAGAGAACCAATTTGGAGATAGCACAGCAGCATATAAGCATGAAAATCAACACAATAGTTGAATACTAAATATAGATCACTATTTAAGAACAATCTTCTCCATTATATTTTTTCAAAATATATACATTAATTGCAGAAGTCTTCTAAAATATGAAAATGGATGAGTGGAATGGATGAACCTATTTACTACTGGTGATTTTCTAACCTATTACCCCCTTCCCCCCTTATATTTTGCAAATTTAGGGTTGTGACTCTTCATACATCCCTTCAGTGCAACCTTTCATTTAATTAATTATCTTTCACAGGAATAAAATATTTAATCTCCCATGCTAATTATTATCCCTCATGATAATCATTATTATTTCTCCTTGGCAACCTTCATTTTCTTTTTTACTCCTCGGTGGAAAACATTTCACCTCTAGTTGCTTGTAGTTTGAAATATCATCTAGGTAAAATAATTACCCACTTAATAACTCCCTTAGTGAAAAAGATTTCACATTTTGATGAAAATAGTTTACATCTTCACTCATACAAAATAAAATCTTTATTTGGTACATCTATCCCCATGACACACAATCTTCATTTCTTCAATATTAAAAAACTTTCTCTGAAAATATTAATATTAATCTGATATGTTGCAAACCAATAATTTTTACCCTTTTCAGTACTTCAAAGTGAATCATATTTTAGTCCCTTCGATAGGTCATAGTCTCTTCGATAAATGTTTCTTCCTATGAGAATGTAACATTCATTTTTCATAATCACAATTTATGCACTTTGCTTAATATCTTCTGGGCTCACCTCATCTGTATATCGAAGAGATCAAAAAATGACTCACTTTGATATGCTGTCTCCTCGATATTTGGGTTTTTATACTTCACACCCCACTGTTTATCAATTATTTCTTATGGGCCCACTTCAATAATCTCTTATGGATATAATATTTTCATCTTCTAATAAAAGATTTGCATATAATTTTCATGTGTTTTAGAAATTTGAAGGGACCCAATAAGTGGTCACTCTGATATTGAGAATCTGCTCGATTAGGGTTTTTCCTCGGTAGTACTACACCATTTTAGGGTTTTCTCCTGGTTTTCTCTTCCTTCCTAGATCCAGAGGCTTGACTTTATCATACTTGTATCGCCCAGGCTTCAATTTGCAGGGTGGATTAGAACAGCCGAGTAAAATGACCATTTGTTTTGGCCAGAGTTGCTTTCCATTAACAGATAAATATTCCAGTTGCAGCTGATTTACTGAGCATTCTTTCTCGGCCTTCATGATCCATATTGTACCCCATGGGGCCATTTCAACAATCCAGGTTATTTTATTAACAAACGTAATAGCCCTAGTAATACGATATAATACCTTCACATCCGGGCATAGGCATGTTTTCAAGAAGCTTGTATACTGCATGAGGAACAAATTTAAGTGCCCCAATATAGACATATCTCCATGATCTCTGATAATTTTACAGACATGCTCAAGTGGCATGTCCTCCTTTTGCATCTCAACAAAATGAAATTTCTAAACTTCTTCTGAGCAAAAGTTGAAAAATACAGCAATGAGCCATTTGATGGAAAGTTTCCAGCAACATTTTTAATGTGGTTATAAGAAATGGAAACATGTTCTTCTGCAAGGGCTCTTTGTTATGTGTGGCTGCCAATGGCAGCATTATGGTCTACAACATTAAACATGGAACCACCATAGTTATGCCCATGCCCACAATAGATGTCAACAATTTGTGGGTTTAGCTTTTTTGTTGTAAGAATGATATTATTGTGGTTGGGGCAATTAGAGAAAACCATAGTTTGAAAGGCCTAATTATGCGGGAGTTGGTTTTTTACAAGATGGTGGAGGAACATTATAAGTGTGAAGAGATTGGGAAAATGCCTAGTTCTGTGTTAGAAGAGTTTTTAATGTGTTGGAGTGGGTGATAAGATCTGTTACAGAGCCAATGAAAGCATGGAGATACTTGTGTATGATGTAAAAACAAGGTCTTGGAATTAGCTTCCCAAGTTTCCTACATATTTGAGATTGTTAATATGAGATGTCTTTCACTTGAAACAATGCCCAGTACTGAATTCTCTTGAAGTTTAGTTGTAATTGTGTTGTGCAGTAACACTGGGGAATCAAAATTTGTATGAATAGAATGAGCCTAAAAATATATTCATTTTGTTATATCTTGTGATCATTTTGCCTCAAGGTGTTATATTTCTTCAAGGAGTTTATCAAACATTCCGCTTTCCTTGCATATTTTTCATACATGTCTATCAAAGTAGTTGTGGTTATAACATCTGGTGAAGATGACCATTCTAGTATACTTTAATTATTTTCTTTATGTCATAATGAATTTTGGAATCCACAGGCCACAAAAGAATCACTATCCTAAAAAGATGCTATAGCTTTGTTGATAGGCAATGAATATTGTGAAATTTGGTATTCCACCTACCCATTGCATCTTCTTTCTAAAAGCAATTTCTTCCTTTTTGCAATCGTCTGCTTAAGGCCACTAGTTGTGCAAGCATGTTCAAGAGGATTAACAATCGATGTCTCAACACAAATTTCTTGGGAGGTAGCAGATGACCCATTCAACTCAAGTCGCTTTTGAAGTTGTTGTTTTTCTTCAATTGGCTGAGAATCAAGATTATGCATTTGACTAATCCTTCTATGATCTTCTAT
The DNA here is from genome assembly GCA_027924645.1 of Cunninghamia lanceolata. Lineage (NCBI taxonomy): Eukaryota > Viridiplantae > Streptophyta > Pinopsida > Cupressales > Cupressaceae > Cunninghamia > Cunninghamia lanceolata. Next base: position 524,142 of record BSBN01001495.1, on the reverse strand, counting down.
TTATTTAATCCCTCTATCTCTGTGCATCGATTTGTGGCTTTAGAATGTACTTCACATGAGTCTTCATTTCTAGCCTCCAATTCCTCTGGATTATTCACTGGCCTATGTCTATTGATATCAAGCATTGATGCTTCTTGTTGCCTCTCCAAATTACTTTTTCTTCTAGACTTACATTAATGAATCAACATTGGTACTTGTAAGTAAAAAAACTTGCTGAACTGGGTATGTCATCTTGACACCCTTGTATTGCATGACAAGGATTTACACCATTTTCAGATTTAAATCTGGCACTCTGCCTTTCCACAAAGCAATTGCTATCTTCAAGTTTCAATTTCTTAAATGGATTAGCAAAATCAACATGTCTAGCCTTTTGAAGTAAATAATTTATGTCCCGCATCCCTCAACCATTTCCTTGTAAAATTTATTTCTTCATCTGTTGTAGCTTTGACTTGAGATAAGATGTTATTTTCATAAAAGATATCTATTTTATCCTCACAAAGCAATTTTGAAGGAATCCTTTTAGGTGTGCCACTCTTTCACCAGTTTTTTCTGCTCACACTATCTGAATTCTTTTCACTTGATGACATGCTATATGTATTAGGGATAGCAACAAAAGAATCTTCTAACGATTTTAACAAATTGAGTCCTCCTGACCATGTTTGACCACCCAAAGCTAGGACCTTAAAGGGTGATTCTGTAGCTAAATGTTTGGAAGTTTGACATGCCTTATTAGAGGTATCATGTTCTGAGCATATCAATATAGAGAGTTTTTTAGGACTACAAGGCTGCACTCCCTCTTTATTTATTTACTTATTTATTTTTTACCACATGATCTACAATTCCCATGTTTGGGAAGTTTGTGCCTTAAACCCACATATTATTATGTGTATTTGTAGAAACTATGAATTCAATGTTTTAGGGCTTGAAGCTTGAATCTACTTTGAGGTAGGCCACTGAGGCATATTTTCTGATCTATTTCTGAGTGTTGAAGCTAATTTTTTCACATGGGAACCTAAAACTTTTTGCAAAAAATGGTAGGAAAGTTTAGGTCCCAACAGTACCCTTGATGAATCCTAATTGTATCAAATACTTATCCAACCTAGCATACTAGGCCTTGGGAGCTTGTTTTAATCCATACAATGCTTTCTTCAATCTGCATACCATGTCACCCTGATGTGATGACTAATATCCTTCTAGTTGTTCAATATAGACTTCTTCTTCCAACTCTCCATTCAAAAATACAGACTTTACATCTATTGGCAAGAGACACTATGTGGCTTCATGAGTGTTGTCATTGATGGCAACAAAGTCTATCCCAAACATCTGCAGCACATAGTATGCCTATACCGGAAGTCAGAATGAAGAGTGTTTTGGTCCAGTGAACAAGAACAGAGCATGCAACAAGGTCTGAAAATCAGGTCCAGATCTCTTAGATGGTGTAACTCAACAAGTTACGGACTTGGACAAGTCAAGAGGAGTATCATTACTACTATATTCCAGAGATTGAGCCTCCAGTGATAAAACATTGAAAATATATGAGCATCTAAGTGTCGGGTTCCTGACAGATAGAGCAGACTGACGAAGAACTGACCGGTAAAGCATCAAACTTCAATCCGGATGAGTAATTGATGTTGATCAAGCTATTTGAGGGATCATACATGGTTGGCTGACATGATTGATGACTTCTATGTCTATGTTTTTGATACGCATCACATATTAAGCATGGAATTAGCCATCAGATCAATGTTTTGTAAATATCTTGAGTATTTCGGTTGCTAACTAGAAAGATGTTGAAATCCTTGGCGTAGATATATATACCAGATGGAGTTCGGTATGAAGGGCATGTGTAAGGAAATGGTGTGTGAGGAAAGGCAGAGATAAGTGTGGAAGCAGCAAGACAAGTCTGGTATGTGACAGAACAATAACACTAAAGTAGAGGAAGAATGAAGTGCATTAGATCAGTATATTGAGCCTAACCAGAACTAAACCTTAGCATATGTGGATGCCTCTCATCAATTCAAACACATGGTTACCTTCTATACACTTTGTAGACAGTGAGTCTCTTGTAGGCAGTGTGCCTCTTGTGAGTAGTGTGCTCAGGCAGTGAGCCCTAATTAGCAAGTGCCATTTTGTACTTCTTATTCTTTTAATAGAGAATACAATCTTGGGTTAGTCACCTCATGGTTTTTCCCTTAACAGGGTTTTCCACATAAAAATCCTTGTGTTATGTGTGTTGATTTTATTTTTGCTCTCATGATTATGTATGCTTATATGGTTTGATGCTGCACTAATTGTTAAAGGAGAAAAGAAAGTTAAGATATTTAAGATAACTGATTCACCCCCCCCTCTCAGTTATTTGCCTTATTTCCAACAATTGGTATCAGAGTTAAGTTCCTCTAAATAGAGCCTAACAGCTTGAGGAAGATCTGGGAATCTCAATGGATATGTATGGTATGAAGGAACAACTTTAGTCTACCTTAGATGATCTTGAGGAATCTCACTCTAAAGTCAACAACTTGAGAGAAAGACTCAAACAAGCTGATGATTTCATAAATGAGCTAAAAGAAAAATTGAGTATCTCTGTGAAAAAGAGAAAGGAACTACTTAAAAAATTAGCAAGTTAGAGTGAAGCCAATGATACTAATGACGATCTGAATGAGAAAACAAGCTATGTGAGAAGCTATCAAAGGAGGTCATTATGGTAAGGCATGAGATGGAATCAGGGGTTATGAGATTCACCCAAGAAATTGAAGAGAAAAGGAAAATTAAAGATAATCTTCTCACAATCAGGATAAAAGGGGTCTGGTGCATCATAATCAAAATCAAGACAAGGGAAAAGGCAAAGTAAATGTGGATGAAGTTCAAAGGGAGATGAACAAGATTTGGGTGAAGAAGAGTATAGAAAATGATGGGGATGGATCCGCACCAGAATCTGGTGTTGATATTCCTTCCGAAAACTAAATAGATGAGCTCTAGCTCAGGGGGAGTCACAAAGAAAAATAAATTCCCCCAGCTAGTCAATTGGTGCCTAAATTTGGCACTTGGAATGTTACGGATTAAAGGGTTATCAGAAAATTATCTAATTAACCCATGGTAAAAATATGAAAGATCCGCATGGAGTTTTGCAAGAGTTTAATCATCCAAGATTGATCCGGTTTGATAGCCATCTGGTAAAAGATGATTTTCATAGACAGATCTGGTATGATTCAAAATTGAGATATCTTGATCTGCGGATTAGTGACATGATTGGAGGAAAGAAGAGACATTATCTTCTATCACAAAAATGATTCTAAGTGCATCTTAGTAATTCAAAAAGATATCTTCGAGAATAAGACAACCGGATAACTTAAGTTGTGCATTTATTGCAATAGGAAATTAGGGTTTGTGCAGAGATAAAAGGGTTCTTTTAATCATCATTTGCACATTTGCATTCGAGAAGAAGAAAGGAAGAGCTTTGCATCAAGTTTTTACAACTTTCTCAAAGATCAACCACAGAATCTGATCCAACCAGCGACCTGTTCCGACTCTTATTGTGAACCCTAAAAGCATAAAAAGGTATTTCCATTTCTTAATATCTCTCTCTAAATCTTTTGCAAAGATGGCTACTCCAATGTTTTTTAAGATCACTGATAGGCCGTGCCAAAAATTCAAGAGACACCCCTACAAGTCCCTAGAAATTGATCCCTTAGGCACTTTTTCTAGCATTCCGCATGCGGTTTTGCACGTAGAAGATGTTAGGGTGTACATCCATGCCAATATTGAGGAATTTAGAGAATCTAAGATGATGGATATCTCCCATAAACAATTAATAGATGAAACTTTTGAACTCAAACCTCAATACAAGGCCCTTCAAGATAAGCATTTTGGACATTGCATCTAGTTTCCCTATTTCGCAGAAGATGAATGGGTCCGGTATGTTCTTAAAAGAATACATGACAATTTCATGTGGTTGATGAAGCCCTTCAAGATAACAAAAGATGCCATTAGGGCAGTAACTGGATTGCACTCATCTGGTGGGTTGCTTGCACTCAAATCTATCAAGAACCAGATAGTAAGTGAAGCTACCGGATCCAAGTTTGACAAAACAACAATGACAATAGAAGATATCATAGATCTGGATATCAAATTTGCCTCTATGATAATTGGTTATAGAATCTATCATTCTAACAGGGAGAATTATGTATCTGGAACTGCAATTTATACAACATATCAGATGCTAAGGGAAAATGTCGATTATGACCTACGCGATCTTCTTCTAAACCAACTGTTAGAAAACTTGCAGAAGATTAAGAAGGATAAGAAGAACTCATTCAAGTATGGTTGTTTAATACTGTGTCTGTTCTTTTACTATATGAATGAGCTACCCAGATCAAGTGGTTGGGTATGGCAAAATGATAGACCAGTTGCCATACAAATAAGAGACTATATGTATGGGCTTGGTGATGCCAAGGCTCAAAGTGCAGCACTCTAGGGATACTTTAAGAACTTCCAAATTATGATGCAGGCCAAAGAAAGAATTCCTCAGTCCATAGTTGAAAAATACAAGGATACAGTGTGTTTTATGGTAGACACTGATCAATGCCTAATGGAGGCAGTTGAGCCCATAATAGTTTGGATTATACCAATGGGATATGAGGTTGATGAGAAAATCCTAGAGCTACATATCCAACACTTGCTGAGTTAGCCTAAGGACCCTAAGGTAGAAAGGTTTGGAACCTTTGAGGAGTTAAGTGTAAAGATTCATGTTGAACTAAGGCAACCGAAAATAAAAAGGAAAGTTATAAGGGAAGTAGAGGAAATTGCCAAGAGATATGGCATATCAAAAGAGGCAGTTGATGCAAACATAGAGAAAATAGAAAGAGTTGAGAAAGAGAAACAAGAAGCATAAAAAGAAAGTGTTCCAGTACAAGCCTCCTCCCAGACTAGATCCTCTAAGAACTCTGCACCTGCCACTCCTAAGAGCTCAAGAACCTCAAAATCGGAAGCCAAGACATTTGAAAAGGGAGAAAAGAGAACATAATCAAAAGCCACAAGGTCTTACATAAGCCAAAAGGATGATCAAGAAATAGAGTTTGATGAGGAATTTAAGAAAATGAAGAAGAAGATGAAAACATCCGGGGAACCCTCTTCTGGTAAAAACAAAGAAGAGGCAGAAGAATTTGTTGAAAGGCCCACTCTTTCTATTAATGATATCATCAAGGTAGTCATAGTAGATGGGAATATAAAACCAATTACAAAATTTTATGATGAATATAGTGATACTGACAAGAGGATCTTGGAAGAAGCCATAGTCAGGTACCTGAATATTTATAATAAAGCATTTATTGAAATCATTTCATTAATTCCCAAAAGTCTAGAGAAGGTACTTGAACTTAGAAAGGAGAATGCTAAGGTAAAGGACTTAGAGATCTGAGAGCAGATTACTATTTAGCTATATCCTTCCATTACTCCAAAGCAAATGAACATGATCTTTAAGGACTACAAGGATGAATTCCAGAGCAAAGAAAGAATGAAGAAACTAATGCTTGGAGAGACTGATCAAATAGCAAGAGAAACAAAAGACATCCTCCGAAATGCCTTCAAAAGATACAATCTTCCTATTATAGAGGAAATAGATGAAAAACCTTCTAGCATGGATGTTGAAGGATTAAGTGCATCAAAAGAAGAATCTACTAAGAAAAATGTAGAAGGGTCAAAAGAGATGGGTGAGGAGAAGACTAAGGACTTGGATTCCTTTGTTCCGAAAGAGGAAGTTCATGAAGAAGTTAACATCTCTCCTCCGAATGCCTCTGTAGATTCAGGAACTGAAGGAGAAGGAAGAAAAGAGGAGAAAGTGAGTCAAGAAGAGGAGAAAAAGGGAAGAGAAGAAGAACAAACAAAGAAGATATCTGATGACAGTTCAGATATTCCAAAAGAAAAGAAGACTTAGTCTCCAATGAGAGACACTACAGAGGTAGTGAAGAAATTCTTGAACAAAGAGATGATGGAGATAGATGAACCAGAACTTTTTCAAGGACCACTAAATTTTGATTCCCTCTCTCCAGTCTAGACAATGAAGATAGCATCTTTTGCCCAAGCTAAATCAAAAGAAAAGCTTCTGAAGTCTCACATGGAAGACTGTGAGCTGATAAAGATTGCATCTGGGATGCTGGAGAAGATCATGCCATCCTTCCAAAAGGATCCTTCAGCCTCTCCATTCGGTAACCTGAAATCTATGGTAAACTCTATCAACACTCATTTTGATTCTTTAGAGAAATCGGCAGAAGAAAAGGTCTGGAAATAATTTTTGGGAAAGAGATTCATTGAAGTACAAGGAATCATAGCTAATGATAGGAGGACCATGGATATTGGGATAAAAAGCCTAGAAAATGCCCTTAAAGATGGTGGAGAAATGTACAAATTTTGTCTATCCTGGTCTAAAGTGATAGAGGATATTGAAAAGAAGGTGAAAGAACAAGAAGTAAACTATCAAATTTATCTCAGAATTTTGATCCCCTCACCACATCCATAATGAATCAAGAGTGCCAGGCTATTGCCATTATAAATGAAATAAAGAGGCTTGAAAAGGAGAAGAAGAATATAATAAGTATTATGAGTGAACTTAGAGGGATAATTAACCCTAAGTTAGAGGCAATGCATGAGGCCTTAACTGATGCTCAGACCACAGCTCGGACCAGTGATCTGGTAGAATTAAGAAGGGCAGAAGCTTATGCATTTTTTTGAGTGGTCACATCTCAATTTTGGATAGGATGAAGCAAAGTTTGGAAACAGAATTTGTATAGTTGAAGACCACTTTTGCAGATATACTTAAGTATATGTAAGTATAACACGTATATATACTTATGTGGCTATGTATAGGTTAATTTTTGTAAATTTTGGTGTACAGATTTCGTCCTTTTCCATTGATGTCAAAGGGAGAGTGAGGAGTAGTGAAAAATGTGGAATCCAGCCAAGGGGGAGCTCCGGTAAAATAGTGCATAAGATACAGCATCAGCTAAGGGGGAGTTTGCTGCGACACTTAGTCATTTTTCACTAAGTGTTGCCATCAATGCCAAAGGGGGAGATTGTTGGAAAGAGACAATGTGTAGCTTCATGAGTGTTGTCATTGATGGCAACAGAGTCTATCCCACACATCCGCAGCACATAGTATGCCTATACCAGAAGTCAGATTGAAGAGTGTTTTGGTCCGGTGAACAAGAACAGAGCATGTAGGAAGGTCTGACAATTAGGTCCGGATCTCTCAGATGGTGTAACTCAACAAGTTGTGGACTTGGACAAGTCAAGAGGAGTATAATTACTACTTTATTCCATAGATTGAGCCTCCAGTGATAAAATATTGAAAAGATATGAGCATCTAAGTGTTGGGTTCCTGACAGATAGAGCAGACTGAGGAAGAACTGACCGACAGAGCATCATACTTCAATCCGGATGAGTAATTGATGTTGATCAAGCTATTTGAGGGATCATACATGGTTGGCTAACATGATTGATGGCTTCTATGTCTATGTTTTTGATACGCATCACATATTAAGCATGGAATCAGCCGATAGACCAGTGTGTTGTAAATATCTTGAGTATTCCGGTTGCCGACTAGAAAGATGTTGAAATCCTTGGTGTAGATATATATACCAAATGGATTTCAGTATGAAGGCATGTGTGTAAGGAAATGGTGTGCAAGGAAAGGCAGAGATAAGTGTGGAAGCAGCAAGACAAGTCTGGTATGTGACAAAACAACAACACTAAAGCAGAGGAAGAATGAAGTGCATTAGATTAGTATATTGAGCCTAACCAGAACTGAACCTCAACATATGTGGATGCCTCTCATCAGTTCAAACACATGGTTACCTTCTATAAACTTTGTAGATAGTGAGTCTCTTGTAGGTAGTGTGCCTCTTGTGAGCAGTGTGCTTGGGCAGTGAGCCCTAATTGGCAAGTGCCATTTTGTACTTCTTATTCTTTTAACAGAGAATACAATCTTGGGTTAGTCACCCTGTGGTTTTTCCCTTAATAGGGTTTTCCACGTAAAAATCCTTGTGTTATGTGTGTTGATTTTATTTCTACTCTCATGATTATGTATGCTTATATGTTTTGATGCTGCACTAATTGTTAAAGGAGAAAAGAAAATTAAGATATTTAAGATAACTGATTCAGCCCCCCTCTCAGTTATCTGCCTTGTTTCCAACAACATCCATCTAATATACCTTAAAATCTTTGTAGGCTGCAAATGCCAAAAATATTCTTATAGCTTCAATCCTTGCCACTGGCGCAAATGTTTCCCCAAAATCTATTCCTTCAACTTGAGAGTATCCTTTGCATACCAGCCTTGCTTTGTTTCTTACCACTTCACCATTCTCATTCATCTTGTTTCTGAAAACCCACTTGGTGCCAATTACATTTTCATCTATTGGTCTGGGAACAAGATCCTAGGTCTAATTCTTCTCTATCTGCATCAATTCTTCTTTCATAGCCTTTACCCAATTCTCATAATTGCAAGCTTTATTCACAGTCTTAGGTTAAATCTTGGAAATTAGACATAAATTTACTTGTTCTTCAGCAGCTCTTCTTCTAGCTAGGATTCCTTTTCTCTTATCTCCTATGATTTGATCTTCAGAATGATTAAGTTTTACATACCTTGGTGTCTTGGTAGCGCTTTCCGGAGCTTGTTCCTCTTCATCTAAGCTATCTTCATGCTGCACCACTTTTGAAACATTTGGTTTATCTAACTCATATTCACTTGATTCTGGAGACCTTTCCTTTCTTTCATTGACTTTGACATTTGCACTCTCAATGATCTTATTCAGTCTCTTATTATAACACCGGTAGGCCTTCCTCTTGGTGGAGTAACCAAGGAAGATTCCTTCATCACACCTAGCATCAAACTTGCTTAGATATTCTTCTCTTTTGATATAACATTTGCTACCAAAAACTTTGAGATATTTCACAGTAGGAACTTTACCATACCACAATTCATAAGGAGTCTTAGAACTATTACCTTTGACTTGGACTATGTTTAGGATATATACCGTAGTGTGAATTGCATCTCTCCAATATGCTTCCAGAAGATCAGCTTCCTTCATCATGGTTCTAGCAGCTTCTTGAACTGTCCTGTTTTTCCTTTCAACAACTCCATTTTGTTGTGGATTTCTAGGTGCAGATAACTGTCTCTTTATCCCATGTTCTTCGCAAAAGAAATTGAATTTATTTGATGTAAACTCTCCTCCTCTATCAGACCTTAAACATTTGATCTTCAAATCCGTCTCATTTTCAACCATTGCCTTAAATGCCTTGAACTTATCTAGAGTACTTCTTTTTCTTTAAAAAAGGTAACCCAAGTCATTCTAGAATAATCATCAATAAGCAACATGAAATACCTATCTCCTTGCAAGCTTCTTACTCTTGTAGGTCCACACAAATCTGTATGCACTAGTTCTAGTAGTCCATCAATTGATTGGTCCTTGCTTTTAAAACTTGTTCTTGTTTGTTTCCCAAATTGACATTCCTTGTAAATAGGATTAGTAGGCTTCACAAGCTTAGGAAAATCTCTAATAGCCTATACATCACTTATCTTCATAATGTTATCAAAATTAATGTGACACAGCCTTCTATGCCATAGCCAACTTTCATCAGTATAAGCCAACAAACAATAATTATCAGTTCCTTTCAAGTGATAGATATTACCTCTGGTCTTCTTACCAGTTGCAATGACTATTCCAGAGCTTTCCTTGACTTTGCATCCATTGTCCTTGAAGCTTAAAACATAACCTTTGTCACACATCTGACCCACACTCAAAAAATTGTTCTTTAATCCTTTCACATACAAGACATCTTTAGTATTATGCTTGTCATCAAAAGAAATAGATCCTTTTCCACAAATCTTACCAGTTGTATCATCTCCAAACCTAACCAGTCCACCATCATATCTTTCCAAACTCACAAATTTACTTTTGTCACTAGTCATGTGGTGAGAGCAGCCACTATCAATAATCAATTCATCTTTGTCTTTAACAACCTAAGCAACCAAAGCACTTTCCACTGGTTTTTCTTCCTTCACACAACTAGCAGGATTAGTAGACACAGGTTCTTCCTTAATAGCAATCAACAAGCATTCATTACCAAAAGTACTAGCATTATCTAGTTCACCATTATCTGATACTCCTTCATCACCATCAAAATATTCAACATAATAACATTTCTTTTGGATCATAGGCCAGTTCTCATATCTTTTTCTATTTCTTTCAATTCTTTCAAGACATCTGGAAGCAAAGTGGCCTACTTTACCATAGGAAAAACATTTAAAAGGTAATTTACCTTTGAACTTACTAGATCCTCTTTCCAATCTATCCACAAAGTTGGCTTCAATTTCATCAAACTCATCATCAGATTCTACCTTGTACTTTTCTGATTTGGAGGTTTTCCTAGAAGTGATGGCTTTGAAGGTAGTCTCAATTTTTGGTAGGGCATCACCAAACTCTCTCATCTCAAAGGTAGTAATCTTACCAAGTAACTGGTCTCTGTCAATATCTTTTACTTGCATAAATTCTTCAATTTCAGCTACCTTGTGACTTTAGGACTTTGGTAGTGATCTAGGAATTTTCATCACAACTTCCTTATCACTGAGAATTCCCCCCATACCTTTTATTTTGGTGACAGGTTTATCAACTCTTTGCATAAAGGCTGTTATGTTTTCATCTTCATTAATCTTCAAACTTTCATATTTCACTTTCAAACTTTGTAGCTTGGCCTCCTTCACAAAATCATCTCCTCATACAGATTTTTTAGCTTTTCCCATACCTCACTTGCAGTTTCAAGATCCACAACTTTTGTCAGTACTGAGTCATTCAATAAACTTAATAGAGCATCTTTTGCTTTAACATCCACTTCATATTCTTTGATTTTGTCTTCAGTCATCAAAGCATTTTGAGGCAAGGTGTATTTTATTTCTGTAGCTTTCCATACTTTGTAACCAAGACAAAGAAGATGACTTTTCATTCGTGCCTTCCAAATAGCATAATTTGTCTCATCAAAATGCGATGCTTCCTTCTTATAAGACATTTTGGATCTTCCTTAAGTTGTTAGACTTTCTTTAGAGGAACTTGGCTCTGATACCAATTGTTGAAATGCACTAGACAACTGAGAGGGGGGGTGAATCAGGTGTCCCAAAAACTCAAACATTTCTGCACTTAAATATTAATCACTTGTCCGCACTTATTATGATTAAACAATGAATGCATGAAATTATAAACTTAAATGCAGATGCAACATTAAACACAAGAGACACCAAATTTTTACGTGGAAAACCCCAAGGTGCGGAGAAACCACAGAGAGGATTAGCTCTCAAACTATATTGCAATCTTTGAAAAATGATGTTCAGGCTTGGTCACTCCATGGGCCTAGAACATACTGGCTCATTGCCATGAAATACAGCTAGGTCTAGTATGCTCACTACCTCAACCCTAGACCTAGAAAGATTACAATTAGGGCTCCTAAACCCTGAGGGCTGTTAAACCCTACTGGTGGCTCACTACCAATATCAACATCTTCTTCATGTCTGAGATTAATACATTGAAGTATAATAGTTCCTCTTCTCTGCTCTGCCCTTCCACCTCTTTCCTTATCTTCCCATCTTCACACAAGGACACATTTTCCATGACTCAATTACAAGTATTTATACACTTCAACCTTGGAATGATCATCAAGGCTGGCACTACAATCATCAACCATTGGAACAATCTCCAAGGTGGGCATTACAAGCATTTACAAAATAGGTCTTGACCTAATACAAAATTATGCTAAGGATTTGTAGTATAGATGTATGCAGATCACGCCACGCCTTAGCTGGGACTCAAACACGATCTTCCATGCCACAACACGCTTCCATAATCTTCAACGGATCTCCGCAATTACTAGAATTAACCAAGTTGACTAAGACTGGTTACACGCTATGTTATCTAGGAATAATCTTCAAACATGATCTCATTTCCTTAACGCAGACCAATGTAAAGGTAGGAACATGATCATGAGGAACCCACAAGCATATTGAAATCATCAGGAGCAACTGCACAAACTCAAACCACTTTATTCATGAGATTCTTCACACCAGAGCACATGAACTTCATTATCTTCAACTGTCATAAAAGAAAGATAGCTTGTAGACCACCAAAACACTAACCATTGCAATTGTAGGCACTTATCATCATCCCAGACTTCCCTCTAGAACTTCAGAGCACAATACTTTATGCAGAGGAATGCAAGGCAAAATACTTTCTCTTAGGCACTAGTGATTAATCAGAAAAAGTAGGTTTTACTCTGGTGAATGTAACTCACTCAAATCTTCATACCAGAGGCTCAAACTCAGGATTTAGCATCTTCAGCCATGTTTCTAAATAACTTCCAATCCATAGACCAAGATCTTTAGTCAGAAAGAAATATGGAGCAATCTTCTAGACTGTTCTTCAGTATGCAACACACTATCTTCACTGTGATTCACTATTTACTTTCTGATTCTTCCGAAGATGATAATTTTCTCAATATCCTCAACATATAAGGATTCTAAACAAACAACAAAATAGGATATAGTTGACACCAATGACAACAAAGATATGTTTACATCAATGACAACACTGATTAGGCACATACTTACAACAAGGAAAGCCTAGAAAACCTAGACCAGGGTTGGTCATATAAACTGAAACAATGAATTTGCAAAAGAAAACATGAGAAAATGCTGATGTGGAGTCACAGATTCCCTAATTACTGAACATCATAAGACGAGTGATGATACACTCTTGAATCAAGTCAAAGTCCAAGAAAGATGGACTATGGGAGTAAAGACCCATCTTTTCCAAAAACCTAGAAAGGTGAAATTATGAACACTGTAGGATGAGACAACTTCAAAGTCAAGTCGAGGTGTGTGAACAAATTGACTACGTTCATTACGAAAATATTATGTATGTAAATCTTTGGGCAAAGTAATGCATCCATCTCTGCATGCATTAGTTAGTTCACTATGCTCCAAATGGAATAATGACTTCTAGTAGTGTTATACATAGTTAGAGTGGATCTATAGTTGTACATGACCGTGAAGTATTATGAAGGACACAAGACTAGATACTTAGATGGCAAACCAATTGGTTCCTTATATCTATTCCCTTCATGAAGAGTAGGGCCGCTTCCAAGAAGGAAGTTGTACGGGGGATCGCCGGTCTGTGGTTGGAGGAAAAGCACTCGAGTGATGCTCTCCTTTCCAAGCCGAAGACTAGCCGAGGCTTATGAAGATAGACGTCAAAGTTCCAGATGTAGTGCATTCTTATATGACTTGAAAGTTTGTAATATATGTAATGTACCATTAATACTATAAGCATAACTTTACAATTGTATAGGGAAAGGTATTCACTAATATGTTATCTTTCGATTTGTTGTAAATTTCAAGTTTTGGAATATCTAGAAAAGATATGCATGTTGAATTGGATTATGAAATTGATTTATTTCTTACTTAACAATGGTTAAGTTTAATCTTGATTTACTCTTAATGTTAATTTAGATGGTTAATTTTGGGTAATGTGAGATGGCATGTTACAAGTATAAGGCAAGGTTGGTTGCAAAAGGATATTCCTAGATTTAGGGGATAGCCTTTGGTGAGATATTTTCCCAAGTTGCTAATCTAACATCTATCAAGTTCCTATTATCTATGGAAACAAATTTTTTTTGGAGATAGAACATATGGATGTGAAGACAAAATTCATGTATGGTGACTTGAAGGAAGAGATCTACATGACATAGCTAGAGTAGTATGTTGTTAAAGGTAAGAAGTCTTTCATTTGTATATTGAAAAAGTCTTTGTATGGTCTCAAACAGTCTCCTAAGATGTGGTACTAGAAGTTTGACTCTTTTGTGTTGGGTTTGTGATTTTTGAGATCCAAATTAGATCACACCATTTATTATAAGATGGGCAATGATTGATTCCTTGTTATTGAATTATACATTGATGATATGTTGTTTTTGGTAACAATAAGGATGTGATTTATAATTTAAAGTCTCAACTTTTAGCACAGTCTGAAATGAAGGACTTGGGGGCTACTAGATATATCTTGGGTAGGAATATCATAAGAGATAGAGTAAATAAAAAGATTTGGTTAGGTCAAAGCAAGTATGTGAACTTAGTGTTGGAGAGATTTAGCATGACAAATTGTAGACCATTTTGTGTTCTTGTTTTAGTGGGGACTAAGCTATCTATAGAGTAGTGTCCATCTACACATAGTGAGATGGAAGACATCGCTTGAGTGCCTTATGCTAGTGCTATTGGAATTTTGATGCATGTTATGGTGTATACAAGATTAGACATCACTCAAGTAGTGGGAGTCTTTAGTTATTTCATGGTTAATCCTAGATGAGTTCATTGGGATCTAGTTAAGAGGGTCTTCAAATATTTGTGGGGAACCTCTAAGTACTCTATTTATTATCATGGTAATTCTACAAGGAACTAACAGTTAGTGGATATTCATGGATTTTTGGATTTAGATTGGGCAAGGGATGTTGACTATAGGAGATCCATCAATGGTTATGTTTACACTTTGTTTGGTGGTGCTATTAGTTGGATGAGTAAGAAAAACCTATTGTGGTTTCTTAGTCCACTACAGAGGTTGAGTACATGGCAACTACTCACACTTGTAAGGAGGTCATTTGGTTATAGAGATTTTTCTCTACAGTGAGCTCCAAATTGTGCTTCAGAGTGTGTTTTAAATGGAGAGTGAGCTCTAGAGTATCTTCTAGACTAAGCTCTAGAGTGGGACTGAGCTCTAGAGTGAGAGTGAGCTCTGGACTATACTCTAGAGTTGGTTTTGACTATAGGGTAATTAAGATTGGATGTGACAATCAAAGTGCCATATGTCTGGTAAAGAACTTGACCTTTCATGCAAGGACAAAGCATATTGATCTATAGTACCATTTTTTGGGACATAGTGGGTGATGCTAGAGAAAGTTGACACCTAACAAAATAATGTATATACATTGACAAAACTAGTGAGCATAGAGAAGTTTTAATGGTGACATGAGTCTATGAGCCTCTCAGCCCCTAGTAGTTAGATGGTAATTTTGGTGTTCCCTTTTTTCCCCTTGAAAGGTGTTTGACAAGTGCGAGAATGTTGGGAAAAGGTGTCTCAACCTTGTGTAGACACCTAAAAATGTCTCGACCACCAAACTGACTCCTGACATCCCTAAACATATCAATCTCCCTTCTATTCAATTAATTAAATTTTTATTCAATTAATTATCCCTTCATCACCCAATTTTCTACCATTTTATCCCCAAAATTGAATTAATTTCATTAATTCAATAGTCCAAAACCTTAGCCAATTGATTTAATAAATATGCAATATTTATTATTTTAGTTTCCCTCTCCTCACTAAATCCAATTAATTAGCTAAACCATGTTTAACTAATTAATTCAGCCTATTAATTGACCTATCCCTACCCTAGATAATTAAATAGTTATTATTTAATTGCCTACCCTAGCCTACCTCATCCTAGCCCCAGGGTTAATTAAATAAAACCTATATTTAATTAATCCTAAACCTCTCATTTGGGTGGTCAAACCTAGTTTAACACCCTTCCCCACATCCTCCAAATAAAAAATTGAAATAAATCCACATAACTCAATTTTTTATTTTAAAACATCCCACATCACAATTAATTCCCCTTACATCCCCATACCTTATTTATCTCCACTTATCCCCAAATGAATTTTTAATTCATTTTACATTCCCCATATGAATCTTTAATTCAAAAATAATCCTTCACCCCCATGCTCATTTAATTACCCCTTTTCCCAAAATGAATAAAAGATTTACTTTTATTCATAGCCCTCCATTCCTCCAAGATCTAATCTAGGCCATCCACATCACTTTTATCCTCCACCATTGATCTTCCAAATCAATCTCCACCATTGGATCAAAATCCCTTCCAAAAGTCTATAAATAGAACCTCCTTCAACCCATTTTGGGATCCAATCTTTAAGTAATGTTACCATGTCCAAATGGCCACTTGAGCTAGAATTATGAGTTGCATAATTAGGATAGCATTTCACATTTTATTCACTTATCTAGGGAATATCATGTCTTAGGAGCTCTTGAGTGCAAGCTCTAGTCTCCCTTGATGAGATTGGGTCTTCTTGTTGAGGTATAGCTTTTGTGTGTTTATGCATTTAGTTTGTGTCTTGAACTCAATTTGATCACCTAATCTACATTGGCATGCCCGGTGGGACCCACAAGGTCTGAATCTAATCTGTTTGTGTGAGTTTTTGTGGATATGACATGTTTTTACAGGTGCAACACCATACACCCTATGCAGCGGTGCTATCTCTGGCATCTTTTAGCGCTATACTATGTTTTAGCGCTATTTTGTACAGCACATTTTTTTTTACTTAGGACTCACCCACGTGTCCATTTCACCCATCTTATTCCTATTGTGTTTTCTGTCTAATTGCTTTCTGTTTTGCAGGAATATTGGAAGATACAAGGGGAGGTCATGTTGAATTTTTCATAAAATCTAAACATGCATGTTGGTTTCTATTTTTGTCCTATATTTCATTTGTCAAGGCTAACAGGACCACTTTTTGGTGCAGCCTAACCTCCTCTTTCACTTGGAAGACCTTTATTTGTAGGATGGATACTTTTCAGGCTAGTATCGACGCTATCCGCGCCCAGATTGGCGCTATCCACAACTGTGACTAGACCGCCTGACAAGTTGCGCAATGGCGCCTTCCTTGACCTATTTTAGCGCTATTATCTATTTTAGTGTTTTCTTTCTATTGTATTAGCACTATTTATTTTATTAGCGCCATATTCTGTTCTGGCGCCTTCTAGGTCTGATATTAGTGCTATCTGATAAATTGGTGCTATCTGTATAGGGTGTCAGGTTTCCAGCTTGTTTTATGTCAGTGTCACCATTTGTTGTCCGCAATGGCACCATTTTATCTTTGTATTAGCACTATTTTGTGAGACTAACTTTGTTCTCTGTGTAGGGACTGACAACTTGTGTGCGGGTCATCACTATCATTTTACAGATACTAACAAGCTTTTGCAGGATGTTTTTATCTCTAGTTTAGCAAACATTTCAATTGGAGTTTAAAATAAACCCTTACATGCTAGTTTACACAACATTTTGATTTGGTGCAATAAAATTGAATCAACAAATCAAACAAATCTTTGTGTGTGTGTGTCAAACGTTCGAATTTGGTGTTCTAAAAATCACAAATTATGTGCCAACAACTATCAAAACACTTTGATTTTGGGCTTTAAAAAGAACCACAAATTGCATCAATCAAATCATTGGGTTAAAAAGAACAACAATCTGCATTCTTCACTCATATAATCAAGAAAATCAATCTAAATTATGTGAAGTGTTTTTGTGGTTCATGTTTGTAGTGTGAGAGGTGTATACTTTTCCCTCGCACCATTTGGTGACCTTGGGAATCAAAAGCTTCTCACAATACTTGCATTAATCACCCCCAACTTAAATCCAAAGAACTAAAATGAACCATCTTTAGTGTGATGCAAGCATAAGGAATATGTATGCTCTCCCCTCGCATCTTTGTATGAACTTGGGGATCAAAAGTATTTTTGTGGTTGAATTACTTTTGTTAATCCTTAGAGGGCCTACCACCCCACTTTGAAAGGTGGGAATGACCCAAGTGGCAACAAGCTAAAGCCAAGCTCTTTCAAGCCGCTATATAAAATAAGGTGTTTGGGATGAAAGTCACAAGCAACAGGTGTTGTTGTGTTATACCGACAGCCAACCTCCCACAAAACCCTCCAAGGCGTAACCCTTGGAGGCTGGGAGACTCCATAACGGAGAGTAGCACTGTCGCATATATAACCACCTGACCGAAAGCACTTACTAAGAACCATTGTTTAGCAAGCCAAAATCCTTCTATTTGTTGACGCAGAAGGGAAACCTTTGAAGTGGCCCCGATTCATGTGGTTCTTAGCTGAGGTAGCAGGGATAATCTAAAGGTTTGGTGAGGGACAAGCCATATAAGAAACCTGGATCTTGGTATGCGTGAGAAGTGTGTGCAATTGTAAGGAGGAGCCAATGCTACCAAGACCCTAGAGCTACCCGCTTTGAATAGGCGCAGCTAGGGGATTCAACAAATACTATCATATCTTCACCTTAGGTTGTGCAAAGTACTTGTTTAACAAAATCACACATCATTTCAAAAACAAAAATCTTGGTAAATTAGGTGTTCATGTGCTTAATTGTGTGTTAATGTGCTTAAATTACTTTCAAACAACCTGCCAAGAGACATTGAAAACCATTTGATCAAATCTCAATCCAAATTTGCTATCAAAATCTGTCTTTTTCAGGACCTCGACCAACACTGCCCTGTTTTAGCACCATATCTGTCTGATTTTAGCACCATTTCACCTATGGATTGGTGTTATTTTCAGATTGACTTGCTTGAGACTAAGACCCAATCACTTGTGATCTTCACCATCTGCTCTGCCATAATCCATATTTACATTCCAAAAAATCATCCGTACCCCATCCCATTTTCTCCTCAAGATTTTCCAAAACACACCATCATTTTGACCTTAGAGAATTCACCATTGGACCCTTTACTATATCATGATTTTCTCAAGATCATATCTATTCACCCCCATTGATATTTACATACCTTTTTGGACCAAAACAAATATTCAAAATCTCCCAAGAACATTCCAAAATCAAAATCCAAAATCTTCCAAATCAAAACACCCATCAACAAATCACCAATCAAAAACTCGTCATCCCTTTAAGCCAAAGTTAGATCTAGATCTCATCATTCACATCATATTTTGCTTGAAAATTCATTAGTCTACCTTTCAAGTAAAACAATCATCCCTCTTTGCGTAAGGTCATTAGTCTACCCTAAACAAAGAGAAACATCCCTTTGTGCCAACACAAAATATAGATCTTACCTAAAGCTCAACTTGTTGACCATCAAACCCATCTCAAAAACATCATCCTAGTCATCCTAATTAATAAAAATCAACATCGAAGTCAAAATCCCTTCCATCAAAATCACCCTCAAAATGAACATCATCCATCATCTACCTTTTTTGGTCTAAATTTGTGCAAAAATCATTACTGTTCATTCTTATCACCCATAGGTTCACACCTTTGTTCTCATCAATCCTTCATCTTGCTACACTCACCCTCTCCATCCATCCTTGGGTCCAACACAATCAATCTGATTCTCTAAGGTCACCATCCCCATTTCACTCTACTTCTAGAAATCAAATACATACACGTGCATGCCCATAACAAGATCACAACACAAGAAGAATCAAGAAATGGAAAAATCTGGACAATATGACGGCATAGGAATGCCTAACACCAATAGTAGCAACATACCCATCAATCAAACATTCAACCCACCTACGTACTCTTACATCCCCACATATAATCCCAACAAAAATCCTTTCCATTTCTTACAACAATCACAACCACCACCACCACCAACACAAAACGTCCCCACCATTTCCCAAGATGATCTAGATGTCTTGTGTTTTACACAAGATGCCGATAACATGGACCTACTTGATAAAATCCTAAGGTCGAACCCAAATAGATATCTTGATCATCTTCTCAAAATTGGTGCTCAACTACCCCATAACACGACAGCATCCCAAACATCCACCTCTATAATCATTCCTACCACATCCAACACCCAAGCATCTATATCAAACATCGAATCTATCATCTCACAAACATCAACACCCACCATATCTACCACCTCCACAAGCGCTATCGCTACCACATCCACGATTCCCACAAGTACCTCCACTCTTACTACATCCCAACCTATCGCAACATCCACTATCACAACTAACGTAACCACTTCCGTCCCACAAATCACCTTAGGCATACAAGGGAACACCACGCATGCAAGTACTTCCATGAGTGTGCCTCCACCCAACCCTCAAACCATCGCCTACCTAAAACAGTTATTCTCACAACCACCTTACAATACCACCAACCCCTCCAACGTCCACTCATCTAACGTCAATCCATCCAATGTCATATATCTACAAAACCCCATCACATCATCAAATCAACATAATCCCAACCCCCAAATACCACCACATATTCTCCAACAACTCTACGCATATCAACAACATTAAGCACACATCAACCAAAACACCAACCCATGGCACCAAAACATCGGCTAAACAAATCTCCAACATCAAATCCCACCCCATCTCCAACATCTCACTAATCAACAAGCCTACACACCCCAACCACCACCGCCATAGGATCTCACAACCGTTGTACAGTCCTTGATCCAAAAAGTAGATGACATGCAAATTGGGGGCAAGCGCAAACACTATTCCTTTGAGGATATTTGCCCCTATCCATTTGGTCACACATTGTACGTGCGCCCTTTCCCCAAGAACTTTGAAATACCAAAATTTGACAAATACAAGGGAAAGGGAGACCCTAGGGACCACCTTAGGGAGTTCTACATCACTTGCTTAGAAGTCTCAAATAATGATACCTATCTAATGAGACTATTCCCAAGAAGCCTCCACGGTCAAGCCACTAAATGGTTTGCACATCTTCCCCCAGGCATTACGACCTTCCCTGAGCTTGCAAAAAAATTTAAAACCATTTCTCCTACAACTTCGAGCAGGAAATGTCTATGAAAAACCTCTGCAACACTAAACAAAAGATTGGAGAAGCCTTCGCTTCTTTCTTGCAAAGGTGGAGGAGCTTAGCAAGCAAACTCCCGTGGCCAATTCCAGAAAAACAACTCGTCACCATGTTTGTGACTAACCTCAACCAGGAATTAGGGTTTCATTTACAAATCCTTTGTGCATCTACCTTTGAGGAGGTCATCGACAAAGGTACTACCATCGAACGAGACCTCATTGCTAAGGGCTCCATCAAACTATATGACTACAAATCCAACAACAATAACAACAACAACAACAAACCCCATAACAACACCCCCAATACAAACAACAACGCCAACACACAATCAAATGACAAGCCACGCTATTGGGGGAAGAACAAGAACACTTTGAATGATGGCATCACGGATGTGAAATCCGTCCAACATGTACAGAACCAAACACTTGCACATACATATGAAACCAATGTAAATAACCAAAGGGGGCAAACTAAACCACACAAACCTTGAAGGCAATTTACACCCTTAGGGGAACCCATCAAGGATATCCTCGACAGATTTCTCAAGAAAAGTTTGATCACACTCCCACCAGTTAGACCCCATCAAGAGAATGAGCTCAAGGCCACATGGTATAATGAAAATGATTACTATGAATACCACCACATTGTAGGTCATAAGACGACAGATTGCATGCAACTAAAGCATTGCATCCAAGACCTTATAGATCAAAATCTAGTCAACCTTGGTCAAACTACCCAACCATCACCAAGTACCAATCTTGGAGCTTACAAGGATCCACTTCCTAACCATAATAAAGCCTCCTCATCCAATCAAGCATACAATGTCACCCCACCTCCCGTAACCTATGACTCTATTGTAGGGTAGATAGAGCCATCATCTCACCATGTTAACACAGTCACCATTCAGACACAAACACCTGATTGTGTTGTGGCAACCTGCCAAGGCCGTGTATCTATCCACATAGCCCCTACCACCGAACAAACACCTGCATCCACATCAGATCCTGTCCCCCCTCATCCAAACACACGCCCATCCCCTACCAACCAGCATAACCTCCTAGAGCATCTAGGAAAGACCCCTGCACAAATATCCATACTTGAACTACTCTGCACACCCCCCTTCACAAAGATGTCCTTGACAAAGCTCTCTTGGAAACTCAAGTTCCCGCCAACTTGAATGTGACCCAATTCCAAGCCATGGTAGGACATATTGCCGCACCTCACCATCTCACATTCTCAGAAAAGGATCTTCCCACTTCTGAACACCTACACAACGATGCCCTACACATCGAAGTCCGTATCCACAAACACACCATTAAAAGAGTCTTAATAGATGGTGGCTCCAACCTAAACATATGCACTCTTAAACTATTAAAACACTTGGGATACTCTGATGTGGTTGTAGACACCAGCGAGTGCATCACAATCAAAGGCTATGATGACACCGAATGGCTATCTGAAGGCACCATCAAGCTCCCTATTCAAGTGGGACAAAAAATACTTGAAACAAAATGTCAGGTTCTTGATCTTGACCTCCCCTACAACATTCTTCTTGGCAGACCATGGATTCATGCCATGCAAGCTGCCCCATCCACATTCCATCAATGCCTCAAATTTCCTCACAACGGCACAAAAGTCACTATCTATGCTGACCCCCACCCCTTCCAATACTGCAGTTTCTTGGAAGGTCATAACCATACCTTCTGCCCATACAACAAAGCTACCACTAAAGCCAATCCAAAATCATCCACCTCATATATTGATCCCGCAAATATCACCACCACTTCATCCCAAACACTGTCACCACCCGAGGTCAAGATCAAGCTCAATGACATGGGATGTGGGGAATATGACCAACATGGTACATTTTGTGTGGGCACATTACCCAAATCCTAAAACCTTTGGCATCCCAAAGATAGAAGCACCCAACACAGTCGTCATCAAGTGCAAAACATCACCCATCTTTGAAAAGAAACATCTCCTCGATCAGGATGTGCTTGAAGATATCTCATCCTGGCTATATAAGGACAAAGAGCCTGAACAAGAAGCCACCACCATCCCAACAAAAATCTATGGTAAAGGGTATGAAATTGTCAAAAACATGGGTTATAAAGGACAAGGTGGAATCAACCTTCATGAATAGGGGATCATGGAACCTCTGCAAGCAATAAGAAACCCCTATACTCAAGGGTTAGGGTACGGTAAATGACAATGTATCCTCACTACTGGTGAATGTATCTTAGCCGAGGTTGCTACGGTCTCCTTGGAAGTCAACAACGTCAATGAAACGAGCCTTCAAGACTCCTTTAGTGACTTTGCCAATTTCTTTGACTCATCCATTTGCACCATCTACTTAGTCACCACTCTCGCCTCATCATCCAATGACTTACCACTGGTTTACCCCGACCTCATTGACTGGGACCAACGGGGACCTCCTGTATTTGATATTGCACCAAATGATGAAGCCATTGCTGAAATGATGGGAGTTAGAGATCACTTCCCCCTGGGAGATCACAGAGCAGGATACATCATGGAACTTGATACGCATGCCTATTTTAGGGAGATAACTCCTGCTTCCAATCATAAAAATATAAAAATCAAACAAGGATCTGATGGTGAAAACTATTTCACGGCAGTGTCAGATCCCAAAAAAGTAAAAACAAAAGATGTATCTCCTAGTGAAAACCTCTACAAGGTGCTAGGAGATGGAAGCATGGGACTTCCTGAGATAGACAAGGTTTATCCAGATAGGTCACCCGTCCTAGTAGAGCCAGCCCAAGAGATGAATCTTGGAACATAAGAAGAACCAAAAATCACTTTCAGGGTAGAATCTCTCAGCACAGTCGAGCAAGAAAACTTCCTAGAATTCTTCAAATGTAGAAATCACAATTTTGCGTGGACCTATGCAGAAATACTAGGGCTTGATCTGGCTTTGGTTGTTCATCATCTTGCAGTACGCCCTAATGCGAACCGGTAAAGCAATAGCTCAGAAAAATGAATCCTCAGGTGGCCCTCCTTGTCAAAGTAGAGTTAAAGAAATTATTGGATGTTGGGTTCATTCACCCAATTGATTATCCTGAATGGGTTTCCAACTTAGTACCAGTAGCCAAACCTGATGGCTGAATCCGCTGTTGTACTGACTTTAGAGATCTCAACAAGGCCTACCCAAAGGATGACTTCCCGTTGCCTAACATTGACATGATAGTGGACCTCACAGCAAGACATGAGATGTTATCCCCCATGGATGGATTTTCAAGGTACAACCAAATCCAAATCGCAGAAGAAGACTAGCATAAGACATCCTTTATATGTCCATGGGGAACATACTGCTGGGTGGTAATGCCATTTGGTCTAAAGAATCCTGGAGCCACGTATCAAAGAGCCATGACTGTCATCTTCCATGACCTTTTTCACCACATCATGGAAGATTATGTGGATGACTTATTGGGAAAATCAAAGACAAGAGAGGAACACCTGAATGTATTGGCAATGATCTTCGACCATTTGGAGCAATACAATGTCTGTCTAAATCCAAAGAAGTGTGTCTTCAGGGTCACCTCTAGAAAACTTTTGGGATATATAGTCTCCAGAAGAGGAATTAAAGTAGATCCCGCAAAAGTCAAGGCCATTACAGAAATGCTTCCTCCAACAACATTAAAATAGCTAAGAAATCTACAAGGAAAACTCTAGTCCATTCGTCGGTTCATTGCTCAACTTGTCGATAAATGCCAACCATTCCAGCATCTACTCCAAAAAAATATAACTTTCATCTGGAACACCCAGTGTCAAGCTGCCTTTGATCAGTTGAAGGAATACCTAGCTTATCCCCCTATTCTAACTCCACCAAGGCAAGGCAAACCTCTCCTATTGTACATCTCAGCAACAGAGACAACTATTGGAGCCTTGCTAGCACAACACGATGAGCACAGAAAAGAAAGAGCCATCTATTACATTAGCCGCACTCTCATATCATATGAGCTCAACTACACGCAAATTAAATGAGCATGTCTAGCTCTGGTATTCACTTCACAAAAATTAAGACACTACATGCTTAATCATAAAACCAAGCTCATCGCCAAGATTGATCCATTGAAATATCTGCTAAACAGAGCTGCTCTTACTGGGAGAATGGCAAAATGGGTCATGATTCTCACTGAATTTGACATTGAATACACTAAAAGAAAAGCCATCAAAGGACAGGTTATAGCCAATCAGCTGGTTGAAGCACCGATTCCTGCATAACATCCCACACTAGCAGAGTTTCCTAATGAAGCTATCTTGACAATCACACTAGCCACAGAAACATCGAAGATGTACTTTGATGGATCATACACACATAGGGGCTCAGGGGCAGGCATCCTATTTGCTACCCCTCAAGGTGACACAATCCCCAAGTCCTTCAAAATTACATTCCCATGTACCAACAATGTGGCAGAGTACGAGGCTCTTATCACAGGCCTCCGAATGGCAATCAAATGGAAAATTGAGAAGCTGATAGAATATGGATACTCTCAACTGGTCATCCGATAGGTAAACAATGAGTACAAGACCAAGGATGATAAACTCCTATCTTACAATAAGATGGTCAATGACTTCAAAGACTATTTCGATGAAATCCACTTTGAGTAGATCCCAAGGTTAAATAACAAAGCTGCAGATGCCATGGCTACCATCGGATCCTTGGTTGACATGAAGAAAGATAGTAAGAGGTACAAATTCTTGATCGAAGAGCTCCCTATCCCCACATATGATGTTCCTCAATCCAAGCTCATGTGCAAAGTCATTAGTCCCCTATCCCCGTGGTATCAAGAAACCTACCTATATCTCCATGACAACATAATCCCTCCCAACCTATCCACCTCATAACAAAAATCTTTCATCTGCCGAGCTTCCCGCTTCATCCTTGTAGGAGATACTCTATACAAAAGAAGTCTTGAGGGCACGCTTTTACGATGTTTAGACTCTAGGGAAGCTGAAGTGGCCTTGCAAGAGGTACACATAAATATCTGTGGGGAGCATTCAAGTGGACCCGCTCTTGCTAAAAAGATCCTAAGGACTGGATACTACTAGCCAACTATGGAATGAGACTCCTACCATTTTATCAAGAAATACCTACCATGTCAACAGCATGGTGATCTCATCCACGTACCAGCACAAGAGTTGTAACTGATTACGACGTCATGGCTTTTCTCATAGTGGGGACTCAACCTCATAGGGAAAATCCATCCACCATCATCCAATGGCCATAAGTTCATAATCACTGCTACTGAATACTTCACCAAGTGGGTGGAAGCAATACCACTCACCTTCACCACAGGAACCCAAATCTCCAAGTTTATCCTCCATTACATCATCTTCCGCTATGGTATCCCTCATTCCATTGTCACCGACAATGGAAAGCCATTCAAGAACCAAGAAGTTCGCACCTTGTGTGAAAAATTTGACATCAAACACTACTTCTCCATGCCATATTACCCACAAGGAAATGGTCAAGCAGAGGCTTCCAATAAAACCATCCTCTGCATCCTAAATAAAATAGTCAATGAAGCTGGCCGTGACTGGCACCTCCAACTCAACCCTGCCCTATGGGCCTATCGTACAAGCATTCACACTCCCATAGGAGCCACTCCATTTTCCCTAGTCTTTGGATCCGAAGCCATTTTACCCATCGAGGTTGAGCTCCCATCCTTAAGAGTATCCTTGTAAAACATAATCACTAATGAGGAGTACTGAGTCGCAAGGTTGCATCAGCTAGAACTACTAGATGAGAAACGTCTGAATGCATTGAACCACCTGCAGGCCTATCAAAATCACCTCAGGCGAAGCTATAACAAAGGAATCAGAACCTCAAAATTTGAAGTAGGTGATCTTGTCCTTATGGAAAATCAGAAGAACTTGTAAGAGCGCACTAAGAAAGGTAAGTTTGAACCCAATTGGTTAGGACCGTATGTCATAATAGCTAGCTATGGATTAGGAGCCTACCAGCTTGCAACACCTAAGGGGCAGCCTCTGGATGAGCCGATGAACATTCTGTATCTGAAGAAATTCTATGCATAACCCATCGAGTATCCCAATTAAAAAATCAAAAAATTAGAAAGATAAAAAAACCAAAAAAATCAAGAAAAATCTGAGTGCAATAAAAACTTCCAATGGTGAAAATCACTTTGATGATGCCTTGGATAAGTACCATGGTGAAAACCTGTTTCAGGCACCATGTGTAGTGGCCAATTCTACCATCTAATAAGTCCTCTTCCTTCGCAACACTCCATATCACACACATCTAATGGCTCAGAATTCTGAAACATCAAGTCCTATCGCCCACTCCGCACTATCTCACCCAAAAGCCCAATCCATGGAATAGGGATCCTTGTAAGCTTCCATTGGTACACCTCGCATAATCAAAAATCCAAAAACATCGCAAAATCAAAAATCCAAAAACATCACAAAATCAAAAATCCAAAAACATCGCAAAATCAAAAATCCAAAAACATCGCAAAATCAAAAAATAAAAAAACATCGCAAAATCAAAAATCTAAAAACAATACAGAATCATCAAAAATACAAAAACAAATGTAGCATCACCCTCACACATCGATCGCTCCAATCCATCAATCACATCACGCCCATCCTGAACCATTCCCACATCATCAACTCATACCAGAACTACATATTCATTTCGCCCGCATCTTGAAAGTACCTTGAACCCATGGACACAGGGTATGTAGGTGGTTTGGAATACAAAGGACGTTTCCACTACTCAGGTACATAAGATGCACCCATCCAACCCATTTGGATGGTCCCCACTCACTGAGCTTACTAGACCCATCATATGATACACACGCTAAGTATACATTTGAACCATCATCCCTAACGCAAAAATCATCATTCAACACACCAATTATCATCCTACACCTGACCAAACTGTTGTTTTGCCCACCTTCCAAAAAAATTCCAATCAAATCCAACTGATTTGCATCCTAGGATATATCTTTCCCATAATGGACAAAAATCTATCATTCTATCATCACGTCTCTTGGCAAGAGCACACAAAGGCTAGTTGGATCCTTCTGTTGGTCTTTTTGATTATTGATTTTTATCTTTTTGTCTCACTCTTGGTCATCTCCAAAGCTACCTTGATCTCATTATATCATGGTACGTAGAGGACATCACCTAGAGTAGACAAGGTCATTGTTTATGTATGCTATGCTTGTGGGTTGGTTTCATTACTCCAAGAATAGTATTCATATCTTGAAGCCTGGGTTGGTTCTAGTATGACGTGCCTCATTTGTATATACAGGCATCAAATACCTTATATGCACTATGGACACTTGTCACTATGAGTCCCCTTCCTAGGGCAGGCAAGCTTATACTACCTTGGGCATGCATGAAATCAACCTATTGTTTGCGGGTCTAGTCCATGCAATTGTAGGATATATATCATCACCTAGGTCATTTCATACCTTTGTGAACTATATCCTACATTGCTGTAATAAACTAAGAAATGCTCTCAAATACATGTTATGCAACTACCATTACTAGCTCAAATCATCATCCTAATCCACTATACCATCTAGGGCCTAGATTTCGTAACCACTGGTCCTATCCCCCCCATATAAAATCCCCTCACTAATCCAACTTCTCCATCTCACTTCCACTTAACACATCTTGAATCAAAGTAAATCCCCCCTTAATGACGTGGTGTCCTATGACCTATCAATTCTCTTATATACCCATCCCCATCCTCTAGACGCTCCCAATCCTATCCATACCCCCATCCATACACCCTTATCCTCTCGCCACCTATTCCCCTGCCGCATAGCCCCACCACTCAGGGTCAAACAAAGAACATTATTTGTATCAGGACTTAACCATCTCACCTATCACCTAGTTTGCATCTCACCTATCACCTAGTCTGCATCTCACCTATCACCTGGTTTGCATAATCATTTAGGTTCATTTTAATCATTTAAGTTGCATAATCATGTAGGTTCATTTTAATCCTTTAAATTGCATAATCATGTAGGTTCATTTTAATCCTTTTAAATTGCATAATCATGTAGGTTCATTTTAATCCTTTAAATTGCATAATCATGTAGGTTCATTTTAATCCTTTAAATTGCATAATCATGTAGGTTCATTTTAATCCTTTAAATTGCATAATCATGTAGGTTCATTTTAATCATTTAAGTTGCATAATCATGTAGGTTCATTTTAATCCTTTAAATTGCATAATCATGTAGGTTCATTTTAATCCTTTAAATTGCATAATCATGTACGTTCATTTTAATCCTTTAAATTGCATAATCATTTAGGTTCATTTTTATCCTTTAAGTTGCATAATCATGTAGGTTCATTTTTATCCTTTAATGGTATAATCATTTAGGTTCATTTTAGATTGCATATCATCTCATATAGGTTCATTTTAGAATCTGGTATTTTGCATATCATTTCATTAGGTTCATTTTAGAATCATTTAGTTGCGCATTATACATCATTTAACATTGCAAATCATATCATACTCATTCAAGTTGCCATCATAATAGGTGCATTTTAAATTAATATCATCACATTGCATTGCATATATCATCTCATAAATAGTTAGTTACCATACATCATCACAATCATAATCGTTTTTAACTGCATTTAACCAACATCTAGCTGCATATCCATATTCCCATACATAAACATGTGTTTATTAAGATAAACATACATTTCCATTACAGTGCATTTAACATCCATAATAAGTGTTTTTTTTAAGCATTTATTTCCACCATACATCCTATACCATAGATCAAACCATACATATATCAAAATAAGAAAACCATCATTGCATCCATCATAGGTACATCCATTACATAAAAAACAAAATGGAATAAACACAACAATCCATTACATGTTAATCCATAAAGCATATTTGCATCCATCCACATAGGCATCATCATAATCATCATAGAACATCATAAACAAACACAATAGACCATCAAAAAGCATCATATCATATATATATATATATATATATATATATATATATATATATATATATATATATATATATATATATATCATCAACCGCAAAAAATGTACATCGCTCATATATACATAAAAAAATACAATGTCCTGATACAATGCCTCTGAGGGCTAACATGATACAAATATCACATAGAGGATCCTCTATCTGATCGGGTGGGGGATCCTTGTTAGATTTAGGGCAGACAATTGAGAGGGGGGGTGAATCAGTTGTACAAAACTTTCTTCCAATTAAACACTTAACTTCACTTTGTAATTCAGCAGCATAGTAATAAATCAATCATGGAAACATAATGCAATGAATCAAGTGCAGAAACACATTAACACATGAGACACCAAGATTTTGACATGGAAAACCTGGTTAAGGGAAAAACCACGGGGTGATTAACCCAAGATTGTATTCTCTATTAGAAGAATAGATAGAATAAATGGCACGTGCCAATTAGGGCTCACTGCACGAGCACACTGCTCACAAGAGGCCCACTGCCTACAAGAGACACACTGTCTACAAAGAAATAAGTATCACATACTTGAACTAGAGAATAGCATCTTTACCATGCTTGAATAAGTTCCATTTAAGCCCAATACTACTGCTTTGCCTTTCGCTCTCCTCCTCGCTACCACACACTCATCTCCACAAGGACACCTTTGAAATGAATTCGCAATTTTTTATTTATATAAGACATCAACTTAGGAACAATCATCTACGTCGGCAAACATCAACAAGAACATCCACAGGATGTGTAATTCATCTGGTTGGCCAATCTCAGGAAGAACACCATCATCCGGAAGGTATTCCTAAATTGCGAGTTCCAACTTCAATGCGGACCACCAACATAAACTGGACATGATCCAAAGACTTCCACAAGCTTGCCTAAATCACCAAGAACATCCACACTTCATCTGCTTACTAGAATCCTTCTCTCCTTCATCTAGAACCTCAAGAACACAGTTTGTCATTATTGTCACAAAGGAATAGATGCTTACAGACCTTCAAATCATGAACCAATCAAGTTGATACTTCACAAGGACTTCCTTAACATTCCCTCAAATCCACAAAACATAATAATGCAATTCCGAATCTCACTGGACCTATCTG
Source organism: Cunninghamia lanceolata (assembly GCA_027924645.1). Taxonomy (NCBI): domain Eukaryota; kingdom Viridiplantae; phylum Streptophyta; class Pinopsida; order Cupressales; family Cupressaceae; genus Cunninghamia; species Cunninghamia lanceolata. The sequence continues at coordinate 493,328 of BSBN01001495.1, read as the reverse complement.
TATCACTCTATCACCTCTGAACACCTGTCAGAACCAGTTTTACTTGAGTGGCCACAACTTCTTCATATCTTCATGTGGACCTCTAAAATCTCTACTGGACCACCTTAAGACACATATCTATAAACCCTTTAAACCACATCCTCTGATCCTCATCCTATCTTGGACTTTTACCTTACTGTCATCATTGTTCTTTACTATTCCTGATTGAGACTATTTTTCTCAATATCCTCCGCACACAACTCATCCAATCACTATCATTAATGCAACATGAGTATGTTGACATCAATGACAACACCAGTTAGGCCCATACTTGCAACAATCTCCCCCTTTGTCATTGATGGCAACATATGATGTGAAAAACTATTTTAACCATCAAGACAAGAACATCTCCTCACTGTCACAATTCCCCCTATCAACAACAACCATTCACATGTCTTCTCTCCCTTTACTGCTCTGCCTTTGATCAGCAACCACTTGTTTTTCACATGTCTTCTCTCCCCCTTTGACATCAATGGCAAAGGGCACATCCTTGCAATTTCACCACTGCAGAATCATACTTGTTGCTCCCGTTGAGTAGTAGCTCCCCATTCATCAATCTGGACCATAAGATATGACTGTGATATCAACCGGACTGATGCCCATTAGTGCACCTTAGTTCATCACCGGAGGGGCAATTACCCCTAACTTTTCCCTGAGATACTCAAAAGAGTCCTTAGGTAGAGGTTTAGTAAAGATGTCTACAATCTGATCCTTGGAAGGCACAAACTCCAATCTGATTTCATTCTTGTTCACTTACTCTCTCAAAAAGTGAAACCTTATGGATATATGTTTAGTCTTTGAATGCAACACCGGATTCTTAGAAATATTTATTGCACTTGAATTATCACAGAAGATTGTGATAGGTTCCTCATACTCCACTTTGATGTCTCTTAGCATTTGCTTCATCCACAAAACTTGAGTGCAACTACCTGCTGCTGCAATATATTATGCTTCAGTTGTAGACATAGATATTACCTCTTGTTTCTTGCTTAGCCAAGAAACCAATCCCTTCCTTAAAAAGAATGCTCCACCACTGGTACTCTTCTGGTCATCCACATCTCCTGCCCAATCCACATCTGTATATGCATGAAGAGAGAAATCATGATCTTTAGGATACCACAGACCATACTCAACTATCCCTTTTAGATATCTAAAAATCCTCTTGATTGCCATGACATGAGGTTCTCTAGGATCATCCTAGAATCTAGCAACAAGACCAACAACCTGCATAATGTCTAGTCTGGTTTGAGTGAGATACAATAGTCCTCCAATCATTGACCTATACTTTGTCTGGTCAGCCTTAGGAGAGTCATCATCTTTGCTCAATTTACATCCGGTTGCCATGGGAGTATTCATTGGTTTTGAGTCATCCATCCCAAATTTCTTCAACAATTCTTTCACATATTTGGTCTGAGAAATGAAGATTCCTTCCTTTGTTTGAGTGATTTGCAGACCCAAAAAGAAGTTCATTTCACCAAGCATGGACGTCTCAAACTCACTTTTCATTTGATTTGCAAAAGTTTTACACATACTATCTCTTCCTCCAAAAATGATATCATCTACAAACACTTCAACAATTAAGATGTTTTCAGGATCAATTTTGAAATATAAATTATTGTCAGCAGTACCTTTGTTGAAACCAATCTTCAAAAGATGCTTATCCAATCTTTCATACTAGGCTCTTGGGGCTTACTTCAGTCCATACAATGCTTTCTTCAACTTGCAGACCATATCACCATGATCAGACAATTGAAATCCATCCAGTTGCTCTATGTACACTTCTTCTTCCAAGTCACCATTCAGGAAGGCAGACTTGACATCCATCTAATATACCTTGAAATCCTTGAAGGTAGCAAAGGCAAGAAATAATCTGACTGCTTCAATTCTTGCCATCAGAGCAAAAGTTTCTTCAAAATCAACTCCTATTTGAGAGTAACCCTTGCAGACCAATTTGGCTTTATTTCTGATTACTTCATCAACTTCATTCAGTTTGTTTCAGAAGACCCATTTGGTTCCAATCACATTTTTGTTTCTAGGTCTGGGAACAAGATCCCAAGTGTGATTTTTCTCAATTTGCATCAGCTCTTCCTCCATTGCTTTAGTCCAATTTTCATCATTGTAGGCTTCATCTACTGTCTTAGGTTTAATCTTTGAAATTAGACAATACTCATCTAAATTTTGAGCAATTCTCCTTCTAGTCTGTACACCTTTGCTTTTGTCACCTATGATCTGATCTTCAGAGTGGTTCAGTCTTACATACCTTGGAACTTTGGGAGTTTCTTGCACTTCTGATTCTTGATCAAGCTCATTAAAACTCATCTCTTCTGCCTGATTTACCGGATTAGTTTGAATCTATTTTTCTGAAGAGGCTTGAGCTCCTTGAATCAGAACATCATTCTGATCATCTTCATCATATTCATAAAACCTTGAGGGTTTTTCAATTCCTTCATCCACTTTCACATTTGTACTTTCTATAATCTTTCTTAGTCTCTTGTTATAACACCAGTATGCTTTGCTTTGAGTGGAGTAAACCAAGAATATTCCTTCATCATTCATCACTTCTAGCATCAAACTTGCCTAGATATTCATCTCTTTTAATGTAACACTTGCTACCAAAGACTTTGAAATACCTCACAGTAGGAGTAATGTCAAACCAAAGTTCATAAGGAGTCTTACTAGTATTGCTTCTGATTTGTACTTGATTGAGAGTATAGACCGCAGTGCTGACAGCTTCTCTCCAATAGATCTGAGGAACATTTGCTTCCATCATCATGGTCCTAGATGCTTCCTGGATGGTCCAGTTCTTTCTCTAAACTACTCCATTCTGTTGTGGAGTCCTGGGAGCAGACAACTGTCTCTTTATTCCATGTTTCTCACAGAAATCTATGAATTCACTGGATGTGAATTCTCCACCTCTATCAGATCTCAGACATTTCAATTTTAATCTGGTTTCATTCTCTACCATAGCCTTGAATATTTTGAATTTCTCAAGAGCTTCTGATTTCTCTTTTAGAAAAGTTACCCACATCATCCAGAAATAGTCATCAATTAGTAACATGAAGTATCTATCACCTTGCACACTCCTAATTCTTGCCTGACCACATAAATCAGTATGAACTAAGTCTAATAATCTAGTAGAAGATTGTTCCTTGATTTTAAATGAGACTCTACTTTGTTTTCCCAACTGACATTCTTTGCACAAACTATTTGTAGGTTTCACCAGTTTTGGAACATCTCTTACAACCTGAGTATTGCTTATCTTGATAATATTATCAAAATTCACATGACATGTTCTCCTATGCCACAACCAACTCTAATCAACTTGAACAAATAAGCAACTTTTACCAGTACCAACCAAGTGGAAGATATTACCTTTAGTTTGAGTACCGGATGCAATCTTTGTTCCGAAACTTTCAAAGATCTTGCATTTTCCATTCTTGAATCAGAGATCATAGCCTTTGTCCACCAACTGTCCAACACTGAAAAGATTGTGCTTCAATCCTTCAACATACAATACACTATCAGTTTTGTTCCTTCCATCAAAAGAAATAGTTCCTCTACCTCTGATTCTACCAGCAGAATTATCACCAAATTTTACCACTCCTCCTTCATACCTTTCCAAATCAATGAACTTGTTATTGTCACCTGTCATATGGTGAGAACATCCATTGTCAATGACGCAATCATCCTTTTCTTCAACTTTATGATTGACAGATTCACAGGGCATTGGATCCTCTTCCTTGATGGCAATGAACATCCAGTCACTTCTAGATTTGTCTCCTGTCTCTGATTCATCATCTGTTACTCCATCATCTCCTTCATGAACATAGTAACAATTCTTTTGGATCCTTGATCTATTAGGATTTGGCCTTGAAAATATTTCCGAACATCTTGAGGTAAAATGACCAATCTTATTGCAGGTAAAACACTTAAAAGGCAATTTCCCTTCATACTTACCGGATCCTCTTGGCAGTCTTTTTGCAATCATGGCTTCAAGTTGAGCAGTTTTTGCTTCTTCTTCTTCTAGGTCTTTTCTTGCTTTTTCATACCATGATAGTTTCCTTGAGGAATTCTCTCCCTGATCAAACCTTTGTTTACCTTTTACAGAGGGACTGGCTTTGAAAGAAGATTCAGTCTTGGGGGGTCATCTCCAAACTTGGTCATTTCAAATGCAGCCAATTTGCCAACCAATTGATCTCTTGTGACAGTTGTATGGGCTATGAATTCTTTAATGGCGGCAACCTTGATTTTATAAGAAGCAGGAAGAGATCTGAGAATTTTGCCAACAATCTCATTTTCATCCAAGACTCCACCAGCATTTTTAATTCTACAAACAAGCTCATTTACTCTTGGCATAAAAGTAGTGATATTTTCATCTTCTCTCATCTTCAGATTTTCAAATTTTCCTTTCAAACTTTGTAACCTTACACATTTAACATACTTATCTCCTTCATGTAGAAGTTCCAGTTTTTCCCAAATCTCAAAAGCAGTTGGTAGGTCAATAACATTTGAAAGCTCTAAATCAGATAATGCACTTAGAAGAGCTTCTAAAGTCCACATATTGTTTTCATCATCTGTGATTTCATTTGGGGTTTTCGGACCACCCTGTGGAGGTGTATACTTTGTTGTAACCATGGTCCAGTATGCCATTCCCATACATTGCAAGTGACATTTCATGCGACCTTTCCAAAGATTAAAATTGGTTCCATCAAATTTCAGACTATCCTTCTTGTAAGACATCATTCTGGATCTCCTCAAGCAGTTAAGCTCTTTTTAGAGGAACTTGGCTCTGATACCAATTGTTAGATTTAGGGTAGACAACTGAGAGGGGGGGTGAATCAGTTGTACAAAACTTTCTTCCAATTAAACACTTAACTTCACTTTGTAATTCAGTAGCATAGTAATAAATCAATCATGGAAACATAATGCAACGAATCAAGTGCAGAAACACATTAATACGTGAGACACCAAGATTTTGACGTGGAAAACCCAGTTAAGGGAAAAACCACAGGGTGATTAACCCAAGATTGTATTCTCTATTAGAAGAATAGAAAGAACAAATGGCACATGCCAATTAGGGCTCATTGCTCGAGCACACTGCTCATAAGAGGCCCACTGCCTACAAGAGACACACTGTCTACAAAGAAATAAGTATCACATACTTGAACTGGAGAATAACATCTTCACCATGCTTGAATCAATTCCATTTAAGCCCAATACTACTGCTCTTCCTTTCACTCTCCTCCTCGCTACCACACACTCATCTCCACAAGGACACCTTTGAAATGACTTCATAATCCCTTATTTATACAAGACATCAACTTAGGAACAATCATCTACGTCGGCAAACATCAACAAGAACATCCGCAGGATGTGTAATTCATCTAGTCAGCCAATCTTAGGAAGAACACCATCATCTGAAAGTTATTCCTCAATGCAAACCACCAACACAAACTGGACACGATCCAAAGACTTCCACAAGCTTACCTGAATCACCAAGAACATCCACACTTCATCTGCTTACTACAATCCTTCTCTCCTTCATCCAGAACCTCAAGAAAATAGTCTGTCATTACTGTCACAAAGGAATAGATACCTGTGGACCTTCAAATCACAAACCAATCAAGTTGATACTTCACAAGGACTTCCTTAACACTCCCTCAAATCTGTAGAATAGAATAATTGAATTCTAGATCTCACTGGACCTGTCTGTATCACTCTATCACCTCTGAACACCTACCGGAACTGATTTTACTTGAGCAGCCACAACTTCTTCATATCTTCATATGGACCTCTAAAATCTCTATTGGACCACCTTAAGACACATATATACAAACCCTTTAAACTACATCCTCTGATCCTCATCCTATCTTGGACTTTTACCTTACTATCATCATTGTTCTTCACTGTTCCTGATTGAGACTAATTTTCTCAATATCCTCAGCACACAACTCATCCAATACTTATCATTAATGCAATAAGAGTATGCTGACATCAATGACAACACTGGTTAGGCCCATACTTGTAACAATCCTGACCCTGGTGGTGGTTGTGGTCCAGCCTGTGACTGTGGCTGTGCCTGTGGCCTTGTTGGTGGTTGTGGCTGTGACTGTACCTATACCTATGGAACCTGCTGGGGCACATGCGAAGGATGAGGCATCACCTATTGAACGCTCTGAACATATCTAGACCTATGAGACCTGGAGGCCCCTGATCTACTAACCTAACTGTATCTTAGGGCACGCTACGCCGCTGGTACTGTCGCGTAATAAAGGCCCCGATAATACTCCACCCATGCTCTGGCCTCTGTCAAATCCCCCTGAACCTGAGTCAGCTGCCCCTATAACTGATATGACTATGTCTATGCCTGGGACAACTGTGTCTACATCAATGTCAACATTGGCGCCATACCAGCACCAAAAGTCTACAATACAGTCTTTGCCTACAGTGCTCTCACAAGGGCCACATCCCGCTCTTTGGTCAAATCCTCTATATCACCCTGAGCTTGGGCTAACTATTCTTGCAAGGAAGCCACCTATCCATTTGCCCCATCCAATAATGCTAATGCCCCCGCAACTAAACCAACTCTGCATCATGGCTCTCTAATACCTCTTGTAGGCTGGCTACTTGTGCTCGTAGGTTCTCCATCTCCTCCTCCTCACCTTGAGGCCACTAACGAGGTGTGAGCCTCTCAACCTCTGCCTCTCCCGCTGTCCCTAAGGGACTTACCTCCCCCTGCTACTGCTGTGCTACCTGTGGTGGGGGTAGATCCCCCCTATCCACCCTCGGTTGTCCCCCACGCCGCTGAGGTCCTCTATGCTGCCGCCCCACTCTAATTTGCACCTGCTCAACAAGTACCTACTGCCCCATCTGCCCTTGTCCTGCTGCCACTGCTCCTAGAACATCTATTTGTTGACCATCCCTACCAACCACCCTCTCCTCTCCATCCCCTCCAACCTCCACAAGTTTGTCTCCAATAATCTCCTTCCCCTGCTGCAAGATGTCATCCCCATCCGAGTCATCTCCATCATCATATGAATCATCATTCCCTGAGCCTACTGCCTCCTCTATGGGTACTACCTCGTCTGGATCAGTAAACCGAGTCAGCCGCCACATCTGCCACCATATATCGTATGCAGGGGTAGTGCCTGCATCCTTGGCAGTGCTCCTCCAATCCCACTGTACTAGCCGTAAAGCTGCAAAATCATCCTGAGCAACCTGTGACTGTATGGCTGCAGGCCAGAAGCACTCATCACGCGGGGTTTGTGCAAAGATGGCCTCTGCTATGGGGTATTCTGCCGATACCTAAACTGCCGCATCACCCGCGACGATAGATACATATCTATGGTGTGGTCTCCTTGACCCATTAGGTATTGTTACTGAAATGTAAATGGCATATGAATATCATCATCAGGCCATGGTTCCACCCTGATGTAAGGTCGCCAAGTCACCTAAATAACATCATCTAACATCCGCCTCCAATAACAAACCTGTCCAGTGTAAGTATACTCTGCATGCTGATATAAAAACACAAACGCCTCAAAAGGACAATGATAGTACCTGCATGTCGGCTATGTAACTGTGACGTGCTCCCAAATCCACACATTGAGCAGAGTCACCCTAGCTGACAATGCTAAATCATGGAGATAAACAACTGTGTGCATCTCATGATATAGCTGTCCCAGCATCGCTGGTCCCTGGGCATGGACGGTCTCATCCATGACCATACCCTCGATCATCTCTCCCCAGCCAACTAGGAAACCCCTGCCTTGCCTATCCAACATCACCACACCACCAATCAAAGCACACAAGAATAAGGCAAAGGGATCTGCACCCACAGCTAGTGTCCCCTCATAGCTCATCTCTCTCCCATCCGCTGATAGAACAATATGATCCTCACCAAACACCCTGATCAGGGCCCTCCGTCCCCTCCTTGTATCATACCTAACCCGTCGGCCTCGAATAGGTAGCTTGAGGATGCGATAAACATCCTAAAGTGTGATGGTAATCTCACCAGTCGGCAACAAAAAGCTACAGGTCTTTGAATGGTACCACTCCACAGCTGCTATCATTAGAGCTCGATGAGCTCGTAGAACTGGCATCAACGCCACTATCAGAAGCCCCAACCTAGCCAGTTGAGCCTGCGTAGCATCATCGAAATGGTCGAATAGGGCCATCACAGATGGAACCCGTCGCTCTCGTGAATACACTATAAATGACCTCGTATCCTATATCCACAACTTTTTGGTCAGATATCAACCCATCTTCTTCTGAATCAACCCCTTTCTTCTAATGTATAAAAGCCAACATCATTTGGTGCCAAAATAGACAACACTTTGCGCCATTTTAAAAATGGTGCTACTACTTCTAGATAGCGCTATTATAGGAAATAGCGCCACTACGCAATACTTTTTGAGCTAATCCAAAACATGGCACTACTGCGTAGCATACTTGGCGCCATTTTACAAAATGGCACCGATTTGTCACTTGGCACTAATCCAGTGAATAGGGCCAATCCTAGCAAAAGTGCATATATAATATATTGTGCTAATCCCATGTATAGCGCTAAAATTAAAAATAGCGCTACTACCCTAAATGGCGCTATTCCAAAATATAGCACTACCCTAACACCAATTTGGTGCTAAAATGCTAAAATCCCATTCTTCTAAAACATGGTGCTACTTCATAAGATAGTGCTAAAATACTAAGTAAATGGCAACAAACTGCCCTAATCCTACCTTGGTGGATAGCGCCAATCCAGAGGATGGCGCTAATCCGCCTAACTTTTAGTTCTATGCACTCTAACCCTATCTCCCGAGCCCCAAAAAAGTGACAAAAATGAAAAATAGAAAAGTCAAGGTTAGACCCTACCTGGGGTCCAGCCTCCGGTGCCCAGCCAAACGATCGGAACTGCTCTAAGATGTGTCAAAGTTGAGGGAACTAGGGGTTGCACTTTGCCATCTCTCCTTCGCTCCTTCTTCTCTAGAGTCAAAGTGTGCAAACGTGGCACTCTAAGGGCCCACTTTTCCTAATATAGTGGGCCATGTCATCCTTCCACCCCCTCTTTTTCCTCCAGGGTGCAGATCTTAGCCTTTTTCCTCCATTTTTCGTCCTGCCATCTTATTTTTCCGTCCCCTATCCAACTTTCACTCCTGTCACGTCCTTTCGAGAACTCACCCAAAAAATTATTTATTTTCCCGCCGACCTCTCGAGGGGGCATCCCTTACCCATCTCATTCCTTCCCGGCAGCTGGGGCATATTTTTCTTCGACCTGACACCACTTCCCTCCTAGGTCCTGATGCCACATTAAAGAGGGGCAAATGTAGACACCTAAAAATGTCTCAACCACCAAACTGACTCCCGACATCCCTAAACACATCAATCTCCCTTCTATTCAATTAATTAAATTTTTATTCAATTAATTATCCCTTCATCACCTAATTTTCTACCATTTTATCCCCAAAATTGAATTAATTTCATTAATTCAATAGTCCAAAACCTTAGCCAATTGATTTAATAAATATGCAATATTTATTATTTCAATTTCCCTCTCCTCACTAAATCCAATTAATTAGCTAAACCATGCTTAACTAATTAATTCAACCTATTAATTGACCTATCCCTACCCTAGACAATTAAATAGCTATTATTTAATTGCCTACCCTAGCCTACCTCATCCTAGCCCCAGGGTTAAGTAAATAAAACCTGTATTTAATTAATCCTAAACCTCTCATTTGGGTGGTCAAACCTAGTTTAACACCCTTCCCCACATCCTCCAAATAAAAAATTGAAATAAATCCACATAACTCAATTTTTTATTTTAAAACATCCCACATCACAATTAATTCCCCTTACATCCCCATACCTCATTTATCTCCACTTATCCCCAAATAAATGCTTAATTTATTTTACATTCCCCATATGAATCTTTAATTCAAAAATAATCCTTCACCCCCATGCTCATTTAATTACCCCTTTTCCCAAAATGAATAAAAGATTTACTTTTATTCATAGCCCTCCATTCCTCCAAGATCTAATCTAGGCCCTCCACATCACTTTTATCCTCTACCATTGATCTTCCAAATCAACCTCCACCATTGGATCAAAATTCCTTCCAAAAGTCTATATATAGAACCTCCTTCAACCCATTTTGGGATCCAATCTTTAAGTAATGTTACCATGTCCAAATGTCCAATTGAGCTAGAATTATGAGTTGCATAATTAGGATAGCATTTCACATTTTATTCACTTATCTAGGGAATATCATGTCTTAGGAACTCTTGGGTGCAAGCTCTACTCTACCTTGATGAGATTGGGTCTTCTTGTTGAGGTATAGCTTTTGTGTGTTTATGCATTTAGTTTGTGTCTTGAACTCAATTTGATCACCTAATCTAAACCTTACATTCCCATTTCTCATATTTATTAATTATATGCATTTATTTGTATTTATTTATTAGTTTTTCATCACATGAGGAGTGGGTCATCCCACTTTAAGTTGGCACTATTTACCATGTGTCAACCATCTTGGAATGTGTGTAAGAGATTGTACAAGAATCTAAATGCCATTATGACATTATAAGGTGGGAGTTACTTATGATATATTATCATGACGCGTAAGAGCATGATTATAGGGGGTTACATTAGAATCTTGACCAACATTATGATTGTCTTATGACACATGTCATGGAGCATCTTTGAATGGAGGAAGAGGAAAAACTATATCTCGAAGTTAGGCTATCAACTATGATAGGTTATGACAATATGAGAAGGTGTAAGGAAAATGCTAAATATTACATGAATCCCAAGACCAAGAATGGGGTGTGGTGCAACTTTTGGGTTTGTGGATTTGGTATATGATTTTGTAAAACCATTTGATGGTTTCTATTTTGCCCTTTATCTATTTATTGGTGCTTGGAGATGGATATTTGTATGGGTTCTATGGTTGATTTGAAGGTATTTTTATGCTATGAGAATTACTCTAGATTTGTATGTCGGTGATACTGTTATAGAGGCATTACCTAAATATTATATTGTAACCATTATTGCTGAATAATACAATTGGTTTTACTTTTGGAGCATGCAATTTTTCTCCTGAAAGGGTTTTCTCAACATAAACCTTGTGTTATGGTATATTTTCTTGTGTATTCTTTTCTATAACTATAAAGACTAAATTTATTTTGACATACCTCTCCTTATTAATTAGTGTAGGAAGCATTCCATACCTATGCTTCCTTTTAATGTGTAATATACAAGTTTATAATTAGTACATAGGGATTCATAGTCAACAACTGATCGATTAACAATGTCCTTTTCCCAAAGAATTGTAGACAAGGATCATATGAGCATACTTGTTGTGACCCATTATTAACAAAGGGCATACACACCACTTCCTACCCTAGTTTAGGTAAGTGTAACATTATGGCTCAATAGTCAATGACTATATGTGTAATATGAAAATGGGATAAAATATGTTAAGGTAAGATTAATGAAAAACTGATGCACACACTAAATATAGGCATATTTCTCTATTAAATCATAATGTGGCTGAAAGGAAGCAAGGTATGTGAAAACACTTCCAACACCAATCTAATGAGGGGAATGTAGTGCAAATTTTTAGATCCTTACAACTACAGTTATGTTAAACATATAACATAGAGATTGAAACAACAAACAACACATAGAATGCAAGTGACACAAGTGTAAGGAAGCAAAGGTCTGTGGAAATGCTTCCTACACTAACCTTGAGAGGAGGGTTATGCAAATTTCAAATAAAATATTACAGAGATTTCAAGAAACACATAATACCAAAAACACAATAACAATAAAACCAAAACTCAGTGATTTATGTGGGGAAAACCCTTTCAGGAGAAAAACCCCACACTCCAAAACCTGCACAATGTATTATCAAATCTTGAAACAGATTACAACACACTTGCAATGCAAGTTCTTACAGGAGTCTTCACCTCAACTCAATCTAGATGAATTTCAACAGCATTTTGGCAACATACAAAATTGTAAACTCTCACCTCAAAATGACTATCTCAAAGTACCAATATATATTATTACATTGCATATAAGAACTTTCTAGAGATAAAGCATTTCTTTATAGAAACATCTAATAAAAACTCATAGTAAACTATCTCTATCTCCATATAAAGATACTTCTCAAAATAGCCACTTTTCACCTATCAAAAAATCTTCTTTTCTTGGCTTGCTTTATTTTTATTTCCATGCAAGGTTGAGACACTTTTTTTTTTCTTTTTGTCTTTTTGTTTTTTCTATTTTTAAAACGCTTTATTTCTAACATTCTCCCACTTGTTGAACACCTTGCATGAGCCAATAGAAAATAGGTAGTTAATTGATGGGGGCCGAAAGACCATTAATTCAGAACACCATCTAAACTTCTCTATGCTCACAAGATTTGTTAATGCATCTACAACATTTGCAATAGTCTCTACCTTTTCCAGCTTCACCCTACCATCCTTGACCATATCTCTCACGAAGTGATACTGAACATTAATGTGTTTGGTCCTGGCATGAAAAGTCGGGTTCTTCGTAAGGCAAATTGCACTCTGGCTATCATAATAAACTGTAACTGCACAATGTTTCAATCCAATATCTAAACACAAATGCTTTAGCCAAATGGCTTCTTTATAGGCATGAGTAGCTACCATATACTCTGCCTCTGTAGTAGACAAAGTGATCATAGCTTGTCTCTTGCTCATCCAACTGATTGCACCACCATTAAGAGTAAATACATATGCACTGGTGAACCTTCTACTATTGACATCACTAGCCCAATCTTAATCCACAAAACCACGAAGACTCAACAAATGCTGATCTCCTGTACCATGAAAATATACATAGTATTATGTTGTATCCTGCAAATATCTAAAGACCCTCTTAACTACATCCCAATGCACTCTTCCATGATTAGACATAAAATGAGAAAGAACTCCCACTTCTTGGGCAATGTCTGGTCTTGTCCAGACCATAGCATACATTAAGCTTCCAACTACACTTTGGTAAGGCACTCTGCTCATGTCTTCCATCTTCGATGGAGATGTAGGACATTGTGAAATAGAGAGCTTCGTTCCCAATGTAACAAGAACACAAAGTGGTTTACAATCCCGCATGTTAAACCTTTGCAAAACTGAACAAACATACTTACTTTGGCCAAGCCATAGCTTTTTGTTCTCATGATCTCTTATGATCTCCATCCCAAGTATGTGTTTTGCTGCACCAAGATCTTTCATTTCAAATTTTTTAGAGAGATGGGATTTTAATTCTGGAATCAAACCTTTGCCTTTCCCAATAAGCAACATGTCACAACATAATTACCAGGAAATGATCACCATCAGATTTAAAATATACACAGTGATCTGATTTAGATGTCACAAATCCCAAACTCAACACATATGTATTGAACTTCTGGTACAACATCCTGGGACTTTGTTTAAGCCCATACAAAGATTTCCTTAACTTACAAACCAACTTGCTTTTACCTTTCACCACGTAGTGCTCTGGCTGTGTCATATAGATTTCTTCCTCCAAATCACCATGAAGGAAAGAAGTTTTCACATCCATTTGTTCGACCTCTAGATCATAAGCTGTTGCAATAGATAATAAAAAATAAATGGATGTCATTTTAACAACAGGAGAAAAGATCTCACCATAATTAATACCCTCAACCTGAGAGTATCCCTTCTCAACCAACTGTACCTTATACTTTTCAACATTTCCATCTGAACCAATCTTTTTCTTAAACACCCATTTACATCCAATAGGTTTCTGTCCTTCAGGCAATGGTGTATGCATCAAAATATAAATTTTTATTAAAAAGATTTAAACTATCGTCAAAAACCCTAAATTTATATCAAAATGCACCAACAGAAAAGATTTAAGATCAAATTATTGAAACCAAATAAAAATAGATGTTACCGAATGATTTATGAAATGTGGTTGCTCAGAATAGTAGCGTAACTCCAATGTAAATGTTGCCGGGGGCTAATGAGAAAGAGTTTTGATTTTTATAAAGTTTGATAGAAATTGGTTTGGGTAGTTAAACAGATTTTTGATTCAGTGAACAGTAAAAGGTAGTTAGGGTTATGGTAGGCATTTTTACGGGTTTTAGATTAAAATAATAAATTAAGTTTATTTAATTTATTATTTTTGGGAGGTTATTAGCTCATAGGTAAATAATAAATTAATTTTAATTTATTATTTACGGGATATGTTAAAATGAAGGATTTAATGGGATATTTAGGGATTATTATGGATTTTATGAATAATGAAAGGTTCGGTCAATTTGGGATGTCTACATTTTGCCCCTCTTTGAGACAATGTTGCGAAGCAATATTGTTTCAAAGAAAGTTAAAACATAGGCTTAGATTTGGATCTTGGGTAGGCTGGGGTTTATATGGGGCTCATAAAAATGAAGCATTGGCAGATAATGCTCCCTCAAGAGGATATGCAGGGACAAAGGAGGTGGATAGGCTCTTGAGAAAGGAAGACAAAGAGAAGGATGAAGGAGTTATGTTGATTAAACGTTGAGCAACCTGATGTTTGATATGGCACCTGACGTTATGCACCAAGGTAGAAAGACCAAGGTGACGATGTGTCTTGTGCCCTAGCGTAATACAACCTTGTCTAACGTATGAGGAAGTAAACTTAGAGCATTAAAGTCCTAATGCAAAAAAGGTATGTGGTGACCTTAGATGCACAGGATAATGCAAAAAGCTATTCCAACACACACAAGATATGAATATTAGCTGGAATGATATGGATGTGATTCAAATGCAAGATGAAAAGATAACACACACAAGCAAGCAAGCAAGCATGCACAAATGATTCAAAAACAAACAAGGCATTGCCCCTATCAAGCTGCAAACCAATGATCGATTAGATTGATTGATGCTGATAATGATGATGATTGATTGATAGCGTTGTTGATGTGGGAACGATTTATCCCGAGAACAACGCGAGGATTGGGTTGATAGCGTTGTTGATGTGGGAATGATTTATCCCGAGAACAACGCGAGGATTGTGTTGTTGATAGGGGAACGATAGATCCCGAGAACAACACTAGGATTGGGAACGATATATCCCATTGATGATGATGATTGATTAGGTTCACAACAAGGCGAGGAACAAGACCGTGGATGTGATTGGATAATTTGACCTGATTGATTGACATTGATTGGCATGGAAGGATACTTGCATGTAATTGATTTGATTTTTGTTGGATATTTGATTTTTTTGTATTTTGGGAATATTGTGATTTTTTTTTGGCTTTTCAAATGGTATGATTTTTTTAGATTTTTGGCATGGGATTGTGTGTAGATAGCCTTTGAATAGATACCAATGACAAGGGAAAACCAAACCATAAGGTAAGGATCAATAATGAATGGGGATGAACAATAGTGAATGCGATAGATAAAAAGATTGGATGAATGGGTAAGAGGATGGGTGATAGGATAAAGGTAGGAGCATGGAAGTGGGGATAGAAGGACAATGAATGGGAAATATATGATAGATGGATGAATTGAACTGAATATGGATGAAAGGAACTGAGGATGTGATCTCCAAGGACTACGTTGCATAGGAATAACCTAACCCCACTCTAGCTATGCCTTAGGATTCAATGGGGTGATGCTGATTAGGATGCATGATAGGGATAATGGTTGAAAGGGATGAATGGAATTAGTAGTGGATGGAGGTATGGAGGATATTTTTAGAAATAGATGGATGGAATTGGGAGTATGACAAGAGGTGTCTAAAAGCATTTTTCAACATTTTGCCCCTACTCTTATCAAGATCAAAAAAGAGGAAGGAAAGATGGATGGTGCAATGAGGAAGGTATAATAGATATGATGGGTAAGGATGTCAAGATAAGATGGCAAATGATAGGATAGGATATGAGATGGGTAGATAGGATATGAAATGGGAAAGATGTGACAACATGCCTTCAAGTGTAAAGCACATAGATAATCACCTACACATGATGCCTGTTTGCCAGGTTTTCATCATGGTACTTATCCAAGGCGCCTGTTTACCAGGTTTTCACCATTGGACGAAATGGTTTCTCTTTACTATTTTGATTTTTTTTTTTTTTTTTGTTTTGCAGGGGATAGATGGATGGAACAGATGGGGGACTCAAGAGTTTGTTCCTATAGAAATGTCCCTAGATGGATAACTCACAGACCTTGTCAAATGTCATTATGCGCATAGATGTTGATAGGGAATTGGCATGAGAGGGAATGGATTTTGATGTGGATTATGAAAGGTTCACGCAAGGAATGATAAGGGGTAGCAGTTTATGATGTGGACTAGGATAGAAGGATAGTGAAGTAGGATGGAGATAAATAGATAGATATGAAGGACTTATGCAAAAGCATGGACAATAGGGACATGATGGAAGAAATAAGTAGGATAGTAGATGGAAGATGGGGAGATGGAGGTACGTGGGAATGTTGTGGAACGGAAGGGAACCAAGACCAATGGTTGCACACATTGAAATGGATTTTGAAGCTTGGAAGGGGGATTTGGGAGTAATGGAGATGTTATCTTAAGGATTTTTCTATTTAGGTCTTTAGGAACCCAAATAGACTTATGAATTTTAGGATTTTGTGATAGGGAGCGAGATATTTGGGATTTTAGATTTGTGGATGATCCATTTGAACTAGGTACTTTTTGCTTGGGGACCCAAACCATTTTGGTTTTGAAATTATCGATTTGAGATGTGGACTTTAGCATTTTGGAATTTTGATTTTGCTTTGATTTTGTGGATTGGTGCCATGTGGCATGAGAATTACTAGGATGTTTTACTTTATGGGTGGAGACATCCAAATTTGTATTTTTGAATCCCATAGGGGTGTTTAGGATAGCTTCACGTTTATTCAATGTGTGCATTTGTTGATCATGATTAGGAATTGCAGGGGATTTATGGGAACGGGATGTATGAATGGATTTGTTGCTAAAGTGATAAGAAGATTGGAGGATGGGAATATTAGGAGTTGGAAGGAGTGGAGGTAAAGTGGATGGAGGGATGTTAGGAGTTGGTAGAAGTGGAGGTAAAGTGGATGGAGGAAGATGAATGGTCACATGCTTTTTGGGTTTGTAGGATAATGGAGGAGGAATGGAAACATATGTTTTATGGGTACGATGAGGTGCACCTAGTTTGGGCTTAGATGGATTAGAATTAGGAGGCGGAAATGTGGTACCAACATCTTGATATTGCTTACCTTGGGGTGTATAACCAATACCATATGGTTTTGGGGAGACTTTGACATGGATGGGTTCCAAGGTTCCTTGTTCATGAAGGCCCAAGCCTTTACCTTGATAATTCATGTTTTGGAGTATGCGGTGAACAATGGGACTAGGTGTGCTTTGGGAACTAGACTTGAGTGGTGTGCTTTGGGAACTAGACTTGAGCTCATTATTGGATGGAGAAGTGGTAGACAAAGGTTTCTTCTCTCCCATTAAAGAACATTCATGGATGAAAGTACCCAGACTAATAGGATGTGATGGCGGAGTTGAAATAGAATCAATATGAGATAGTGAAGGAGCAATAGGATCTTGTTTATGCTCATTATGCTCATGAAGATTCAATGTATTTGTTTGATTATCTATGTGCTTGTGGGGACCAAGTGTCTCATCAAGGGAAGTGGATATTGTGGGATGATGGATAAGAATGGTGGAGGTTTCTTGAACATGGATAGTATTGGGACCATGAGTGGAAGGAGTGAGAAACTCTTGATCACAGATAATATCTTGATCATAGAAAAGATATAGGTTATGAACAGGTGGAAAGGAAGAGCTTTGATCTTGATTTGGTAAGGGGCAAAGTTGATCATGCTTTATATTTGACCCTTGACATAAATATTGAGTTTGGATAGGAATGGAGGTTTCTTGGATAGATTCAATGTATGGTGGAGAGTGAATTAGGCTTATGGCAGGTGGATCTTCAAGAACATTTGAAGGTTCTTGGATAATTTGTGGACTAGAAGATGGGATTGGAGAAATAAGCATGACATTTAAAGGTTCTTGGATAGGGATTTGATGGCATGAGGATGATGGTTGATTCCTTGCTAGTAGCCAATGGATCACATCCTTCATTAGTATACGAGTGGATGGACAATATAATGGATGGAGAATAATGGTAGGTGGTGTAGGCGTAGAATGTAATGGAAGGATAATGGGATTAGATATGATAGGAGTGGGATTAGGATCAGATAGATGGACAATAGGATTGGGATTTGGATTAGGTGGGGGGATGATAGGATTGGTTGTGATAGGATCAAGACTTGGATTGGGTTTAGGAAGAGTTGATGGTTTAGACTTGTATGGGGATTGGCTTAATGGAGTAGGATTTGGAAGGTTGGAAGGATTATAGGATGGAGGTTCCATAAAGATGGATGAATGAGGACTAGTAGATGGATTGGTGTATGATTCCAAACTTGAGGTGGTGTCTCCCTTGTCAAAAATATCATTAAAAAGACTTGCGGACTCATGCTCATGTTGTGGAGGATTTTGAGATGGATATTGAGGAATATTCATGAGATTGGTTGATGTGGAGGGACTAGGTTGGCATGATGATGGGGGTGACTCATAGAATTCAGGTTGAATTTGTTGATGTTGTATGGATGATGGTGGTGAAGGTAACGAAGGGATTGATGGATGAGGAGGACTAGTGAATGGATTGGAATTGAAATTAGACATAATTTGTTGTTGTTGCATGGATAAAGGTATGATGGATGATGTGTTAAATGAAGGTTGTGGTTTTTGGGTTAAGATTTGTTGTTGTTGAAGGTATAAGGTGAGGGGACATGGTATGTGTGAAGATGAAGCATGGGTAGGGATCTGGACCTGTGAGGTTTGAGGTAAAGTTATTGTTGAATAGGTTTGAGGTATGGATGTGTTGGGTTGATATGAGTGGTAGATTGGTTGTGATAAAGATTTGTATGAGGTGGATGGAGATGATTGATGGAGAGAGGAAGTAGCCCGAGCCTTGGCTTTAGCTTTTTCTACTTTTCTTCGTGCTTTTTCTCTCTCATAGATATCATCAGGGACTCTAACTCCACAATCATAAAAGTATTGCATAAAATAATTAGGATCATGATTCATGGAGAGATGAACAAGTTGTAATGTTTCAGGATCTTGTTGAAGTTGAAGTGCAATGGGATTCGTTTCAGTATAGTCATGTGTGGGTTTAGGAGTCTTGGGAGGAAAATCTTGGGTTGTGTTGTGATGATAGGAATGTTCTTGTGGATAATGATCATCATAGATATGTTGAACCTCTTGTATTTCCTCATAATCTTGAGATGATAGTGATGTTGGTGGAGGCCAAAATGGAGAGATATATGGTTCATGGGTATCAAAATATGCATCATGATCTACCAAATTCTCATCATTATTATATCTAGGAGGGCCTCCACGGAGTATGAGTTTTGGTTTTTGATTTGTCCTAGATTTGTTGATGGTCACAACCATTTTGACGTTGAAGAATAAGGATTGGACTAGGTGAGAAATGAATTAGGTGGGAAATGGATGGATCAATTGAAAGAGCTCCTTAGGATTTAAAATGACAAGATTCCACTTGAGATGTGCCACGAGAATAAAAAGATTCTCAATTTTGAAAGTCCAGCTGATGATGTGGGAGACAAGTTATAATGGTGATGATGATTAAATATGCACACACAACAATCATATAAGACACACAACTTGATTGGTTGTTTTTTTTTTTTTATGACACCTGGATGTTTTGCAAACACTTGTAAACATGCACGATCCTAGGCTAGGAAAGGACAATACTTGTTGAGTTCCCACTTGGTTTTACCCAGCCGCGCCTACTTATGGTGTATAGCTCCAGGAACTTGGGGCACGGGCTCCCCCTTATAGTGCACTCACTTCTCAGGCACACCAAGTTCCAGGTCCTAGGATGCGCAGATCCTGAGGTACCTTACTATCTCTGCCATAAGCCGCGAAAATATGGGACGGCTATCAGAGTTTCCTCCTGTATCAACAAGTAGAGGGTTTTTGGCCACTACACAAAAGTGTTCTAGTGAATATCCGGGGGACTGGCACCTTACGAGTGTCCAGCAAGCCACTAAAGGCTTTGACTAACCCTACTAGGAGTTTTAATATACACAAGGTACACCTCCTTTCGAGCTAGCACTGTACGGTAAGCGCTAATACCAGTTAGACTTGGCTTTCGCCTTATCCTCAATTTATATAGCGGGCCAGACGAAAGTCCCGCTTGGGGTCGCAAATGAGTTCTCCTTGTGGATGTGTCTCAAGAGCAGGCCCACTCTAAGGATAACAAAAGCAAGGAAACACGTTGTTTTTGGTCCCCCAAATCGCACGAAACGCAAGGAGAGAGCATACACAACGCCTTTGCCTCACACTCGCATGGGGTTCATTTTAATTCTAAATCCAAATGTGTGGGTGGTTGTACAAAATGTCAAAGAAAATGCTTTTGATTCTCAAGATCGCCGAATGGTGCAAGAGAAGAGCATACGCATTCAATGACAAAATTGCAAGCCACAAGACATCGCAAACACTTCTTAATTTTAACCCTTGCTTATGATGTGATCTAATCTATAAAATGAAGACACAATGTTTCAAGATTAGATTCTTTGACAATCGATCCTGCAAAAAACTGATTAGTAGTTTGAAAAAAATTGTCTTTGACAGGCGTATAGCTGCAAAAAATATTAGAACAAGACAAAACAATCCTGTAAAACCCACACAAAAATGTTAAGTGTATGGCAAGAAGAAAAATGTTTGATGTTTTGAAAATGACTGAATTTCAGAGGATTATACTAGAAAATATGAGATGAGTCTGAAAAAATGACTTTCACCACGACGTAGTTCTCTGATTCAGCTTTCAGATGCCTGCAAAAATGTAAAAATCTGATGAAAAACGAAAAAGTTATGCTTATTTGAGTGAAACGGCCTCCAAGGGCTAGAAATGGAGAGTTTGATGTTGACGGTTATAGTTTTCTCTAGATCACAAGAAAATGATTTCTCTTGTTGGTGATGTTGTTGACAGTTTGATCTCTGAGGCAATTTTGATTTAGGCGGTTAAAAGTTGGAAAATTTTTTTTTTGCAAATGATTATCAAAAGCTTTTGAATGACTATCATGAAATTAATGACTGTAAAGAATTGTGCCATATTGCTGTGATTATTGTCAAGTTATAATATTTTGCATTGAGAGCACATACTATGGATTGATACCATATAAAACTAATAGATAACAAATCTGTGGTCAATGGTTTTGAGCTCGAACATTGTGCCTATCATAACAGTTAACAGCAATTCGCAGTTAATGGAAATATCAACAGTTGATCTAACAAATGCAACAAGTTAAATGCTAAAAGATGGCAATTTAAAACAAGATTTATCATTTGCTGACGGCTAGAACAAAGGTAATTGCCAAAACGATCCACTGGTATGGTTAAACTTCTAGTAAATGATCATTGTTAATGCCATGTATCGTACTAAATCTCGATACTGCTGCTGCCTCACTCAGGAAATTCTTCTTAACCTGTCGATTTCTCCTATAGGCGTATTCTCTGAATCTCTGTCATTAAGGGTGGCAAGAAGTCAGAACAGGCATTCCTCCTCCACAGTAGCATATTAGCTATGTTTTTGAGAAAACTCTCCTGCTTTAGGGCCACTACTAGCACGTCCTTTTGGCTTGGCTACTTCTTATTGAGCTTAAAGTTTTCAGGCTCCACAAACTTTGCAGTTTTAGCCTCAAAGTATAGATGGAAGGCCTCCACAAAAGTGCTATCACAATGCACAACACTATTAGCAGTTTAAAGGAGCAGAGATCAAACTTATTTAACAACGGTTTCAGGCAACAAATTGTTGTGAGTCAGTTACGGAATTATCAGCCAGAACATTGGTTTAAGAAAAACCAAAATAAAAAACCAACCAACAACAAAGTACTAATACATAGTGTATAATTCGGAATCATGCTTAAAGGCGATGAGTAACGCAAACTAAAACAAAACAGCTTTGTTTACAAAATGAACATGATAATTAAAATACAACAACACCTCTGTTTGTAACATGAACCAGCATATGATAAAACATCACTATTTATAAAATGCACTTGAGTATTACCCTAACTACCACTCTTTTGAATATAGATAAACCATAAACGACAATGTTCTTGGATGCAAATTGGCCTATGAGCTAGGTATGAAGGTGAATATATGTGAAAATAGCTTGCATTGTCACGATATGCGATGGATAAAACAATAACATCTAAACAGCATTAAACACCCTCAAACATAATAAACTTATGCCAAAAACTGACAGTTACTCCATGAATCGGTCCAAAATCCTAGAAAATGCACTAAATCCTGCAAACTTTCATATCAAAACACTTGTAAACAAATTAGCAGAGGGGGGTTCACGTCAGGTTCACCATTGTATGCATCAAAATATAAATTTTTATTAAAAAGATTTAAACTATCGTCAAAAACCCTAAATTTATATCAAAATGCACCAACAGAAAAGATTTAAGATCAAATTATTGAAACCAAATAAAAATAGATGTTACCGAATGATTTATGAAATGTGGTTGCTCAGAATAGTAGCGTAACTCCAATGTAAATGTTGCCGGGGGCTAATGAGAAAGAGTTTTGATTTTTATAAAGTTTGATAGAAATTGGTTTGGGTAGTTAAACAGATTTTTGATTCGGTGAACGGTAAAAGGTAGTTAGGGTTATGGTAGGCATTTTTACGGGTTTTAGATTAAAATAATAAATTAAGTTTATTTAATTTATTATTTTTGGGAGGTTATTAGCTCATAGGTAAATAATAAATTAATTTTAATTTATTATTTACGGGATATGTTAAAATGAAGGATTTAATGGGATATTTAGGGATTATTATGGATTTTATGAATAATGAAAGGTTCGGTCAATTTGGGATGTCTACAAATGGTACTAAGTCCCATGTATCATTTCTTTCAAGGGATTCCATATCTTCATCCATGACTATTTTCCAAGACTCTACATCCTTCATACCCAAAGCCTTTTGCAAAGATCTTGGTTCATCGATGTTAGTACTCAAAGAAAATATACACTTCCAATCATCAGGTGAATACCCATACCTTTCAGGTGGTTGCTTATGAATTGTAGACCTCTGAACAAGATGAGGTGGAGGTT
Source organism: Cunninghamia lanceolata (assembly GCA_027924645.1). Taxonomy (NCBI): domain Eukaryota; kingdom Viridiplantae; phylum Streptophyta; class Pinopsida; order Cupressales; family Cupressaceae; genus Cunninghamia; species Cunninghamia lanceolata. The sequence goes on along the minus strand of BSBN01001495.1, from coordinate 470,105 downwards.
CTTCCACTTCCTCCTCTTCTTCCTCTTCTAATGATTCAGAGCTTGATGAGCTCTCCTCAACTTCTTGTCTATCTTGGGGTCTCGATTCAACTTTCTCAGGTGTAGAAGGAAGTTTAATCAGATCCTTTTTATGTTCAATTTCTTTATGCTATTCTAGCTGAAAAATAACAGGAGAAGATTTAGTCTCCCTCAAAATAACACTTATGGAATAAATTACCTTCTATGTAACAAGGTCCCAAAGCTTCTATCCTTTCACACCATAACTGTAGCCGATGAAGATACATTTAACAACATTAGAATCCAACTTTGTTCTCTTCTCCTTAGGCACATGTGCATATGCCTCACAACTAAAAACTCTCAGATGTTGAAGTGAAGGCTTTTTCCTTGACCATGCCTCCATTGGCATTTTATCAACAAGTGCTAATGTAGATCTGTTGATCAAATAACAAGCAGTGGCAACAACTTTAGCCCAAAACTTTTTTTCTAGACCAACTCCACTCAACATGCTCCTAGCCATCTCCATCAACATTTTGTTGTGGAGAATACGGAGTTGTCTTTTAGAATTTGTCAAAATCTACAAAATAGAACTCACTACCATTGTTAGTTCTCAAACATTTAATTTTCTTTCCAGTTCAAGTTTCTACCAAAGCCTTGAACTCCTTGAAATGACTGAAAACTTTATATTTACTCTTTAAAAAATATACCCATCTTCTTCTACTGAAATCATCAATGCAAGTAACATAATAAAATAATTTACCAATAGAAGAAACATCAATGGTACCAAATACATCCAAATGAATTAGATCCAAGATACATGAAGACTTATGAGAAGATGAGTAAAACTAAACGTGGTTCTATCTATCATAAACACAATGTTCATCGAAATCAAATTCCAGATTGCAATCATTTAATCCCTCAACAATGTTCTTATTTTTTAGGGCTTTCAAACCCTTCTGTCCAATGTGGCCAAGCCTTTGGTACCATAACATGGTCATCTCTGTAGGCAACTTTGAATCGGTAGATAGAGCACCCTTGGGTACCCAGAAGCCATGACCATCCACAGAAGAGGAAACCATCTCTTTTTTCAATGAAGTAGTTATTGGATTAATTTTATTAGAAGTGTTGTTTCACTCAACAGTGCATGCATCAAGCTAGTACAATGTACCCAATCTACTTCCTCTTGCTATCACCATAGCACCTCTCACCATTTTCACACCTTCTTCAGAAAACTATACATGCACACCTGCATCTATTAGATTGCTAACAGATAATAAATTTATTTCTAGTCCTGGGATATGCAAGACACCATCAAATCATCTAACTCTACCATCAAAAAATTTCACATGAATACTACCATGGCCAACAATGTCAAGGAAAGAATTATCACCCAAATACACCTTACACCATCATAGTTTTCAGTATCTGTTAGAAGTCATGTGGAAAGATGCACCTGAGTCTATCAACCATGCATTATTACCTGCACGAGTGGCCAAGGCTGCAATAAAGGCATCTCCGTCTTCCTTTTTGCAATCAGAATCATAATCTTGCCTCTTCTTCTTCTTCTTCTTCTTCTTATCTTCTTTAGATTCCTTTTGGAAGTGTTTGGATTTGCCACAGTTCCAACATATTGCCTTGGACTTGCCAGGAGATTTTGATCTCCCCTTATTCTTGGACTTGGAACGGCCACGCTGCTTCTCATCTTTGCCTCATTCTTTTGGTCTTCCTCGAACACTCAAAGCTTCTTTGGCACTTAGAGAGACCTTCCTTCTCATCTCTTCGGAGAGTAGAGAACTAACAACATCCTCCATGGTGCAGAAGCACCTAACACAAGCTAGCCTCCATGAGGAATTCAACTTCATGTTTTGTTTTGATGTCATATTTTGTTTCAATAAGGTCATGAAGACCATATTATTGTGTTGTAATAAGGCTATGATGCCATGCTTGCATTAAACATTTATCATTGTATAGGGACAGTCATATATGTAAGCCTTCTCAAGGCATATAGAAGGATAATCTTCATGTTTGTGAGCCTTATCAAGGCATAACAAGGAGTCTAGGGTGGTGTAAGGTCTAGTTAAGGCCTAATTACATTGTAATCCTATTGAAAGTAGTTTCAAACTCCTTAAACAAATGTAACTCTGCCAACAAAGCACGTAAGTAGTTGTGGTTTCCAAACTACCATAGGAAGTTCGATGGGAAAATCTGGTTGCAAACCTTCCCATCAAACCAAACTAATTTCTAGGAGGTTGACAAGGTTAAAAACACCTTGAACATAATGATTGGAGGATGTAAAAGGAGTTCCATGCAATACAAACCAGTTTCTGCTGTCATTTTGTTAGTTTAATGTATTTTCTATAATAATAGTCTATACTATTCAGTTGTACGGCACTGTCAAGAGACATATGATGTTTGAAAATGAAGGATGGTGAAGTTAACATCCTTTGGAACTAGTTTGATGTTATAATATTGAGGGGGAAGTGATCTACAATCATTTACCTTTAGATTGTTTTTCTAAATTTTATATTTTCATTAAAGGAAAGTGCTGCAACAGTTCATACCATTACATTGTACAACATTTTCATGAAACTTGGGTTGGTTGGTAATGTAGTAGGATGAAGTGACTATCAATCAAGTTTGGTTTGGACTCTTGACACTGAAGATAAAACATTCTACAAGCATATGATTTAGGACTGTTCTTTACAAGAATTCTAATTTTCTTGGAAAATTCACTCTTGCAGACCGTACACTGAGATGGTACAGCATTGTCATTCATCTTTCATGTTTTGATCAACTAGTATAGGGAGATACTCATCATTTGAAAGTAGTTTGATGTTTTGAAGTTACATTATAAGGGAGATATAAGGTTTGTTTTAAAAACAGTCCATTTCAAGCCTAATAAGGATTGTGGTTGCAATCCATGAAGTTTCTTCCATTCCACTGATGTAAGACCTCATAGATCAATGGAATGGATTGTTGTAGTGTAGTTTCAATGCATTTCATTAAGATTTTTGGTAGAGAAGGTGATTTGTTGTTGTGTCATTGAAGAACCTAACAAGACCATGTGTTAGGTGATGCTTAAGAGCACATTAAAGGAACCAAAGGTATATTTTTGGGAATAGTAGTTAGTAGAAGTCTAAAGCCCACAAATTCCTTTGTTTTAACATGTATTCTAAGTGTCCAAACCTTTGTTTGAGTTTTGGGCTTGCATTCTTTGGTAGTCTCTTTGTAAATATTTCCTAACTGAGGCATTAGGTCACTAACAGGGGTTATTGGTTGAGATATTATGCCCAGTTTGGGATATGTGATAGAGGGCCATAATGGGTATCTATTGATTGTCTAAGATCTGGATTTGAATGTCTACATAAAAAGTTATTAGGTCTGTTGTCTTTTTGAAGGGCTACAAGCCATTTTGGGTGGTTTGTGAAGGAAGTACCAACCTGAAGTCCAATCTACCTTGGCCAATGGATGGAATGGGTCCCCTAACATCCCAAACCAACATTTCCATGATGATACTAGAGTTTCCTTCTGTTGTTCCCACTTTTACATAAATACCTCTATTTTTGGGCTAGTAGGTGTAGTTGAACCTTGTCAAGTTTTTCTATCTTTCCCATCCAATTTGCCTCTACATCATAGTGATATCAGAGCCATAAAAGGTTCTTTTGTTGGCCTGGTATATGTCAGAATAAGAGAGTGAAGGAGAGGCTAGCAATATGCCTCCAAAGGGGATGCAAGGAGATGGAAGAGAACATCAAAAGTGGAGTCAAGGAAGCACTCCAAACAAATTTGAAGGCATTGAGGATAGGGAAGAGGATAGATGAAGGTTCATATGAAGAGGAAGAGAAAGAGTAAGAAGAAGAAGAGAAAGAAGAGGTAGAAGTACTAGCTGATCAAAGGCATTTCCTTGAAGCCATCAAGGCAATTGGTAAGGATTCTTCGGAGGCTCAGATGGAGATTCCCATGTTTAGTGGGAAGATGAATACTAATGAAGTCATGGAGTGGATTGAGGCTCTAAACAACTACTTTGAATACAAAGAAGTTCCTGAAAGTAAGATGGTTAAGTTTGCAAAAAACTAAACTCAAAGGTACTGCCCTTACATGGTGGAATTACACCCAAGGAGAGAGGGTAAAGAATGGGAAGAGTATGATCTCTTCATGGAGCAGAATGTTGGAGAGGATCAAGTCCCAATTCCTTCCATCAGACTATGAGATGCAGATCTACAAGAGGATGCAAAATCTCAAGCAAAGAGATTTGGATGTGGGTACTTACACCGAGGAGTTTCACAAATACACTCTTCATTGTGGGTACGTGGAGGAGAAAAAAGCTAAGGTGGCAAGGTATCTAAATGGTTTGAGGTTCAATATTAAAGATGAAATCAGCTTATTGACCCCTAAAATTGTGGATAAGTGCTTTCAAGTGGCACTAAGCGCAGAAGAGAAGTTGAAGATGAAAGGTGAGCAACAAAGTAGAGGAAGATGTGGCAGAAATTTTAGAGGTAGGGATAGTTTTGAAGACAAAAATCAGTCCCAAGAAGACCAAGGAGACACAAGCAGAGGTAAGGGCCAAGTTTGTGATTTTAGAGGGGGATTTAGAGGCACAAGAGGTGGAGGTAGAGGCTCTAATGCTTTCACTGGGAGATGTTATCATTGCAATGAGATTGGTCATACATCATACAAGTGTCCAATGAAACAAAGTTCTACATCTAGTGGTAGTGAAAGGAGGAATGAACAGAGGGTTCAATATGTGCAAGAAGAGGAGGTAGATGAAAGTGTTAACTCTCAAATTGGGAGTGCAGCCCCAGTTCAAGATGGAGAAGCATTGATGCTAAGGAGAACACTCTTGAAGACATCCAAGGACAAGGAGATGATACAAAGGAGACCACTTTTCAGGAGCAATTGCAAAAGAAAAGGTAAAATATGCAAGGTAGTAATAGATTCTGGTTCAACAGATAATATGGTGTCTAGGGAAATGGTGGATAAATTGAAACTAGAAAGGATTCCTCATCAAACTCCTTACAAAGCATCTTGGGTTAGTAATAGTCAATCACTTTTGGTAGATGAACAAGCATATGTTGATTTTCAAATTGGAGAATATAAGGATAGAGTTTTATGTGAGATTTTGCCCATGGAATGTTGTCACCTACTTTTAGGTAGGCCATGGTAATTTGATAGGCAATCATTATATGATAGATGTGCTAACACATACACCATCAAGAAGGATGGGAGGACATTCTTGATGACACCATTGCAGGAGGATGCTGAAGCAAAGAAGGCAGCCAAGGTCATCTTGGTGGGTAAGAAAGAGTTTTTGAAGATCAATGAAGAAGAGACAAGGAAAGTTGAGGATACCTTAAGGAGTGGGGTTGCCAAAGATCAAAGTTTGAAGGTGGTTTCAATTTTGAATGATGGAGATCAGATGGTGATGTCTGAGATGGATCAGAAGAAGTTCAAAGAACAGGTCTACAAGTAGCAACAAGGTGATTGGAAAGAAGGAGATGCTATCATAGTAGGGACCATTGTTTGTCCTCTAGAGCCAACAAGAGTTGGAAGGCAAACATATTCTACCATAGCAATAGTACAAGAGGTATCAAACAAGGTTTTGAATGTAGGTGTTCAGGCAGAGATGACAGTAAGGAAGAATGGAAAGCAAAGTATAGGTTTCGGTACAAGCATTCACTCATGGCAAGCTGTGAGTAGAGCCTACAATGCTAGGCATGAGTTTTTTATTCCATGGAAGCAAGTTTCAGCCTAGAGATCATGGGGAAGACATGAGGCAACAAAGGATAAAGGTGGAGCAAGACAAAGACTTTGTTGGCAAGAGACACTGTGTGGCTTCATGAGTGCTGTCATTGATGGCAACAAAGTCCATCCCACACATCCGCAGGACATGGTATGTCTATACCAGAAGTCAAATTGAAGAGTATTTTGGTCTGGTGAGCAAGAACAGAGCATGCATCAAGGTCTGACAATCAGGTCTAGATCTCTCAGAGGAAGTATCTCAATAAAGTACAGACTTGGGGAAGTCAAGAGGAGTACCATGACTGATACATTCCAGAGATTCAGCCTCTGGAGATGAAAGAGTAAAAAGATATGAGCACCTAAGTCTTGGGTTCCTGCTTGGCAGAGTAGACTGAGAAAGAACTGACCGACAGAGCATCAGACCTTAATCCGGATGAGAAATTAATGGTGATCAAGTTTCTTAAGGGATCATTCATGGTTGGCCAACATGATTGATGACTTCTATAACCATCTTTTTGATACACATCACTTAGTAAGCATGGATTCAGCCGACAGACCAGAGTTTGGAAATATCTTGAGTTTTTCGGATGCTGACTAGAAAGATGTTAAAATCCTTGATGCGGATATATATACTAGATTGATTTTAGTATGAAGGTGGGAGTTGTGTGGTGTGGTGTGCGAAGAAAAGCAGAGAGCAGTGTGGAAGCAGCAATACAGGTCCGGTATGTGACAGGACAACAACACTAAAGAAGAGGAAGAATGAAGTGCAGTAGATTAGTGTATTGATCCTAACCGAAACTAAACCGCAACATATGTGGATTCTTCTCATCAGTTCAAACACCTGGTTACATTCTATATACCTTATAGACAGTGAGTGTCTTGTAGGCAGTGAGCCTCTTGTGAGCAATGTGCTCGAGCAGTGAGCCCTAATTAGCAAGTGCCATTTTGTACATCTATTCTTTTAACAAAGAATACAATCTTGGGTTAGTCACCCTGTGGTTTTTCGCTTAACAGGGTTTTCCACGTAAAAATTCTTCTGTTATGTGTGTTGATTTCATTTCTATTTTCATGTTCATTTATGCTTATATGTTTTGATACTACACTATTGTTAAAGAAGATAAGAAAGTTAAGAAGTTTATGATAACTGATTCACCCCCCCTCTTAGTTATCTGCCTTGTTTCCAACAATTGGTATCAGAGCTAAGTTCCTCCAAACAAATCCTAACAGCTTGAGGAAGATTGGGGAATCTCAATGGATATGTATGGTATGAGGGATCAACTTCAGTTTGCCCTAGATGATCTTGAGCAATATCACTTTGAAGTCAATAAACTGAGGGAAAGACTCAAACAAGATGATGATTTCATAAATGAACTCAAAGAAAAACTAAGTATCTCAATGAAGAAAAGAAAGGAACTACTTCAACAATTAGCAAGTCAAAGTGCAGCCAATGATACTAATGAAGATCTGAATGAGAAAACCAAGTTATGTGAGAAGCTATCAAAAGAGGTCATTATGGTAAGACATGAAATGGAATTAGGAGTCATGAAATTCACCCAAGAAATTGAAGAGAAAAGAAAAATTGAAGATAATCTAAAACAATATCTCAAGGAGAAGTCAGAAGACTGCCACAAAATGGACAGAATAATCAGGCATCTAGAATCTGATCTTGAAGAAGCTAGAGATAATGAAGAATAACTTGAGAATCAGATAGACACTCTTAAAAGGGATCTTCAAACAACAAATGAATACAAAGAGAAATTCAAGATAATCTCTGCTCAACTTGAAGTTCTTCTTGAAAGCCAAAAGAGGGTAGATGACAAGCAAGGCTTGGGGTATGAGAAAGGGGAAAGCTCTAGATCTGGTCAGAAGAACTCTGCATCAAGAAATCCAAGGAACAAGCATAGAAGACCTCCGGTAAGGCAACCAAATGCTTAAAGATATCCCTCCTTCAATGGATACTGCTACAACTACAATAACTTTGGTCATAAAGCAAATCAGTGCAGAAGAAGAATGAATTAGACTAATTCATCCTTCTTTGGACAGTGTTTTAACTATAAAAGGTATGGTCACAAATCTCATGAGTGTAGAAAGATGTAAATAAACAATTCATTCAATGGTAGATGCTTTGCATGCAATAGAATGGGACATATGGCTAATCAATGTAGATCAAGAGGATATCAATCAAATTTGCAAAGAAATGTTGTTTTCTACAATTGCAATGGATCCGGTCATATTGCCAAATTTTGCAGAAGTAAGATTTAGGATAAAAGGGGTCCGGTGCATTATAATCAAAATCAAGACAAAGGAAAAGGAAAAGTGAATGCGGATGAAATTCAAAGGGAAATGAACAATATTTGGGTGAAGAGAAGCATAAAAAATGTTGAGGATGGATCCACACCAGAATCTGGTGCTGATATTTCTTCCAAAAATTGAATAGATGAGCTCTGGCTCAGGGGGAGTCACAAAGGAAAATAAATTCCCCCAGCTAGTCAATTGGTGCCTGAAATTGGCACATGGAAAGTTGCAGATAAAAGGGTTCTTAGAGAAATAGCTAAATAAACCTTGGTAAAGATATGAAAGATCCACAAGAAGTTTTGAAGAGGTTAAGCATCCAAGATTGATCCAGCTTGACAGTCATCCGGTAAAAGCAGGATTCCCACAGTCAGATCCAGTATGATTTAAAATTCAAATATCTTGATCTACTGATCAATGGAATGATTGGAAAAAGGGAGATAGATTGCCACTTATCACCAAGAACCATTCTAAGTGTATCTTAGTGATCCGGAAGATCTCTCTCAAGAACAAGGAGAACAAGGCAACCAGAATGACTTAAGTTGTGCATTTATTCCAATGTGGAATTAGGGTTTGTGTAGAAATATAAGGGTTCTTTTGTTCATCATTTACACATTTGCATTCGATAAGAAGAAAGAAGGATCTCTGCAACAAGATTGCCTCAAACCTCTCGAAGATCAACCGTAGAAGTCGATTCAACCAACAATCTTATCCGCCTCATATTGTGAACCCTAGAGGCGTAAAAAGGTATTTTCGCTCTTGAATATCTCTCTCCGAATCTTTTGAAAGATGGCTACTCTGAATGTTTTCAAAATTACTTATAGGCCACGCCCTAAGTTCAAGAAACACCCTTACAAATCTCTAGAAGTTGATCCTTTAAGTGCCTTCTCTAGCTTTCCGCATGGGGTTTTACATGTAGAAGATGTTAGGGCATACATTCATGCAAATATTGAGGAATTTGGGGAATCCAAGCTGATGGATGTCTATCACAAGCAATTAATAGATGAATCATTTGAACTGAAACCTCAGTACAAGGCCATCCGGGATAAGCATTTTGGACATTGCATCCATTTCCCCTATTTTGCAGAAGATGAATGGGTCCAGTATGTTTTGAGAAGAATGCATGACAACTTCATGTGGTTGATGAAGCTGTTTAAGATCACAAAAGATGCCATTAAAGCGGTAACCAGATTGCACTCATCTGGTGGGTTGCCTACTCTCAAATTAGTCAAAAACCAAACTATAAGTGAGGCTACTGGATCAAAATTTGACAAGAGGGCAATGACAATAAAAGACATCATAGATCTGGATATCAAATTTTCCTCTATGATAATTGGTTACAAAATCTACCACTCCAGCAGGGAGAATTCAGTATCTGGAACTGCTATATATACTACATATGAAATGCTAAGGAGAAATGCTGACTATGATCTATGTGAGCTTCTCCTGAACCAACTGTTAGAGAATCTATAGAAAATAAAGAAGGATAAAAAGAATTCATTTAAGTATGGTGGCTTGATTCTATGTTTATTCTTTTACTATATGAATGAGCTACCTGGATCCAGTGGTTGGATATGGAAAAATGACAAACCGGTAGCCATACAAATCAGAGATTATATGCATGGGCTTAGTGATACCAAGGCATAAAATACAACACTCTGGGGCTACTTCAAAAACTTTCAAGGCATGATGCAAGCCAGAGAGAGAATCCCCCAATCTTTGGTTGAGAAATATAGGGATACAATGTGCTTTATGGTAGATACTGATGAATGCCTAATGGAGGCAGTGGAACCAAGAATAGTGTGGATTATGCTAATGGGGTATGAGGTTGATGAGAAAATCCTAGAGCTGCATATCCAACACCTGCTGAGTTAGCCCAAGGACCCTGAGGCAGAAAGGTTTGGCACCTTTCAAGAATTGAGTGTAAAAATTCATGTTGAACTAAGGCAACCTAAAATAAAGAGAAAAGTCAGGAAGGAAGTAGAATAATTCGCCAAGAGATATGGAATATCAAAAGAGGTAGTTGATGCCAACAGAGAGAAGGTGGAAAGGGAAGAGAAAGAAAGGTAAGAAACTAAAAAAGAAAGTGCTCCGGTGCAAGCCCCCTCCCGAACTAGATCTTCCAAAAGCTCTACACCAGCCACCTCTAAGAGTCAAAAATCCTCAAAACCAGAAGCCATGACATCTAGAAAGGGAGATAAGAGAACTAAGACAAAGGCCACAAGGTCTTACACCATCCAGAAGGATGATGAAGAGATAGAATCAAATGAGGAGATCAATAAAATGAAGAAGAAGAAGAAGAAAACATCTAGTGAACCCTCTACTGGTCAAAACAAGGAAGAAGAGGCAGAAGAATTCATTGAAAGGCCTACTCTCTGCATCGATGATATCATCAAATCAGTCACTGTGGATGGGAATTTGCAACCAATGACTGAATTTTATGATGATTATAGTGAAGCCGACCAGAAGATCTTACAAGATGCTATAGTCAAATATCTAAACATCTATAATAAAGCATTCATTAAATTATATCTCTGATTCCCAAAAGCCTATAGAAGGAACTTGAAATGAGAAAGAACAATGCCAAGGCAAAAGACCTAGAAATCTGGGAGCAGATTGCTATCCAACGCTATCCTTCCATTACCCCTCAACAAAAGAACATGATCTTCAAGGACTACAAGGATGAGTTCTGGTGTAAAGCAAGAATGGACTAGCTTATGCTTTGAGAGACTAACCAAGTGGCAAAAGAAATAGAAGATATCCTCTGAAATGCTTTCAAAAGATTCAATCTTCCTGTTATAGAGGACTTAGGTGATGAACCTTCTGCCATGGATGACGAAGGACTAAGTACATCAATAGAAGAATCTATTGTGAAAGATGCAGAAGAGCCAAAGGTCATAGGTGAGGAGAGGACTCAGGACTTGGATTCCTCTGCTCTGAAAGAGGAAGTCCCTGAAGAAGTAAACATCTCTCTTCCGGATCCCCCTGCTAACTCCAGAACTGAAGGAGAAGAAAGAAAAGATGAAAAAATTAGTCAAGAAGAAGAGGTCAAGGGAAGAGAAGAAGAACAAACAGAGAAGATCTCTATTGACACCTCTAAGGCTGCAAGAGGAAAGAAGTCTCCGGAAAGAGACACTACAGAAGCAGTAAAGAATTTCTTGAACAAGGAAATAATGGAGATTGATGAACTGGAACTGTTTCAAGGACCATTCAATTTTGATTTCCTCTCCCCCATTCAGATAATGAAGATAGCATCCTTTGCCCAAGCAAAGGCAAAATAAAAACTTCTGAAGTCTCACATGGAAGATTGTGAGCTGATAGAGACTGCTTCTGGAATGTTGGAGAAGATCATGCCATCCTTTCAAAAGGATCCTTTGGCCTCTCCATCTGGTAATCTTAAATCTCTGATAAACTCTATCAATACTCAGTTTGATTCTTTAGAAAAGGTGGCAACAGAAAAGGTCTGGAAAGAATTTTTGGGAAAGAGATTCTCTGAGGTGCAAGGACTTATAACGAATGATAGGAGAAACTTGGATATTGGGATAAAGAGCTTAGAAAATGCTCTTAAAGATGGTGGAGATCTATACAAATTTTGTCTATCTTGGTCCACCATTACAAAAAATATCACCAAGAAGGTGGAAGAACAAGAGAGAAAACTCTCAAGTTTATCTCAAAATTTTGATCCTCTCACCTCTTCCATAATGAATCAAGAATGTCAGACTATTGTAGCTATAAATGAAATAAAGAAGCTTGAGAAGGATAAGAAAAATAGAATAAGTAGACTAAGTGAACTAAGAGGGATAATTATCCCTAAGTTAGAGGCAATGCATGAGGCCCTAACTGATGCCCAGACCACAGCCCGGACCAGTACACTGAGATGGTACAGCACTATCATTCATCTTTCATGTTTTGATCAACTAGTATAGGGAGATACTCATCATTTGAAAGTAGTTTGATGTTTTGAAGTTACATTATAAGGGAGATATAAGGTTTGTTTTAAAAATAGTCCATTTCAAGCCTAATAAGGATTGTGGTTGCAATCCATGAAGTTTCTTCCATTCCACTGATGTAAGACCTCATAGATCAATGGAATGGATTGTTGTAGTGTAGTTTCAATGCATTTCATTAAGATTTTTGGTAGAGAAGGTGATTTGTTGTTGTGTCATTGAAGAACCTAACAAGACCATGTGTTAGGTGATGCTTAAGAGCACATTAAAGGAACCAAAGGTATATTTTTTGGAATAGTAGTTAGTAGAAGTCTAAAGCCCACAAATTCCTTTGTTTTAACATGTATTCTAAGTGTCCAAACCTTTGTTTGAGTTTTGGGCTTGCATTCTTTGGTAGTCTCTTTGTAAATATTTCCTAACTGAGGCATTAGGTCACTAACAGGGGTTATTGGTTGAGATATTATGCCCAGTTTGGGATATGTGATAGAGGGCCATAATGGGTATCTATTGATTGTCTAAGATCTGGATTTGAATGTCTACATAAAAAGTTATTAGGTCTGTTGTCTTTTTGAAGGGCTACAAGCCATTTTGGGTGGTTTGTGAAGGAAGTACCAACCTGAAGTCCAATCTACCTTGGCCAATGGATGGAATGGGTCCCCTAACATCCCAAACCAACATTTCCATGATGATACTAGAGTTTCCTTCTGTTGTTCCCACTTTTAAATAAAGACCTCTATTTTTGGGCTAGTAGGTGTAGTTGAACCTTGTCAAGTTTATCTATCTTTCCCATCCAATTTGCCTCTACATCATAGTGATATCAGAGCCATAAAAGGTTCTTTTGTTGGCCTGGTATATGTCAGAATAAGAGAGTGAAGGAGAGGCTAGCAATATGCCTCCAAAGGGGATGCAAGGAGATGGAAGAGAACATCAAAAGTGGAGTCAAGGAAGCACTCCAAACAAAGTTGAAGGCATTGAGGATAGGGAAGAGGATAGATGAAGGTTCATATGAAGAGGAAGAGAAAGAGTAAGAAGAAGAAGAGAAAGAAGAGGTAGAAGTACCAGCTGATCAAAGGCATTTCCTTGAAGCCATCAAGGCAATTGGTAAGGATTCTTCGGAGGCTCAGATGGAGATTCCCATGTTTAGTGGGAAGATGAATACTAATGATGTCATGGAGTGGATTGAGGCTCTAAACAACTACTTTGAATACAAAGAAGTTCCTGAAAGTAAGATGGTTAAGTTTGCAAAAAACTAAACTCAAAGGTACTGCCCTTACATGGTGGAATTACACCCAAGGAGAGAGGGTAAAGAATGGGAAGAGTATGATCTCTTCATGGAGCAGAATGTTGGAGAGGATCAAGTCCCAATTCCTTCCATCAGACTATGAGATGCAGATCTACAAGAGGATGCAAAATCTCAAGCAAAGAGATTTGGATGTGGGTACTTACACCGAGGAGTTTCACAAATACACTCTTCGTTGTGGGTACGTGGAGGAGAAAAAAGCTAAGGTGGCAAGGTATCTAAATGGTTTGAGGTTCAATATTAAAGATGAAATCAGCTTATTGACCCCTAAAATTGTGGATAAGTGCTTTCAAGTGGCACTAAGCGCAGAAGAGAAGTTGAAGATGAAAGGTGAGCAACAAAGTAGAGGAAGAGGTGGCAGAAATTTTAGAGGTAGGGATAGTTTTGAAGACAAAAATTAGTCCCAAGAAGACCAAGGAGACACAAGCAGAGGTAAGGGCCAAGTTTGTGATTTTAGAGGGGGATTTAGAGGCACAAGAGGTGGAGGTAGAGACTCTAATGCTTTCACTGGGAGATGTTATCATTGCAATGAGATTGGTCATACATCATACAAGTGTCCAATGAAACAAAGTTCTACATCTAGTGGTAGTGAAAGGAGGAATGAACAGAGGGTTCAATATGTGCAAGAAGAGGAGGTAGATGAAAGTGTTAACTCTCAAATTGGGAGTGCAGCCCCAGTTCAAGATGGAGAAGCATTGATGCTAAGGAGAACACTCTTGAAGACATCCAAGGACAAGGAGATGATACAAAGGAGACCACTTTTCAGGAGCAATTGCAAAAGAAAAGGTAAAATATGCAAGGTAGTAATAGATTCTGGTTCAACAGATAATATGGTGTCTAGGGAAATGGTGGATAAATTGAAACTAGAAAGGATTCCTCATCAAACTCCTTACAAAGCATCTTGGGTTAGTAATAGTCAATCACTTTTGGTAGATGAACAAGCATATGTTGATTTTCAAATTGGAGAATATAAGGATAGAGTTTTATGTGAGATTTTGCCCATGGAATGTTGTCACCTACTTTTAGGTAGGCCATGGTAATTTGATAGGCAATCATTATATGATAGATGTGCTAACACATACACCATCAAGAAGGATGGGAGGACATTCTTGATGACACCATTGCAGGAGGATGCTGAAGCAAAGAAGGCAGCCAAGGTCATCTTGGTGGGTAAGAAAGAGTTTGTGAAGATCAATGAAGAAGAGACAAGGAAAGTTGAGGATACCTTAAGGAGTGGGGTTGCCAAAGATCAAAGTTTGAAGGTGGTTTCAATTTTGAATGATGGAGATCAGATGGTGATGTCTGAGATGGATCAGAAGAAGTTCAAAGAACAGGTCTACAAGTAGCAACAAGGTGATTGGAAAGAAGGAGATGCTATCATAGTAGGGACCATTGTTTGTCCTCTAGAGCCAACAAGAGTTGCAAGGCAAACATATTCTACCATAGAAACAGTACAAGAGGTATCAAACAAGGTTTTGAATGCAGGTGTTCAGGCAGAGATGACAGTAAGGAAGAATGGAAAGCAAAGTATAGGTTTCGGTACAAGCATTCACTCATGGCAAGCTGTGAGTAGAGCCTAGCATGTAAGTAGTTGTGGTTTCCAAACTAACAAAGGAAGTTCAATGGGAAAAGGTGGTTGCAAACCTTCCCATCAAACCAAACTAATTTCTAGGAGGTTGAAAAGGTTAAAAACACCTTGAACATAATGATTGGAGGATGTAAAAGGAGTTCCATGCAATACAAACCAGTTTCTGCTATCATTTTGTTAGTTTTCTGTATTTTCTATAATAGCAGTTCATACTATTCAATTGTACGGCACTGTCAAGAGACATATGATGTTTGGCAATGAATTATAGTGAAGTTATCATCCTTTGGAACTAGTTTGATGTTATAATATTGAGGGGGAAGTGATCTACAATCATTTACCTTTAGACTATTTTTCTGAATTTTTTGTTTTCATTAAAGGAAAGTGCTGCAACAGTCCATACCATTACATTGTATGACATTTTTATGAAACTTGGGTTGGTTGGTAATGTAGTAGGATGAAGTGACTATCAATAAAGTTTTGTTTGGACTCTTGACACTAAAGATAAATCATTCTACAAGCATATTATTGAGGACTGCTCTTTACAAGAATTCTAAATTTTTTGGAAAATTCACTCTTGCAGACTGTACACTGAGAAGGTACAACACTGTCATTCATCTTTCATGTTTTGATCAACTAGTATAGGGAGATACTCATCATTTGAAAGTAGTTTGATGTTTTGAAGTTACATTATAAGGGAGATATAAGGTTTGTTTTAAAAACAGTCCATTTCAAGCCTAATAAGGATTGTGGTTGCAATCCATGAAGTTTCTTCCATTCCACTGATGTAAGACCTCATAGATCAATGGAATGGATTGTTGTAGTGTAGTTTCAATGAATTTAATTAATATTTTTGGCAGAGAAGGTGATTTTTTGTTGTGTCATTGAAGAACCTAACAAGACCGTGTGTTAGGTGATGCTTAAGAGCACATTGAAGGAACCAAAGGTACATTTTTGGGAACAACAGTTAGTAGAAGTCTAAAACCCACAAATTCCTTTGTTTGAGTTTTGGGCTTGCATTCTTTGGTAGTCTCTTTGTAAATTTGGCCTAATTGAGGCATTAGGTCACTAACAGGGGTTATTGGTTGAGATATTCCATCCAAAACAACCTATACCAAGTTTGGGATATGTGATAGAGGGCCATAATGGGTATCTACTGATTGTCTAAGATCTAGATTTGAAGGTTTGCATAAAAAGTTATTAGGTCTATCATCTTTTTGAAGGGCTACGAGCCATTTTGGGTGGTTTGTGAAGGAAGTACCAACCTGAAGTCCAATCTACCTTGGACAATGGATTGAATGGGTCCCCTAACATCCCAAACCAACATTTCCATGATAATACTAGAGTTTCCTTCTGTTGTTCCCACTTTTGCATAAAGACCTCTATTTTTGGGCTAGTAGGTGTAGTTGAACCTTGTCAAGTTTATCTATCTTTCCCATCCAATTTGCCTCTACATCTCTCCATCTTCAATATGAATGAAGTGCTCCCAATGGCCATGACTAGGCTGTCCCATGAGTTTGGCAGTGAACACAACAAAGTTTGGCACCTTTCTTCTTCATCCATTTTAACCCTAATTGAGGTCAATTGAGTCACCAACATATTGAAAGTTTCTAGATGCTCATATGTCCACCTTCTTCCATTCTCAAGGAATACAACTTATTCCTTAAGAAAATCTTATTTACTAGAGATTTGGCTTGATATATTTCACCTAGCTTCTTCCATAGCTTCTTTGAAGTGGGTTCTTCGTGAACATTTATCAAAATTTAGTCTGCAAGGCATAGTCTTATGAGACCTTTAGATTTTCTATCCATTAGATCATATTTTGCAGCCGAAGCTAGATTCGTAGGCCTTTGGACATTTTCATCCACTACATCCCATGGATCCCGATCAATCAACAGATCTTCCATCTTCAGCTTACACATTTCAAAATTTGTGCTAGAAAACTTCTCTACCTCATCTCTTCCAGATGTGCTCCCCATCTCCATTATCCTACAATACAGAATATGAAATACTCTGCACAAGCTCCCACTCAAACTTGATTAGCTTAAAAAACCCTATAGCCAACAAATAGAACCAAAACTGGCCAGGCTCTGATACCACTTGTAAGGAAGCAAAGGTGTGTAGAAACTCTTCCTACACTAACCTTGAGAGGAGGGTTATGCAAATTTCAAATAAAATATTACAGAGATTTCAAGAAACACATAATACCAAAAACACAATAGTAGTAAAACCATAACTCAATGATTTATGTGGGGAAAACCCTTTCGAGAGAAAAACCCCACACTCCAAAACCTACACAATGTATTATCAAATTTTGAAATAGATTACAACACACTTGCAATGCAAGTTCTTATAGGAGTCTTCACCTCAACTCAATCTAGAGGAATTTTGGCAGCATTCTGACAGCATTCAAACTTGCAAACTAACTCTCACCTCAAAATGACTATCTCAAAGTACCAATATATATTATTACATTACATATGAGAAATTTCTAGAGATAAAACATTTCTTTATAGAAACATCTAATAAAAACTCATAGCAAACTTATCTCTATCTCCATATAAAGATAGTTCTCAAAATAGCCACTTTTCACCTATCACAAAATCTTCTTTTCTTGGCTTGCTTTATTTCTATTTCAATGCAAGGTTGAGACACTTTTTTTTTTTTAAAATTTTTGTCTTTTTGTTTTTTCTATTTTTAAAACACTTTATTTCTAACAACAAGATGTACATGGGGAAAACCTTTTCAAGTGAAAAAACCCACACTCTAAAACTTGCACAATGTATTATCAAAACTAATAATGTTTACAATACACTTGCAATGCAAGTTCTTTCAGGGGTCTTCAAATGTCATTTCTGGAGTAATTTTGGTAGCATAATAGTACCTATAAAAACACTATGCAACTCCAACATCAAGTACCTCATTATATAGAGTTTACAAGGCTACCTTAGGAAGCTTCTAGAGATGGGCGTCCAGCTTGGCCTCTTGGTCAAAACCCAACACCTTGGGACACTTGGACAACATGCAAGCAACATCCATTCAACCATCATAACATGCAAATTTGACTTTCCCAATGTGGAGCACTCCAACCAAGAATAGGCTATGATAGATGCTCTTACGCCTCTTACAACTGTCATAAAATTTGCCCAACATAACAACATTCAATATTGTGAGAGAATTTGTCATACAAGACTAAATATAGTTTATTCCTCTTACAACATGCCATAGTCAATCTTGGGCACTCCAAGATGCCTTCCTCACGTGGAAGGATACTCTCTGACACTTGTTCTCACTTGTCATAGGAATCTTTATACTTGGCTCTTACATGTCATAGATTTCATCATACAAAATAACTTCTCTGTCATAACACAAGATGCTGACACATGACATATTAGTTCCACCTCAAATGGGATGCCTAGATTCTCATGTGTTGACTTGACCATCCAAGTCATATTACAAGTAGGATGACATGTCACAATGCCACCTCAAACTAAATGACAAAACATGATGTCCAAGTAAATACAAAATTAGGCCAATAAATAAATACAAAAATGAATATCATATGCTAGGAATTTGCAAACATTGAGACACCTCAATTCCCAACATTCTCACACTTGTTGAACACCTTGCAAGAGCCAACAGAATGACAAGATTTAACTGCTAGGGGCCAAGAGGCCCATAGACTCTGAACATCATCTGAACTCATCTGTGCCCATAGGTTTTGTCAATGCATCTGCAACATTCTTCAAAGTATCAACCTTCTCTAATATTACCTTCCCATCTTCCACCATATCATGAACAAAATGATACTGAACATCAATGTACTTTGTTCTAGCATGGAAAGTAGGATTCTTTGCTAAGCAAAATGCACTCTGACTATCACAACAGATTGTAATCTGTCCTGCATCAAAACCAATATCTAAACACAACCTCTTAAGCCAAATGGCTTCCTTACATTCATGAGTAGTTGCCATGTACTCTACTTCTATCATGGACAAAGCAACCATAGGTTGTTGCTTACTCATCCAATTAATAGCTCCACCAAACATAGTAAACATGTAAGCACTGGTGGATCTCCTGTTGTCAATGTCAGCTGCCCAATCAGAATCCACAAATCCACGAATACTCATAGAATGTTGAGGTCCTGTAGGATAACTGTGATAACATAAGGAATACTCGAAAGTACCCCACAAATATTTGAACACTCTCTTCATTGCGTCCCAATGTACTCATCCAAGATTAGCCATGTAAATTGACTAAGGACTCCCACTGCTTGGGCAATGTCTAGTCTTGTACAGACCATAGCATACATCAAACTGTCAACCTCACTAGCATAAGATACTCTACTCATATCCTCCATCTCAGAAGGAGACTTTGGACAATCATCAATAGATAACTTTGTCCCCATCATAGTAGGAATAGTCAACGGTCTGCAATCCACCATACTGAATCTCTCTAACACACTGTTAACATACTTACTTTGGCCTAACCAAAGTTTTTTGTTTGCTTTGTCTCTTCTGATCTCCATCCCTAGAATGTGCCTGGCTACCCCTAAATTTTTCATTTCAAATTGTGCTGACAAATGAGACTTCAAATTAGAAATCAAACCTTTACCATTCCCAATTAGTAACATATCATCAACATACAATGCTATAATGAGAATGCGATCATTGTCAAATTTGAAATACACACAATGATCTGATTTTGATCTAAGAAATCCAATACCCAACACAAAGGCATCAAACTTTTTGTACCACATCCTAGGAGATTGTTTCAAACCATACAAAGACTTCTTTAACTTGCAAACCAGATTTTCTTTACCTTTCACCACACAATGCTTTGGCTATGACATATAGATTTCTTCCTCCAAGTCACCATGAAGGAAAGTTGTCTTCACATCCATTTGTTCCACTTCTAAGTCATAAGCTACTACAAGAGATAACAAGAACCAAATAGATGTTAGCTTTGCAATTGGAGAAAAAATCTCACCATAATCAATTCCCTCCACCTGAGAATACCCCTTTGCAACCAATCTGGCCTTATATTTCTCAACATTACCATCTACTCCAAATTTCTTTTTGAACACCCATTTACATCTAACAGGTTTCTGTCCTTCAGGCAAGGGCACCAAGTTCCATGTTTTATTCTTTTCCAAAGAAGCCATCTCCTCTTCCATGGCCTCTTTCCAAGAACCTACATCTTTCATACCCATAGCCTCTTTCATAGTTCTAGGCTCATCAGTGTTAGAAATCAAGGCAAAAGCACAACTAGAATCAAGCAACGAATAACCAAACCTATCAGGTTACCTCTTAATTCGTGTGGACCTCCTCAAAAGCTGAGGTGGAGGTTCTACTTCTTCTAAACTTTTAGAGCTTCTAGAACTCTCCTCATCATTAGGTCCAACAGGGTCTTTCGGTTCAGTCTTCTCAGGGGTAGTAGGAAACTAAACCACATCCTCTTTCTTTTCCTTTTCTTCTGGCTGCAAAAAAATAGGAGTTACCTCTTTGAAAATGACACTTTTTCTATACAAGATTTTCTCGGCCACAGGATCCCAAAGCTTGTACTCTTTCACACCAACACCATAGCCAATGAAGATACACTTAATTACCTTGTTCTTCAATTTTGACCTCTTCTCCTTAGGCATAAAAACATGAAGATGTCTCAACGAGGGCTTTGTTGAACACAGAGAATACTAAGAGGGGGGTGAATCAGTATTCTACGAAACCACTTAGTTTGTTGTTCCTTAATCCAATTACCAAATTCAATTACATGAAAGCAGAATAAACATAAGAACATCAACCATAAAGACATAACACATAGACACCAAAATTTTTACATGGAAAACTTAAAAAGGGAAAAACCAGGGTGAGTGTTAGCTCACAATATATTATGATAGCACAATACCGAATTACAAGAAGGCTCACTGCCCAATGAAGAAGTGCTCACTACACAAAGGCTCATTGCCAAGAGAAAAGAAGATAGAAGAAGGATTGGCTCACTGCTAGAAGATGACTACTACAAATGCATCTACAGAATGCTAAAGTGCAGTACCAATTAGTTTAATATACAGATTCAAAAGACTTCATATTGTCTGCTCTGCTTTTTCTGCTCTACTCTACATAAACGTTGTTCTTCTACCCTTACTATCTTCTTCTGATCACAACTCTACTTTTAAATCGCACACACATTAGGTTCATTCACATCACAAAATCATCTCATCACTCCACACCAAAATCTAACGCATATAAATATCTACAACTTTGAATTCAAACTCAAAACTGAGTCGACATATCAAGCACAACACTATCAACTTACATTGACTCTGTTGGCCCAACACTTATACTAAAATTCTCATGGGACTCCAAGAACCACATCAATCATTCCTAATGCTTCATAGATCATATCTTTTCAACCACAAACCATGATGCCCTTATGTGGTGAAATACGGAATTCATAACTATCTCCTCTGCCTTGGTGAGATACTGGCAAACTAGCTACCGAAACTTGGAATTTTGTAGGT
Organism: Cunninghamia lanceolata; assembly: GCA_027924645.1. Lineage (NCBI taxonomy): Eukaryota > Viridiplantae > Streptophyta > Pinopsida > Cupressales > Cupressaceae > Cunninghamia > Cunninghamia lanceolata. The sequence goes on along the minus strand of BSBN01001495.1, from coordinate 448,725 downwards.
GATCTTCTAGATCACTTCAAACTCTGTAACTCCTCAAATGGATGCTTCTGACACCTATCCATACTACCTTAAAACTACATACCAATACAATCACTTGTAGACAAATGCGGACCAAAATACCCATGCACTCTGCACTATTCCTAACTTAACTGTGTTCATTTGGACTTAGACATTTCATAGTATAACTTCTAGAGGAAGTCAAGTCTTGAGTACTGGAACATATCATCATAAAATAGCTATGAACAACATACCTAAACTACATGTAATTATCTTCTATTGCAGAGGCATACTGACCCAATCTTTGTCACTTACTCTGTATATAGTCCATACTTAGTCATTTTAGCCTTCTGGACCAGAATACTTTTGTGCCTTGTTGTCAAACAAAGTTGGTCTTCCAGAGTAATGTCTCTTTGTCATGCCAATGGAATCCCTTTGCCTTGTTGCCATCAATGACAACATACAATTCTTCACCAGAGTAGTGTCTCTTGCCAACAGCCTTCTTACCAGACCACACCTCCATGGGTGTCTTATCAACAAGTGCTGAAGTAGGAGACCTATTAACTAGGTAGCAAGTAGTGGCTACAACTTCAGCCCAAAACTTTTGTTTGAGGCCAAATCCACTAAGCATACTCTTAGGCCTCTCCATCAATGTTCTATTCATCCTCTCTGCAACTCCATTTTTCTGAGTGGTGTATGAATTTGTCTCATGTCTTTCAATCCCGTGTTCTTTACAGAATTTATCAAACTCTACAGAACAAAACTCACCACCATTATTAGTTCTCAAACATTTAATCTTTTTTTACTAGTCTAATTCTCTACAAAAGATTTAAACTCTTTAAACTGACTAAAGATTTTGGATTTGCTTCTAAGAAAATAAATCCATGTCCTCCTACTATAATCATCAATGAATGATACAAGATATAACGATTTAGAAATTGAAGGAACATTCATAGGACCAAACACATCAGAATGAATTAGATCCAACACACCAGAAGACTTGTGAGAACTAGAGTAAAACTAAACATGGTTTTGCTTTCCATATACACAATGTTTGCAAAAGTTGAACTCGAGATTACAATCATTTAACCCCTCGATGAGGTTTTTATTTTTCAGGGCTCTAAGACCCTTCTCACCAATGTGACCAAGTCTCTTATGCCACAACATTGTCTTCTCAGCAGGAAGTTTCATTTCCAAAGCATGAGCACCCTTAGGTACTCAGAAAGCACTACCATTGGAAGTTGAAGAAACACATTTCTTCGTTGCAAGTTCCAATGGTGAGGATGAATAGTTTGAAGCTCTTTCTTTGCAATAGAAGAACTATTGCACTGAGCAGTACATGCATCCAGCTGAAACAGAGTACCTCTTCAAGTACCCTTAGCAAGCACCATAGCTCCTCTTGTCATATTGCATCCTCCACTCAAGAAGACAACATGCACACATGCATCATTCAACTTATTTACAGAAAGAAGGTTTTGTGCTAAACTAGGGATGTACATAACCCCATTGATCCCCTTCACTCATCCATCAGGGAATTCGATCAAGACTCTTCCATAGCCTACTATCTTCAGGTGAAAGTCATCACCTAGGTACACCTTCCCAGCATCAAACTCTTCATACTTTGTGAACCAGCCTCGATGTGAGGTCATGTGGAAGGAAGCACTAGAGTCTATCAACCACACATCTTCCAATGCATAGGTGGCCAAGGAAGTAATAAAAGCATCACCATCATCTTGAGATTTGTCAAAATCTAAATCAGAGATGTTCTTCTTCTTTTTCTTCTTCTCCTCCTTACACTCCTTCTGGAAGTGCCTTGATTTACCACAGTTCCAACACAGTGCCTTGGACTTTCTAGGAGATTTGGATCTCCCACGGGATTTGGATTTGCCTTTTTCATCTTTCTTATCCTTCCATTTCCCTTTCTCTTTGGGTCTACCACGAACTGCAAGAGCCTCCTTAGCCGACTCAGAAGATTTCTCCACATTTCTTCAGATAACAATGAAGACACCACTTCATCCATCTTGAAGGCGATTGTAGTACACCCAATGGTCATGACAAGGTGGTCCCACAAGTCTAGCAAAGAACAAAGCAAGGTCATACAACAATTCTCCTCCTCCATTGTCACACCACAACTATGCAACTGGCATGTTAAAGGCATTCAAGTGATCTGTAATAGATCCTCCATCTTCCATCCTCAGAGAATATAGCTTCTTCCGTAGGAATAACTTGTTTACCATGGATTTAGCCTGATGAACATCACCAAGTTTCTTCCATATCTCTTTCACGGTCTTCTCTATTGCAAATATGTGCCTAAGTGGGTTGTCATTGATGTCAACATATCCTTGTTGCCATTGGTGTCAACTGTATTCTATTTTACTGTCTGCATAGAGGACCAGACTATTGAGGATATTGAGAAAATTAATGACAATTAATGCATGCGGATCATGTGACTATGTAGAGGATTGTCAGGGATTGCTCCAGTTAATATTTGAGAAATCTGCATGAAGATTTGAAGGAGTTATGGCCATCTGAGTAGAACTGGTTCCTACAATACTCAGGAAAGACAGAGTGATAGGAAAGAGGTCAGGATTGCTTTGGTAATATAAAATTGTGATCTACGGATCTAAAGGCATGTTTGGGAAGTCATGTGTATCATCAACACTAGTGGTTCATGGTTTGGAGGTCTGCAAGATATCCTTCTAGTTTGACAGTCATGGTAGAGAGTGTTCTTGAGGTTTCGGAGGAAGATTCAAATGCTTCTAATAATTTGGTTTAGAATGAATGATATTGGTGAATTCAATGTTCTTGTGGAGGTCTTTGGATCATATGGCTACTATGTTAGAGGTCTGCATTGAAGGTTGAGCTTGTTGAGTGAAGATTTTCTCTTTGAGGTTGATGTTCTTCCTAGCCTGGGCCGAATGGATGTTCCTAGCCTGTTGCGGATGCCTTAGATTATTTTTATGAAGCATAGAGTGGTTGTAGAAGAAGATTCAAGTCTCAATTGTGTCTGGTTGACAGTGTGATGATTCATGTCAAGGTTAGCTTACCTTGTTGATCATTCCAAGGTTGCTGAAGTATATAAATATTTGTTGAAGAGGTATTGAAATCATCCTTTTGAAAAATAGATCAATCTAAAGAAAGGATCAAGAGTAGAGTAGAGAAGGAAAGGAGTGAGAACAGTATAGAGTGTGAGGAAGAATTTGGGGTAGAGAAAAAGTTCTTGAGCATTCATTGAAATAGAATCAGGCATGAAGTAGATGCTATTTCTTAGTTAATTCTTTCTAAATAAATTCAGTAGGTAGTGAGCCTCTCTTTTGAGTAGTGAGCTCTGGGCAGTGCGCCCGAAGGCATGTGCCTTCTATTTTACTAAGTACTTTTAACAAGGTACAAATTTTGTGGGTTAACCCCCACTGTATTTTTTCCCTTAACCAAGTTTCCACATCAAAATCTTGGTGTCAAATGTGTTGATTATATTTCTTCTCTTATGTTGTTGATCTATGCTTTAATGTTTACATCACTAATCTGATAGTAAGATAATAAAGAAGGTTAAAAGGAAAAAAGTTTTTGTTGTGGGACAACTGATTCACCCCCCCGCCCTCTCAGTTGTCTAGTTCCAACAATTGGTATCAGAGCCAGATCCTCTCATATAATCCTAACTGCTTGAGGAGATCTAGGATGTAAACCTACAAGAAGGATAGTCCAAGATTTGATGGAACAAATTATTCTATTTGGAAAAATCACATGGAGTGTCATTTGTAATGCATTGGCGATGCTTATTGGGCAATAACTAGTGTTGATTATAAACCTCCAGAGAAAGGTCCTTCAACTCCTGATCAAATCAAAGATGCTAAAAAAAATCTTTGAGCTAAAGAAGCCTTGTTGAGTGCCCTAACTGATTCAAAGATGACAAATGTCTTTGGTCTAAAAACTACTTATGAAATCTGGAAAAAGTTGGAGTTTCTATATGAAGGTGATAAATATGTCAAATGTGCAAAGCTATAAATTCTAAGAGGAAAATTTGAAACTATGAGGATAATGCTAAGATGAAAACATCACAATCTACATGCAAAAGATAAATGAACTTGTGTGTGGCATCAGGTGTGCTGGTGGAACGTTGGAAGAATCAGAAATTGTATCAAAAGTACTCAGATCTTTACTAGCTTCATACAAACATAAGGTTGCAGCTATAGAAGAGATCAGGACAGTCTCAAATGTTACAAGAGATCATCTAGTTGGCAAGATTTCAGCTTTTGAATTAAGTAAGTTTGGTGATTCTCTTCCCAAGTCTGAATCTGCATTTAAGGCTAGTGTGTATGGAAAACAAAGATATGATTCAGGTGAAAGTTCCTCTGCAAAGTCAAACAGATTTATGAAGACAAGAAAAGATCTTGAAGCTCTTATTTCCAGAAGAATGCCAAGAGGATTCGGTAAGTATGAAGGAAAATTACCACTCAAATGTTTTGCTTGTAATAAGATTGGTCATTTTGCCTCAAGATGTTCAAAAAGGTTTTCAAAACCAAACCCTAATAGGTATAAAGGTCAGAAGAAATGTTACTATGTCCAAGAAAATAGAGAAGAAGGGGTAACAGATGATGAATCTGATCATGGAGGCTCATTTGAAAATGATTGGGTGTTGATTGTTATCAAAGAAGAAGATCTGGTATCTACTGAATTTGCTAGCTATGAAAATGTGGAATTTGCCTTGGCTGCTCAGGTTATTGAAAATGATGAATGGGTGATTGATAGCGGATGTTCTCATCATATGACTGGTGACAAGAGTAAGTTTGTGAATTTTGAAAACTATGAAGGATGACTTGTGAAATTTGGAGATAACTCAGCTGGTAGAATCTGTGGTAGAGGATCCATCTCTCTTGATGGGAAGAACAACACAAATGATGTTCTGTATGTGGAAGGACTGAAACATAATCTTCTCAGTGTTGGATAGCTAGTTGACAAGGGTTATGATCTTCGGTTCAAGGATGGTAAATGCAGAATCTTGGAAAGCTTTAGAACTGAAATTGCATCCAGTACTCAAACCAGAGGTAACAACTTTCACTTAAGTAGTTCTGGGAAAAGTTGTTTGATTTCTCAGATAGATCAAAGTTGGCTATGGCATAAGAGGATGTGTCATGTGAATTTTGACAACATTGTCAAAATAAGTTCTACTCAAGTTGTAAGAGATCTTCCAAGACTTGTGAAACCTAATAACATATGTAGAGAGTGTCAGTTGGGCAAATAGAACAAAATTTCATTCAAGAGTAAGGAACAAGGTTCAAGTGAGAGATTGGAACTGGTACATACTAATCTCTGTGGTCCTACTAGAATTAGGAGTGTGCAAGGAGATAGATATTTTATGTTGTTAATTAATGATTACTCTGGATGATGTGGATAACTTTTCTAAAAGAAAAATCAGAAGCCCTTGACAAGTTTAAGGTGTTCAAGATAATGGTTGAAAATGAGATTGGTGGGAAATTAAAATGTCTGAGATCTGACAGAGGTGGAGAATTTACCTCTGGCGAGTTTGATGCTTTCTATGAAAAGCATGGAATAAAAAGACAGTTATCTACTCCTAGGACTCCTCAGCAAAATGGAGTTGTGGAAAGAAAGAACTAGACCATTCAAGAATCTGCTAGAGCCATGATGATGGAAACAAATGTTCCTCAAGTTTATTGGAGAGAAGCCATGAGTATTGCTGTCTACACTCTTAACCAAGTGCAGATCAAAGGAAATTCTGGTAAGACTCCTTATGAACTTTGGTTTGGTCATCCTCCTACTGTGAGATACTTCAGAGTCTTTGGTAGTAAATGTTATATCAAAAGAGATGAGGATTTAGGTAAGTTTGAGGCAAGAAGTGATGAAGGAATATTTCTAGGATACTCAACTCAAAGCAAGGCCTACTAGTGCTTCAATAAAAGATTGAAGAAGATTGTTGAAAGTACGATGTTAAAGTTCATGAAAGCAAAGAAGGACATTCTAGGTACTCTGAATATGATTCAGATGATCAAGATGAAAGTCAAAATCAAGGAAGGCAAGTTCAAGTTCAGACTCAGATTCAGGTTGAACCGGTAATTCTAGAAGTTAACACAGATGATGAGGAACAAGTTCAAGAAATAGAAGCTCAAACCATCTCCAAAACTCCCAGGTATTTAAGGTTAAATCATCTTAAAGATCAAATCATAGGAGACAAGAGTAAAGGTGTTTGAACGAGGAGAAAAATGTCTAAAGATCAAGAAGAGATTTGTTTTATTTCAAGGATTGAACCTAAATTAGTAAGTGAAGCTTGCAATGATGAAAATTGGGTCAAAGAAATGGAAGAGGAATTTATGCAAATTGAAAAGAATCACACATGGGATCTAGTTCCTAGACCTGAGGACAAAAATGTGATTGGAACTAAATGGGTCTTCTAGAATAAACTGAATGAAGATGGTGAGGTAGTAAGGAATAAGGCAAGGTTGGTATGTAAAGGCTACTCTCAAGTGGAAGGAATTGATTTTGAAGAAACTTTTTCTCTGGTGGCAAGGATAGAGGTAGTTAGATTATTTCTTGCATTTGCTTCCTTCAAAGATTTGAAAGTATATCAAATGGATGTGAAATCAACATTTCTGAATGGAGATTTTGAGGAAGAAGTCTACATTGAGCAACCAGAAGGGTTTCAGTCGTCTGATCAAGGAGATATGGTTTGTAGACTGAGAAAAGCCTTGTATGGACTCAATAAAGCTCCAAGATCCTGGTACGCCAGATTGGATAAGCACTTGCTTGAGCTAGGATTTAGCAAAGGTATTGCTGATAGTAATCTCTACTTCAAAATTGATCATGAGAACATTCTAATTGTTGAAGTTTTTGTTGATGATATCATTTTCGGTGGAAATGAATGGATGTGTAAAGCATTTGCTAATCAGACGAAAAGTGAGTTTGAGATGTCAATGTTTGGTGAGATGAACTTCTTTCTAGGTCTGCAAATTGTTCAATCAGATAAAGGTATCTTCATATCTCAGTCCAAGTATGTAAAAGAATTGCTAAAGAAATTTGGAATGGAAGACTCTAAGCTAGTAGGTACACCTATGGTAATCGAATGCAAGCTAAGCAAAGATGATGACTCTCTTAAGGCAAATCAGAAAAGATATAGATCAATGATTGGAGGATTGCTTTATCTAACTCAAACCAGACTTGATGTCATGAATGCAGTTGGACTTGTTTCCAGATTTCAAGCTGATCCAAAAGAATCCCATGTTATGGCAGTCAAAAGAATTTTTAGATATCTCAAGGGGACAATTGATTATGGACTGTGGTATCCAAAGGACAATAACTTCACTCTTCATGCATATACAGATGCTGATTGGGTAGGAGATGTAGATGATAGAAAAAGTACTAGTGGTGGTGCATTCTTCTTGGGGAGAAGATTGGTCTCTTGGATAAGCAAAAAGCAAGAGGCAATATCTTTGTCTACTGCAAAAACATAGTACATAGCAGTAGAAAATAATTGCACTCAGGTTTTGTGGATGAAGCAAATGTTGAAGGACATCATAATTGTGTTTGAGGAGCCAGTCACAATTTTCTGTGATAATTCTAGTGCAATAAGCATCTCAAAGAATCTGGTATTGCATTCAAAGACAAAGCATATATCTATCAAGTTTCATTTCTTGAGAGAGAAAGTAAATGAGAATGAAGTTAAGTTGGAGTTTGTGCCTTACAAAGATTAGATTGCAGACATCTTCACTAAGCCTCTTCCCAAGGATACTTTTGAGTATGTCAGAGAGAAGTTAGGGGTTATTACCCCTCTTGATCATAACTAAGATGCACTAAGTTGCATCAGTTAAGTGAAATTCACATTCATATCTTGTGATCTGGATTAATGTTAAGAAGGTACTATTCAAAGGGGGAGTAGTCAATATGTAAATTTTGGGGATCAGTCTAAAGCAAAAAGGGAGTAAAGATAGCAAATATGTGCCCTTTTCCATTGATGTCAAAGGGGGAGAGAAGTCATGTGAAAAACTAGTTGCTGATGTAAGAGGGAGTAGTAAAGAAAATAGTTGCAAAAGTGAGAAGAGAAAGGGAGAGAAGTTCTTGTCTTGATGGTTAGATTCAATTTTTCACATCATATGTTGCCATCAATGACAAAGGGGGAGATTGTTACAAATATGTGCCTAAGTGGGTTGTCATTGATATCAACATATCCTTGTTGCCATTGGTGTCAACTGTATTCTATTTTGTTGTCTACATAGAGGACTAGACTGTTGAGGATTTTAAGAAAATTAATGACAATTAATGCATGCAGATCATGTGACTATGTAGAGGATTGTCAGAGATTGCTCTAGTTAAGATTTGAGAAATCTGCATGAAGATTTGAAGGAGTTATGGCCATCTAAGTAGAACTGGTTCCTACAATACTCAGGAAAGACAGAGTGACAGGAAAGAGGTCTAGATTGCTTTGGTAATATAAAATTGTGATCTGCAGATCTGAAGGCCTGTTTGGGAAGTCAATGTGTATCATCAACACCAGTGGTTCATGGTTTGGAGGTCTGTAAGATATCCTTCTAGTTTGACAGTCATGGCAGAGAGTGTTCTTGAGGTTCCGGAGGAAGATTCAAATGCTTCTAATAATTTGGTTTAGAATGAATGTTATTGGTGAATTCAATGTGATTGTGGAGGTCTCTGGATCGTATGGATACTATGTTAGAGGTCTACATTGAAGGTTAGGCTTGTTGAGTGAAGATTTTCTCTTTGAAGTTGATGTTCTTCCTAGCCTTGGCCGACCGAATGTTCCTAGCCTATTGCGGATGCCTTGGAGTATTTTTATGAAGCATAGAGTGGTTGTAGAAGAAAATTCAAGTCTCAATTGTGTCTGGTTGACAATGTGATGATTCGCGTCAAGGTTAGCTGACCTTGTTGATCATTCCAAGGTTGATGAAGTATATAAATACTTGTTGAAGAGGTATTGAAATCATCCTTGTGAAAAATAGATCAATCCGAAGAAAGGATCAGGAGCAGAGTAGAGCAGAGAAGGAAAGGAGCAAGAGCAGTATAGAGTGTGAGGAAGAATTTGGGGCAGAGGAAAAGTTCTTAAGCATTCATTGAAACAGAATCAGGGATTAAGTAGATGTTATTTCTTAGTTAATTCTTTTTAAATAAATTCAGTAGGTAGTGAGCCTCTCTTTTGAGCAGTGAGCTCTGGGTAGTGCGCCTGAAGGCATGTGCCTTCTATTTTATTAAGTACTTTTAACAGGGTACGCATTTTCTGGGTTAACCCCCACCATGGTTTTTCCCTTAACTGGGTTTCCATGTCAAAATCTTGGTGTCAAATGTGTTGATTATATTTATGCTCTTATGTTGTTGATCTATGTTTTAATGTTTACATCACTAATCTGATAGTAAGATAATAAAGAAGGTTAAAAGCAGAAATGTTTTATTGTGGGACAACTGATTCACCCCCCTCTTAGTTGTCTAGTTCCAACATTCTCTTCATGAACATTTAACAGGATGGAATCATGGAGTGTGATTAGAAACATTGAGAGAAAAACTTACACATAGTATAATCTTGAAGCAGTCACTTATCAATATTATGGACTATGGAAATATGATGTCTAGGATGGAATCAGCTAAATAGATTCTCACAAGACCGTTAGCTTTTTGATCTTTGATATCCCATTCTTCTTGAACCATTGCCGTTGGTTTTGTACCGGATATAGTTTCCCATAAATCTCTATCAACAAGCATGTCTTCCATTTTGAGTTTCCACAACTCAAAATTACTACCATTAAACTTTTCCAATTCTATTCTTCCGGATGTGCCTACCTTCTCCTTCTTGCAACAAGATCACATAATACTCTGCACAGACTTCTACTCAATCAAAGATCAATACAAAAAACCCCTACCCAACAACTAGGATCAAAGGTGATCAAGCTCTAATACCAACTAAAAGGAAGGAAGGTATGAAGAAATGCTTCCAACACCAATCTAATAAGGGGAATGTAGTGCAAATTTCCAGATCCTTATAATTACAGTTATGTTAAACATATAACATAGAGATTAAAAGAACAAACAACAACACATAGAATGCAAGTGACACAAGATGTACGTGGGGAAAACCTTTTCAAGTGAAAAACCCCACACTCCAAAACCTGCACAATGTATTATCAAAACTAATAATGTTTACAATACACTTGCAATGCAAGTTCTTTCAGGAGTCTTCAAATGTCATTTCTAGAGTAATTTCGGCAGCATAATAGTACCTGTAAAAATACTATGCAACTCCAACAACAAGTACCTCATTATATAGAGTTTACAAGGCCATCATAGGAAGCTTCTAGAGATGGGTGTCTAACTTGGCCTCTTGGTAAAAACCTAACACCTTGGGACACTTGGACAACATGCAAGCAACCTCCATTCAACTATCATAACATGTAGATTTGAATTTCCCAATGTGGAGTGCTCTAACCAAGAATGGGCTTGATAGATGCTCTTACGCATCTTACAGCTGTCATAAAATCTGCCCAACATAACAACATTCAATGTTGTAAGAGAATCTATCATACATGACTAAATATAGAATATTCCTCTTACAACATGTCATAGTCAATCTTGGGCACTCCAAGATGCCTTCCTTACATGCAAAGATACTCTTCGACACTTCACCTCACTTATCATAGGAATCTCTATACTTGGATCTTACATGTCATAGATTCCATCATACAAAATAACTTCTCTGTCATAACACAAGATGTTGACACACAGAATATCAGTGCCACCTCAATTGGGACGCCTAGATTCTCATGTGTTGATTTGACCATCCAAGTCATATTACAAGTAGGATGACATGTCACAATGCCACCTCAAAGTAAATGACAAAAAAGGATGTGCAAGTAAATACAAAATTAGGTCAATAAATAAATACATCAATCAATATCATATGCTAGGAATTTGCAAAGTTTGAGACACCTTAATTCCCAACAGTGGCTACATGTGGTATAAATTTAAACAATATAATGTGATTTTTGGTGATGTAAGTAGAATTGAGGGAAATGGATAGAGGTCGAGAGCAAGATCAACATACAGAAAGGGGTTGAGGAGGGGAGCATAGGAATGCTTAATCTTCATGGGTAGATTAGGTTGATAACCATTATCAAGATCAAGGGTGAGATTGTCTTTTAGGAGTAGAGTAGGGAAAGGGTAAATTGAGGGACGATAAAATAAATGAGGCTTCCCAAGGTTGGGATCAAGGGGTAAATTGGAGAAATGAAGAATCTTCATGGGTGGTTCAGGCAAATAGAGATTTTTAGGAAGATAAGGTCTCAACTCAAGATTGTTTGAGAAGAAATCAATATTATAATCAGTGGTGGAAGAATAAGGGGCTTTTTAATAGAGATACTTTTAGGGTTCCTAGAAGGAATCATCAATGGCCTAGATCTGATGCAGATTTTAGAGATTTAAGATCTGAGTGGAACTGGTGAAGCAAAGGTAAAGATCTTGATTGGGAAAATACAAGAGAAACTAGATCTGAAAAGGGTTTCATAAGGAAGGAGAGAGCAGTTTGGGTTTGAAAAAAGTAGAGCAAGCAAAGAATCAAGGACTTCATTGACCACTTCAGGAATAGAACCATTTTTCTTGGAAAGATAACCAAGTAAGTCATTTTATTGTTGAGAGGAATTTTTCTAAGGATAAACAAAATTTCTCTCCTGGAAGTTTTTGAACAAATCTCTATAGGAATATAAATTCTTATAAGAAGGATTACTATCGTAAAAGGAGTCAAGTTCAAAATGGGGGGTTCAGGAAAATCTAGACTTTAGAAATTCTAGTGTTTCTTCTCAAACTAGAATGGTAGAATTTGAGTCTTCAAATCCTCAAACTCAAATAATTGAGCCAAACCCAACCATTGATCTACTGAATATGCCAATAGCAAAGAGAGAGAAAGGTTTAAAGAGTAAGGTGAATATAGTAAAATTCTAGAAATCTTGCCCTATTAGATTAGTAATAATCAATTGGATTAGAGAAAATTGGGATGAAGTGGAAGAAATATATTTTTTGGTAAAAGGGTTTTTTATTGTAGTCTTCAAAAATGAAGAATTTATAGATTTAGTCATGAATTTAGGGGCTTGGTTCTTAAATGGGTTCGGACTACATATAATTCATTAGAAACCTAATTTTGATCCTCAAATAGAGCACATCAATCTAATTCCAACTTGGATTAAATTAATCAAATTACCAAAAGAGTATTGGGATCTGACAGTCTTAGGAAAAGTAGGGAATAATCTGGGAGTTTTGTTATAAATTGACAATAATTCTGTAATGCCCACTCAGGAAAATAACAATTAATAACAATAATCACTAAATTATTCAGAAATAATGAAAATATAATATGATTACAGGAGAAATTTTCTTATTTTAAATAATTAACATCCAAAATTTATTGTAAATAAATTACAAGTTACAAATGATTTGTATACAAATATACACATTTACAATAAATGTCTAAAGATCATCTTTTCTTAAGGTGGAAAATACTTTCTCAGCTATGGTACCTTGCACAGTTATCAAATCTGAGTCTACACACTAAATGTAAACATTAGTTATGAATAGTCATTAAATACTCAAAACAGATATCAATTTCATAAAATGATGAGACTAAGGCCCTAAGGGGTCAACCTAATGTCTTGGGGGCTCATCCATGATGGCCTTGCCTACGTACGCATAGTGCAGAGACTTCGTAGTTCGAGACTTGATCTTGCAATCACAAATTAGTTTTATACAAATCAAAATCTCTATATGTTATTCACAAGATAACAACATCTTCTTAACCTTAGATACATATTCACATATCAATCCATTCATGAGGGAAATAGAAAAAATTAAGGTTTACTTATCTCTTAAAACCCTCTTAAACATTATATTTTTCTTTCAATGAAAACAATACTTATATCTCCAAGCTAATTTAATAAATGAACATAGTATAAGCAGATTATAAAGATAATCTACATTCTACAATCTAAATCCTAAGAAAATGTCATTGAAGATGATCAATCACTCTTAACACAATCAAATCATATAAAAAGACTCAATTAAACAATACAATATTCTATATTCCTAAACATAGATTTAGATTCATGATTATATCTCATGTTAGGAAGGAACACCAAATAGTTTTAAAGGAAATAAATAATTTGAGGTGTGTCTAAAAGTTACAAGTTACTTATGATATATCATTATGTCAAGGATATTAAACCACCAGGATCAAGCTATCAGACACTTTTTCTTATAATGGTAAAATTAAAAGCGTGATTCATAATAAAGTACCATATTTCTAATGTCCACAACTAACGGATTAAATTTTTTTTCCTTAATTAGATCCCACTATATAATCAATGACTTCTTCAAGATAAACCATTCTTACAAGTTAGCTTATTAGTACAAAGCAATGTAATCATATAACTTAATAAACATATTGTTATTCAATTCGAAAAGACAACTATTTATTTAGCTATGTTTCCCTATGACAAGAAATGTATTTCCATCCTACTCTTCATCCAAACATTTTAATAACTAGCAACCAAAGTGAATTTCAAAAACCACTACAAGTACAAATGTAAGAACATATAACACCCTTTTCACTTATTTGACAAGCCTTTACATATTGAAACTTCTTCCCAATTATATTTTATTATTATTTTTTAAAATTTCTAATATATTACTAAATCCAACTGAAAGGAACCACAAATAAAATCAGGTGAGTAAAGACAAGCTTTTAAGAGTAATTTTAGAAAGCATAAAGAACATAGATAAAAAGTATTCTATCTACCAAAATATCTTTTCTAATAAAATCATGTAGATATAATATATATTCAATATCAGAGAACATGTGAAAACAATAACATATAGTTAGTGGCAATTATCCTATTCCATTAATAATATCATTTAATAAAGAGATAAATTCATAATACCATTTAGGGTTTACTAACAAGTCCATAATAAGCTAACCTATATATAACACCTTTCCATAACATGGTGAGATATTTATAACTCTAAATCTTAGTTATAATCAATATTTTTCTTTCTAGCTTAATAAGTAACAATAGATCATTCAATAGAAAAGTATATCTTTATTCTAGTTTAACCATTTTCAAATAAAACACCTTCAAAAATTATCATGATAAAATCTAACCCTAAACCAAACTAGAACAATTGTATTTGATATTGTGATCGTTCATATATCAATATCAATGCTTATTACTCACCAAGTTAGACAAACCACATAAAAGGTTGTGTAACATTAACCCAAGTAACACTTCATGTGGCACAAGCAACAAGGCTAACACAACAAATTTGTCTTCCAATTGTCAGATGAAAGATGAAAACAAAAAAACACTCATATATATTCTTTAATTTTCCACCATTAAAAGATAGCTAACTTTATGCAGTGGTAACATAATTTTTGTGTAGTTTCACTGTTTTGTAAACATGCATCTATAAGTCATTAGCATTTCCAAATGTTGCCCCACTAAACAAAACAACATTAAGCAAAAACTGTGTCACGTCTCAAATTTTGATATTATCTCGGATTAATTTATGTGGAAATAATTCATGGACAATTAAGTGTGGTAGATGAATATTTTATTATTTTGAAAGATGAATGATTATTTTAAATATGGAAAAGATAAAATGAAATGAATGTTATATTCATGTTATTAATTTTGATGCTTCGGCTATTGGTTACTAACCTATTAATGGGAATTTGAGTTTTAACATGAGTTGCAGGTTGTTGAAGCCAATGGTGTGGTTGAGGTAAAGGAGGTTAGCAGCTTGGCAGGGTTAAGATGGAGGGTTACTCTCACACACATCACTTAGAGTTATGTAGATGCATTATAATTGCATTTTGATTTTGTTATATAGTTTATTTTATTGTGTTATAGTTAGATTATTTAATTAATTGATTTTTAATATTATGTGTGTGCATAGAAAAATAGATGAAAATGACTTAATTATTTATTTGATTTTTATTTGGAGAATGAATATATATTATTAATATTATTATTTGTTTATGGATAGATGAGATAAACATGTTTACTATTTAATATTATTTATGATAAATTAGAGAATTAAAATTAGAAAATAAAACAAGATTTTAAAGCAAAACAAAAAGGTAGAAAACAATAAAATGATAGAAAAATAGAAAAGAAAACTTTATTTAGGAAATAAAGCAAAGTAGATTGGAGAAAAAAAATAATAAAAGAGGAATTAAGCTCATTCTCACGACACAGAAATTCAGTCACATTTTTGCATTTATAACTTTCTTTCTCATCTTTGAATTTGTAAAACAAAAACAAGTTAATTGAAACTAGTAAAAAGGAAGGCTATGGCAATGATGGTACCATGTTGAATTTTTCCATGGCTTTGGTCATTTGCAACTATGTATTAGGTCTATGATTTAGGATTTTTGCAAAACAATGTAAATCCATGCTAAAATCCTTGAGGGAAACCTTAGAACCCTTTTATTTCACTTCCTATCTTACAGTCACCACTTTTTCTTGTAACTAAAAAAACTATATTTTGATAACTAAGTGATTCCGTGTCCATATCTAATCCCAGTAAGACATGAGCCATTTTTGAAAGCTATTTTTGTACTAGGTGTTGGGTGCCACTAACCCTTTTTGACAGGTCCCAATTGATATGTGCTTTTTCACCGATCTGCTAACATTCAATATTGATCAACCAAAATGATTGCGGAATTGCAGAAGAACTGCTAGCTCATTACGAAGTGTCACGTGCTATGAATGGTGGGATCCTCCCCCCAAATAAAGGTGACTTCTTAGTGTTTTCATCATTCCGCCAGACCTCACTCAAGGGCCCCAGCTACCATTCCTAGAAAGGTGGAAGTATGACATTTACTTGCCACATATGAAGGAAGTATCCAACTGGAGGGGGCATGTTCTAATACCATAGGTTTTTGGTCCTCCGTCATTCCACTAGGTTGTTGATTAGTGTGCCTCGTTGAAGGGTAGAATCATGGAAAGCCACCATGTGGCGGAGATAGTATAATATTGGTGGATTGCCCATTCCATAATATAATAAAAAATAGGAAAGGGGGTAATTCTATTAAAGGTTTCAATAAATGTCTCCAGATGTGTCCTTACTATCAAGTCTTCAGGATTGATCGTGGCCATTGGGTAAGCTATCAAAATCATAAAATATGACGGTCGGTATTCAAATATCTCGTGGTGCATAATCTTGCATGATCTAGTTCATCTAAAATGAAGTGAAGACAAATATGAATACTTCTAGTTCAACACGAGTGTTATTAATATAAGGTATATCTCAGTTCCTTCAAAAACTTGCTATGTCAGAAAGCATTGAAGTGCTGAAGAATTGAAGCTAAAGGTTATTCTAGCACATCTGCAACCTGGTTCGAGACAAGTTGCATGAAACAAGCCCAGTGAGTTATTTGTTCCTCTCATCTGCATTTTGCTTTTCCGTTAGAGTTTTCCATTTCTCTCTGCTTTGAAGGAATTACATTCTGTGATAAGAATTGAGTCGACCCCTAAATACCAAAAGAAGTAATCATCATCTTGAGTCCTCTATCTTAAATAATGGCCCCACCTAAAACCTAGGTTCCCTCTGGTACCCAAAAATGAGCCTTACATGAAGACCTACTGAAGCAACTCCCAGGCTCAAGTTCACAAAGAGTTAGGGTGACTAGTCCGGAAGGTAACGAGGGGTTGGTTGATAAATATACTGATTATTGGGATGGTGAAATCCCTATCCATGGTTGGTCCCTTTTCTATCACTGGTGGGGCAAGAGGAATGCTCAAGTGCCACTGTCATATGTATGGGAGAGTGGCCTGGGAAAATTGGTGGTTACCAATGTATTTGAAGATATTGAGTTGCTCTAGGCCATGGTAGCTCACTATGATGAAACGTCCAAGGCAATCAGAAGCATGAAGGGAGGAATTCTAGTGGAAATTAATAGAGAAGCCATTGCCACATTTTTCAGACTAAACTTGGCTGCCTCAACACAGATTGATAGAGATATATTTAAATCCCTATATGCAAAGGATAGGAGCAGCTACAGAACAATGTATTTGCCTAAGTTTAGGGAAAAGGGGCTAAATGGTAAATCAGTAAAAATCCCCTACAGTGAGCAGGAACCCTTCAAGATGATTGCTTTTGAAAATTATTTTGCTAAAACTTACTATGCTCTATGTCAAGTACTGGGAGAAGATAAGAGGGATTGCATCCCTATTGATCTTACTTATATGGTTATAGGCATCCAACATCCATCTCACAATGCCCAATTTGATTTTGCTTCTTATTTAGCACAACATATCCATCAGGGATTGGTAGACATTAGAAACAACAAGGAGTCAGTCAAATTTAGATGGTTCTCATTGCTCTTCCATATGTTCTTGTATTGTGGAGGAGCTCAAAGGGTATGGTACCCTAAGCTAATGGCCAACCCTGTTGACAATAGGGGGAATGAATTGTTTGTCCAATGTTGGACTCACATTTGGGATAGACATGATACCCGTTCCAATTATAGATTCTTCAGGGATTATTTTGTTGTTACAATATTAAGACATTTCCGGCCAGACGTACCTAGGATTCTAGAACCATTGATGAATTTCCTCAGACCTGCAGTAAGGGTCTCCCCTCTGGATATCAAGCATAATTGGGGTGATTTCATCCCCCATTAAGAGTTTACAATTTTTAGAATCTATGGCACCCCTGTTGGTCCACACAATTTACCCAAGCATGTGCCATTGAGGCTGGGTTTCTTGGAGATCA
This sequence comes from Cunninghamia lanceolata, assembly GCA_027924645.1. Classification (NCBI taxonomy): domain Eukaryota; kingdom Viridiplantae; phylum Streptophyta; class Pinopsida; order Cupressales; family Cupressaceae; genus Cunninghamia; species Cunninghamia lanceolata. Next base: position 430,959 of record BSBN01001495.1, on the reverse strand, counting down.
TTTGAAAACTGAGTGAGACAAAGAATGCTCACCTAAAAGGGAAAAAGAAAGGATCTTGCTTTCCCTTCTTAACAGTGTTTTCTGACTTCAAACTAAATAAGGACGGATTCCCTAAGTTGAATGTAAAATTGTTTCTTTTCAAAATGGCATAGCAAAAACCCAGGTTTTATGATCATGAGTGATTTATCAATAACATTAGAAAGAGTATCAGTGGGTCTTTTCTTCCTCATCAGGTTTTCTTCCATGAAGATGTTATTAGGAATTCTCTTTTTGATGATGAAGTGAAATTAAAAAGAGCAAAGTGGACATTGTATACAAGGTATGAAGAAAGAATAAAGAGGAAGAATCCATCTTGCAAAGGACTTTTCTTAGAGGTTGATGACCCCATCAACAGAATCAAAAGGATTTTGTCTCATATTGATGAATTGGTTGACATACAAGATCATGATCTTACTCAGGTTCTAGTAGAAGAAAGACCATCATACCAGCCCCTTGCTAGAAATGTGATAAAGTACACTTTCAAAAGGAGAAACAAAAATGAAGCGGTAAAAATACAAGCCCCTCAGGCCCCTCCACTAACTCAATTAACACTATCTCTGCCACCACCTCCTCAATCCTCTTCCCCTTCTGCACCAACAACTGAAGATGAGTCTCTCCCTAAAGAGCCTCCTCCAAAAAGAACAAAGATTGAAATAACCCCTCTGGTGGACTACCCTAATGATGGAGATATGGAAATAATAGAGGAAGAAATACATACTGAGATGCCATCCCCTAGCCAAGATGTGCCAGAAGGATATCCTTTGGATAGAATTTATGATATTACCATAAGAGGCAATGAGATCTCGGATGACATCAGGATTGCTGCAGGTAGAAATTTTATCTCTGATGATGATTTTGTAAATACTAAGGAATTTCACGAGTTCTTATGGAAAAGTAGAAGAGGTGAAAATGAGAAAAGACTTGAGGAAGAAGTGTCCAAATCTCCTCATGAAAATCGTGATCAGGTATCTATTAGAATATTCACATAGATGAAGGATGAAGTCAAAAACATCTCTCTAGATCAGGGTAGGCAAATGGATAGAGACAACGGGATCTTATTACTCCCCAAGTGGGACATAGCTTCTGCTATTGTTCTAGACACTACAAGAAGGCAAGATAAGAAGGTCTTTTCCACAGAGGAGGAAATTGAGGCTGTACTAACAAGTGCTAAGTTTAACCCAAAGTAGGATACCTTAGCCATATGGGCCTTAGAACCTAACACTAACAAACCTATAGTTGCAGAACTTGATAAAGATTTTAGAGGTGGCTTAATAGTAAAGAAGGCCTCTGAGACCCCACTACAGAAGCATCAAAATTGATGGTAGAGGTAGAAAAATTCAACAAGGTAACCACAAATGTTCTTCAAGAAAAATATGATGCCTTTTTAAAAGACTATATGGCCATATTGCCAGAATATAACAGGTTGAAAGAAAAGGAGATACAATGACAGCATCAGGCTTCAACATTTGCCTTGTCACAAACAACATTAGTGGTTAGGGATTCCAATCTCCTTCTTCCTGGTTCATCTTCCCCATCAAGGTCTACTCTTGAAAAGGAAATTGAAAAGTTAAAGCAACAGGTTGATTCATTTGAAGATATTTTTACATATGCTTTTAATAAACAACAGGAAGACAATTGGTCTATTGTCTCAGGGATTCTAAAATTATTAATGAACAAAGTGTCTAGCTAGGCTATTGGCATTCACAAGTGCTACTATGATTTGTCATTAATCATCAATAAAATTATAGATGAAAAGGAGAGAACAATGCCTATATTTGATAAATGGATCCCTATGATCATTTATTTATTAGGCATTTGTAAGGGAGCTAACCATGATCCTAATGCTCCCAATGAGGTTAAATAGGTCTATGTAGTAGCAAAGGAAGTAGGAGATCTCCAGGCATTCATAAACTACCTTGAAGAGAAGGCATTAAATTTAATTCAAGGATTTGATAATGACACAGTGGGGATAATTCCTCCAATTAAGAATGAAGGCAGTGATATTAAGCCAGTCCAACTATGGATCCTCTAGTTCGACAACATTGTCCCTATTATCTCTTTCCTTCTCTTCCAGAATAGTAAGATAGATATTCCCATGTTTATAACTAGTATCAACAAATTATGGGACTCTTGTCAACTAGCTGTTGATTTCACAAGAGAAGGACATTCAGTTCTGGCTAAATACAACAACAGATATTTATCCTCTATGGATAAATTAATTAATTTCCAATGGCCCATAGAAGACCACTATCAAGCATGGGATAAAAGATACAACAAGTTGCTAGATGTTTGAGGTATTAGTTGTAAGATCTTTTTGTTCGAAGAATATGGACACCTATCTGTCCTATAAGAAAATATTTTTGTTCTCTTATGTAACTGTCATTTGTTTCATAAGGCAATTGTGAAATGTAAGTAGGAAGCAAAAGTTGGCTGACGTTTGTTATATTTTCCTCAAAAGCACAAATCCCAAAGGCTATGAGCCTTATGAACAAACTTGCAACAGCTTTTTTTCCCATGACAAATATCTGGGAACAATCAGTTATCTTTAAAAAATCTGTCAAGGTTAGAAGGTGACATCTGTTTCTAGGTCCAAAGCTTGTTTTTGCTCCCTTGTTCTTATAAAAGGGAATTCAGGACCTAGTTACAAGGATCTTGGAGAAATTTTCTATAGTACAACACCGTATCATAATAATTAGTTTTTTGCTTCTAGGAGTGTTTTCAAGAAGATAAGATCATGTGTATTTGCAATGTTGGCATAAGGTTATAGTAACTCAGTATTTTGAATATATTACTGAGGTTCATAACATATTGTCTGCTACAGTTGTGCCTTTTATTATGTTTTTTAATGAATTGATAAAATTATCAATATTATTCATCTTCACAATCTTTCCTGTGTAAGGATATCCAATCCAAAAGGCTTCTACTCAAGGAGGATATCGAATATAATAGATGTATGCAGGGATAAGTAAGAATGGATGCTATGATATGATTTCAAGGTGTGGTGATGTAATGCATCATTACAGTATTCTCAATAGATTTGAAAGTGTGCTCTTATGCTAGGTTCATTTATATTCATTTTTTGATTCTGTAACCCCAGGTTTAGGCACTGATCTTTTGATGGTTGTTCTTCTCAAAATCTAAAATCTCCCTGATCATTCTAGATGAATCAAAGACCAGTTCTAATTTTGATATTTATTTTGATTAAGTTAAGTTTTGCATGTTCCTCTGTAAAGAATAAGATAAGAGCTTAAAGAATCTAGCCAATCCCTTTACTTTATCATACTTTCTTTCAAGCAGCATACGAGGAACATATTTGTGATAGGAACAATGTTGACAAGTTAATATCTCTGGAAAACCCCATCCATTTGAGTAGAACACTATTATCCCCAAGAAAAGAAAACATTAGTTAAAGACAAATAGCCAGCGAATTAGAAATAAATCCATCTACATAGGATCACCCTCCTTGGTTTCACAAAGCCTAAAGTGCAGAGGAAGAAAAGGGAGATTGAGAAAAGTCCTCTCTCCCTAATCTCCTATTCATTGGCCAATCCCTCAAGGTAGATTAATCATTAATAAGTTGCTATTTTATAGATTTGCCACAAGAATCAGGTTGGGAATTTAAAACAACCAGCAGATTGGTGACTCTACTGGGGAACTTGTATAAAGTGCTAAATACTAAGTGTAGTAGATTGTCATGGGTTTTTTAGAGCTTGCATAAAATTTGTGTTCATTATTTTCCCCTAAAGGGGTGGCAACTCTGACAAGCTTTTCCTTATCCATATGATTAAAAAAAGTTAGTCTTAAGAAAGACTTGTGCTAATATGTTGCTTTGAAACAATTTTCTTTACATTGTTGTTCGAGTGACAAGGATAACTTCATTTGTTGAATTAACTTTCAGTCATATAGCTTTCTAACATGATCAAAAGTTTGCTAGAAATTTTCTAACCCTATACAGAGAAGATGTACGGAAGAAGATCACAACAACAGGGGCATTCGAGCAAGCCCCTAATGCAAGAACTAGTTATTCAAAATGGAGAACTAAGGATTCAAGTGACTATGCTTCTCCTCCTATTTGTGATCTCATGGCAATTAATGACCCCCTCTTGGGTGAGAGTGCTGATAATTTGCAAACTAGAGAAGAAGGAAGAGAGCATAATATTATATATGCTGCTAAGAATGTTCAAGATGGTCTGGTGGATTTTGACAGAGATGAAATATTTTTTGAGGAACCACATCTAGTTCTACATAACGAGAGAATAAACCCCATGGGGGAATCCCAAGAAGTTCCTACACAGAATCCCATTGACCCTAAAGTAGCTATACCCGGCATGAGGCTGCTTTCTCCTAGGGTGGGAAGGGTAAAATCCATTAATACCAATATAGGTATTGACCCTAACATAGCTTTTGGCTCAAACCAAACTAATGAGGAATTTGAAAATGAGGTTAAGGAATTAACCCTAAGGGTTTCTAGGATAGAAACATTTAAAAGAAAAGAAGAACTGTTGCTTAGATTACAAGATTTGAATAGAGTAGTTATTTGTGACAACAATGGTGTTCTTGACAATTCTGTGGCAACTAGGATAGCTCAGGGGGGGTCAAAAACTATTACCCAACTGGAGCCTTTGATTCAGCTCTAGGATAATGATATCCCATTTTTTTTGCATACCAATTATTTTTAGATCCCTCCTCAAAACCCTCATGTCAAAATAATGGGACAAAACCCATATTAAAATCCCCTTGTGATGTCTAGAATGAATCCCCTGCCAAATCCTCAAAATGTATACATACCTCCGCCACCTAATCTGTTGTCCCCTCCAAGTCCTTAAGCTAACCTAGGAAATGACAGGGGTGGCCCACTTGTAAACCCTTTTGCTAGAAGACTGATGTAGTTAGCTCGGTATAGGCAGATTGATTTCTCGGGTATACCAATGTATCCAAATCCCATTGAAAACATAGTAAGGAATTCTATCCTGAGATTTGCTAGAAATAATGCAATAACTGGTGAGGATCACTTGAAGGCATTCACTAATGTGCTAGATGATTTCGAGGTGGGGTGTGAAGATGTAGCTCTAAAGTTATTCATCCAGTCCTTAACCGAAGATGCAAGGGAGTGGTATAAGAGTTTACCAAAGGCTAGTATTGAATCTTAGGTAGGGTTCAAAAGAATTTTCAAGGAGCAATATGGGGATAACAATGACCATGATTTGCTATGACTAAATTCACAAGTATTCAAAAGGGAATAAATATAACTGTCCATGATTTCAATGCAAGGTTCTTCAAAGTAAGTAACAAAATCCCTCCTCAATTATGACCAAATGAGGCCATGTGCCTGGTAGTGTACCAAAATGCTTATGATCCCAAGATGGGGTATAAATTGAGAAATAAAGAACCACAAACTCTTAGGGATGCTTTTAGAGTAGCTTTACATATTGAAAATAATAGAAAGGCATCTAGAAAGATATCTAAGAGAAGTGATGCAAGAATTATCCCACAAGAAAGAGGACAGAGAAATAAAGTTCCTATCACTGCTGAATATGATAAATTATGGAAGGAAGTCAAGGAATTGAAGAGTTCTCTGGTGAGAAATGATAAAAGAATTTCCAATGAAAGGCCTCCTTTCAACAGGGAAGAGAATATGCCTAGGCTGGCGGACCAACCTTATAACACAAATTGGCAAGATGGGAAACCAGTTCCCCCTAATGATAGAGGAGGTGGGCCTAGGCACACCCCTGATCCTCTAAGGAAAGAGGTGCACACTATAGATGAAGTGTTGTGGTGTTTACAGTGCCAAACTCCACATTCCTCTACTTCATGTGTTATGGCTATATCTATGAGTGATAGTACAACCCCTTATGAGGACTATGAGGAAGGGGACAACTATGAGGACCACAGTGTAAACATGGTTTTTGAACAAGGATGCACCATAGAGGATTGGGATTCTTTTGATGATGATTACTTAGAGAATAAAGTTGAGATTGATATGATGAGACCAATCATACAACAGTCTGTCTTAAGTGTGAATGGCGGAAATGATGATGTCCTTCAACTGAATACTAAGGATGCAAATGTTAGGTTGAGAAAACCCTCTTCTAAAGAGATCAAGGCTTTGACTATTTCTAAGATTGCCCAAGTCAAAAGTGATTACAATCTAAGAAGTAAAAGGAACCAGGGAGAAAGCAGTACAAAGGGGAATGTAGGAAGCATTTTCATAAAAGAAGAACAGCATCCTCCTAACCCCAAGAAGGAGGCGGGATCTATTAAGGTACCTAAAGGAAATGGGGACAGACCTAATTCACATCCTAATCCACCCCATAAAGCTAAGGTACCTGCAGAAGAGGAACTCACCACGAAAATCCTTGTGGATCAAGAACCAGGTAAGAAAGATATCTCTCCTACCCTTGCAAGCAATAATAACAATAAATACATTAGCATAGTACCCAAATATGTTCCAATACACATGGCCCACATATTTGGTCAAATAAGGGTGATTGTCCCTCTATTGGAAATGATGAGGATCCTTGAACATAAGAGTAGAGTTGACGACGCAATAAATGATGCAGCTCCTAGTACTTCCGAGATATCACATGGACATGTCAAACCACCTGAGATAAATAAGGCACAAATCAGAGAAGTTAAGAAATATGGTGCCAAAATACCCAAAGTATATCTAGGCATTACCCTATAGAAATACCCTTCTCAAGTTGATCCATTCTTTGTCACTCTCATGATAAAGGGGAGATTTGTTAAAAATTGCATGATTAACTCAAGGGCCTCTGTGACTATAATGCCTTTGGGGGTCATGGAGATTCAGGGCTTACAAGTAACCAAAACATATGGCAAATGCTTTGCCATGGATTCTAGGGAGGTCCCCATCATTGGAATCATTAAGGATATTGGCTTTAGACTCGCAGCCTTTCCTCATAAAGAATATAACATGAACAGTACTATGGTAGATATTCCTCCTATGTACGAGATGTTGTTATCAAGAAAGTGGGCCTCTACTATGGGTGGTAGTATCCAGATGGATTCTTCATATGCTATGATTCCCATGGACGGTGAAGATGTGAGGCTAGACAGAGAAAATAAATCACCCCAAATAATTGATGGCATTAATGAGGAGAATGATCAAGTGTATTTCCTGGATGTAGATGTAGACAACTTCAAGATAGAGAATAATAGTGACACCCCTTTGAATCTTAAGCCTGAGCTAGTCAATGATGAAGAAGGACTATGATCTATGTATTTTGATGAGGCATGTTCAAAAGAAGGTTCTAGTGCAGGGGTTGTGCTTATGGCCTCTTTTGGCAAAGCATTCCGGTCTTCTTTTAGACTTGGCTTTACATGTACTAATAATGTTGCAGAATATGAGGCTTTGCTTATCATCTTGAAGATGGCCCTTAAGCATGGTGTTAAAAAACTTAGTCCTGGGAGATTTTGAATTGGTAGTGTCACAAGTTAGATCCAGGTACGCCTCAAAAAATAAAAGGCTTAGACAGTACAGAAATGTAGTATGGGACACTATTGAAGAATTTGATGCCTTTGGTATTGATTGGATAGAGCAAAGCAAGAATGTTATGGCTGATTTTTTGGCAAATATAGTAGTCAAATATGAAGGTATCACATTGGTAGGAATTTCTAAAGTTGAGATGCTGACAAGACCCTCTATTCCTGACAATGTCCATCATTGGAAAAGTTTTCAATGATGATCAAGATCTTTACAAATTCATGAATTGCATTGATGAATATCATGCGCAAGCAATTGATTTCTAGGAATTTGTGGAGACAACAAATGACAAACAAATAGTATTTGGTAATGATGTCATCTAGTTGAAGACCAATAGAATTCCAAGAGGACTGGTGGCTTTAGAAAGAGTTTTTGATGGAAATGACAAACAAACTATGAGATCTACTCTAGTGCACCCAAATGATCTTGAAGAGGCCAACCTAGGGACTAAGACTCATCCAAAGTTGGTTTTTATAGGTAAGCACCTGAACCCAAAGATTAAGCAAATGTTGATTTCTTTGCTTAGAAAGCATAGAAAGGTTTTTGCATGGTCATATGATGATTTAAAAGCATATAGAGAAGACTTGTTTCAACATGAAATCTCTTTGAAACTAGATGCAAAACCTTTTAGGCAAAAATAAAGACCTATTAATACTAGTCTAAGGCCAAAACTGTAGCAAGAACTGGCTAAGTTAAGTGAAGGGGGGATAATTGAGCCTATCAAACATTTCACTTGGGTCTCAAACCTTGTTCCTATTAGGAAGAAAAATGGAGATATTAGATTGTGTTTTGATTTTAGAAATCTGAACATGGTGTCATTAAAGGATAATTACCCTCTGCCAAATATGGAGCCAACCCTACAGAGGGTGACTGGTTGTGAGCTGTTATCTATGATGGATGGCTTTTCAGGATACAACCAGGTAATGGTAAAGGAGTCTGAGTAGTATAAAACTACATTTACTACTCCATGGGGCACACATGTGGACATTAGAATACCTTTTGGATTAACAAATGCAGTGGCTACTTTTCAAAGAACAATGGATGTGCATTTTTCTGACCTTATAAATGTAATCATGGTGGTGTACCAAGATGATCTGGCTACATATTCAAAAAGGGAACATGACCATTGCTCTCAGCTAGACAAAATTTTTGAGAGATGCATGAAGTTTGGTGTCTCTTTGAATCCCAAAAAATGTGTGTTTGAAGTAACAGAAGGGAAGCTCTTGGGCCATATAGTGTCTAAGGAAGGAATTAGGATTGACCCAGAGAGAGTTGTAACCATTGAAAGAATCCCGATGCCTAAAAGTATTAAGGGAATTCAATCCTTCTTTGGACAGGTAAACTTCCTTAGAAGGTTTGTCACAAATTTTGCTAAAACTACTAGACCAATATCTAATATGATAAAGAAAGGAGAGGATATCACTTGGAATGATGAACCAACTAGTGCTTTCAAGAGAATCAAAGGAGCCATTAAGGAGGCTTCTGTCTTAAGGTCCCCAGATTTTTGCAAGCCATTTCAACTATTTTCTTTTGCTTCTTTCCATACCATAGCCATTATTTTGTTACAAAAGAATAATGAGGGCTATGAACAACCCATATCATTTTTTAGTAAATCTCTTCAGGTAGCTGAGTTAAAATATGACATAACTAAAAAATAGGCCTATGCTCTAGTAAAATTTGTTAAGAATTTTAGGCCATACCTGGTTAGGGTGACTATTGTTGCCTATGTCCCAACAACTGTTGTTAAAGATGTATTCACTCAATAGGAAGTTACAGGGAGAAGGTGTAGGTGGATTAACTGGATTCAAGAGTTTAATACTGATATCCAGATCACTAAATTGGTGAGAGGACAAGGGTTAGCAAAGTTGATGGCTGAATCAAATTTAGAGGCTAACCAGATCAATAATATTGAAATTCAAGATGCAGGGGTGGTTTGTGACATGAAAGATTATGAGTGGTATAAGAATGTTGTTTAGTATTTGCTAAACATGTCTTTCCTAGACAAAATGACTAAGAATCAGAAGAGAACTTTAAGGTTACATGTCATAAAGTATGTGATTGTAGGAGGTGAACTCTGGTGGAGAAATTTTTAGGGTATTTTACTCAAATGCATAAACAATACTCAAGCTTCTAAAGTTCTAAAGGATATGCATCACGGTGTTTATGGAGGTCATTATATGGTTAAGTCAACAACATACAAAGTCCTGAAGGCTGAATATTGGTGGCCCACTCTTTTCAAGGATGCTCACCACATGGTTAGAACCTACAATGCATGTCAAAGATTTTCAGGCAAATTAAGATTCTCTGGGAATCTACCCCTCATGCCTGTGAATGTCAAGGTTCCCTTCCAACAGTGGGGATTAGATTTCATAGGAGAGATAAGTGAGAAGTCAAGTGGAGGACATAGCTGGATCTTGGTAGCCACTAATTATTTCACTAAATGGGTTGAAGCCATCCCCACTAAAAGGGCAACTGGCAAGGTTGTGGTTGACTTCTTGATGAATAATATCATAACTAGGTTTGGTGTACCCATAAAAATAATTTTAGACAATGCCATGTGTTTCAGGTTTGAAGAATTTACTAACCTCTATAGCCAGTATGGGATTTCAATCTCTTATTCATCCCCATACCATCCCCAGGGAAATGGGTAGGTAGAATCAAGTAACAAGAGCCTGACGAAGATCGTCAAAAGAATCACAGAGAAAAACAAAAGAGCATGGGACACCAAATTAAGACTAGCTATCTAGGCTGACAAAATGATAGTGAAGAAGGCTATTGGTCAGGTCCCTTTTGATCTTGTGTATGGCCTAGAGGTGAGAATGCCCATAAATAATTTGTTACCTATTTACAATTCCATTCAAGAGCATGATGATGATATTTCTAATGTCATGCAAAATAGGATATATTAGATAACTCAGCTAGATGAAACTAGAAGAGTAGCTCAACAAACAAACATAAAGTTGCAGCAGCAGGTTAAAAGTCTGCATGACAAGAAGACATCTAAGAGAAAGTTCCAGATTGGAGATATGGTATTACTGTGGAATGCTCAATCTCGAGATAAGGGGAAACATGGTAAATTTGATGCCCTCTAGCTTGGACCATATCTAATCAGTAACACCCATGGAGAAGACTCTTATTTCCTGCAGAATCTAATTGGAGAACTACTTAGATTGCCAATGCATGGACAATTCTTGAAGTCATACTTTTCATAAGGTATGAATCTATTCCATGCATATTTGTTTTTAGTTTTAGGTTAGTTCCTTGCTTTAGTTTGTTGCTTAGGGTTTTTCTTTTTCCTTTCCTTTTGTTGTGTTGTGGTCTGCTTCTCTAGAGTTTTTATGTGATCTTGCTCTATTCAAGGTTGTATAGGCATCCCCAACTAGAGCCACCGATGGTACCATGTTGAATATTTCCATGGCTTTGGTAATTTGCAACTATGTATTATGTCTACAATTTAGGATTTTTGTAAAATAATGTAATTCCAAGCTAAAATCCTTGAGGGAAACCTTAGAACCCTTTTATTTCACTTCCTATCTTACAGTGACCACTTTTTCCCGTAACTCAAAAAACTATATTTTGATAACCAATTGATTCCATGTCCATATCTAATCCTAGTAATAAATGAGCTATTTTTGAAAGCTATTTTTGTGCCAGGTGTCGGGTACCACTAACCCTTTTTGGCAAGTTACAATCGATATGTGTTTTTTTGCTAATCCTCTAACATTCAATATTGATCAACCAAAATGATTGCGGAATTGTGGAATAACTGCTAGCTCTTTAAGAAGTGTCACGTGATATGAATGGTGGGCTCCTCCCTCCAAATAAAGGCAACTTCTTAGTGTTTCTACCATTTTGCCAGACCTCACTCAAGGGCCCCAGCCAGCATCCCTGGAAAGGCAGAAGTATGACATTTACTTGCCACATATGAAGGAAGATATCCAACTGGAGGGGGCATGTTCTGACACCATGGATTTTTAGTCCTCCATCATTTCATTCGGTTGTTGATCAGTGTGCCTCACTGAAGGGTGGAATCATAGAAAGTCAGCATGTGGCGGAGATGACATAATATTGGTGGATTGCCCATTCTAGAATATAATAAAAAATAGGAAAGGGGATAATTCTATTAAAGGTTTCAATAAATGTCTCCAGACGTGTCCTTACTATCAATTCTTCGAGATTGATCATGGCCATTGGGTAAGCTGTCAAAATCATAAAATCTGATAGTCGGTATTCAAACATCCTCTGGTGCATAATCTTGCATGATCTAGTTCATCTGAAATGATGTGAAGACAAACTTGACTACTTCTAGTTTGGGACGAGTGTTATTAATATAAGGTATATCTCAGTTCCTTCAAACACTCGCTATGTTAGAAAGCATTGAAGTGCTGAAGAATTGAAGCTAAAGGTTGCTCCAACATCTCTACAACTTGGTTCGAGACAAGCTGCATGAAACAAGCTCGGTGAGTTCCTTCTTCCTCTCATCTACATTTTTATTTTCTGTTAGGGTTTTCCATTTCCCTCTGCTTTGAATGAATTACATTCTATGATAAGAATTGAGTCAACCCTTGAAAACCAAAAGAGGTAATCCTCATCCTGAGTCCTCTATCTTAAATAATGGCCCCACCTAAAACCTAGGTTGCCTTACATGAAGACCTAGTGAAGCAACTCCCAGGCTCAAGTTCACAAAGAGTAAGGGTGACTAGTCTGGAAGGTAATGAGGGGTTGGTTGATAAATATGGTGATTATAGGGATGTTGAAATCCCTATCCATGGTTGGTCCCTTTTCTACCACTGGTGGGGCAAGAGGAATGCTCAAGTGCCGCTATCATATGTGTGGGAGAGTGGCCTAGGAAAATTGATGGTTACCAATGTATTTGAAGATATTGAGTTGCTCTAGGCCATGGTGGCTCACTATGATGAAATGTCCAAGGAAATCAGAAGCATGAAGGGAGGAATTCTAGTGGAAATTAACAAAGAAGCCATTGCCATAGTTTTCAGACTAAACTTGGTTGCCTCAACACATATTGATGGAGATAGATTTAAAGCCCTATATTCAAAGGATGGGAGTAGCTACAAAACAATGTATTTGACTAAGTTTAGGGAAAAGGGGCTAAATGGTAAATCAGTAAAAATCCCCTACAGTGAGCAAGAAACCTTCAAGCTGATTACTTTTGAAAATTATTTTGCTAAAACTTACTATGCTCTCTGTCAAGTACTGGGAGAAGATAAGAGGTAATGCATCCCTATTGATCTTATTTATATGGTTGCAGACATCCAGCATCCATCTCACAATGCCCAATTTGATTTTACTTCTTATTTAGCGCAACATATCCATGAGGGATTGGTAGACATTAGAAACAATAAGGAGTCAGTCAAATTTAGATGGTTCTCATTGCTCTGCCATATGTTCTTGTATTGTGTAGGAGCACAAAGGGTATGGTACCCTAAGCTAATGGTCAACCCTGTTGCCAATAGGGGGAATGAATTGCCTGTCCAATGTTGGACTCACATTTGGGATAGACATGATACCCGTTCCAATTATAGGTGCTTTAGGGATTATTTTGTTGTTATAATATTAAGACATTTCTAGCCAGACATACCTAGGATTCCAAAACTATTAATGAATTTCCTCAAACCTACAATAAGGGTCCCCCCTCTAGATATCAAGCATAATTGGGGTGATTTCATCCCCCATGAAGAGGGTACAATTTTTAGAATCTATGGCACCCTTGTTGGTCTGCACTATTTACCCAAGCATGTGCCATTGAGGTTGGGTTTCTTGGAGATCATTTGGCAACTGACTGAGATAGAGAATGCTCACCTGAGAGGGCAAAAGAAAGGATCTTTCTTTCCCTTCTTAACAGTGTTTTCCAACTTCAAACTAAATAAGGAAGGATTCCCTAAGTTGTATGTAAAATTGCTGCCTTTCAAAATGGCATAGGAAAAACCCAGGTTTTCTGATCCTGAGGGATTTATCAATAACATTAGAAAGAGTATCAGCGGGTCTTTTCTTCCCCATTGATGTAGCACACAACATACACTCAATACAATTTTGCCATTAATCATGTGAGAGCCAAATATTTGAAGACTGGAACATAAAAAAACTTCTATTCATCAACTCTGTTGCGACAATGAGAGAAAACTCTCTTATATCCAAGAAAATAAAAAAAATAAAAAAATTACCTTTTTTGGCATATTTCGACAATTGTCAGATTTTTCCATTTTAGGTAATTTTACAATCATATCTTGAGAATCCAGTTTTTTCCCAAAAACTTCCTAAAGCTAAGGTAGGACGAAAAGCTAACTAACATCCTAAATTTGAAACATGAGTTTTGAGTTATTAAAAAAAACAACTTTTAAAAAACTAAAAAAAACACTAAATTGCCATTTTGACAGCCAAGATGAAAGTTTCAAGCCTCAAAAAAGTGCCAAAATGAGGTCCAACTGACTAGGGTCAGTTGGAAAACCATTGGCCACCTCATAACATATCCACCCGTAAAATTTCATAGAAATCCCACATCCGAGTCAAAAGTTATGACCTCTGGAAGTCCTTGCATCATTCTCCTTTGGTTGAAAAGAACACAGCTCCTGCAAGTGAGTGTCTTCAAACTGCTACCATTTGACTGGATCTAACCTTTGCACTTCCCACTCTGTAATCCATGTGCTATTTGTTGGTGGCAATCCTTCCCAATGTACTAAATACTTGTTGTAATGCCCTTGTCGAGTGTAGATAGTTTTCTTATCAAGGACTTGTGCAATCTTTTCCTTCTTCTTATGGGGAATGTGGTGGTGCCATGCCACTTCTGGTTGACTATCTTCAGCATCATCCTCACCATGGAATGCATATAAATAAAAAATTTTAAACACAAGTGAAATATCAAGATCATTTGGTAAACTGACCTCATATGCATTATCATTGATCTTCTTTGTAATTCTGCAAGGACCAATTTTTATGTAATTCAACTTGTGGTATGTTCCAGTAGGAAACCACTCTTTTCTCAAATATACCATCACTAAGTCACCTTCAATAATGTCTAATGTCACCTACTAGTATCCACTATATTCTTGTACCTCTCATTACTATCCTGCAACTTTTGTCTCACTTCTTTTTGCAACTGTTGAAGGTGTTCTGCAAATGCTTCCCCATCATCACTGACCCTATCTTTCATTGGTAGCTGTACCAAATCTTGAACACCCTGAGGATTCCTGCCATACACAATTTGGAAAGGGGACTTTCCCATTGATCTATTAACAGGACTATTATAGGCAAATTTGGCCTGGGGTAATGCCACGTCCCATTGTTTTGGCTTTTCTCCAACAATACACCTCAACAAATGTCCTAGACTCTGATTGACTACCTCTATTTGCCCATCTATTTGAGGATGATAAGCACTACTAAACTATAACTTAGTCCCCATCTTCTTCCATAAAGTCCTCCAAAAATGATTGAAGAATTTGGTATCCCTATCAGAGGTAATAGTCTTTGGAACACCATGTAGTCGAACAACTTCTGAAAAAAATAACTTCGCTACCCTTGTTGCATCATTAGTTTTCTTACAGGCAATAAAATGAACCATCTTGGAGAACCTATCAACAACTACAAAATTAGAGTCATTATCTTGTTGAGTATGTGGAAGTCCCAACACAAAGTACATGCTCAAATCTGTCCATGGTGCAGTTGGTACTGGTAATGGCATATACAACCCTGTATTCTATGAATGTCCCTTAGCCACTTGGTAGAGTCTACACCTTGTTACATACTTAGTTATATCCCTTTTCATCTTTGGCTAGTAATATTTATCTTCTATTAGGCTATTGTCTTGTCCTTGCCAAAATGTCCAGCTAACCCACTACTGTGAAATTCTCTGATAATGTTTTCCCTCATAGAGCCAGCTAGTATGCATAGTTGTTTTCCTTTAAATAGATACCCATCTTGCATAAAATATTCACCCCTGAAGTGATCGATATTACCAGATACTGGTGCCTTCAATTGTTCCAGAATCTCCCAAAAATCATCATCAAACTCATACAAAACTTTGATAGCATCAAAACCAATCACCTCAGTTTCCATTGTGGTCAAAAGTGCAACACGCCTACTTAACGCATCTGCAACCTAATTTTGTTTTCCAGACTTATGCTTCAACACAAAATTGTAACCCTATAAACCCACTTGGCATGCCTACTATTCAACTTTTTCTATGTGTTCAAGTATCTTAGTGTAATATGATCTGTAAACAATACAAACTCCTAGGGAACTAGATAATGTCTCCAATGCCTCAATGCTTGAACAATTGCATAAAATTCCAAATCATAAGTAGAATAATTCTTTCTCACATCATTCATCTTTCCACTAAAGAAAGCTATAGGCTTTCCAGCTTGGATAAGCATGTTGCAAGTATGGTCCAAATTGGTGTTGTCATTGATGTCAACATACTCCTGTTGCATTAATGATAATGATTGGATGAACTGTTTGCTGAGGATATTGAGAAAATTGGTCATATCAGGAACATAGAAGAACAGTGAAGACAGTAAGGTAAAAGTCCAAGATAAGATGAGGATCAAAGGATGCAGTTTAAATGGTTTGTAGATATATGTCTTAAGGTGTTCCAGTAGAGATTTCATAGGTCCACATGAAGATCTGAAAAAGTTGTGGCCACTCAAGTAAAACTGGTTCCGACAGGTGTTCATAGGTGACAGAGTGATACAGATAGGTCTGGTGAGATCCGGAAATGCATTATCTTATTCTGCGGATTTGAGAGAGTGTTTAGGAAGTCTTTGTGAAGTGTCAACTCGATTGGTTCATGGTTTGAAGGTCCACAAGCATCTATTCCTTTGTGACAGTGATGACAGACTATGTTCTTGAGGTTCCGGATGAAGGAGAGAAGGATTTCAGTAAGAACATGAAGTGTGGATGTTCTTAATGATTCATACAAGCTTGTGGAGATCTTTGGATCGTGTCCAGTTCATGTTGGTGGTCTTCATTGGAGTTGAAGCTCGCATTTGATGAATTGCTTCCAGATGAAGGTGTTCTTCCTGAGACTGGCCGACTAGATGAGTTACACATCCTGCGGATGATCTTATAGTTGTTTGCCAACTTAGATGATTATTCCTAAGTTGATGTCTTGTATAAATAAGGAATTGTAAAGTCATTTCAAGGAGTGTCTTTTGGAGATGAGTGTGTGGTAGTGAGGAAAAGAGTGAAAGGCAGAGAAGAAGTATTGGGCTTAAATGGAACTGAATTAAGCATGGTGAAGATGCTATTCTCCAATTCATGTATGTGTTACTTACTATTTTGTAGACAGTGTGTCTCTTGTAGGCAGTGAGCCTCTTGTGAGTAGTGTGCTCAGGCAGTAAGCCCTAATTGGCATGTGCCATTTTGTTCTTTCTATTCTTCTAACAGAGAATACAATCTTGGGTTAATCACCCTGTGGTTTTTTCCCTTAACCGGGTTTTCCACGTCAAAATATTGGTGTCTTGTGTGTTAATGTGTTTCTACTCTTGGTTCAATGCATTGTGTTTCCATGATTGAATTATTATTATGCTGCTGAATTACAAAGTGAATTTAAGTGTGTAAATTGCAAGAAAGTTTCAGACAACTGATTCACCCCCCCTCTTAGTTGTCTGCCCTGAATCTAACAATTGGTATCAGAGCCAAGTTCCTCTAAAAGGAGCTTAACCGCTTGAGGAGATCTAGGATGTCATCCTACAAGAAGGATAGTCTGAAGTTTGATGGAACCAATTTTAATCTTTGGAAAAGTTGCATGAAATGTCACTTGCAATGTATGGGAATGCAGTACTGGAACATGGCTTCAACAAAGTATACTCCTCCTCAGGGTGGTCAGAAATCCCCAAATGAAATCACAGATGCCGAAAACAATCTGTGGACTCTAGAAGCTCTTCTAAGAGCACTATCTGATTTAGAGCTTTCAAATGTTGTTGACCTACTAACTATTTTTGAGATTTGGCAAAAATTGGAACTTCTGCATGAAGGAGACAAGTATGTTAAATGTGCAAGGTTATAGAGTCTGAAAGGGAAATTTGAAAATCTGAAGATGAGAGATGATGAAAATATTACTACTTTTATGCCAAGAGCAAATGAGATTGTTTGTGGAATTAGAAATGCCGGTGGAGTCTTGGATGAAGATGAGATTATTGGAAAAATTCTTAGATCCCTTCCTGCTTCTTATAAAATCAAGGATACTACCATTGAAGAATTCAGAGCCCATACAACTGTCACAAGAGATCAATTGGCTGGTAAATTGGCTCCATTTGAAATGACCAAGTTTGGAGATGCCCCCCCCAAAGACTAAATCAACATTCAAAGCCAATGCCTCTGTAAAAGGTAAACAAAGATTTGATCTGGGAGAGAACTCTTCAAGGAAACTATCATTGTATGAAAAAGCAAGAAAAGACCTGGAAGAAGAAGACGCTGAAACTGCTCAACTTGAAGCTCTTATTGTAAAAAGACTACCAAGAGGATCCGGTAAGTATGAAGGAAAATTGCCTTTTAAGTGTTTTAACTACAAGAAGATTGGTCATTTTGCCTCAAAGTGTCCGGAAAGATTTTCAAGGCCAAATCCTAACAGATCAAGGTTCCAAAAGAACTATTACTATGTTCATGAGGAAGATGATAATGAAGGGGTAACAGATGATGAATCAGAGATAGGAAACAAATCTGGAAGTGATTGGGTGTTTATTGCCATCAAGGAAGAAGAACCATTGTCCTTTGAATCTGTCAATCATAAAGTTGTAGAAAGAGCTCTGGCTACCCAAGTTGAAGAAAAGGATGATTGGGTCATTGATAGTGGATGCTCTCATCATATGACAGGTGACAAAAATAAGTTCATAGATTTGGCAAGGTATGAAGGAGTGGTAAAGTTTGGTGATAATTCTGCTAGTAGAATCAGAGGAAGAGGAACTATTTCTTTTGATGGAAGGAACAAAACCGGTAATGTACTGTATGTTGAAGGATTGAAGACAATCTTCTCAGTGTTGGTCAGTTGGTGGACAAAGACTATGATCTCCGATTCAAAAATAGAAAATGCAAGATCTTTGAAAGTTCTGGAAGAGAGATTGCAACCGGTACTCAAACTAAAGGTAATATCTTCCACTTGGTTAGTACTGGTAAAAGTTATTTGTTTGTTCAAGTTGATCATAGTTGGTTATGGCATAGGAGAATGTGTCATGTGCATTTTGATAATATCATCAAGATAAGAAATACTCAGGTTGTAAGAGATCTTCCAAAACTGGTGAAACTTACAAATAGTTTGTGCAAAGAATGTTAGTTAGGAAAACAAAGCAAAGTCTCATTTAAAAGCAAGGAACAATCTTCTACCAGATTATTGGACTTAGTTCATACTGATCTTTGTGGTCTGATAAGAATCAGGAGTGTGCAAGGTGATAGATACTTCATGTTACTAATTGATGACTATTCCTGGATGATGTGGGTAACCTTTCTAAAAGTGAAATCAGAAGCTCTTGAGAAATTTAAAATATTCAAGACAATGGTAGAGAATGAAACCGGATTAAAATTGAAATGTCTGAGGTCTGATAGAAGTGGAGAATTCACATCCAGAGTGTTCATAGATTTCTATGAGAAACATGGAATAAAGAGGCAGTTGTCTGCTCCTAGGACTCCACAACAGAATGGAGTAGTTGAGAGAAAGAACCGGATCATCTGTTGGTGCCTGCATGAACAGTCAGGTTTCAAGCATCTAAATCTGTAGGCACCCTCCCAAAAAAATCCAAAATATTCTAAGTCTTTGGACCCCCTTGATGCAGAGCTTCTAGGACTGCAGAGGGACACCTCAAGAACTCTAGTGAAATGACTCACAATGCTCATTGTCTCTGACAGAAATCAAGTTTCTCATAATGCAGAGCTTCAACACAATAACCAACTTGTTTTTGACATACAAAAAGAGGAACTTCAAGACACATATCACAAGATGTCTAACTCAATCCAAGGTTTCATCCAACCCATTGTGCAGGGTCTACAGGACAACAGTCTCATTTACTATCATAACATTGCTGCTCCATTGGAAAGACAGTCACACCAACCTCCTTGGGATGGTCTCCTTCTACACAAACTCAATCTCATTGCAACATACCAAATCTATAACATGCTTTCACCCTAATGCCTTCATTGGCAAAGTAATAACATGACAAACAAATCTATTACCTTCTTGGCAGTGACTGTCTCCAAGAGGACTGGCAGAGTCAGCAACCAAAAAACAAGCAAGGTGGATTGATTCTTCAGAGGATCTCTTCACACTTCAGGTCACAGATCCAAGATCAGCACTAGAACCCTTTCTACAGGTCTCAACACTTAACATTCACCGATTTACCACTGCCACAGTCACTAGTTACCACCGAGCTGTTGCTATCTTTCTCCAAGTCCCAACACTTGCTTCTGCAGAGTTATCTACATGACAAACACACCCTACACCATCCTCCTACCCTCAAAACCCCCATAAGCCTATGTACTTTCTAATATACAACCCATTCCACTAATCAGAAATAGAAAAGATCAGTGGAATGAGGAGAGATCCATTGGGTTGCTCAGAAGAACCCTAACTTAGGTTTTTGGACAGTCAAGAGAAAACTAACGATTTCTTCCTCCTAGTGCAGTGTCAAGACTCCAAACTATACTCAAATCAAAGATACTTCCTCATATTAATCATCCAAGAAGAAAATGGGCTATGACCAATCTGTACAGGGTCAGGTACGGCAGGAAACAGTGAGGAAAACATAGAAAAATGCAGAAAAATAGTTTCTTTATTTCATTTCACTTCAAAACTTCCTTCACACTTCAAAATGAAAAGGTTCTTGGCTTTTTGAAGCCTCCTCGATGCCTTGCACATGCAAGAGGGCAGTTGAACCAATGGAGGGTGAAAAGAACTACTCCCCAAACCATCATTGCTCGATCTACAACTGTTAACAGTCTTGTAACTATCCTCTTTTTGGACTACATCGACAGTTTTTGGTTTAATAATGTATTCCCAACATTTGGCTAACCTTGGACAAGGTTTTAACATTCCTCCTAACCATTGACATGCCTTTATAGGCTTACAAACATGAAAACTTTAATGACTGTCCTATATGCCTCAACAAAGGCTTACATAAATGACTATTGCAAACTACCTATTACAACATGATTGTCCTCATTGATGCAGAGGTAGGAGGACCAAAACTATCCTCAATAACATTAAAAAATCAAAGAACTAATCCAATTGCTTTGTTCAAGTTGAAGAGAATATTAATATATATTTTTTCTCCAATTTTCATAAAGATCCAATGGTAGGAGAGAAAGTTATGACTCTTTTCCCAAAACTACAAACCCTAGGCAGTGTTTAGACCTGCCCTCACCAAAATTGCAATATCTCTCACAAAACTTATTGAAATTATACCAAACTAAAAGAATTTTAAACTAGAAACACATATCTTTCCATCCATCTATTATATGCATCAATGTGAGGCTGTACCAAGTTGTACCATGCATATTTTCAAACTATATTTTCAGAAAATTAAACGCAGACCTACCCTCAATAAAAATGCCATAACTTATTCAAATCTTAATGACATTTGATGCAACAAAAAGAAATGGAAATTAGACACAATACTCTTTCCAACCATTAATGGATTTCTCCTGTATATGTCTATACAGAATAGTACCAAATGCTGCAATGGGACTATTGCAGGGAAAATCAAAAAATTACAGTCCATAAAACACTCATATCTTTCACAAAACTAAATAAAAATGCATGGGACAAGAATAAAATGGAAGGTGGTTGAAGGATCTAACATTTTCAATCTATTAGACATCCATTCAATTCCATACAAGGCCATACAATAGCAAAAGATAGCAAATTTCTAAAGGAAAATACAGGAAAACATTGTTTTTTCTCATTCCATGCTCAAATCTTCAACCACCCACGAATTCTTCATGGTTACAAGGCCTTTTAAAGGCATTAAAACATGTCTCTTCAGTTCATAACTGATTTGGAGTGAACCAAGAGCCAAATGACTCTTCACCTTCCAACTTTGCATCTTTTTTCCAATTTTACATTGACAACCTTTACATGGTTTGCAATATTTTGCATTTTTGAAACTCCTAATGACCTAAACACATAAAAATGACTTGATAAACCTCATTACAATGTGGAAGCATACAAATTTAATCAAATCAAAGATTTGTCTAGGGAAATATTAATTTGCCAAGGTGTTCCTGCACCACTCATTAGGACTTACAACATGAGAATAGATTCTAGACACTTGGACATAGTCCCTTACAAGTATGGCATGCAAGCCTTATTACAACATGTAGATGGTCTCATCGACCTTATTGGCAAAACAACTACTAGAAGCTCAAACAAAACCCTGATGTCTTGGTGCTCCTACACCACCCCTCAGCATGTTTCAACTTGACCTGATATTCTTGGGGGGGGGTCATCATATTTCTAGGTATCGGCCTGATATTTCTACGAGGGGGGGGGTCATGTTTCAAATATTGGGTGATCTTAGTCAAGATCACCCGACGCTGTTTTATCACCCCGATGTTATGGACGTCAATTTTAAGTGGGGTTCGATATCTACTTGTCCATCATCATCATATTTTACAGGGGGTGATATTTTAATTATTAGGTGATCTTGCGAATATCACCCTTGTTGCAGAATATCACCCTATGTTGTCAATATGATGGTGACGTCATCTAGATCGGTGGGGTGCATCATGTGATCTTCGGCATGATGACTATTATTAGTAGATATTATGAGGATTCCCCCGATTGCTGATGAGGATTTGAATGTGATGATGACATGAATATGTACAGGATGGTTCATCAGTGAGGTGTAGGGTTCAAATATGCAGGAGGATTTTTCTTTGATGCATCAGAATGTGCCGATGGGGTTGGTCATCAGGATGATATTGAGTATCGGGTCATTTTTCATATCAGGGTGATGTGAAATATCAGGGTGATATTGCATATCAGGATATCATGTAGGAGGTTCGCCGATGGCACAGGTCATGATGATGGGGTCTTGGCGGATGGTTCGTTGGTTGCGCAAGGCAAAATTGTGTGACATCATATGTGCTCATGACCTAGTATATAAAGTATTGAGGAGGTCGCTGTAGGATGAATGTGGGATAATTTGTTCTCGCATAATTTGAATAATCAGGGTCATATTTCTTGGCGGGAAAAGTTGCAAAATGCACAGTCCACTGCATTCCCAAGGCTGCGGGTTGGTATGCCATTAATGATGGATGTTACAGGGTATGGGTGAAGGCATGAACAGATCAGGTACCCGATTGAAGATGTGAATCTTCAGGTGGTGGCGTAGGGCTCAAGTCTAACCACTCCCTGCCTCCTCTCTCACCTACTGCATTCAATGTTTGAGCACCATTTATCATGGTGTACTATATCTGGCAAATTTTGAATTGCTGTGTGATTAATGTTGAGTACATCTTCCTTGCTGTATATAGCAGATAGTGTTACTCATTTGTTGTTGTTGAAGACCTGGGCATTTTTTGTGTGAATAACGAAAAACACAGCATTTCCTTGTTGTTTTATCTCATTTTGGAGTTTATGAGTTGCATTATGAATGTACATTGCAGATATTTTTAGTTTCATTGTTGTTATATATGAAAAATGCTCTCATGCATGTGTTGCATGCTTTTCCTTCTTTTGAATCTAGTTGCTAAGGGTTTCTCAGGTTCTAGGGTATGGATTTCTGTATCACATGCTTCATCTCTAACTTCCATTCAAGGAGTGGATTAAATTGTTTTAGGTGAAGTATGGAGAAGGTTGTATGTCAGCCAGGATATATGTAAGTAGAGGCAGCTAAATACCCATCCCTGGGTGATGTTTGTAAGGCAAGCATCAATATTACCCCTTGAAACTTGAATGCTAGATGCAATCCATTCTTTTGTATACGTCTAGTTGACTCCTTGCCTTGAGATAGGCACTGGTCTGCACCTAGGTTAGTAGTTATGATCCGAAACCCCTTGTCTTGCATCCAATATATAAAATCCATCTTTTCATAATTTCCATCCTATTAGTTTGTAGGAGTAGGATTAGGACCCCTGCATACTCTCATCCACAATCAAACAAATATGTCCAAGAATGTTGCCAAACTTGTGATGTATCATGTACATCTTGGTCCACACATGAGAGTATTCTACTTGTTGTTGTCAAGCTAAATCTTTCTGTCATTGGGCTAGTCAATGTTACATCTTCAGCTATAGGGATACCCCCTTGGTGCGGCAGAACCAGAAGTGAAGGGGAGGCAACTCTCGCAACCTCCTGTATTAGTTGGTTGAATCTACCTATGCACTGGAACTGGCAAAACCTCTGTTGATTCAGAAGAAAACACCAAAACCATCCAGGAAGCATCTAGGAAAATGATGATGGAAGCAAATGTTTCTCAAATCTACTGGAGAGAAGCTATCAGCACTGCAGTCTATACTCTCAATCGAGTTCAAATTAGAAGCAATACCAGTAAAGACTCCTTATGAAATTTGGTTTGGCATCACTCCTACTGTGAGGTATTTCAGAGTTTTTGGTAGAAAATGTTACATTAAAAGAGATGAAGATCTAGGAAAGTTTGATGCTAGAAGTGATGAAGGAATATTCTTGGGTTACTCTACTCAAAGCAAAGCATACCGGCATTATAACAAGAGACTGAGAAAGATGATAGAAAGTACAAATGTGAAGGTTGATGAAGGAATTGGAAAACCCTCAAGGTTTTATGAATATGATGAAGATGATCAGAATGGTGTTCTGACTCAAGGAGCCCAAGCCTCTTCTGAAAGCCAGATTCAAACTGATCTGGTAAATCAGGAAGAAGAGATGAGTTTTAATGAGCTTGATCAAGAATCAGAAGTGCAAGAAATTCCAAAAGTTCTAAGGTATGTAAGACTGAACCACTCTAAAGATCAGATCATAGGTGACAAAAGCAAAGGTGTACAAACTAGAAGGAGAATTTCTCAAGATTCAGATAAGTATTGTCTGATTTCAAAGATTGAACCTAAGACAGTGAATGAAGCTTGCAATGATGAAAACTGGACTAAAGCAATGGAGGAAGAGCTGATGCAAATTGACAAAAATCACACTTGGGATCTTGTTCCCAGACCTAGAAACAAGAATGTGATTGGAACCAAATGGGTCTTCCAGAACAAACTGAATGAAGTTGGTGAAGTAATCAGAAATAAAGCCAGATTGGTTTGCAAGGGCTATTCTCAGAAGGAGTTGATTTTGAAGAAACCTTTTCTCCAGTGGCAAGAATTGAAGCAGTCAGATTATTTCTTGCATTTGCTGCCTTCAAAGATTTCAAAGTGTATCAGATGGATGTCAAGTCTGCCTTCCTGAATGGTGACTTGGAGGAAGAAGTGTACATTGAGCAACTGGATGGATTTCAGTTATCTGATCATGGTGATATGGTCTGCAAGTTGAAGAAGGCACTATATGGACTGAAGCAAGCCCCAAGAGCCTGGTATGAAAGATTGGATAAACATCTTTTGAAGATTGGTCTCAACAAAGGTACTACTGACAATAATTTGTATTTCAAAATTAATCATGAAAATATCTTGATTGTTGAAGTGTTTGTTGATGATATCATTTTTGGAGGAAGAGATAGTATGTGTAAAACCTTTGCAAATCAAATGAAAAGTGAATTTGAGATGTCCATGCTTGGGGAAATGAATTTCTTCTTGGGTCTACAAATCACTCAAACAAAGAAAGGAATCTTCATTTCTCAGACCAAATATGTGACTGAATTGTTGAAGAAATTTGGGATGGAAGACTCAAAGACAATGAGTTCTCCCATGGCAACCAGATGTAAGTTGAGCAAGGATGATGACTCTCCCAAGGCTGATCAGAAAAAGTATAGGTCAATGATTGGAGGACTATTGTATCTTACTCAAACTAGACCAGACATTATGTAGGTTGTTGGTCTTGTTGCTAGATTCCAGGCTGATCCTAGAGAATCCCATGTCATGGCAATCAAGAGGATTTTTAGATACCTAAAAGGGACAGTTGAGTATGGTCTATGGTATCCTAGAGATCATGATTTCTCTCTTCATGCATATACAGATGCTGATTGGGTAGGAGATGTGGATGACCGGAAGAGTACCAGTGGTGGAGCATTATTTTTTGGGAAGAGATTAGTTTTTTGGCTGAGAAAAAAATAAGAGGCAATATCTTTGTCCACTGCAGAAGCAAAATATATTGCAGCAGCAGGTAGTCGCAGTCAAGTTTTGTGGATGAAGCAGATGCTATGAGACATTAGATTGGAGTATGAGGAGCCTATCACAATCTTCTGTGATAATTCAAGTGCAATAAATATATCTAAGAATCCAGTGTTGCATTCAAAGACTAAACATATATCCATCAAGGTTCACTTTTTGAGAGAGCAAGTGAACAAGAATGAAGTCAGATTGGAGTTTGTGCCTTCCAAGGATTAGATTGCAGATATCTTTACTAAACCTCTACCTAAGGACTCTTTTGAGTATCTCAGGGAGAAGTTAGGGGTTATTACCCCTCCGGTGATGAACTAAGGTGCACTGGTGTTGGGGAGCTGCTACTCAAGGGGAGCAGCTGGTATGAAGTGTTGAAGTTGCAAGTATGTGCCCTTTGTCATTGATGTCAAAGGGGGAGAGAAGACATGTTAAAAACAAGTAGTTGCTGATCAAAGGGGGAGCAGTAAAGGGAGAGAAGACATGTGAATGGTTGTTGTTGATAGGGCGTGTTGTGATAGTAAGGAGAAGTTCTTATGGTCAAAACAATTTTTCACATCATATGTTGCCATCAATGACAGAGGGGAAGATTGTTGCAAGTATGGTCCTAACCGATGTTGTCATTGATGTCAACATACTCCTGTTGCATTAATGATAAGGATTGGATGAACTATTTTTTGAAGATATTGAGAAAATTGGTCATATCAAGAACAGAGAAGAACAGTGAAGACAGTAAGGTAAAAGTCCAAGATAAGATGAGGATTAGAGGATACAGTTTAAAGGGTTTGTAGATATATGTCTTAAGGTGTTCCAGTAGAGATTTTAGAGATCCGCATGAAGATCTGAAGAAGTTGTGGCTGCTCAAGTAAAACCGGTTCTAGCAGGTGTTCATAGGTGATAGAGTGATACAGATCGGTCTGATGAGATCCGGAAATGCATTATCTTGTTCTGCAGATTTGAGGGAGTGTTTAGGAAGTCTTTGTGAAGTGTCAACTTGATTGGTTCATGGTTTGAAGGTCCACAAGCATCTATTCCTTTGTGACAGTGATAACAGATTGTGTTCTTGAGGTTTTGGATGAAGGAGAGAAGGATTTCAGTAAGAAGATGAACTGTGGATGTTCTTGATGATTCAGGCAAGCTTGTGGAGATATTTGGATCGTGTCCAGTTCGTGTTAGTGGTCCGCATTGGAGTTGAAGCTCGCATTTGATGAATTACTTCCAGATGAAGGTGTTCTTCCTAAGACTGGCCGACTAGATGAGTTACACATCCTGCGGATGATCTTATAGTTGTTTGCTGACTTAGATGATTATTCCTAAGTCGATGTCTTGTATAATTAAGGAATTACAAAGTCATTTCAAGGAGTGTCTTCTAGAGATGAGTGTGTGGTAGCGAGGAGAAGAACAAAAGGCAGAGAAGAAGTATTAGGCTTAAATGGAACTGAATCAAGCATGGTGAATATGCTATTCTCCAGTTCATGTATGTGTTATTATTTTGTAGACAGTGTGTCTCTTGTAGGAAGTGAGCCTCTTGTGAGCAGTGTGCTCAGGCAGTGAGCCCTAATTGGCATGGATTTTGTTCTTTCTATTCTTCTAATAGAGAATACAATCTTGGGTTAATCACCCCGTGGTTTTTTCCCTTAACCAGGTTTTCCAGGTCAAAATCTTGGTGTCTTGTGTGTTAATGTGTTTCTACTCTTGGTTCAATGCATTGTGTTTCCATGATTGAATTATTATTATGCTGCTGAATGACAAAGTGAATTTAAGTGTGTAAATTGCAAGAAAGTTTCAGACAACTGATTCACCCCCCCTCTCATTGTCTGTCCTAAATCTAATATAGCACAGCACCTATTCCCACATGGGAGGCATCACATTCTACTTCAAATACCTTATCAGAAATTGGCAATGCAAGTATACGTGCTTTTGTTACCTTTTGCTTCAAGTAATTAAAGGTCTCCTCAACATCCTTGGTCCATATAAACTCCCTTCCTTTGGTGCAATCTATTATAGGAGCTATAATACTACTAAAATTTTGAATGAACTTTCGATAGAAAGTGGCCAAGCCACGAAAACTTTTTACCTTTGTGATGCTACTTGGAATAGGCCATTCTAGAATTGTCCTAACCTTTTCTGGATCCATTCTGACACCATCTTTAGAAATGACAAAGCCTAAAAAAACCAAACTGTCCTGCATGAACCTACACTTCTTCAAATTGGCATAGAGCTTCTCCTTCCTTAACACACCAAAGATGATCCTCAAGTGTTGTAGGTGCTCTTCTCTGTTACTAAATACCAAAATATCATCAAAATAAACTACCACAAACTTACCAATGTAAGGTCGTAGTATAGTTTTCATTAATCTCATAAATGTGCTAGGTGCATTTGATAACCCGAATGGCATAACCATCCACTCATATAATCTGTCTCCAGTCTTAAAGGTTGTCTTCCACTCATCCCCTTCTTGGATCCGGATTTGGTGGTAGCCACTTCGTAGGTTGATCTTGCTGAAATATTTGGCCCCTGCAAGGACATTCATCATGTCCTCCATACGAGGTATAGGAAACCGATACTTGATGGTAATCTTATTAATTGGTCTGATACCAGATGATGCAGCACACAACATACACTCAATACAATTTTGCAATTAATCATGTGAGAGCCAAAGATTTGAAGGCTCGAACATTAAAAAATTTCTATTCATCAACTCTGTTGCTATAATGAGAGAAAACTCTCTTATATCCAAGAAAACAAAAAAATAAAAAAATTACCTTTTTTTGGTAGATTTCGACAATTGTCAAATTTTGCCATTTTAGGTAATTTTACAATCATATCTTGAGAATCTAGTTTTTTCCCAAAATCTGTCTAAAGCTATTGTAGGACAAAAAGCCAACTAACATCCTAAATTTGAAACATGAGTTTCGAGTTATTAAAAAAAGCAACTTTTAAAAAATTAGAAAAAAACACTAAATTGCCATTTTGAGGGTCAAGATGAAAGTTTCAAGCCCTAAAAAAGTACCAAGATGAGGTCCAACTGACTAGGGTCGGTTGGGAAAACACTGGCCAACTCATAACGCATCCACCCATAAAATTTCGTAGAAAACCCACATCCAAGTCAAAAGTTATGACCTTTGGAAGTCCTTGCATCATTCTCCTCTGGTTGAAAAGAACACAACTCTTGCAAGTGAGTGTCTTCAAACTGCTACCATCTGACTGGATCTAACCTCTGCACTTCCCACTCTATAATCCATGTACTATCTCTTGGTGGTAATCATTCCCATTGTACTAAATACTTGTTGTAATGCCCTTGCTAAGTGTAGATAGTTTTCTTATCAAGAACTTGTGCAATCTTTTCCTTCTTATGGGGAATGTGGTGGTGCAATGCCACTTCTGATTGACTATCTTCAACACCATCCTCACCATGGAATACATATAAATTAGAAATATTAAACATAGGAGAAATATTGAGATCATTTGGTAAACTGACCTCATATGCATTATCAATGATCTTCTTTGTAATTCTGCAAGGACCAATTTTCATGTACTTCAACTTGTGGTATGTTCCAGTAGGAAACAACTCTTTTCTAAAATATACCATCACTAACTCTCCTTCACTGAATGTATGATGCCGCCTACTAGTATCCACTGTATTCTTGTACCTCTCATTACTCTCCTGCAACTTCTGTCTCACTTCTTTTTGCAACTGTTGAAGGTGTTCTACAAATGCTTCCCCATTGTCACTGACCCTATCTTTCATTGGTAGATATACCAAATCTAGAACACCCTGAGGATTCCTAACATACACAATCTGAAAAGGGGAATTTCTTATTGATTTGTTAACAAAACTATTATAGGCAAATTCAGCCTGGGGTAATGCCACGTCCCATTGTTTTGACTTTTCTCCAACAATACACCTCAACAAATTTCCCAGACTCTGATTGACTACCTCTATTTGCCCATCCGTTTGAGGATAATAAGCACTACTAAACTCTAACTTAGTCCCCATCTTCTTCTATAAAGTCCTCCAGAAATGATTGAGGAATTTCATATCCATATCAAAGTAATAGTCTTTGGAACACCATGTAGTCGAACAACTTCCGAAAAAAATAACTCTGTTACCCTCATTGCATCATTAGTTTTCTTACAGGTAATAAAGTGAACCATCTTGGAGAACCTATCAACAACTACAAAAATGGAGTCATTACCTCATTGAGTATGTTGAAGTCCCACCACAAACTCTATGTTCAAATATGTCCATGGTGCAGTTGGTACTGGTAAAGGCATATACAACCCTGTATTCTGTGAATGTCCCTTAGCCACTTGACAGAGTCTACACCTTGTTACATACTTAGTTATATCCCTTTTCACCTTTGGCCAATAATATTTATCTTCTATCAAGGCTATTGTCTTGTCCTTTCCAAAATGTCCAGCTAACCCACTACTATGAAATTCTCTGATAATATTTTCCCTCATAGAGCTAGTTGGTATGCATAGTTGTTTTCCTTTAAATAGATACCCATCTTGCATAAAATATTCACCCCTAAAGTGATCCAAGTTAGCAGATACCGGTGCCTTCAATTGTTCCACATCTCCCAAAAGTCATCATCAGACTCATACAAATTTTTGACAGCATCAAAACCAATCACCTCAGTTTCCATTGTGGTCAAAAGTGCAACATGCCTACTTAATGCATCTACAACTTAATTTTGTTTTCCAGACTTATGCTTCAACACAAAATTGTAACCCTATAAGAAAGAGACCCACTTGGCATGCCTATTATTCAACTTTTTCTGTGTGTTCAAGTATCTTAGTGCAATATGATCTATAAACAATACAAACTCCTGGTTAACTAGATAATGTCTCCAATGCCTCAATGCTTGAACAATTGCATAAAATTCCAAATCATAAGTAGAATAATTCTTTCTCATGTCATTCAACTTTTCACAAAAGAAAGCTATAGGTTTTCCAGCTTGGCTAAACACAACACCTATTCCCACATGGGAGGCATCACATTCTACTTCAAATACCTTATTAAAATTTAGCAATGCAAGTATAGGTGCTTCTGTTACCTTTTGCTTCAAGTAATTAAAGCTCTCCCTAGCATCCTTGGTCCATACAAACTCCCTTCCTTTGGTGCAATCTGTTATAGGAGCTACAATACTACTGAAATTTTGAATGAACTTTCGATAGAAAGTGGCCAAGCCATGAAAATGTTTTACCTCTATGATGCTACTTGGACTAGGCCACTCTAGAATTGCCCTGACCTTTTCTGGATCCATTCTGACAACATCTTTAAAAATGACAAAGCCTAAAAAAACCAAACTGTCCTGCATGAACCTACACTTCTTCAAATTGGCATAGAGCTTCTCCTTCCTTAACACACTAAAGATGATCCTCAAGTGTTGTAGGTGCTCTTCTTTGCTGTTACTAAATACCAAAATATCATCAAAATAAACTACCACAAACTTACCAATGTAAGGTCATAGTATAGTGTTCATTAATCTCATAAATGTGCTAGGTGCATTTGATAACTCGAATGACAAAACCATCCACTCATATAATCCGTCTCCAGTCTTAAAGGTTGTCTTCCACTCATCCCCTTCTCGGATCTAGATTTGGTGGTAGCCACTTCGTAGGTTGATCTTGTTAAAATATTTGGCCCCTGTAAGGACATCCATCATGTCCTCCATACGAGGTATAGGAAACTAATACTTGATGGTAATCTTATTAATTGCTCTGATACCAAATGATGCAGTACACAACATACACTCAATACAATTTTGCTATTAATGATGTGAGAGCCAAAGATTTGAAGACTGGAACATAAAAAAACTTCTATTCATCAACTCTACTGCTACAATGAGAGAAAACTCTCTTATATCCAAGAAAACAAAAAAAAATTAAAAAATTACCTTTTTTTGGCAGATTTCGACAATTGTCAGATTTTGCCATTTTAGGTAATTTTACAATCATATCTAGAGAATCCAATTTTTTTCCAAAAACTTCCTAAAGCTAAGGTAGGATGAAAAGCCAACTAACATCCTGAATTTCAAACATGAGGTCCGAGTTATTAAAAAAAGCAACTTTTAACAAACTAGAAAATAACACTAAATTGGCATTTTGAGGGCCAAGATGAAAGTTCCAAGCCCCAAAAATTGCCAAGATGAGGTCCAACTAACTAAGGTGGGTTGAGAAACCACTAGCCACCTCATAATGCATCCACCTGTAAAATTTCGTGGAAAACCCACATCCGAGTCAAAAGTTATGACCTCCAGAAGTCCCTGCATCATTCTCCTCTGGTTGAAAAGAACACAACTCCTGCAAGCGAGTGTCTTCGAACTATTGCAATTTGACTGGATCTAACCTTTACACTTCCCACTATGTAATCCACATGCTATTTGTTGGTGGCAATCCTTCCCACTGTACTAAATACTTGTTGTAATGCCCTTGCCAAGTGTAGATAGTTTTCTTATCAAGAACTTGTGCAATTTTTTCCTTCTTCTTATGGGGAATGTGGTGGTGCCATGCCACTTCTGGTTGACTATCTTTAGCATCATCCTCACCATGTAATGCATATAAATTAGAGAAATTAAACAAAGGAGAAATATCGAGATCATCTGGTAAACTGACCTCATATGCATTATCATTGATCTTCTTTGTAATTCTGCAAGGACCAATTTTCCTATACTTCAACTTGTGGTATGTTCTAGTAGGAAACCACTCTTTTCTCAAATATACCATCACTAAGTCACCTTCACTGAATGTCTGATGTCACCTACTAGTATCCACTGTATTCTTGTACGTCTCATTACTGTCCTGCAACTTCTATCTCACTTCTTTTTGCAACTGTTGAAGGTGTTCTGCAAATGCTTCCCCATCATCATTGAACCTATCTTTCATTGGTAGATGTACCAAATCTAGAACACCCTGAGGATTCCTGCCATACATAATCTAGAAAGGGGACTTTCTCATTGATTTGTTAACAAAACTATTATAGGCAAATTTGGCCTGGGGTAATGCCACGTCCCATTGTTTTGACTTTTCTCCAACAATACACCTCAACAAATTTCCCAGACTCTGATTGACTACCTCTGTTTGCCCATCAGTTTGACATGATAAGAACTACTAAAATGTAATTTAGTCCCCATCTTCTTCCATAAATTCCTCCAAAAATGACTGAGGAATTTGGTATCCCTATCAGAGGTAATAGTCTTTAGAACACCATGTAGTCGAACAACTTCTGAAAAAAATAACTCTGCTACCCTCGTTGCATCATTAGTTTTCTTACAGGCAATAAAATGAACCATCTTAGAGAACCTATCAACAAATTCAAAAATGGAGTCATTACCTCGTTGAGTATGTGGAAGTCCCAACACAAAGTCCATGCTCAAATCTGTCCATGGTGTAGTTGGTACTGGTAATGGCATATACAACCCTGTATTATGTGAATGTCCCTTAGCCACTTGGCAAAGTCTACACCTTGTTACATACTTAGTTATATCCCTTTTCATCTTTGGCTAGTAATATTTATCTTCTATCAAGGCTATTATCTTGTCCTTACCAAAATGTCCAGCTAACCCAGTACTATGAAATTCTCTGATAATGTTTTCCCTCATAGAGCCAGCTGGTATGCATAGTTGTTTTCCTTTAAATAGATACCCATCTTGCATAAAATATTCAGCCCTAAAGTGATCCAAGTTACCAGATACCAGTGCCTTCAATTTTTCCACAATCTCCCAAAAATCATCATCAGACTCATACAAATTTTTGATGGCATCAAAACCAATCACCTCAGTTTCTATTGTGGTCAAAAGTGCAACATGCCTACTTAATCCATCTGCAAACTGATTTTGTTTTCCAGACTTATGCTTCAACACAAAATTGTAACCCTGCAAGAAAGAGACCCACTTGGCATGCCTACTATTCAACTTTTTCTGTGTGTTCAAGTATCTCAGTGCAATATGATTTATAAACAATACAAACTCCTGGGGAACTAGATAATGTCTCCAATGCCTCAATGCTTAAACAATTGCATAAAATTCCAAATCATAAGTAGAATAATTCTTTCTCACATCATTTAGCTTTTCACTAAAGAAACCTATAGGTTTTCCAGCTTGGCTAAGCACAACACCTATTCCCACATGCGAGGCATCACATTCTACTTCAAATACCTTATCAAAATTTGGCAATGCAAGTATAGGTGCTTTTGTTACCTTTTGCTTCAAGTACTTAAAGCTCTCTTCAGCATCATTGGTCCATACAAACTCCCTTCCTTTGGTGCAATCTATTATAGGAGCTACAATACTACTAAAATTTTGAATCAACTTTGGATAGAAAGTGGCCAAGCCATGAAAACTTTTTACCTCTATGATGCTACTTGGGCTAGGCCATTCTAAAATTGCCCTGACCTTTTCTGGATCCATTCTAACACCATATTTAGAAATGACAAAGCCTAAAAAAACCAAACTATCCTGCATGAACCTACACTTCTTCAAATTGGCATAGAGCTTCTCCTTCCTTAACACACCAAAGATGATCCTCAAGTGTTGTAGGTGCTCTTCTTTGCTGTTACTAAACACCAAAATATCATCAAAATAACCTACCACAAACTTACCAATGTAAGGTCATAGTATAGTGTTCATTAATCTTATAAATGTGCTAAGTGCATTTGATAACCCGAATGGCATAACCATCCACTCATATAATCTGTCTCCAGTCTTAAATGTTGTTTTCCACTCATCCCCTTCTCGGATCCGGATTTGGTGGTAGCCACTTCGTTGGTCGATCTTGCTGAAATATTTGGCCCCTGCAAGGACATCCATCATGTCCTCCATACGAGGTATAGGAAACTGATACTTGATGGTAATCTTATTAATTGCTCTGATACCAGATGATGCATCACACAACATACACTTAATACAATTTTGTCATTAATCATGTGAGAGCCAAAGATTTGAAGACTAGAACATTAAAAAACTTCTATTCATCAACTTTGCTACTATAATGAGAGAAAACTCTCTTATATCCAAGAAAACAAAAAAATCAAAAAATTACCTTCTTTTTAGCAGATTTCGACAATTGTCAGATTTTGCCATTTTAGGTAATTTTACAATCATATCTTGAGAATCTAGTTTTTCCCAAAAATTTCCTAAAGCTAAGGTAGGATGAAAAGCCAACTAACATCCTAAATTCGAAACATGAGTTTCAAGTTATTAAAAAAAAAACTTTAAAAAAACTAGAAAAAAACACTAAATTGCCCTTTTGAAGGCCAAGATGAAAGTTTCAAGCCTCAAAAAAGTGCCAAGATGAGGTCCAACCCACTAGGGTCGGTTGGGAAACCACTGGCCACCTCATAACACATCCACCTATAAAATTTCATAGAAAACCCACATCTGAGTCAAAAGTTATGACCTCTGAAAGTCCTTGCATCACCCATCAGGTTTTCTTCCCTGAAGATGTTATTAGGAATTCTCTATTTGATGATGAAGTGAAATTAAAAAGAGAAAAGTGTACATTGTATACAAGGTATGAAGAAAGAATAAAGAGGAAGAATCCATCTTCCAAAGGACTTTTCTTAGAGGTTGATGACCCCATTAATAGAATCAAAAGGATTTTGTCTCATATTGATGAATTGATTGACATACAAGATCGCAATCTTGCTCAGGTTCTAGTAGAGAAAGACCATCATACTAGCCCCCTACTAGAAATGTGATAAAGTACACTTTCAAAAAGAGAAACAAAAATGAAGAGGTCAAATACAAGCCCCTCAGGCACCTCCACCAACTCAATTAACACTATCTCTACCACCACCTTCTCAATCCTCTTCCCCTTCTACACCAACAACTGAAGATGAGTCTCTCCCTAAAGAGCCTCCTCCAAAAAGATCAAAGATTGAAATAAGCTTTCTGTGGACTACCCTGATGATGAAGGAGATATGGAAATAACAGAGGAAGAAATACATACTGAGATGCCATCCCCTATCCAAGATGTGCCAGAAGGATTACCTTTGGATAGAATTTCTAATATTACCATAAGAGGCAATGATATGTCAGATGACATCAAGATTATTGCATGTAGAAATTTTATCTCTAATGATTGTTTTGTAAATACTAAGAAATTTCAGGAGTTCTTATGGAAAAGAAGAAGAGGTGAATATGAGAAAAGACTCAAGGAAGAAGTGTTCAAATCTCCTCAGGAAACCCGTGATCAAGTATCTATCAGGATACTCACACAGATGAAGGATGAAGTCAAAAACATCTCTCCAGATCAGGGCAGGCAAATGGTTAGAGATAGTGGGATCTTATTACTCCCTAAGTGGGACATAGCCTCTACTATTGTTCTAGACACTGCAAGAAGGCAAGATAAGGTCTTTTCCACAGAGGAGGAAGCTGAGGCTGCACTAATAGGTGCTAAGTTTAACCCAAAGTGGGATACCTTAGCCATATGGGCCTTAGCACCTAACACTAACAAACCTCTAGTTGCAAAACTTGATAGAGATTTTAAAGGTGGCTTAATAGTAAAGAGGGCCTCTAAGACCCCTGCTATAGAAGCATCAGAACTGATGGTAGAGGTAGCAAAATTCAACAAGGCAACCACAAATATTCTTCAAGAAAAATATGATGCCTTGTTAAAAGACTATATGGCCATATTGATAGAATATAACAGGTTGAAAGAAAAGGAGATACAATGGCAGCATTAGGCTTCAACATCTGCCTCATCACAAATAGCATTAGTGGTTAGGGATTCCAATCTCCTTCCTGGTTCATCTTCCCCGTCAAGGTCTACTCTTGAAAATGAAATTGAAAACTTAAAGCAATAGGTTGATTCATTTGAAGATATTTTTACATATGCTTTTAATAAACAACAGGAAGACAATTGGTCTATTGTCACAGGGATTCTAAAATTATTAATGAACAAAGTGTCCAGCCAGGCTGTTGGCATTCACAAGTGCTACTATGATTTGTCATTAATCATAAAAAAAAATTGTAGATGACAAGGAGAGAACAATGCCTCTATTCGATAAATGGATACCTAGGATCATTTCTTTATTAGGCATTTGTAAGGGAGTTAACCATGATCCTAACGCTCCCAATGAGGTTAAACAAGTCTATGTAGCAAAGGAAGCAGTTGATCTCCAAGCATTCATAAACCACCTTGAAGAGAAGGCATTGAATTTGATTCAACGATTTGATAATGACATAGTGGGGATAATTCCTCCAATAAAGAATGAAGGCGGTGATATTAAGCTAGCCCAACTATGGATCCTCTAGTTTGACAAAATTGTCCCTATTATCTCTTTCTTTCTCTGCCAGAATAGTAAGATAGATATTCCCATGTTTAGAACTAGTATCGACAAATTATGGGACTCTTGTCAACTAGCTATTGATTTCACAAGAGGACATTCAGTTCTGGCTAAATACAACAACAGATATTTATCCCCTATGGATAAATTAACTAATTTCCAATGGCTCACAAAAGACCACTATCAAGCATGGGATAAAAGATACAACGAGCTACCAGATGTTTGAGGTATTGGTTGTGAGATCTTTTTGTTGAAGAATATGGACACTTGTATGCCCTATAAGAAAATATTTTTGTTCTCTTATGTAATTGTCGTTTGTTTCATAAGGCAGTTGTGAAATGTAAGTAGGAAGCAAAATTTGGCCGAAGTTTGTTATATTTTCCTCAAAAGCACAAATCCCAAAGGCTATGAGCCTTATGAACAAAATTGCAACAACTTTTATTCCCATGACAAATATCTGGGAAGAATTAGTTATCTTTGAAAAATTTGTCAAGGGTAGAAGGTGACATTTGTTTCTAGGTTTGAAGCTTGTGTTTGCTCCCTTGTTCTTATAAAAGGGAATTCAGGACCTAGTTACAAGGATCTTGGAGAAATTTTCTATAGTACAACATCGTATCATAATAATTAGTTTTTTACTTCTATGAGTGTTTTCAAGAAGATAAGATCATTTGTATTTGCAATGTTGGCATAAGGTTATAGTAACTCGGTATTTTGAATATATTACTGAGGTTCATAACATATTGTCTGCTACAGTTGTACCTTTTATTATGTTTTTGAATGAATTGGTAAAATTATCAATATTATTCATCTTCACAATCTATCTTGTGTAAGGATATCCAATCCAAAATGCTTCTACTCAAGGAGGATATCGAATATAATAGATGTATGCAGGGATAAGTAAGAATGGATGCTATGATCTGATTTCAAGGTGTGGTGATGTAATGCATCATTACAGTATTCTCAATAGAGTTGCAAGTGTGCTCTTATGCTAGGTTCATTTATATTCATTTTTTGATTTTGTAACCCCAGGTTTAGGCACTGATCTTTTGATGGTTGTTGTTCTCAAAATCTAAAATCTCCCTAATCATTCTAGATGAATCAAAGAACATTTCTAATTTTGATATTTATTTTGATTAAGTTAAGTTTTGCATGTTCCTCTGCAAAGAATAAGATAAGAGCTTAAAGAATCTAGCCAATCCCTTTACTTTATCATACATTCTTTCAAGCAGCTTACGAGGAACATATCTGTGATAGGAATAATGTTGACAAGCTAATACCTCTGGAAAACCCCATCCATTTGAGTAGAACACTGTTGTCCCTAAGAAAAGAAAACATCAGTTAAAGAGAGATAGCCAGAGAATTAGAAATAAATCCATCTACATAGGAACATCCTCCTTGGTTTCATAGAGCCTAAAGTGCAGAGGAAGAAAAGGGGGATTGAGAAAAGCCCTCTCTCCCTAATCTCCTATTTGTTGGCCAATCCCTCAAGGTAGATTAGTCATTAATAAGTGGCTATTTTATATATTTGTTGCGAGAATGAGGTTGGGAATTTAAAACAACCAACAAGAAAAAGGTTGAAGATCTGGAACAAAGGAAGCTATTGGGAAACAGAAGGTTTAGAATATTTGAGTGATTGGAAAGGAAACTCTAGGTTTTTATGCAAATCTATATTTTGAAATTGTGTGTGATTAAATTGTGTTACAAACTTTTGAATGTCTCTTTGTGAAAAGATGTCTTTCTGGTTTCTTTCATATTATATTAATGTGAACATTATCCGTATATTTTTATGATGCTGAAAACGTTATTGTGTATCTATCTTGATAATGAAATCTTACACACACACATATATATATATATATATGTATGTATGTATGCATGTACATACATACATACATATGTATGTATGTATGTATGTATGTATGTATGTATGTATATGTATATATATGTGTATATGTATATATGCATATATGTATATGTATGTATATATATGTATATATATGTGTGTGTATATATATGTATATATATAATATGTATGTATATGTATGTATATATATGTATATATATGTGTGTATATGTATATAAGTATATATATATGTGTGTGTGTGTATATGTATGTATATATATATCAAAATGCATAGATTACAGTACAGAAACTATGAATTTAAATAATATATACATATTATATATATATATATTTATATATATATACATATACATATACATATATATATATACTGTAAGTATTAAAAGTTGTATATACAACAATTTTGAATTTATAAAGTCTTTGTGTACAAATCACATTTTATATGAGTAACATGGTAATCGCTGTATAAATTCTATGGGAGAAATGTTATAAGGAAATAAATTAAAATGAAATGTATATTTGGGAGGCATCGACTCCAATGGGAGCCGCAGTCCCCAAAAGGGACTGCGACCCCCATATGGGTCATCACCCATTTTTTTAAAAACTTTATCTAACTTAAACTTTAAGTTGAATGTTGTATGCATTCACTACTATAAGATATGGGGCCATCACCCCTTGATAACACTCAATGAAATATGTTTGTTTGCATTAAAATCTATGCAAAGACCTTTAGTTTGTTTGTGTCTGTTTCAAATCTGATATTTATTTTGGTTATCTCAGTGTTTGGCGCTGACAATTTATTCACTTGTGATAATATGTGTGTGTGTGTGTGTGTGTGTGATCCACAAGTAGCTTGATGATGCAGGAGCAATCCTCATCAACCAAAAAAAAAGAAAATATTTTAATTTCCTATAGTTTGGTAATTTGGAAGTTGGAAAATAAATGCAATATTAGGCCTAAATAATATATTAAATAAATTGGTCTTATTACAATATTGAAAAAATAATAATGTTGCAAAAATCTAGGAGTGGGAGATAGTTTAGGAGACAATTTTGGAGTGTAAAACTAATAAAGGCAATTTGGAGTGGAAAATTGGGAGTGGATTTTTGGGGAGTTGTAAGTGGAGACAACTCATTAAATCCCCTCAATTATAGCATGGTTAATTTGGATGCCCAAGTTGTGTGGCTTTTATTTTTTTTCCAAGTTTGGAGCTATTTTCTAGGAGTGGGAATTTGAGTTGTCACTTATTTTTAGAAAATTGTGGGAGTGGATTTTATTAAGAAATTAATATTATTTTTCCATGATTTTTTATTAGAAAAAAAGGATTCTCCTAATTTGGGTGTGGGAGTTGGAGGAGAGAGAAAATGGTGGTTGTGGAGTCATTATAAAAATGATTTTTGGCAAATTTTGAGGGTGGTTTTCTTGCAGATTTTTGGAGGAAGGAAAATAAGAAGGTGTTGCTTTTCCTGGGAAGAGGTGAGAAGACATTTTATTTCAGGTTTTAAAGGTGTGCTACAGTAGCAAATGGATGATAGAATCCATGTTTGAAGATCAATAAATTTGATTGTTGAATATTGCAGATTTGAGAGCAAATTTTATAGTATGGGAGGATGATATGAAGGGAAACACCTATGGTTTGTTTTTGCTGTTATTTTCATCACACAACAGATTTATATCTGTTTTGTAATGATTTTCTTCAGCCTATATGGCTGCACAAACTTTTGTAATCAGATTTATCTGAAATTGCCAAACAGTGTTGTAAGTTGAATGGTGAAAATAAAGAAGATAAATTCTATTGCTGCTCATTGGTGCATCTTGTTTACTATTATTTTTTGTAAAACAAAAAATTGTGTGAGAGTTGTGTGAGATCCCTCTGCATCATTTGGTATCAGAGCAGGTTGATCATGAGTGTGCAGAGTATGCACTAGGACTAAGAGGAGTTTGTGAAGTAAATTATTTTCCTATGTGTTGAAGTATGAGAAATTTTTGTAATTGCAGAGAAAATTGATTTTGTGAGATATATGTTTGCTGTCCTCTGATAAAGATAAAATTTGGGTAGAAGGTGTACAGACTTCTTCCACTGAGAGAAAGTGGGTAGAAGAGGTCTTGAAGAGGTACATCTTCTAGAGTCTTTATTGGGTAGAGGAGAGTTAAATTTGTGTGAGATATGTTGGCTGTCCTCCATCAGAGATAAAGCTGGGTAGAAGGTGTAGAGACTTCTTCCACTGAGAGAAAGTGGGTAGAAGAGGTCTTGAAGAGGTACATCTTCCAGAGTCTTTGTTGGGTAGAGGAGAGTTAAATTTGTGTGAGATATGTTGGTGGTCCTCCATCAGAGACAAAGCTAGGTAGAAGGTGTAGAGACTTCTTCCACTAAGAGAAAGTGGGTAGAAGAGGTCTTGGAGAGGTGCATCTTCCAGAGTCTTTTGTTGGGTAGAGGATAGTTATGAGTGAGTTTTTTTTTTAAATAATTTGGCAGAGAAAGACAATATTTGGTGGATGCAAATCTATGAGAGGAGAGAAAAATGAAGTGCAAAGGTTGGATCAAGTCAAGTGGTAGTAGTTTGAAGACACTCACTTGTAGGAGCTACGTTTTTTCAACCAGAGGAGAATGATGCAGGAGCAATCCTCATCAACCAAAAAAAAAAGAAAATATTTTAATTTCCTATAGTTTGGTAATTTAGAAGTTGGAAAATAAATGCAATATTAGGCCTAAATAATATATTAAATAAATTGGTCTTATTACAATATTGCAAAAATAATAATGTTGCAAAAATCTAGGAGTGGGAGATAGTTTAGGAGACAATTTTGGAGTGTAAAATTAATAAAGGCAATTTGGAGTGGAAAATCAAAAGGCAATCTTGGGAGTGGATTTTTGGGGAGTTGTAAGTGGAGACAACTCATTAAATTCCCTCAATTATAGCATGGTTAATTTGTATGCCCAAGTTGTGTGGCTTTTATTTTTTTTCCAAGTTTGGAGCTATTTTCTAGGAGTGGGAATTTGAGTTGTCACTTATTTTTAGAAAATTATGGGAGTGGATTTTATTAAGAAATTAATATTATTTTTCCATGATTTTTTATTAGAAAAAAAGGATTCTCCTAATTTGGGTGTGGGAGTTGGAGGAGAGAGAAAATGGTGGTTGTGGAGTCATTATAAAAATATTTTTTGGCAAATTTTGAGGGCGGTTTTCTTGCAGATTTTTGGAGGAAGGAAAATAAGAAGGTGTTGCTTTCTTAGGAGAGGTGAGAAGACATTTTATTTCAGGTTTTAAAGGTGTGCTCAAGCAGCAAATGGATGATAGAATCCATGTTTGAAGATCAATAAATTTGATTGTTGAATATTGCAGATTTGAGAGCAAATTTTATAGTATGGGAGGATGATATGAAGGGAAACACCTGTGGTTTGTTTTTTCTGTTATTTTCTATCACACAACAGATTTATGTCTGTTTTGTAATGATTTTCTTCAGCCTATATGGCTGCACAAACTTTTGTAATCAGATTTATCTGAAATTGCCAAACAGTGTTGCAAGTCGAATAGTGAAAATAAAGAAGATAAATTCTATTGCTGCTCATTGGTGCATCTTGTTTACTACTATTTTTTGTAAAAGAAAAAATTGTGTGAGAGTTGTGTGAGATCCCTTTGCATCATTTGGTATCAGAGCAGGTTGATCTGGAGTGTGTAGAGTATGCACTAGGACTGAGAGGAGTTTGTGAAGTAAATTATTTTCCTATGTGTTGAAGTATGAGAAATTTTTGTAATTGTAGAGAAAATTGATTTTGTGAGATATATGTTTGCTGTCCTCCGACAGAGATAAAATCTAGGTAGAAGGTGCACAAACTTCCTCCACTGAGAGAAAGTGGGTAGAAGAGGTCTTGAAGAGGTACATCTTCCAGAGTCTTTGTTGGGTAGAGGAGAGTTAAATTTGTGTGAGATATGTTGGCTGTCCTCCATCAGAGATAAAGCTGGGTAGAAGGTGTAGAGACTTCTTCCACTGAAAGAAAGTGGGTAGAAGAGGTCTTGAAGAGGTACATCTTCTAGAGTCTTTGTTGGGTAGAGGAGAGTTAAATTTGTGTGAGATATGTTGGTGGTCATCCATCAGAGATAAAGCTGGGTAGAAGATGTAGAGACTTCTTCCACTAAGAGAAAGTGGGTAGAAGAGGTCTTGGAGAGGTGCATCTTCTAGAGTCTTTTGTTGGGTAGAGGATAGTTATGAGTGAGTTTTTTTTTTAAATAATTTGGTAGAGGAAGACAATATTTGGTGGATGCAAATCTACGAGAGGAGAGAAAAATGAAGTGCAAAGGTTGGATCAAGTCAAGTGGCAGCAGTTCGAAGACACTCACTTGCAGGAGCTACGTTTTTTCAACCACAGGAGAATGATGCAGGAGCAATCCTCATCAACCAAAAAAAATATCTATATATTTTAATTTCCTATAGTTTGGTAATTTAGAAGTTGGAAAATAAATGCAATATTAGGCCTAAATAATATATTAAATAAATTGGTCTTATTACAATATTGCAAAAATAATAATGTTGCAAAAATCTAGGAGTGGGAGATAGTTTAGGAGACAATTTTGGAGTATAAAATTAATAAAGGCAATTTGGAGTGGAAAATCAAAAGGCAATCTTGGGAGTGGATTTTTGGGGAGTTGTAAGTGGAGACAACTCATTAAATTCCCTCAATTATAGCATGGTTAATTTGGATGCCCAAGTTGTGTGGCTTTTATTTTTTTTCCAAGTTTGGAGCTATTTTCTAGGAGTGGGAATTTGAGTTGTCACTTATTTTTAGAAAATTGTGGGAGTGGATTTTATTAAGAAATTAATATTATTTTTCCATGATTTTTTATTAAAAAAAAGGATTCTCCTAATTTGGGTGTGGGAGTTGGAGGAGAGAGAAAATGGTGGTTGTGGAGTCATTATAAAAATGATTTTTGGCAAATTTTGAGGGCGGTTTTCTTGCAGATTTTTGGAGGAAGGAAAATAAGAAGGTGTTGCTTTCTTAGGAGAGGTGAGAAGACATTTTATTTCAGGTTTTAAAGGTGTGCTACAGCAGCAAATGGATGATAGAATCCATGTTTGAAGATCAATAAATTTGATTGTTGAATATTGCAGATTTGAGAGCAAATTTTATAGTATGGGAGGATGATATGAAGGGAAACACCTGTGGTTTGTTTTTTCTATTATTTTCTATCACACAACAGATTTATGTCTGTTTTGTAATGATTTTCTTCAGCCTATATGGCTGCACAAACTTTTGTAATCAGATTTATTTGAAATTGCCAAACAGT
This sequence comes from Cunninghamia lanceolata, assembly GCA_027924645.1. Classification (NCBI taxonomy): domain Eukaryota; kingdom Viridiplantae; phylum Streptophyta; class Pinopsida; order Cupressales; family Cupressaceae; genus Cunninghamia; species Cunninghamia lanceolata. The sequence goes on along the minus strand of BSBN01001495.1, from coordinate 386,743 downwards.
GTTGCAAGTTGAATAGTGAAAATAAAGAAGATAAATTCTATTGCTGCTCATTGGTGCATCTTGTTTACTACTATTTTTTGTAAAAGAAAAAATTGTGTGAGAGTTGTGTGAGATCCCTCTGCATCATTTGATTTATATGAAACCTCTAATATCAATCATAATCATTGCGGTCTTTCTTTTATTGTGCATAATATTGAGTTCATCTGAATATGGGTGTTGCATTATCTTATCATTATATATATATATATATATATATATATATATATATATATATATATATATATATATATATATATATATATATATATATATATCATTGTGCCTTCTCTGTAATTTTTTGATATGCTTAAACAACACTTAGACAATTTGGTGTTCTCTGTATATGAGGATAATGCTGTGAATTTTAGTTTGTTGTAATTATTTATATATATACATGTATTCTATATCTATAATTAGATTGAAAGGCATCAAAATGATGATTTTTTATTTTATACAGAGGTAAAGGGGTATAATAGATTTATTATATAAAATTATTATTTATGAGATACATGAATGAAGATAAATGTTGTATTGAGAACTATTTTTGTCAAACTGGCATTATATCATAGATATGACACGATAGAAGATAGATCGACACATTTTTATTACAAAACTAATAAAACCCCTTTGTATCTAGAAAACTATTTAACATGGAAATTAATATAAAACATTGGAAGATGGTAAACTTAGACAACAATCAAACTAGATGAATGAATTGAATGAGGAAACTATAATTGATTTATGAAATGGATATTCTTGATCATGGAAAAATAATCTTAGAAAACTATTCATTGCATGTGTTTAGGGTAAAGTATGTACTTTCAAGATAGGATGCCGAATGTGGGCTCCCAGAGATGATAGTTTTACTTTTTCTAAAACTATCAATTTTATTAAAAAAAATTTCTTGGCCAAGCTACTGTACCATTGAAATAGATGGATTATTTAAAAGCCTAGAATTTATGTTATATATGTCTCTACCACATCCTACTTGCAAGAGTTTATGTCATTCTAGGTTAGTATGCATACAGAAAACAAGCACGCATCGAGAGATTCCCTCCTGATTACACCATTCCAAGTTGCTAGGCTCCTTGTGTAGGGTCAGTGTTTTCTTCGAGTTAGGAAGAAACTCAGGGAAGTCCAGTACTTTGTGGTTGGGTAGAAAAAGTGCCTTAACCACACTCTTGGTCTTGTCTTGCAGCAGATCGGAGGATTGAGGCAGTCGAGTTCAAAGATTATTATGATATATGGATATTTGCTTCATTGTACTCTTATGTATGGCTAGTATAGCCAAGTTGTTGATGTAACTTTTTCTTTCATTGATATATTGATGTATTATCTTCACCTGTAACATTGAAATAGATGTTTTGTAACACCAGATTGGTGTATGTATTGGCAATGTAACATTTCATAGTGTATGGATAAAATATACTTCATTATATGGAATCATGCTATTTTACAAAGTTATGGATATATGGAAACAATAAATGTTTTTTTTTCCATTTTTGGAATAAACATTGCTTTTCAGAATACTATGTTTAGTATGTAAATTTTAAGCACCTTACAAACTGCCAACATCGAGTATAATAGAGGGACACCTATAACTACATCACAAATCACTAGATAACAAATACATAATCTGCCATACTTGAAATAAAAACAACGTTATAATGTGTCAGACTAGGCGGCTACACCGGCCTCAGTTGACGTATAAGCAAACAAAGAATGTAAACTATTTTACCAGAATACCTAAACAAAATGTGACCTATATAAAAAAAGTTTAAATAAAATTAGATTCATTTAGGCAAATACGAGTGGTTGGTGTAAAGTTAAATACCATGACCTTCTCCAACGTCCATCCCACTCATGCCAAAATAGGAATTTTTGGAAGAGGTTTTGTACATTCATCAAAGCATAATGGAAGGGGAATTTTTATCAGATGTTGTAAATGTAACTACCGCATAAGACATGTATGCAAAATGAGGATTACATAGGCAAGGACACCTATTGTTTGGTGAAATACCATTTGAGAGATATCATCTCATGGGTTGTGGTGTATTACAGGAAATGCACAAAGGAGTTTTGTTAGACAATTTACGAGTCTCATGGACAACAAAGATTGTAGGCTACTCACATAATGGATTTATTGAAAAGCTTTAGAAAATTTCTAAACAATGACAAGAAGATCATCTATAGGCATAAATGCTAGTTTGACAAGGATCAAGGTTTGTTAAAATATTACTAAACCCTTCAAGCATAGCATTTAAATGGCACAGCTAAAATGCAGATCATGGCCCCAAAGAAAGGAAGTACAAATATCACAAGATAAAGACTCCAACTTGTTAAAGCTTATGCATTTGACTAGAAGCAAAAATTGGTACCCTAACTAGATAAAGAGGTTGAGTTCCATGGTCTTGGTAGAGATTTAGGAGGAAAAAGTGGAGCCCATACCAAAGAAAATAGGGTTGATGCTAAGACTCAAAATCCCATTGAGGTAGTTGACATCATGTTTAATGCTAATAGTAAATTGCCAAAATGGTTTAAAGGTTGGGTAAGGTACAAATACCATCAAAACCCTCATAATAACAAACCAATTGCAATTTTATGATGATATGCCTTAAACAATTCCCTGAGGAACAATAACCTACTATTATTACTACAGTTGTATACAAATCAAAACTTCTTAACTTCTCAGGCATTCTAGAACCTACTTCTAGTCAAGCAAGGAAAGTTTTGCCTAAGTTCAAGAAGAAATATAACATAGGGATAGCGTAAAATCCAATGCCACTATATATGGCAGATACTAAAATAAAGAAGATCTTAATACCAAAATCTGACAACATACCATACTATTCTTAACACCAAAATAAGATAAAACTTACAAATTTTCTTAAGTACTAATCACTTATCTTTGATATTCGGATCCAAGTTATTCTGTGAGATTATAATATCATTCTTGTCATCTCTAATCCTTTTTTACATTCATAGCAGGATATTCCCGTGAGCCTCCTTCCTCCTTCTCTCCAGTTTCCTATATCTTCATACCCAGAGAAAGAATGCCCCTTCATAGATTTCTTGATCTTTTAAAACTAAACAAATGACTCTTTATCTTCCAAGAGAGAGAGACTCTTCTTATCTCATTTTCTAAAAATAGATTAGAACAATTCTAAACATAATTTTATGAATAAACAAATATCCTATTTCTAAATTCTTATATCACCATCTTCATAATTAAATCTATTAAATTCATGAGAAATTGTTAGAAAGTGATTAGGCCTTACATCCTTCCACCCAAGAATGGACTTCCTCCTAGAAGTCATCAAGAGAGATGAATATTTCTTTCACAATAGCATTTCTCTGTTCCAATCTTCTACAGATTCATTTACTGAATGAATCCTTTCACTCTTCAATACTAATCTTCATATCACAAGAAACAAATCTAGTCTATAAATTTGCATACTCAAAATTATATCAACCCAGATTAGCTCACAAGATCTACAACCATAAAATTAGTAACAATCTAGATTTGCTCACCACCCAACCATAGGATTCATCAAATCGAATCCACCCCCGAGCAATTAAATAGAAATTTTCCTTGACGTTCATCTTATCAAATAGATTTAGTTTCATTAAAAAGAATTCTAATTCACAAATTAATTTCACTTTCAATCACAATAAACAAAATCAATAACTCCCTTAATCCACAACTTCCAAATTCTCCCTTATACATCAACTCCTAGAAACAATAATCACCCAACTTCCCATAAAATATATTTTTTTCTCGAGAGTTTCATATAATAATAAACACCCAAAACACCACAAGCATTAATCTCTCAAAACACTTTTTAACAACATACTCCCAGAACTTCCAAAACAAATCAACTCCCAAAGCATTATCATTTCATATATTATCAACTCCCTGCAATTCTCACCAAATCCAGACAACATAACAATGCTCATGTAATAATTCATCATTCTATGCAAATAACAAACAAATTTCTTCCAATATTCATTTGTATACATTCATAAAGTTCATATAAAATAGAAATACATTTGTTTTTCTTATCTTGTCTGTCCAAGTTAGGTTCAGTCAATAAAACTTTCCCATATGTCTTTCTTTCTTCCTCCAACAACTCACCACAATCCCACTTTTCTAGAAAATTTCAGTTATACCATTCTTTCCATTGGAATTCTATAATATCATCATTACTTATCCTAGAAACATATTTATATCATCTAAATATTATTGTAAATCCAATTCATTACAACATATTCTTTTATATCAACTCTTAACATTAATCATCACGGATATCAATTCTATACATCATGTTTACTTTCAATAGGATTGAAATAATTAGTGCCAAATAGAACCATAATGCCATAGAATAGATCCTTCAAAATTTCACAATAAACATTCCCCGTGCCATCTACTCCCCTATACAACCTGCTAGGGACCTCTCTTGGGTATGGCAAACTACACAATTCACATTTCTCCACACAGGTCAGCATCAATAAACACTGAATAAGCCTCAAAGTACAAAAGTTTCCAATAAGTAAAGATTTCAAATAAAATCAATAAATAAAACTTCATATTAAAATAAATTAATTAACAAAAAACAATAGTTCAAATCAAAACCAAAAACCTTAATAAAATAGTCCTTGCGGCAAAAGGATATTAAAGAAATCTTCAAAATCCTGGCTCACTAAAACAAAAGAGAAAATAACAAACTAAAAATTTCAAATATTCTCATAAAACTCAACATTACAATCACCATGTGACTTCCAATGAGCCACCTAAGGGGAGGAGGGGAATGTGGTGGTCTCAAACCACATGGAGCTCCAACATATACCACAAAAGTAGTTAATCATGAAACTTATACAATTATGAGCATTCAATAGTTTTGAATAATCAAAGTTTAGAAAACTCCCTTTTTCCACAAATATAGCTCCCTTAATACAATAGTAGCTCCCAATAAAAAAAATAATAGCTCACATAGAGCAACCATAGCTTACACAGAGCAACCATAGCTCACACAAAGCAATAACAACAACTCCCACACACCAGTAGCTCCCAATAGATCCCATAAACAAAATAATAGCTCACAATGCAAAGAAACCATAGCTCACATAGAGCAACAACAACTGCCACACACTAGTAGCTCCCATAAACAAAATAATATCTCACACAGAGCAACAACAACAACTCCCACACACCAATAGCTCCCAAATCACAACCAATCAACCTTCCATCCAACTCCCATACAATCCAGCCACAACACCATCACCAAACACTCAAGTTTGTCAATATCATCGCAGATTAAGGTGATATATATACATGCTTGATAGAAATCATTAATTAACATTACAGAAACTCACAATTTCAAGAATACATCTATGAACATATTTGTATATAAGTTAAATTTGTTGAAATGCACAAGACAACTAAGAGGGGGGTGAATCAGATGTCTCTAAAACTTTAATTACTTATGAACACATCAAATGCTCAATTACTGTTTTTAAGATTTAACCATGAAAAAATGAAACAAGAAGCTCAACACAATAACACATCCAACACATGAGACACTAGATTTTTATGTGGAAACCCTATAAGGGAAAAAAAACATGGTGGGTGTTAGCCCATAGAAATAAATATGTTATAGCAATACCAAAAAATAGAGGCTCACTTCCCAAAATACTCACTGCAAAAGTTAGGGCTTACTCCCAATATAACTCCATGCCTAGGTTCAATTCCATTGAAGCACAATATAACTCCTTTGCTCTTCTCTTATTACACCTTTGCACTTATCTTCGAATTTTCACAAAAGGATGTCTATTTCACAACTTCATTACAAGTTTTTATACACTTCATCAACCTTGGAATGTACATCAAAGTCGGCATTACATTCATCAACCATTGGAACAATCTCCAAGGTTGGCATTACAAACATACATAGAAATAAGTCTGGACATAGAAAAAATTAGCTAAGGGAAAGATGTATGAGGATCATGTTATGCCTTAGATGTGACTCAAATGCAATCTTCCATGCCATAACACGTTTCCACAATCTTCGATGTATCTCTGCAAGTAGTGAAAAACAACCAAGTCGGCCAAGATTGGTGTTAACACTAAGTCTTCTAAGAACAGTCTTCATCCATGATCCAAATTTTTCTTTGCAGACCAATCCAAAGGTAGGAAAACGATCAGGAGATATCCACAAGCACATTGTAATCACCAAGAACATTTGCACAACCTCTAATCACTTTGTCAAGAAGATTCTTCAAACTAGAGCACTTGAACATAATTGTTATCCACTGTCATAAAGAAAAGATTGCTTGTATACCACCAAATCATGAACCATTGGAGTTGAAGGAACTTATCATCATTACAAACTTGATTCTAGAACCACAGACTGAAATACTTACATGTAGAGGAATGCGGAGCATAATACATTCTCATTGTCATCACCAAATATACAGAAAAAGTAGTTTTCACTCTGGTGAACATAACTCACTCAAATCTTCATACCAGATGCTCAAACATGGAACATAGCATCTTCAGGCATGCACCTAAATAAATTCCAATCTGCAGATAAAGATATTCATTCTATAATAAATGTGGAGCAATCTACTAGATTGTTCTACTGTAAACAAAGATACTCTTCTATACATTATTTCCACTAGAGGAGTAAATTTTCTCAAAAGCACATAGAAACTTAATATTAGGATCACTTACTCATTATCTCCAACACTTATATTAGCCAGTGCAAAGCATCTAACTCATTACAAGAAAGCATCAAAAAAAGAGCACGGTTGACACCAATGATAACACAGATATGTTGACATCAATGACAACACCGGTTAGGCACATACTTGCAATAGAATTTGATTTACTAGATGTCCATTCTGTATCATTAATCAATCAAAATTTACCTCTACTTACCATGATGAGACCCAAACATGGGTTTACATTACCAACTCTTTTTTCCCCAAAGCTCCTAAGTGTTGCAACCTGGTGCTCTAATACCTATGTAATGCCCACTTAGGAAAATAACAATTAATAACAATAACCACTAAATTTTTTAGAAATAATGAAAATATAATATGATTACAGGAGAAAATTTTCTCATTTTAAATAATTAACATCTAAAATTCATTGTAAATAAATTACAAGTTACGAATGCTTCGTATACAAATCTACACATTTACAATAAATGTCTACAGATCATATTTTCACAAGGTGAAAAATACTTTCTCAGATCTGGTATCCTGCACAGTTATCAAATTTGAGTCTCCACACTAAATGTAAACATTAGTTCTGAATAGTCATTAAATACTCAAAACAAATATCAATTTCATAAAATGACGAGACTGAGGCCCTAAGGGGCTGACCTAATGTGTCGGGGACTCATCCATGATGGTCTTGCCTACGTATGTGTAGCGCAGAGACTTCGTAGTTTAGGACTTGATCTTGCAATCACAAATTAGTTTCATACAAAAAAAATCTTTATATTTTATTCACAAGATAACAACATCTTCTTAACCTTAGATACATATTCACATATCAATCCATTCATGAGGGAAATAGAAAAAATCAAGGTTTACTTATCTCTCAAAACTCTCTTAAACATAAGAGATCTTCACCATACCAGAATAATATTAGATTTTTCTTCCAACGAAAACAATACTTATATCTCCAAGCTAATTTAATAAATGAACATAGTATAAGAAGATTAGAAAGATAATCTTCATTCTACAATCTAAATCCTAAGAAAATGTCATCCAAGATGATCAACCACTTTTAACACAATCAAATCATATAAAAAGACTCAATTAAACAATAAAATATTTTATAATCCTAAACATAGATTCAGATTCATGATTATACCTCATGTTAGGAAGGAACACCAAATAGCTTTAAAGGAAATAAATAATTTGAGGTGTGTCTAAAAGTTACAAGATACTTATGACATATCATTATGTCAAGGATATTAAACCACTAGGATAAAACTATCGAATACTTATTCTTATAATGGTAAAATTAAAAGCATGATTCATAATAAAGTACCATATTTCTAATGTCCACAACTAACAGATTAAACAAAAATTCTTTAATTAGATCCCACTATATAATCAGTGACTTCCTCAAGATAAACCATTCTCATAAGTTACCTTATTAGTACAAAGCAATGTAATCATATAACTTAATAAACATATTGTTATTCAATTCGAAAAGACAACTATTTATTTAGCTATGTTTCCTTATGACAAGAAATGTATTTCCATGCTACTCTTCATCCAAACATTTTAATAACTAGCAACCAAGGTGGATTTCCAAAACCACTACAAGGACAAACGTAAGAACATATAACACCCTTTTCAGTTATTTGACAAACCTTTACATATTGAAACTTCTTCCCAACTCTATTTTATTTTTTATTTTTTAAATTTCTAATATATTACTAAATCCAACTGAAAGGAACCACAAATAAAATCAGGTGAGTAAAGACAAGCTTTTAAGAGTAATTTTAGAAAGAATAAAGAACATAGCTAAAAAGTATTCTATCTACCAAAATATCTTTTCTAATAAAATCATGTAGATATAATATATATTCAATATCAGAGAACATATGAAAATAATAACATATAGTTAGTGGCAATTGTCCTATTCCATTAATAATATCATTTAATAAATAGATAAATTCATAATACCATTTAGGGTTTACTAACAAATCCATAATAATCTAACCTATAATAACACCTTTCCATAACATGGTGATATATTTATAACTCTAAATCTTAGATATAATCAATATTTTTCTTTCTAGCTTAATAAGTAACGATAGATCATTCAATAGAAAAGTATATCTTTATTCTAGTTTAACCATTTTCAAATAAAACACCTTCAAAAGTTATCATGATAAAATCTAACCCTAAACCAAACTAGAACAATTGCATTTGATATTGTGATCGTTCATATATCAATATCAATGCTTATTACTCACTGAGTTAGACAAACCACATAAAAGGTTGTGTAACATTAACTCAAGTAACACTTCCTATGGCACAAACAACGAGGCTAACACAACAAATCTATCTTCCAATTGTCATATGAAAGATCAAAAAAAAAAAAACACTCATATATTCTTTAATCTTTCACCATTAAAAGACAACTAACTTTACGTAGAGGTAACATAATTTGTGTGTAGTTTCACTATTTTGTAAACATGCATCTATAAGTCATTAGCAATTCCAAATGTTGCCCCACTAAACAAAATAACATTAAGCAAAAACTTCAAACATCGAGTATAATAGAGGAACACCTGCAACTACCTCACAAATCACTAGATAACAAATACATAATTTTCATACTTGAAAGAAAAATAGTGTTATAATGTGTCAGACTGGGTGGCTACACTGGCCTCAGTCGACATATAAGCAAACAAAGAACATGAACTATTTTACTAGAATGCCTAAACACAATGCAACCTATATAAAAAAGTTTAAATAAAATTAGATTCATTCAGGCAAATATGAGTGGTCAGTGTAAAGTTAAATACCACAACCTTCTCCAACATCCATCCCACTCGTGCCAAAATAGGAATTTTTGGAAGAGATTTTGTACATTCATCAAAGTGTAATGGAAGGGGAATTTTTGTCAGATGTTGTAAATGTAACTATCGCAGAAGACATGTATGCAAAATGAGGATTGCACATGCAAGGACACTAATTGTTTGGTGAAATATGTGATGCCCCGTCATGCAACCCTAGAGTGCTAGACTAAAAAGTGCAAAATTACAGAATAATTTTTTTTTGAAAGCAAGAATTTGCATTAATAGAACCAAAGATATCAAATTCCACAACATAAAGAGAAGTGCACTTCTAACACCTCTAGGGCAACATAACTACATCAGTGAAAATAAAGTTAAAACCACACAAGTGATATGCAATTAACTGGTACTAGAGAAAGAACAACCTTTACATTTGCAAGATAGTTAATATACAAAGTTACAATACAAGATTACAAGACCGATCGTGTCAATTTACAAATGAGTACATATGAAAGTATACAACATCATTGAATGTGGAAAGCAATATGGAACTGGAACACCTATGCACAAGACTCGAACTGAATCTCCAAGATGACCAATGGATAGCTCTACCACCCAACCATGTGGAACCCTGAGGTCCACCCCTCCGAGCTAGGAGATAACAATGAGGATTCCACTAAGCCAAAGTAACAACATCCAAAATAATAGATCGACAACTGACTTGACACAACCGACCATGTCAACAAAAAATTGCACAAGACAGAACATCACTCCAGAGGTAACAATGAAAACATAGGACAGAAGTAGCTAAGCTACAGTGAAGAGAGTGTCATCACATGGTCCTAATCATGGGTTATCCAAGCTATCTCTCACTAGAAGCCGGCCCCCATCTATGGTTATCCTAGCGACCCTTTGGCACCTGCCCCATAGGGTGACACATGCGGAGCTGACACATCCTTTCATGTGGACAAGGAGGTCGACCTTGCCGACCAGGCCTTCTCATCCCATCCTTAGCCTTTGAAAGCACTCAAGGCATGGGTGAGGCAACATGCTTATCTTGTTATGTGAAAGACTACCCAACCCACCTAGGTATATTTTAAGTTATCACTTGATTACCACTTCCATGGGGTTATCTTAGTAGCCACTTCGGGCACCGGCCCCACCATGGAAGCCACTCTCCATCCTACACTAGCTTCCCCTATCCAGCATTTGAAACAAATGACATGCATGAGCGAGGAATTTTAAGACATCACATCCCATCATGATACAAAACAGATACCAAGTACTATAACCAAGAGACCTTTTCCCCACTTACAAAAATCTAATTATCCCATTTCATTAACATGCCACTATCCAGAACAAGGACCAAGACACCACACCTCTGGAGTTAGGTACAAAACCAATGAAAAAGTAACCATTATCTGACAGGGACACCGCTTTCACATTTTGACACCAAGTACACATGACATCCCTCAAGATTCACACTTGATAGTTAACCAAAACATAGACAAAAACTCCACCCCAAGGTAAGCATAATGCTCCAATACAAGCATAAGATATGACCAAGAAGAAAATTGAGCAATGAGATTCAATAATTCATAACTTAAAACATGGAAATACGAATGCGATTATAGCTTCCTTTGAAGAAATTTAAGCTTACAAAAACAACAATTCCATACAACTCCAAGCATAAGTTCCTATCTAAAATTCATTAACTACCATTAAAAACAAGCTATAAATATAATCATATGTTTACCAAGAGCACAAACCTACATTAATTTTAACCAACTATAATTTCCAATGGCAACTATAAATAAATACACCTAACTTCCCATCAACATGTTTACTACCTACAATTTTAATGAAGAAAACAACTAATAATATGATTTGTTACCTATGAGCATAATCAGCTTACCAACTACTAATTCCTTAAGAAATATCTACATATACAAATTTAATTCCTTTCCCATAAGCAAAATTTTACTATCTATCATTTTAAAATTTCAAAACAAACATTATAAACCTTAATAGTTTTCTATAAGCATGGATTCCTAACTTATCATTTACCACTTAACATTTATAATATCAAGAACTATACATAAATTCTTTGCAAGCCTCTATTATCCACTAACATCTACACAACATAATTCTAAATCAAGCACCAAAACAAGTATGTGAATTTTCCCATCGCTGCCCGATTTCTAAACAACTAACTCTATATACAAATAAACTCTATAAGCATTTATAAAGTCACTATCTAACATTAAATAATTTCCAACAACTACTAAAACCTACACAATTTCCTAACATACGACCACTTCCAATATTCCAACCAAAACATAAACATCTTCCTACAAGCAAGGATCCCATCAATTGGCTACCACATAAAATTTCTAATAGACACATCTACGAGAAAGAAAAATGTATTACTTTTGTTCCCATTCGAATAAAACTCCCCATCGACCTTCTATTGTGATTCCTTTACATAGCCACAGTGACGTCCTAAAATTATTATGCCAGTCGACTCCACCCTAAACCTTCTATGACTACAGTGACTACGTAACAGCAACCTCAATAAAATTGCAACCCATCTAACCTCCTACGGCAAAAATTCCTAAAAGAACACTTTACGCATGCAATTCCCCTTCCCCACATTATGAACTACATTGATCTATAAAAATGACTTCAATTAAATGAAAACCTTTCGCTAATCTACCCGTCATAAAACATATCTCACTAGTCTTTTTGACAAAGAAACATGAAATAAGTTATAGAGCATCTGTAGAATTTGTAAGGAAACTATCAGAAATCCACGCTCATTACTGAAACGCAGGCAGCCATTCCTGAATACAAATAGAAACTTGAAATAAAAGAAATTAACTACTATAAACGACTCACATTCAATTCTATTCAATCAGAAATTTAATGGCTTGGGCAAAGAAGAAGCTTCAACAATGTTTACTCCATATATGTTTTCTATGGCTAAGAGAATAAGGTAGATTTAGCAGAGGTTCAGCCAAGGCAACAATTGGGAGAAAACTAGGAGGAATTCACTTGTCTAAAAGGGGATTTGATAGGATAAGTACAAAGTAGAACATCTGTAGTGCCCCTCATTTTGGCTTTCTAATTTACTATTAGTTAGATCCTTATGGTTAGACTTGATGGTATATTCTGATGATCTTATTTTGAGGACCAATGATGACATGTATTTATGCTTTCTATGATGATGTTCTGATGCTTATGTTAGTAAAAAATGCTTATGTTATGATTAATTACGTGTTCAATTAATTTGGTAGAACTATGTTTCATGAGATTATCTAACATTTGATTATTACTCTGATGATGATGTTATATAAACCAATGTTTAATGCTTATGCCTTGTATGGATTTAATTGGCAATGTAGGTAATGTGTTATGTTTGTTTGTGAAGGGACAGTGTAGCATTACTCTCGAAGAGCACCCTGCTACACTGTGATTCCCTGTCACAGTGTGTTATTTTGATGTTGATATATGTATATATGCTCGACATCTAGTTTGTGCAGGTTGCAGGTACCAGGCATCGACTCCACCTGATTAAGCAGGTCTGAGCATGCCTTAACCAATGGAAATCGTTGTGTGGAGATAATGAAAGGTCCCCATCTGATTTGTCACCATCCTTGTAAAGGATGAGTATTATGTCTAGAGTCTGTCGTTTTGGCCAGGTCGGGTGATTGTATATCTCTGTAGTGTGGTCTTGTTTGGATGTTAGTTTGAGTCAGCATGTGGATTTTTATGTTTATGTGAGGTGATCATGGTTGGAATTAATTGTTTTAGTTATAGTGAAATGGTTATTTCTCCGTGATTGACAAATAATAATGATAATAATGATAAAGGCAGTAATTGAGAATATTAATATCATAGTTGATGTCTTGGTGAATGAATGGATATTCTTGAATAGATATTATTTATGTTTTGTTGGTAATGCGTTGTCGGGATTAATAAAGAGATTGATTTTGGTTCCATTTTGGGAAAAATCTCTTGTAAATGGAGATCTACTACATTTATGTTTGGGGAGTGGGAATTTATGAGGAGAATCTACTTCTGTCGGAAGGTGTTTTTAGAGGAGAGCATGGTCTTTGGTTCGGGGGACTTTTCTGGAGGGGTTTTTGGGAAAGAGTTTATGATTTTAGGAGGAAGACAACACTAGGAAGAGAAAAAGTTTATTCACGGGTATGTGTTTTGTTACAGTTCTTTGTGATTTAATATCTCAGTTTTTGCTAATGTGTGAGTATATGGTTGTCTCGATTAGAAAACTAATTTGGTTTTGTATGCAATATCCTTGTAAACCTTCCGAGAAGTTCCCTAAATTGTTTGCATGTTATTTCTGTAAACTTCTGCAATGTTGAATCCTAATTCTCTATGATGTGTGCCTCTTCACAACATCTACCTTGAATCTTGTGTTTTGATTTGTACCCTTATTAATTTGGTTTTGGGTCAACACTATAAATCCCTGTTGAGTCAAAGCTCCTTTGAGCAATTCTAGTGTCTGCATGCCATATTCTCTATCTTCATGTAAACCTATAGTTGTTCAATCCATTACACCTTTCGATGTTCTCTAGTTCTCTGTCAAAGCCATGGGCATTAGTTTGCATCAGCTTGTTTTTTATTTGAGAGCAACCCTGGCATGTCGCTTCATGGATTAATCTTTGCATAAATATTTCATCCTTAGACCCTGTCATAATCTTGATGTGGCCAAATCAGTTTAAAGGGTCCTTCTATCGGTAACTTCCATGTGCTCCCTCAGTCACAAAACCTTATGCTTTGCTCTGCCCTTGATTTCTAGTTGCAGCTTTTTGGCTCTACCAATAGCCAAATGCTACATATTCATAGTGGTCATGTACCATAAGTACCATAAAAATATCTGAAGGAACCAAGCTCAAATATACAAGATAATCCCTCCAAGCTTATGTTGTCAATGGGGGAAGGTTTGAACCTACCATTGGAGGAAGTCCCTTTCCTCCCCAACCATCAGTCAAGGCAATGAAGTATCCATCCTTAATCCAAAAGTGGGTTACATTTCAACACTATTGATTAGATGGCTTAGTTCATTCATTTTTTATCCCATAAGTTTACACATTAGAGCATAGATTCAAGGCATACAATGCATGGAAATAAAGTTCTCAACATACATTAAAGACAACACTCGTTTACCCGAAGTTCCATTCTAGGTCAACCCATGGCCACATAACATGCCGCTTACAACAACAAATGTTCATACACATACAAGTACATCAAGAAGGATAAACCATGACAAAAAGACCAAAATTCATAAACTCAATGCATAGAAACACTCCCAAGGCACCCGTCCTAAGTACCTTATCACACCAAGATACTCATATCTTAGTGGATTTTTACCTCTGTCCCAAAATTCAGCATAGTAGGTAAATATTAACCACAGCAATACAGAAAGAAAACCACCATATGATGGTACACCATTTTTCCTTCTTCTACCAGAGCACTTACTTCTTCTTTTGAGAGCAATATATGGAAAGCCTTGTTTTGTATCATTTTGATAAGGACCTAAATTGCATGCTATTCAAATCTCTCTCTCCAATTGCTGTTCATTTCCCCTATCGTCACTGTTTCCAAGACATTTCTCTGGCACGTTTGATGTGCTTGCATCCTTGCCATTGCTGCCTCCTATGATGGTGGTAGTCGCCAGCTGTTATGACATGGTAGGGTATGGTATTCCATAGTTACCAGTGTAATTTCCAGTTTAGTCAAAGTTTTTGATTTGGTCAATTTTCCCCACTGGTTGTTCTTTGCTTTGACCGACGTCATAATGTGGTAGGTGTGATGTTCCGCAGGTTAGAAAGTTACCTTTTAGAGTTTGAATAGAATCTTTACGAAGCCATCATTGCTTAAGCCTGCCAGCGATGAGTGGCGTCATTGAGCACTTAAAGTCAATTTTGAACTGTTGTTTCCTTTAGTGTCAAAACTTGCCGCAGGAAGTCAACCTTTTAGAAAGCAAGTTTATGAAAATCAACCCTATCTCCATAGTATAGTTAGACAATTATTGTTACGATGGTAATTATCATTTAAAGCATTATAAACATCCTTAATATTACTACTTATATTATAAGTATTTTTTTTAGTTCTTAAATAGACGTTAAATAGTATAATTATTTTATGTCTTACGAAGGAATAGAGTGTTATATTGTATTGAAATATTAATGAATTTAATATTAGGATTATGATGCTATATTTTATTGAAATTTGCATAAGTGTAATTAACATTGTAGACTATGATTTTAGAAATATGTTTACTTTTGGCTTTATGATTAATAGGTCAAAATCTAACCATGGGTAAATTTAAATCTAATTGTTTTAGTTTTCTTCTTATTATAATTCTTCGTATATTATTGAGATTGGGTTAAGTTGAATAGGTTTAAATTCAATTACTTGTAAGTGTTGTGTAAGGTTAAACTCAATTAGTATTTTCTTATAAAGAAACTTTTTGTTGTTAAAAATCAACTCTGTTTCAGAGGCTTAGGGAGCAAGTCTTGCATTTAGGTGATTTATCGACCTCGTTAAGGGTAGAGGTTATTTATTAAAGTTTTGATAGTGTTTTAATGCTGACTAAATTTGTGAATAAATGTTGTAATAAGTCGGTTGTGGGCATTGTGATTTGTGTCATAAAGGTGATGAAGTCTAGTTGCATTCATATAAGTTGATCTCAGTTATCTTGTCATGGAACCTAAGTATTTTAATATAATTAGTACTTTTCTTCAATCGGCTATCCTTAATAGTAATTGCTTTATAATGTTGTTTTCTTTTTCATTGGGTATGACTTGAGGAAGTCGTGTCCATGAGTAATGTTGTCTAGAAGTTCTTCCAGAGGCATAAGTTTGTTAGGACATGACCTCATGTTGATTGTTATATCATTAAGGTCCGTGTTGTGATATCTAAGTCCTCCTTGATTGTGGTGTTCTCTTACCTATGTCATGAGGGTTATGTGTTATGAGTGGTATTTTAATACTATACTTGGTTTCCTTGGGTTCATTATGATTTTGGTGAGGCAACGAGTCATGGTATTGGTTTTGTAATGGTATTGTGATGGGAGCTATGGTTAGGTTGTGTGAAAGTGATTTATGAGTAATTGGTTTAATGCTCTTGTGGTTCTTGGATAATTGATCTTTCTGTTAGACTTGGGGCATACAACTGAGAGGGGGGGTGAATCAGTTGTGCAAAGCTTTCTCTTTTTAAACACTTGAAACTTCTTTAGTGATTAGTATAATATTAATCATGAACCATAATGCATTTAAATCAGAAGTAGAAACATATCAACACATATGACACCAAGATTTTGACGTGGAAAACCTGGTTAAGGGAAAAACCACAGGGTGATTAACCCAAGAAAGTATTCTCTGTTAGAAGAATAGAAAGAATAAAATGGCACATGCCAATTAGGGCTCACTGCCCCGAGCACACTGCTCACAAGAGGCTCACTGCCTATAAGAGACACACTGTCTACAAAGGAATAAATATCACCTTTATGAACTGGAGAATAACATCTTCAGCATGCTTGAATCAGTTCCATTTAAGCCCAATACTTCTGCTCTGCCTTTCGCACTTCTCTTCGCTACCACACATTCATCACCACAAGACACACTTCAAAATGAATTCACAATCCCTTATTTATACAAGGCATCAACTTAGGAACAATCATCTAAGTCAGCAAACACCTACAAGATCATCCGCAAGACGTGTAATACATCTAGTCGGCCAGTCTCAAGACGAACACCAATATCTGTGGTTATTCTTCAAATGCAAACTCTAACTTCAATGTGGACCACCAACATTAACTGGACATGATCCAACGATCATCAAAACCTTCCTGAATCACCAAAAACATCTGTACTCCATCATCCTACTGGAATTCTTCTTTCCTTCATCTAGAGCTACAAGAACACAGTCTGTCATCATTGTCACAAATGAATAGGCACTTCCAGACCTTCAACCCATGAACTAATCTAGTTGATACTTCACAAGGACATCCTCAACACTCCCTCAGATCCATAGAATGGGATAATGAAATACTGGATCTCACCAAACCTATCTGTGGCCCTTTGTAACCTCTGAACACCTGCCGGAATCGGTTCTACTTGAGCGACCATAACTTCTTCAGATCTTCATGCGGACCTCTAAAATCTTGACTGGAGCATCTCAAGAGTTATATCTACAAACCCTTTAAACCACATCCTCTGATCCTCAACCTATTGATGACTTTGACCTTCTTGTCATCACTATTCTTGATTGAGACTTATTTTCCCAATATCCTCTCAATATCCTCAGCACACAACTCATCTAATCCTTCTCATTAATGCAACATGAGTATGTTGACATCAATAACAACACCGGTTAGGCCCATACTTGCAACAATCTCCCCCTTTGTCATTGATGGCAACATATGATGTGAAAAACCATCAAGACAAGAACTTCTCCTTGCTGTTACAACTCCCCCTAACAGCAACAACTATTCACATGTCTTCTCTCCCTTTGTTGCTCCCCCTTTGATCAACAACCACTTGTTTTTCACATGTCTTCTCTCCCCCTTTGACATCAATGGCAAAGGGCTCATACTTGGAACTTCACTACTTCATAACATACCAGCTGCTCCCCTTGGGTAGTAGCTCCCTTATCATCAATCTGGATCACAAGATGTGACTGTGATATCCACCAGATTGATGCACATCAATGCATCCTAGTTCATTATGGGAGGGGCAATAACCCCTAACTTCTCCCTAAGATACTCAAAAGAGTCCTTGGGAAGAGGTTTAGTAAAAATATCTGCAAGCTGATCCTTGGAGGGCACATACTCCAATTTAACTTCACCCTTGTTCACTTGCTCTCTTAAAAAGTGAAACTTGATAGATATATGCTTAGTCTTAGAATGCAACATCGGATTCTTAGAAATATTTATTACACTTGAATTATCACAGAAAATTGTGATAGGCTCCTCAAATTCTACTTGAATATCTCTTAGCATCTACTTCATCCACAAAACTTGAGTGCAACTTCCTGCTACTGCAATGTATTCTGCTTCAGTTGTAGACAGGGATATTGCCTCTTGTTTCTTTCTTAGCCAAGAAACCAACATTTTTCCCAAAAAGAATGGTCCTCCACTTGTACTCTTCCTATCATCCACATCTCCTGTCCAATCTGCATCTGTATATGCATGAAGAGAAAAATTATGATCTCTAGGATACCATAGACCATACTCAACTGTTCCTTTTAAGTACCTAAAAATGCTTTTGATTGCCATGACATGAGATTCTCTGGGATCAACCTGGAATCTCGCCACAAGACCAACAACCTGCATTATATCTAGTCTAGTTTGAGTGAGATACAATAATCCTCCAATCATTGATCTGTACTTTGTCTGATCTATCTTAGGAGAGTCATCATCTTTTCTCAACTTACATCCAGTTGCCATGGGAGTGTTCATTGGCTTTGAATCTTCCATTCCAAATTTCCTCAATAATTCTTTCACATATTTGGTCTAAGAGATAAAGATTCCTTTCTTTGTCTGAGTAATTTGCAGACCCAAGAAGAAATTCATTTCACCGAGCATTGACATTTCAAACTCACTTTTCATTTGATTTGCAAAGGTTTTACACATACTATCTCTTCCTCCAAAGATGATATCATCAACAAATACTTCAACAATCAAGATGTTTTCATGATCAATTTTGAAATATAGGTTACTATCAGCAGTACCTTTGTTGAAACCAATCTTCAAAAGATGTTTGTCTAGCCTTTCATACCATGCTCTTGGGGCTTGCTTTAGACCATACAGTGCCTTCTTTAATTTGCAGACCATATCACCATGCTCCGATAACTGAAATCCATCCAGTTGTTCAATGTACACTTCTTCTTCTAAATCACCATTCAAGAAAGCAGATTTGACATCCATCTGATACACTTTGAAATCTTTGAAGACAGTAAATGCAAGAAATAGTCTGATTGTTTCAATTCTTGCCACCAGAGCAAAGGTTTCCTCAAAATCAATCCCTTCTATTTGAGAGTAGCCTTTGCAGACTAATCTGGCTTTATTTCTGATTACTTCACCAACTTCATTTAGTTTGTTCCGGAAGACCCATTTGGTTCCAATCACATTCTTGTTTCTAGGTCTAGAAACAAGATTCCAAGTGTGATTTTTCTCAATTTGCATCAACTCTTCCTCCATTGCTTTGGTCCAATTTTCATCATTGCAGGCTTCATTTATTGTCTTAGGTTCAATCTTTGAAATCAGACAACATTCATCTAAATTTTGAGCAATTTTCCTTCTAGTTTGCACACCTTTTCTTTTGTCACCTATGATCTGATCTTCAGAGTGGTTCAGTCTTACATACCTTGGAACTTTGGGAGTTTCTTGCACTTCTACTTCTTGATCAGGCTCATTCAAACCTATCTCTTCTTCCTGATTTACCGGATCAGTCTGAATCTAACTTTTAGGAGAGGATTGAGCTCCTTGAACCAGAACACCATTCTGATCATCTTCATCATACTAATAAAACCTTGAGGGTTTCTCTATTCCCTCATCAACCTTCACATTTGTACTTTCTATCATCTTTCTTAGTCTCTTGTTGTAACACCGGTATGCTTTGCTTTGAGTAGAGTAACCCAAGAATATTCCTTCATCACTTCTAGCATCAAACTTGCCTAAATCTTCATCTCTTTTGATGTAACACTTGCTACCAAAGACTCTGAAATATCTTACAGTGGGAGTAATGCCAAACTAGAGTTCATAAGGGGTCTTACCGGTACTGCTTCTGATTTGAACTTGATTAAGAGTATAGACTGCAGTGTTGATAGTTTCTCTCCAATAGATCTAAGGAACATTTGCTTTCATCATCATAGTACTAGATGCTTCTTGGATGGTCTGGTTCTTTCTCTCCACTACTCCATTCTACTGTGGAGTCCTCGGAGCAGACAATTGTCTCTTAATTCCATGTTTCTCACATAATTCTATGAACTCACCGGATGTGAATTCTCCACCTCTATCAGACCTCAGACATTTCAACTTTATTCCTGTTTCATTCTCTACCATAGCCTTGAATATTTTGAATTTTTCAAGAGATTCTAATTTCTCCTTTAGAAAGGTTACCCACATCATCCGGGAATAGTCATCTATTAGAAGCATGAAGTATCTATCACCTTGAATACTTCTGGTTCTTGCCAGACCACAAAGATCAGTGTGAACTAAGTCCAATAGTCTGGTAGAGGACAGTTCCTTGCTTTTGAATGTGACTCTGCTCATCTTACCCAACTGACATTCCGTGCATATGTTGTTATTAGGTTTCACCAATTTTAGAAGATCTCTTATAGCCTGAGTATTGCTTATCTTGATGATATTATCAAAATTCACATGACACATCCTTCTATGCCATAACCAACTTTGATCAACTTGAACAAATAAGCAGCTTTTACCAGTACCAACCAGGTGGAAGATATTACCTTTAGTTTGAGTATTGGATGCAATCTCTATTTTGGATCTTTCAAAGATTTTGCATTTTCCATCTTTGAATCAGAGATCATAGCCTTTGTCCACCAACTGTCCAACACTGAGAAGATTGTGCTTCAAACCTTCAACATACAGTACATTACTAGTTTTGTTTCTTCCATTAAAAGAAATAGTTCCTCTTCCTCTGATTCTACCAGCAGAATTATCACCAAACTTCACCACTCCTCCTTCATACCTTTCCAAATCTATGAACTTATTCTTGTCACCTGTCATGTGGTGAGAGCAACCACTGTCAATGACCCAATCATTCTTTTCTTCAACTTGGGCAGCTAGAACTCTTTCTACAACTTTATGATTGATAGATACAGAGGATATTGGTTCTTCTTCCTTGATGGCAATAAACACCCATTCACTTCTGGATTTGTTTCCTGTCTCTGATTCATCATTTGTTACTCCTTCATTATCATCTTCTTCATGAACATAGTAACAATTCTTTTGGAACCTTAATCTATTAGGATTTGGCTTTGAAAATCTTTCCGGACATTTTGAGGCAAAATGACCAATCTTATTGCAGTTAAAACACTTAAAAGGCAATTTTCCTTCATACTTATCGGATCCTCTTGGCAGTCTCTTTGCAATGAGAACTTCAAGTTGAGCAGTTTCTACTTCTTCTTCTTCCAAGTCTTTTATTGCTTTTCCATACCATGACAAATTCCTTGATGAGTTCTCTCCTAGATCAAATCCTTGTTTACCTTTCACAGAGGCACTAGCTTTGAATGCAGATTCAATTTTGGTGGGATCATCTCCAAATTTGGTCATTTCAAAAGCAGCCAGTTTGCCAGCCAATTGGTCTCTTGTGACAGTTGTATGGGCTCTGAATTCATCACTGGCAGCAACCTTGATTTTGTAAGAGGCAGGAAGGGATCTGAGAATCTTACCAACAATCTCATTTTCATCCAAGTCTCCACCATAATTTCTAATTCCACAAACCAGCTCATTCACTCTTGGCATAAAAGTGGTAATATTTTCATCATCTCTCATCTTCAGTTTTTCAAATTTCCCTTTTAGACTCTGTAACCTTGCACATTTAACATACTCATCTCCTTCATGCAGAAGTTCCAGTTTAATCTAGATCTCATAGGCAGTTGGTAGGTCAATAATATTTGAGAGCTCTAAGTCAGTTAATGTGCTTAGAAGAGCCTCTTTGGTCTGCAGATTGTTTTCAGCATCTGTGATTTCATTTAGAGTTGTCAGACCACCCTGTGGAGGTGCCTACGCTTTTGTGACCATGGACCAGTACGCCTTTCCCATACACTGCAAGTGACATTTCATGCGACCTTTCCAAAGAGAGAAGTTGGTTCCATCAAACTTCGGACTATCCTTCTTGTATGACAACATCCTGGATCTCCTCAAGTGGTTAAGCTCCTTTTAGAGGAACTTAGCTCTGATACCAATTGTTAGACTTAGGGCACACAACTGAGAGGGGGGGTGAATCAGTTGTGCAAAACTTTCTCTTTTTAAACACTTGAAATTTCTTTAGTGATTAGTATAATATTAATCATGAACCATAATGCATTTAAATCAGAAGTAGAAACATATCAACACATATGACACCAAGATTTTGACATGGAAAACCCGGTTAAGGGAAAAACCACGGGGTGATTAACCTAAAAAAGTATTCTCTGTTAGAAGAATAGAAAGAATAAAATGGCACATGCCAATTAGGGCTCACTGCCTACAAGAGACACACTGTCTACAAAGGAATAAATATAACCTTTATGAACTAGAGAATAGCATCTTCAGCATGCTTGAATCAGTTCCATTTAAGCCCAATACTTCTGCTCTGCCTTTCGCACTTCTCTTTGCTACCACACATTCATCACCACAAGACACACTTCAAAATGAATTCACAATCCCTTATTTATACAAGGCATCGACTTAGGAACAATCATCTAAGTCGGCAAACACCTACAAGATCATCCACAAGACGTGTAATACATCTGGTCGGCCAGTCTCAAGAAGAACACCAATATCCATGGTTATTCTTCAAATGCAAACTCTAACTTCAATGCAGACCACCAACATTAACTGGACATAATCCAATGATCATCATAACCTTCCCTAAAGCACCAAAACATCCGCACTTTATCATCCTACTGGAATTCTTCTTTCCTTCATCCAGAGCTACAAGAACACAGTCTGTCATCACTGTCACAAATGAATAGGCACTTCCGGACCTTCAACCCATGAACTAATCTAGTTGATACTTCACAGGGACGTCCTCAACACTCCCTCAGATACATAGAATGGGATAATGAAATACCAGATCTCACTGGACCTATCTGTGGCCCTTTGTCACCTCTGAACACCTGCTAGAACCAGTTCTACTTGAGCGACCATAACTTCTTCAGATCTTCATGCGGACCTCTAAAATCTTGACTGGAGCATCTCAAGACTTATATCTACAAACCCTTTAAACCGTATCCTTTGATCCTTAACCTATTGAGGACTTTTACCTTCTTGTCATCACTGTTCTTCATTGTTCTTGATTGAGACTTATTTTCCCAATATCCTCTCAATATCCTCAGCACACAGCTCATCTAATCCTTCTCATTAATGCAACATGTGTATGTTAACATCAATGACAACACTAGTTAGGCCCATACTTGCAACACTTTCTGTGTGGTGTGAGTGGGATTTGCTAAGATGCAACTAGGGGAGTGGCTCTCAATGGGGGCCAGAGCCCAAAGTGGCGACCAGGACAACCCATGCGAGAGTGCCTTAAAAAGTGATAACTTAAATATTAAATCAAGGGCTTGGGTAGTTAGTTCACATTAATCAAAATAAGAGAATACCTCGCTCATGGCTCAAGTGCTTGGTTAGGCTTGAGATGAGATGGGAAGGCCTGGAATGGCAAAATCAACGACCTTGTCCCCACGAAAGGTGTGGTTGATTTCTGCCCGAGTTTGCATGGGGGACGAAAGTCAGGAGAGGCTGCTAGGACAACCCAGGATGGGGGCCGGGGCCTAGGAAGACTTGCCTGGACAACCCATGACAAGATGTGCAATGACACTTCCCCCTTCTGTAGTCTGACATCCCCAAGGTGTACTTTTTCTTTTCATTCTGTGGTTGCCTCTGGATGTCTTGTTAAGTTGCTTGTGGCGTCATTATTGATTTGTGTTGTAGTAGTCAAGTGTAGTCCTCTTTTCTTTGATTTTGTCCACCTAACTTTTTAGGTCGTGGGATCTTATCGTTATCTCCTAGCATGGGGGGTGGGTCCCAGGGTTCCACATGGTTGGGTGGATGTGCTCTTTCCATTGGTCACCTTTATGTTGTTCGTGTGTGTGGAGAACTTATCTGGTGGAATATCAATGATCTTGTATCGCTTGAGGAGGCAGTCAGTTATGTTTCTATTTCAGCCTTGTATTATTATCATTGATGTATATCTTCTAATGTAATCTGGATGCTTTAATGTAATCATTGAATTGATGTATTTTATTGTAATGAAATGGGAACCTTCTTGTAAACATATTTGTAATCATTCATGTTAAATTCTAATGTTGTTATCTAATGTCTTATATTACTGGAGGTAGTTATGTGTTGTCTCTGAAATGCTCTTGGTTTCAATTCGATTCATGGATGTTCATTTGGTTATGTTAGTTGTAGTGATGTAGTCTTGTGTACCCTAGAGAATAAAAGTTAACTTGCATGGCTGATCATATTGATTTTATTATGTTATTCTACTTTAAAAAAAACAAATGTGTTGCCTTTTGTAATGCTTAGTTAAGCTTTTCTCCAGGGTTTCGGGGTGGGGCATTACAACGCCATTAAATGGTAGTTAAGACACAAGGTTAAAGATGAATGAAGTGCTCATTAAGCAGAAGATGTCGATAAAAAAACAAGGAAACCTAAATTTCATTCATAGGTAAGGAATATACGGCATCCGCCATTAGATTGACTAAGGTAAGTTTGTAATAATCATTGTATTTTGGTTGGAATCGATTTCATATTCAAAACAAAAGGGCTTTGATACAAATCACCCGAATGTAATAAATTGTACTAAGCAAAATTGGTGTTTACAAGAGATGCCCAATTTCTTTACAAGGTATTGTATTCTACTCAAGGTGGCATGGAAAGAGAATATGTAAAGGCCTTCTAAGGAATGGTAGAACATTTAAATAGCCTTAGATGTATTCAACTCAATCAAGTTGTCACTGAATAAGGGCAGTAGCAATTTTGTTAGTAGAGAGAGGCACATTGATGTGCATATTGGATACTCTTTCTTACTGGGCATTTCACTTTTGTCTGAGAGATACATATGTGAGATAAATTTGCAAGAACGAATGGGATACAAGATTGATAAAAGATTAAAATTGAGTCATCTATTTCTTAGGATTGAGATCACGTTGAAGGGTTACAGATGATTGGGCTTATGATTTCAAGAAGGATTAAGACAAAGGCTAAACCAGAAGAATAACATCTTGAAAGAATCTACACAGGTTGGAGCAACATTAGACCACACAGGCACAAGACGATACAAGCCATAGAGATATTTAAATTCCAAGTTACAGAACATGCAAGTTTCACACACAGAACATGTTGCCTTAAGTTTTTAAAATACAAGCTACATTATTACAAACTTTCAAAGAGAGAAACAAAACCACATACCCGAATTTCAGTCCCACCTCCAATTTTCTCCAATTCCTACAACAAAAACCTTTGTTCTTCTCCCCAATTCTCAATTCTCTTTCCAATTCCCCCTCAAAAAAAAAATCCCCCCAAAATAAAAATGGTTCAGCTCATAAATTAATGCAGACATGCATCCGTTACCCAACATCCCACTCCTCTGAGAATTCAAAAATCTTGCTATAAAAAGAGATCCCAAATCTTACAATTTCAAAATTGACAACTCATGGCATTAATTCACTTACTAGAAATCATTCTTAACCAAATATATACTAATTACCCGAACCACAATTTATGACACAATTACTCTTGAATAACCAGATAAACAATTCTAGTCTGTTTTGGGATTTTACTAAGGTGTTATTCTAAGTTCACGGCTAAACCAAATATTAACCAATAAGAAAAATAGAAGCATTATTATTTTTAATAATAAATCAATAAAGTATATCCAACTACGCAAGAGCATTATTAACACAACTCAACGATACTCCACAACACATGATTACCAATTATAAGAGGCAAGGACCAAGCATCACAACATGACTCGAGACCACAACAGAAGATAAGGACCGACCTAGTGAAATAGACCTCGCGTTATCTCCCATCATTGATACCCATTAGTACAAGAGCCCACTCAAACCTGCTATATTAGGTGGAGTCAAGGCTTGGTACCTGCAGCTTGCATCTGAACAATTGGTTGTGTACGATCTAATATATATGTCCCACACAGAGAGAGTCAAGGCGTAGTAGGGTACTCAAAGCTAGTAATACTACACTGTCCCTGCTCTTGAATAAGATTATAACCACTACATTTGAAACAGATATCAACGGATCTAATAAAACATGCAAATATTAATCCATTACTAATCATGTCTAACACATCATAACTGAAATAATAATAACATCATCAAAAACTCATAACACAAGTCTAGTTGTATCAATTGAACATAGTCTAACAAGATAGAAAATAAACATAAACCATCACCTACTAATCAAATGTCTCAGAACTGTATCAATGCAATGAAAGACTAACAACTATCACAAGCCAAAATGCGAGGGGCATTACAAAATACCATTGAGAGATATCATCTCATGGGTTGCGATGTATTACAAGAAATGCACAAATGAGTTTTATTAGACAATTTATGAGTCGCATGGACAACAAAGATTACAGGCTACTCACATAATGGATTTATTGAAAAGCTTTAGAATTTTTCTAAACAATGGCAAGTAGATCATCTACAGACATAAATGTTGGTTTGACAAGGATCAAGGTTTGTTAAAATATTCCTAAACCCTTCAAGCATAGCATTTAAATGGTGTGCTAAAATGCAGATCATGGCCCCAAAGAAAGGAAGTACAAATGTCACAAGATAAAGACTCCAACTTGTTAAAGCTTATGCATTCAACCAGAAGCAAATAGTGGTACCCTAACCAGATAAAGAGGTCGAGTTCCATGGTCATGGCAGAGATTTAGGAGGAAAAAGTGGAGCCCATACCAAAGAAAATAGGGTTGATGCTAAGACTCAAAAGCCCATCGAGGTGGTTGACATCATGTTTAATGCTGATAGTAAATTTCCAAAATGGTTTAAAGGTTGGGTAAGGTACAAATACCATCAAAACCCTCGTAACAATAAACCAATTGTAATGTTCTAATGATATGCCTTAAATAATCCCCTGAGGAACAACAACCTGCTATTATTACTACAGTTGTATACAAATCGGAACTTCTTAACTTGTCGGGTATTTTGGAACCTACTTCTTGTCAAGAAATGAAAGTTTTGCCTAAGTTCAAGAAGAAGTATAACATAGGGATAATGGAAAATCCAATGCCACTATATATGGCAGATACTAAAATAAAGAAGATCTTAATGCCAAAATCTGACAACATACCATACTAGATCTTAACACCAGAATAAGATAGAACTTACAAATTTTCTTAAGTGCTAATCACTTATCTTTGATATCTGGATCCAAGTCATTTTGTGAAATCATAATATCATTCTTGTCAGCTCCAATCCTTTTTTATGTTCATAGCAGGATATTCCCGTGAGCTTCCTTCCTCCTCTCCAGTTTCCTCTATCTTCATACCCAGAGAAAGAATGCCCCTTTAAAGATTTCTTGATCTTTTAAAATCGAATAGATGACTCTTTGTCTTCCAAGATAGAGAGTCTTCTTATCTCATTTTCTAAAAATAGATTAGAACAATTCTAAAACATAATTTTATGAATAAACAAATATCCTATTTCTAAATTCTTATATCACCATCTTCATAATTAAATCTATTAAATTCATGAGAAATTGTTAGAAAATGATTAGGATTTACAAAATCTGAGAAGGAAGGTTTGGGATCTTTCATTAGAATGTGTATTCTCTTTGATGTTTGTAAGAAAATACAACAATCTATTAATCTTATTTCAGAGGAAGGAGTTTGGCATCAACAACTTTATGTAGAAAGTTTAGAACAATTTTGTGCAAGATGCAGAAATTATGGACATGCTAGTAAAGATTGTCCCTGAAATCCAGATCTAAAATAACTTAGAAATAAGGAAGGTAATCAGAGCCGCATAGAGAATATTGGTGAAAATCTTGTTCCTGAGAATCATTTGATAGAGGAGGTTACTGATTTGAATGGTCACGATGAAGTTAGGATGTCAAATTTGGGAGAGGATAAAGGTGCATCAAATTTGAATAAAACAACTATTCAGATAGGTGTTGAAGATTTGTAGAAATCCCCAAAGGAGGATCTTCTGGAAAAAGAGCCTCCAAAGACACATATTTTGGAAGCTAAAAACACATGTCATTATACAGGATTTGAGAATTGAAGATAATCAACAATTAGTTTGGAAAGAGATGATAATCTAAACCTCATCAGAAAACTATTCCAAAAAGCTCAAGAGGTTTTAGTCCCTAAAAATAAAGGGAGTTAAGATGACCGGGGAGGGAATCAGGATGAACAATTTTGCCAACCTACAAATGAAAATATGAATACTAAGTAAAATTTGGCTCTTTAAGGCATCTCAAATGTGGTTCCTTCTGAAGAAACTCTAATTCTTTGGTAGAGGATTTTCTGTTGAAGATGGGAGGGGACCTTATTGAGGAAATAGTAGATGAGGTGCTTTCAGAAGACTATGAAATGGAGAATGAAGGTAATTTCACTATATCTCAATCAGAAGTGGTAAAAAAATTTTAAAAATCCTTTGAAAAGAAACAAAAACAAAGGGGTAGAAAGTCTAAACAGATGAGAAATTAAGAAGAAATTGATGCAGGCATTCAATTTACCTTAGATCACATTCTAAGATCTTCAAGGAGAGGAAGATGCCCTCCGAAGAAATAAAGAAGATTTTTACTTGGAATGTTAGGGGCTTAAGTGCCCCTAACAAAAGGCACTTTTTAAAGCATCATCTAGATATTAGCATTGCTGATATCTTTCTCTTACAAGAAACAAAATTAAACAAGGATAATGCAGTGATTTTTTTTCAAATCATGGACTAAATGGAAGTTTTTCTTTGTGGAAGTGTTGGGGTCAGTAGGGGGTATGGCTATTATATGGAAGTCAAGGTATATTAAAATGGATTTGATATCCTCTTGTTCCAATTGGATGTTAGCAAAAGTAACTAAAACAAACACAAATTCTCAATTTTGGATCTTTAATATATATGGTTCTTCCTCTTTGGTTCAAAAGAAGGCTTTATGGGATCAGGTTTCAAGAATTCTTGCTTAGATTAGTAAAGAGTTAGTGACCTTGGGGGTGATTTTAATGCTATCTATGGATTAGATGAAAAAGTAGGAGGTCAAACTCAAATCTCAAAATCACAATAAGATTTTATGGTATTTATAGATAGAAATGAACATGTGGATATCAAAAGTAACAATGGAGTTTTTACTTGGACAAATAGGAGGTTGAACTTCTCTTATATAGATGAAAGACTTGACAGGTTTCTCTTATCTCCTAATTGGCTTCAAAATATTATAGGGATTTCTAATGTTATCTTACCTTACTCTAGATCATATCATTTTCCCCTCCTTTCAGTATTTGAAGATAAGTCCCTAGAGGAATGTCCTTTCAAATTTGAAAGTATGTGGTTTTGTGATTCAAATTTTCTAAATTTGTTGGAGGAATGGTGGTATTTTTCTCCTATAGTAGAAGGTTCAAGAATGTATCAACTTTGTATCAAGTTGAGGTTCCTTAAAGCTAAAATCAGATCTTGGAATAGAGTCATTCAAAAATATTTTTGAAGTTAAGTCAAAACTAGAAGAACAATTACGTATTCTCAATGAAAGAGAAATAAAATTTGGTATGGACTAGTCATCTTTTTTGGAAGAAAAATCACTACTAGAACAACTTCAAGAAATTCATGCAAGAGAGGAAATCTACTAGAAGCAAAAATCTAGGGAACTATGGCTAAAGGGGGGGAAAAGAACAATAAGTTCTTCCATGCTACCACAAAGATGAGAACACAAAATTTTATTTCCTAGATAGAGAATAATCAGAATTAGGTAATCTTAGACAAATCTAAAATCCAATCAGAAGTGGTTTATTTCTTTAAGAATTTATTGACTGAAGAGTATGACTCCTTTGATCAAAATTTAGAGGATGAAATTCTAAATAATATTCCAAGTATGATTACAAAAGAAAAAAATGGTTGTTTGAGGCTTTGGGCCTATTTTGCTTCCTTTTTGGCTTTTGTTATCAGAGTCTACACCTGGGTTTGTAGCTTATTAATATCAAAAATAACATGACAGATTAGTATCCCCTTTCTCCCAAGAAGAAATAAAGTCAGTAGTATTTTCAATGCAAGGAGACAAAGCACCGAGTCCTGATGGCTTCCCCCCTTTATTCTTTCAAAAGTGTTGGAGTTTTGTTGGTAAGGAAGTTTGGTTAGCTACAGAAGAAGTGAGGAAGAACAAGAAGATATTGAAAGAATTGAATAATACATTCATTGCTCTTATTCCAAAGAAATATAATTCAAATTCTTTTGCAAATTTTAGGCCAATATCATTATGTAATACTCTTTATAAGATATACACTAAAGCTTTGGCAAGTAGACTATCTAAATTTATGCCAAACCTTATCTCTTTGGAGCAAGGTGGTTTTGTGCCAGGTAGAGAGATCTCTTAAGGAATTCTCATTGCTCATGAAACTATTCATAAAATACAAGAGATTTAAATTCTTGAAATGAAAATAAAATTGGATATGCAGAAGGCCTATGATAGGGTAAAATGAAGTTTCCTAATGAAAAATTTGTCTAAACTAGGATTTAGCCAAATTGGTTCTAGAGTGCATTTCAACAACAAAATTTTTAGTTCTAGTAAATGGATCTCCAGTGGATTTTTTCATTCTTCTCAAGGATTGAGGCAGGGAGACCCCGTTTCTCCATTCTTATTCATCCTAATGGTAGAAGCTTTAAGTAGGACTATAGTGGCAGACCATAGTAAAGGTTCTTGGATGGGTATAAAAATTTCAAACAATGTTCCTCCTGTTATCAGAAAATTGGAATGAATATCAATAGTATCAAAATAATCCAATAAACTCAATGGAAAAGGAAATAATCAAGATCAAACAAAAAATGATAAACCTTGCAAACCTCAATACTTCATAACTTCCATTGGTTGCCTATCTCGATTGATCTTGTGTAATGAATGAAGCCCTCAGAAAGCATATTTCCTTGATTTTTCTTCAAGATGTCAATGGAGAATGGCTATGATAGTCTTTGCAATGAAGATGAGCTTCACAACAATGGTAATTGTAAAAGGGTGATCGCAAGCAATGGAGGAATTTGGTGCCAAATGCGCGCTATGATTCCTACAGAGTAAGGGTACTAAAAGCTTGGATGATAGAAATGGAGGAATTTGGTTCAATTTATAGACTTGTGAGAGAGAAGATCAACAGTATAGGAAGAATAAGATCAACGGTTGAGAAGACTTGAGAGAATGTGCGCGAGTAGAAAGAAGACAAGTGTCACACAAAAAGTTGTTTTGTTTGAGTTAACTGCTTTCTTTTATAAAGATAAGATTTGATTTCATAAATTAGAAAGCTTTTTTCTAATTTAAGAGTTGTTGATAAAAACAAGATTGATTAAATCAATTAACTCAACTTGTGATTTACTTTTTGCATGATTTGAGAGAAATTAAAAAATAAATTATTTAATGTTGTGTGCATGAAGAAGAAGATTTATTTTTAGAAGATTTGGAAGATTTTTGAGGAATTTGAAGATAAGAAAGCAAATTAAATAAATAAATTTATTTAATTGTTTATGCATGCTTTGGAAGAATAAATAAAATATTTGATTATATTTTGTTTTTAGAGATTGAGATAATTTAAATAAATTTGATTGATTTATTTAAATTTGGAGGAATAAGTGATTTAGTTAAATAATGAAAATTATTTAATTGCTTGGAAGAATAAAGTTGATTTCGATGAAATTAATTAAATAAAGGTAATTTATTTAATTAATGGGAGGAATATGAACCAAATAAATAAATTGATTTATTTATTTATTGATAGAGGAATATTAAGGCAAAATAAATATTAAGAATATTTATTTAGACAGAGTCGTGTCATTTTTAGGTGTATACATTTTGCCCCTCTTTGATGCAATGTGTTTTATCACGTTGTTTCAAAAAATAAATTTCTAATAATGATACATGCCTCAGTTTGCCCCTGGTATAGGTTTAACGATGGTAGGGTGCCCCCTCGCGAGATTGGATGGGAAGAAGAATTGAGTTCGTGAGACAGACAATCTCACGATGAAGAAGGTTGGTTAACAGGTTAGGGTGAAGAAAATAGGTCGACGTAAGATAAGAGATGGAAGAAAGGGAGGAATGATACGCAATGCAAGATAAAATGATAACACACACAAGAAAGCAAGCAAGTATGCACAAATGATACAAGAACAAACAAGGTATTGCCCTTGTCAAGCGGTAAACCAATGATTAATCGATAATGCTTAATGATAGTGTTTTTCATTGCGGGGAATGATAATCCCTAGATCAACACAAAGGCTTAGTGTTGTCATTGCGGGGAATGATATATCCCTAGATCAACATGATAGGCATGGGAAAGATACATCCCATTGATAATTATGATTGATTGAGTTGATTTACAGCAAGATTAGGATCAAGACCATTGATTGCGATTGGATAATTTGAGAAGATTGATTAACTTGATTGGTATGGATTAAGGATGGACTTGCATTTGGAACATTTCTCAAACTAACTAGATTGGGATGAGAGATACAATGATAGATAGAAATTTGGTTGATAGAAGAATGACTTAACAGAAGAACTCACAAGCTTTTGTAAACACTGACACTGCGAACCAAATCTTTATTGATGGATGGTATGTGAAATGTAAATGAATGTATTATGGATATAGATATATGTCATCTTGATATTGCAAGTATTTTTAAGTTCTTTGTTTCATCATTGGGCTTTTAAAATGTTGAACCGAGATGACTTGAGTATTACTTACATGGATTTTGATATAGCAAGTTGATACAAGCATCTAGTCAAAATTAAATCTCGATGACTTGAGTATTTCTTGTGTTTCAATAGACAAGGATTGCCCCTTTTTAATGTTTAGACCTCTGAAGTCCTCGATGATCTTTTGTTGATCAAGTCGTTAGACAAAAGTCGTCATATTACTAAAGATTGATCCACAAACAATAGACAAAAAAAATGATTATGCCCCCATCATATCATCTCTAGTTTTTGACAACCTCGAGTAGCATAGAAAGACATAATAACAAAAATCAAGACTTTGTAACTTAACCTGCTCACAAAACATTCTTGCATTAGATGTGTCTTCTTGCCATAATTTAGATAAAAATCACTTTGAGTTTTTAGGCAATTGTTTGCTTTTCTATGGATAGGTTAATGTCTTGCACGTCAAGATTTCTACTTGGAAGCGTGCTTTGTTGCACGTGCGTGTCTAGTGAAAGGTATCACAATCCTTATTGGTGTCCTCTTAGAACATGTGGCATTCAAGAATCCAACTCTCCAACTAGGCCTAGGACATGGCCCTAGTTAAGTAGAGGATCAACTTTATTATGGATGAACTAACAATGGATACAAAGAAATGGGCCCTAAGGGACTGACCTAGTGCCTCGGGGGCTCATTTGATAATGGGCTTGCCTACGTGACGACGCAGAGGAAACATAGTTTGGGGTGAACTTGGTGGACCTATGACCTAGGCGATGGGAAACAGTGTGGATGGACAAAGGGATAGGATGGATGGGATGGATGGAGAAGGAGAAAGCCTCAGGGGTGCATTGATAATGGCCTTGCCTACGTGATAATGCAGAGGTGACATAATTTGGGAAATGGTACTAATGGATTGGGTTTGCAGATGATTTGATGTTTTTGGGATTTTTAGATAGCAATTTGGATAGCCTAAATGCTGGATATTGATGACAAGGGAACACCATGGATAGGTAAACAGATGGGTAGGTAGAAGGATGGGCAATAGTAGATAGAAGGAACACATGCGGAAAAGGGGAAGGATGTGATTGCCAAGGACTAACTTGCATAGGAATAACATGCCCCATTGTAGGTAGGATACTTAGGATTTTTCATGACAATGCTTATGACGATAGGGGGATGAGAGGATAAGATTGTTTTGAAAAAGACAAGGTATATCAAGAGATTTTCCAAAGCATGTTGTGACATTTTGCCCCCATATTTGTATCAAGATCAAAAGAGGAATGGAGGATGAAAGGACTCAATATGATAGGTATATGCAGAATATGGATGATAGGCGGGTGCAGTAAGATAGGATGGATGGATTTGACAGGATAGGTATGTAATGGGTAAAGATAACATGATAGGATAGGCAATGGTATGGAAGGAAATGATAGGAGAAAAGTGATATGTCGATGAGACAAGGTGCCCCCAAGTGTAGGTGATGTAGGAGATCAACTTACACATGACTCTTGTTTGCCAGGTTTTCATCATGGTACTTATCCAAGGCACCTGTTTGCCAGATTTTCACCATTGGAAGAAGGGATTTCTCTTTACTTTTTTTTTTTTGAAACATTTGGATGGGAGAAGGTGGAATACAGATGAGAGGAACTCAATCATCTAGATCCATGAAGGTGATAGTGTCCCCTTAGAAATACATGTCATTGCATGAATCATGCCAAATGTCATTATGCTCAAAGATGTTGATAAGGATCGCATGAAAGGAAGATGGAGTAGGTAGATAGAGGATTATGGAAGGTGTGATAATGGATTATGATGTGGATCATGTAGGAATTAAGCATGGATGGAGGGAAGGCTTATGCAAAATCATGGACCATAGGAATAGGATGGGGAAGATATGTAGGATAATAGTGGAAGGAAGGGGAGATGGAGTTATGTGGAAGTGTCGCAGGATGGAAGGAAATCATGACCAATGGTTGCACATACCATGATAAACATTGAAGCTTATGATGGGAAGGTGGTGTAGGAAATAATGGAGAGTTTTGCTTGGTGGATGAATGATGTAGGCATTTAGGGACCCACATAGACTTAGTATACTTTTGATTTTTGCTTGTCATGTGGGATAGAAGGATTTGAGACTTTTGGATGGAATGGAATTTTTGAGAGGTGGATGCCTCATTTAACTTGATGGATTTTTGCTTAGGTACCCAAACCATTTTGCTTTTAGACATTACTTGTGAAGGTATGGGCTTGGGTATGCATAGCTTTTGTGTAGCTTCTGAGGTAATTACTTGTTGCTTGGGGACCCACACTTTTTTCATTTTTTCTTTGAGGTGTGTGGGTGTATGCAGATCTTGAGATGGATGTTTCTTTGATTCTTGACTTTTGTATCTGAAGGCATGAGGACCTTTAGGATTTTTAACTTTATAGGTAGAGGCATCCAGATTTTTGCTATTGAATTCCTTTAGGATGGTGGAAGCTCATTGTTTAGACAACATGTGCATTTGTTGGCCATGATTGGGATTTTTAGAGGATTTATGGATGGATGGATATGGTGTTGGAAGAAGTGGTGGTAAAATGCATGGAGGGATGTTAGGAGATGAAAGTAGTGGAGGTAGATTGGATGGTGGAAGGTGTATGGTCACATGCTTTTGGGATGTATATGATAAGGGAGGTGGAATGGTGACATATGTTTTGCGAATATGATAGGGTTTGCGATGGAAAGTGGTGGATTTGGAAGGCATGGAGGAAGTACCAACATCATGAGATTGCTTTTCTTGGGAGATATAACCAAGGCCATAAGAGGGTGGAGGAACTTCGACATGGATAGGCTCCAAAGTACCTTTTTCATGAAGGCCTAAGCCTTTACCTTGATAGTTCAAATTTTGGAGTATGTGGTGGACAATGGGATTATGGGTGCTTTGGACACTAGCAGTGATCTTATTGGATGAGGAAGGTGAGATAGAGGATAATGGTTGTTGGTATTCTAAGGAAGAACATTCATGGATGAAGGTAGTGAGACCAAGGGGATAGGATAATAGATTTGCAATATGGTCGATAATGGATGATGGAGGATCATTATTGGTTTGATCTTCTATACTTGCTTGGGAGGCCTTTGTCTCATCAAGGGGAATGGATGTTTGTAGATCATAGATAGGACTATGTGGAGGATGGATAGGAGTAATGGAGGTTTCTTGTGCATGGATGGTTATGGGGTTATGGATAGATGGGGGAATAAGCTCATGACCATGGAATACATAAAGTTGGCTAAGAGGATCATCATGGTTTGCTTGATCGTAGATAGGACCTTGATCATAGACTGGAGCTTGATCGTAGAGAGGATCTTGATCATAGAGAGGATTTTGATCATAGATAGGATTTAGTGTGATGGGATTAATGTGGTCGTGTATAGGTTCTTCATCAACAATAATATCTTGATCATAGAAAAGATATAGGTTATGGATGGGTTGGATTTGGATTTCCTTCTCATGTGTGGGTATAGGATCAAGTTGCTTCTGGATAGCTTCTTCATATGTAATATCTTGATCATGGAAAACGTAAATGTTATGGAGGGGTTGGATGGAGGTGCCTTGATCTTGATTTAGATAAAGAGTGGATGTTTCCACATGCTCTGAAGTGTACTCTTGACATAACTCTTGATTTTCTTGGAATGAAGCAGAGGTAGAAGACTCTTGGATAGGCTCGTGGTCTACAATATGATGGTACGATGGACCTTGAATTTGGTTCATGATAGGAGTTTCTTTAATAGGCTTGATTGGTTACAGATTACATGATGGGGTTGAAGCAACGGGCATGTTTGAAGGCTCTTGGATAGGCTTTGGGGTAGGTGTTTTATGACATGGACATGGCTGTTTCCTTGCTAATAGCCATTAGATCACATCCTTCATGAGTACATGGGTAGATGGACAATACAACGGATGGAGAATAATGGTAGATGGCTTAGGCTTATGAGGAGGATTGTTTGTGCTAGAAGGGGATGGAATTGACTGAGAGGATTTGGATTTCTCCATATCTTTTCTTTTTCTTTTAGATTTTGCAAAGAGTCTTTCCATGAAATCATTGAAGGACTTTGTTGGCGGATTAGAGCTTGGGGAACTTGATGGCGGTGTTGGAGTAGGACTAGTATGCTTTGGGCTATGTCTTCTAGGGGATGGTGAAGGAGGACTAGTAGATGGATTGGTGCCTGATTTCCAACTTAAGGTGGTGCTTCCCTTGTCAAGAGTATCATTAAGATGGGTAAAGAATGTATGATCTTGGTGTGAGGAGTAGCTAGTACTGACATGCTCATGTTGGGAGGGATTTGGTACACATGGATAATCTATTTCCCTATATTTGTCAAACTTGGGCACATCAAAACGAGGAGAGAAAGGTACCTTAGCCAAGCTTGTATCAAATGGATAAGGAGATATGCCCTCTAGAAAATATTGCTTTTTGGAAGATTTTGTTCATAAGATTGCCAGTTGCTGTTCTATGGCTTGGATTTCTTGAGAAAGTGCTTCTAATTGGTTTGTCATATCCTTAGAAACTGACACAAGACTAAAATGGGTACACAAAAAGGTTGATATTTTTCTCACAAAAGGTCTAGAAGTGCTCACTTGATGTATGCGCAACAATAAATGCATAGTTACAAAATGTAAATGCGCAACAAGTCAGAATATATGTGCAGCTCTAGTAAATAATAAAAAGCACAGGAATAGAGAATAAATGTGCAAAAAGTTGAAGTGTATGCGTAGCAGGTCGAAATGTATGTGTAGCTCTGCAGGATAAATGCACAACCCTAGGTTTTTTGACTGCTTTGCAATGTTTTTTCCACGTTTTTTGATGTTTTTTGGTTTGTTAGCAAATTCAAGTTGTTGATGCAACAAGATCAAATTACAATCCTCCTAGTTAGAGCTAAATGAGATTTGCATGAACATCCATTTACTTTCCTTTGGCTAATTAGATCTAGAGATGAGTTAACAAATGCAACTATATGACTAAACTAGCCCCTAAATTGCAAGTAGATCAAAGAATATTCCTGCGAGAAGTGTTAACGTTAGCAAAATCACAAGGAACAACTCAAAAAGTCACTGTCAAAATCAGATGCATAGCTACAGAAATCATATGCACAAAGACAGAAATCAGATGCGCAGGATTACAAAAGCGCTGAGATAGAGGTCAAAAAGCGTGGAATCAAAGAGTATATGTGCAGAAAGAATAAATGTGCCATTTCATAGCATAGATGCACATCTTTAGGGGGTATATGCGCTGAAAGATTAGATGTGCCAAAACTGATCAGATGCACATAATCCTCCTGTGTACAGAACCTAACACACAAAAACTTAGTTTTGAGGTTAAATTGGGGCAAGGCCCCATGGTGGGCGCCAAAAATGTTATCAAAAAATTGGAATAAATATCAATAGTATCAAAGTAATCCAATAAACTCAACGGAAAAGGAAATAATCAAGATCAAACAAACAAAGATAAACCTTGCAAACCTCAATACTTCATAACTTCCATTGGTCGCCTATCTCGATCGATCTTGTGTAATGAATGAAGCCCTCAGAAAGCACACTTCCTTGTTTTTTCTTCAAGATGTCAATGGAGAATGGCTATGATAGTCTTTGCAATGAAGATGAACTTCACAACAATGGTAATGGTAAAAGGGTGATCGCAAGCAATCGAGGAATTTGGTGCCAAAGCCACGCTATGATTCCTGCAGAGTAAGGGTACTTAAAGATTTAGAGGAATTGGGTTCAATTTATAGACTTGTGAGAGAGAAGATCAATGGTAGAGAAAGAATACGAAGATCAAAAGAGGAGATAAATCTAGAACTCATGATGAACGTGCACTCGACATGTGTCACACAAAAAGTTGTTTTGTTTGAGTTAACTGCTTTCATGACAAGGATAAGATTTGCTTTCATAAATTAGAATGAATTTTTCTAATTTAAGAGTTTGTTGATAAAAACAAGATTGATTAAATCAATTAACTCAACTTGTGATTTTATTTTTGTGTGATTTGAGAGAAATTAAATAATAAATTATTTAATTTTGTGTGCATGAAGAAGAAGATTTATTTTTAGAAGATTTGGAAGATTTTTGAGGAATTAGAAGATAAGAAAGAAAATTAAATAAATAAATTTATTTAATTGTTTGTGCATGTTTTGGAAGAATAAATAAAATATTTGATTATATTTTATTTTTAGAGATTGAGAGAATTTAAATAAATTTGCATGATTTATTTAAATTTGGAGGAACAATTTGACTTAATTAAATAATTAAGAATTATTTAATTGTTTTGGAAGAATGAAGTTGATTTCGATGAAATTAATTAAATAAAGGTAATTTATTTAATTAATGGGAGGAATATGAACCAAATAAATAAATTGATTTATTTATTTATTGATAGAGGAATATTAAGACAAAATAAATATTAAGAATATTTATTTAGATAGAGTCATGTTATTTTTAGGTGTATACACCTCTAATTACTCATTCCTTA
Organism: Cunninghamia lanceolata; assembly: GCA_027924645.1. Taxonomy (NCBI): domain Eukaryota; kingdom Viridiplantae; phylum Streptophyta; class Pinopsida; order Cupressales; family Cupressaceae; genus Cunninghamia; species Cunninghamia lanceolata. The sequence goes on along the minus strand of BSBN01001495.1, from coordinate 347,041 downwards.
TTTGCTGATGATACTCTACTATTTGTTCTATCAAACTTTAAAGAAACTACTATGGTGAATTCAGGTTTGGAAAAGTATTGTCAAGTCTCAGGGCAAGCTGTGAATAAGGAGAAATCAAAAGTGTTTTTCTTTAATACCCTTATTGTTATCTCAAATAGAATCACAAATTTACTAGGATCTAAAAATGAAACTCTCCCCTGCACTTATCTTGGTATCCCTCTTTTTTTAGTAAAAATAAAATATGTTTTTTGGGATAATTTGATGTCTTCATTACATTTAAAATTAGGTTCTTGGAAAAGTAAATGGATTTCACTTGCAGGAAGGATTCTGCTTATTAAATCAGTTCTTTCAGCTATACCTACATATATGATATCTCATTTGCTTATGCTAGAAAAAGTAGTTTCAGGGATTACTAAGATTATGAGATTCATTATTTGGAATGGTAAAGGTGATAAGCATAAAATAGCCCTTCTAGCTTGGAATAAGGTTTGCAAACCTAATCATTTGGGGGTGTAGGGCTAAGAGCCTTGGTAATTCAAAATTATGCTTTGGGAGCAAAGTTAGCTTGGAAAATGTATTCGTCTCTTGATTCCAAGTGGTGTAAAATAATATAGAGTAAGTACCTTGATACTAATGAGAATACTCACATTTTTACAATTATGTATCCTCCACAAGGTTCTTGTATGTCAGATTTTATTACTAAGTGCAGAGGAATTATCACCTCAAATTTATCCCAGGCTATTCATAATGGGAAAAAGGCATTATTTTGGAGAGACTCTTGGAATGGTTATGAAGTTCTTGATAATATGGAGGATATTAATCAAGCTAAAATCTTCCTTTCTCAAGCTTGGGGAGAAAAAGTTGAAGATCACTTAGATATAAAGTGGAAAAATAATATGCCTTCTACCACTTGGAAAGACTTCTCTTCTCTCCCATTCCTAGAATACCAAAAAGGAATATTAAAAGGTATTCTTGATAGGAGAAGGATTTTCTTTTCTCTTAAGGATGATGACCTTTGTTGGCTAGGTTCAAAAATAGGATTCTATTCAATGAAAGAGGGGTATAATAGTAGAATGAAATTGTTAGAGGAAGAACTGGAAGTATGATTTATGTTGGGATAAATCTTGTCTTCCAAAGGATGGATCCTTTTCTTGGCTTGCAATTCAAGGTAGGATTCTAACAAGGGAATGATTAAAGAATTTTGGTATTGTTCTTGAATTAATTTGTCCATTATGCAAGACTAAAAATGAAATAGTGGATAACCTCCTCTTACTTTGTCTGTTTACATTGAAGTGTTGGAATTGCTTAATTAATCACCTCAATTGGTATAACTGCCTTCCCTAATTTCCTTCTACAATTATTTTCTAGCTAGCTAATTCTTCATCAAAAGTCTACTTTTTCTTGTATATGGAAGGTGGTTCCCTCACTCCTTATTTGGCATATTTGGAAGGAGAGGAATTATAGGCTTTTAAAAAATGTGGATAACTCTTGGGATCTAATTGTTTATAAGTTAGAAATGGCCATCTATGAAACTATAATGACTTTTGTAATTACCTCTTCACAAAGAGATAGAAGCTTTTCTTAATGTGATTCTGAAGTTCTTAAGAATTGGCCTCTTTTGAAACTCCCCCTCCTCCTAGATCTATGTCAGTTTTAAAATTAGATGTTAGAGACAGTACAAAATGGACTCCTCCTCCTATAGGATTCATAAAAATGAACTTTGATGAGGCCTCAAAAGGTAACTTGGGTCCCTCAGGAGCTGGGTGTGTATTTAGAGATTCTTTTGGGAAAGTGATAATTGTGGCTTGTAAGAAACTTGATCCAGGTGCCAATAATGCAACAGAGATTCCAGCTTTTCATTTAGGTTTTGAATTATCATCTAGAGAAGGGTTTAATAATAATATTGTTGAAGGTCATTCACTCTTGGTTATAATTGCTCTAAGGGAAAAAAGAATACATTCTTGGATGCTTAAAAATATCATGGAATCTATTTGGGTACAAATTTCATCTTTTGATTCATTTGAATGTAAGCATTGCTTCAGAGAAGCCAATAAGCTAGTGGATAGGTTGTCTAACATTGCAATTGAAATTAATAATGGATATATGGAGAATACAGATGTGAAGGATTGGAATGATAGAGATTTATCTTCAATCCTGGAAGATGAAAATTCTATTTAACCCCACCTCTTCTCGAAGAGTGTTACTATCAAATAAGAGTTGCTATTCATTGGCTATGGGTTCAAATGTGACTTACATGATTCTTACTCATATGTTTGGCTGACTAGATGTTCTGTCAGTTGTTTTCATTGGTCATCATCATGACGTATTCAAGGTAGCTCGAGGGTGCAGGACTCCATAATGATTTTTTTCCTAACATCATTGTTTGAGCTTGTTTACAGGTACTTTCTTTCTGAAGTTGCATGAATAGTACTCTCGGTTTAGAGGGAATTACACATGGCATAATACTCTAGTTTTTTGGGGTTATGACATGTGCAGAAGTTTGGATCACATGCTTTTACTTGTTATAGAGTTGGATTCTTTTTCAAATTCAGTGGATTAAGTATAATATTTATTTTACAGTGGTACAGAGAGTAAGATGCAATAATTTTCAAGCATGCCAACACAAATTTTGGGTTGAATTTTTCTTCCTTTTATGAAGATTGTCTCTTTCCTTCTTCAATTCAACATTTTCAAATAGAGAACCATTGGCATATTTCTCTTCCTAGGAATTTTTTGGAGAAGAAACAAGATGGTTATCCATTCAATAAAGAAAATCTTAGTAGGATTTTCTTGATTCTTTGTGATCTTGTTGAAGAGTCACTTAGATCAGTTGTTAGGGAGCATTTGTTAAAGGCGTTCATTGTGAAGCATTGCCATCCGTTGTTGCTTTAGTATTTCTTTCTCATTTGATGGATATTTTTTTTGGAGTACTTGACAACAATGAGAGGGAGGGGGGTGAATCAATGTTGTAGAGAAAACACTTTATCTACTTTTATTTCAAACTTTTAAAAATAGAAAGTGATTGTTGATTAAAGCTTTGTCAATACAAGATACTATGCTTTTAAGAACTGAACATGCAAGAAATGGACAAATGAGTAAAGAAACAAATGAAACCATAAGACAAAGATTTCAAGAGTGGAAAAACCTCAAGGGATAGAAAAACCACTCAATAAATGCCTCACTGGCTTAATTAGAAACATGCCTCACTAACTACATAAAAACAATGTGTCTCACTAACATGAATATGCCTCACTGGAAGGATATGTACCTCACTAGTTTTTGGATACCTCACTGGCTATTGGACAATCAAGTGAGCAAGAAAGAAAAGACTCAATTTAGGGGGTTGCCTTGATTCATTACAATGCAATAACATATATAGCTCCAAAACCCTTATCTCTCCTCTTATACAACTTTGACAATCTTTGAGCCTATGTCTCCTTTGTTAAGATTACAAAAGAACAAGATGAACTTTTGATCACAATGCTACCATGATTATGTATCCAACCCCACTATGTTCTGCAAACAAATCTCACTTACAAGAGCTTCCAAGTGTATCAGCATTATCAAGAACCAATCAACCAAGTATTCTCAGTACATCACAAACCCTAACTAATCCATTCTTCCAAAATCTTCTTAAATACAATAAATGATGATAAAAATGGTGAAAAATATCTTATCATTCCACTGCAAGTACATAAGAGACATACATTTGACCTTTCATTGAAACCCCTACACATAACACTATCTTATGAGACTTGCATCTTTCTCCTTTCACTACAAATCAATACAACTGAGATTCAACTGCATACGAAAATCTTACCTCCTGAAGATAGCACATATAGGTAAAAACTCCTCCATTCATTTGGAAATCTTCGTAAGTTCTTAAGCAGACCAAAAGAAAGTTTCCTTGAAAAATATAAAGATCATCTTTACTGTGAAGGAAACCACAATATGTTCTCATGTTCTTTTGTTTTAATGTTTTTTAAACTCTCCACCATTTACCAAATGATATGCCACGCATATAGACATGAAGACATGTCTCTCACAAACACAAAACACCGATTATCTCTTCTAAATACAACATGCAAATCCTGTAACTAAAAACCCTGGCCCTCCATGTTCGGTTTACAACCGATTTGGAATAGTTAGGGCACAAACTAACAATCTTCCCATCAATTTTTAAACAAAGGAATAGCTATTATAATTCAAACCATCTTCAAACTCTGACCTTTCAATTAGAATATGGTGCCTTTACAAAATTAAATTTGATCCTTTGATCTTCTTTTGGGCGCTTAAGTCTTAAGATGTCACCGGCCCAGTCGGTCAAGCAGGGTCTAGGGACCGGTATATGCAACATTTTGAAGACCCTCTACTAGGTCACTTTAAGTGACTTGACTTGCTATAGAAAGTCAACTTAGTTTTAAAACAAAGAGTAACTGATGAGTGATGGTTATATACTTAAGATTTAAGGTGTACAACAAGGGTTTAGGTAAGATGAGATTTAGGAATGCACAAAGCATGAAAAAGGAAATCATAATGACAGAGAATGATGGATTTATATAGATTCTAGTCTTGACATAGGATGACCTTGAATGAAGAACTTAGAATTTTGAGATGCTATCTAGGGTTTTAGAAATGCATGAATTAAGACTTCAAAGTATGTGTTCTAAAAGAAGTAATATCAAAGTAACTCCATGATCCTCCAAGCATTAACAATATGGACTTCCACTATACATACCAAGCAAGAAGCCATTCATGAACATAGGCATTACATCATCTATGAACAGAGAGCATTATGTCATGAGCTATTAAGCTTCTTATGAAGATCTTAAACAAAGAATGCTTATGCAGATCCGTAAACCTCTTAAACCTTTTGAAGTAACTTGTGAACATTAGAGAAGTGAAGCAATAAGACACCATGAAGATATCAAAACAACCTTGTGATGTGTCTTTTTGAAGATCTTTGTGAACCATGTGAGCTATTCATGATGAAGACATCATGAACCCTATTTTGATGGTCAACTGCTGCACCTTGACATGAAACTTGCATCATTTCTCATCCTATACCTAATCATCAAATTCAAGGCATCCTTGATGGGGTAAAGATCAGTATATAGCATGTAAATCTCTTTAACACTTCAACACATAACAAGATGATAAACTCCATAACTTATTTTCCACACATTATCACATTTTCAAGATAACCATATCAACCCTCAAGTGAACAACTTAACAAACAACTAGACAACATGTTCTGATGAAACTTGCATAACAACTTCAACAACATCAACATGATCTACACATGAACATGCACTAGGACATCATAAGCAACAACACCTACACATGAACATGCAAAAGACCCTTGTATATCATATCAATGCCAACTGATGTAGAAGCATGAAAGCCCTCCTTGTAAGCTATCTTCCATAACACATTATCACAAACTCTAATCCTTTTCTTGACATCAATGACAATTAACTCCACAATTTTAATGGATAAAGGATTAGTGACTTTTTTAGCTACAAAATACCTTCATCCTTTTGTTTTCTCCCTTTCATATTTGGAATCTACACTTGAGGATTATAGTTTGGACAAGGGGAATTGTTCAGTTGGAGGGTTGTTCTCAAAAGAAGACCTTATTAACATCCTAACTAATCATAAAGCTCTACATATTATAAGGAATGACCTCATTGAAGATGATCTAAACTCAACCTAGTCTTCACTGCTGGCATTAAAGATGGAATTGGGTGATCCTTTATACATTAAAAACCTTAACTAGTTCAGTTTTGTTCATTTCCTCCTGAAGCATGCGTAGGATGTTGAAACTCATCATCCTCAATCATTGGTTGATCCTAGTCCATCTGTGATTGCAAGTTCATCTGGAAGTTGTGAAGTTTGATACTTTCTTATTATCTTCTTCAACACTACTATCTACAAGTTACTTTTTGGGAAGCAACTGGTTTTTTGGTATATGTATATGCTATGAACTTGACAATGTCTTGTTATGATCTCTGCTAAGATACTTATGTATATCTCTCACTAGAATTTTGGAATTTCCATGTAAATCTCTTTGATATTAATATATTATAGTGAAATTTATGTCACTTTTATTGAGCAAAAAAATATGAATATTTTAACATGCCCCCTTAATGTGAAATTGGATGATTTACAATAATATTATTGTATCATAGATCTTACATAAACAACAAGAGAATGCCATGAAAAAAAAAAATTTGAGACATAATTTCTCCTAAAACTTGATAAACGTATTCTCCATCAATGGCTTGGTGATGATATTCATCACTTGGTCCTTTGTCCAAAGATTTTCAAACAAGATCTTGTGAAGGTCCAATAGTTCATGAACCCTGTGATACTTGATATTGATATGTTTATTACTCACATGAAAGACTAGATCCTTGAAAATATAAAGAGAAATCTAATTGTCATAGCAAATCATTGGCAATTCCTTCAATACATAAAATTTATATAGCATCTCTTGTAACCACATTGCTTCATTAAAAGCTTGAGCTAGTCTAGTCTAGTCTATGTTTAGTATTGATTTTGAAACATTATTATGCTTCTTGAAAGATCACAAGATTCGTGAATATCTTAACATGAAGACATAAATTGATGTAGACCTCTTGTCATTAAGATTTCCTACCCAATTTGAATCTATGTAGCCATGGAGAATGAATTCACCTCCTCTATCAAACTTATGTCCAAAATCTATATTCCTATTAACATATATCAATATACACACTATAACTTTCATGTGACTACTCTATAGTTCTTGCATAAACTTAACCGCCTATCCAACAATAAAAGATATATTAGGTAGAGTGTGGGTAAGATCTAGAAAAATTCCCACTAGACTCTCATATTTTATAGGATCCATCTCTTTTATCTCTATGTCTATTGATGGGTGTTTTGACATACTCAACAAGTTAGGTAAAGCCACATAGATCACTAAGTTATCTTGCATCGCCACAACCTAGTAATATAGTCTTTGGAGTGAGTTAATTTATTCTCAAAATTAGTCACTTTTCGGAGTGGTGAAGTGATCTAGTGACTTTACCTAACACGTTGTTGAGTGTGTCAAATGCCCATCAACAAATATAGAAACCAAAGAGGTGGATCATATCGAATATGAGAGCCTAGTGAGAATTTTTCTATATCTTACCCAAATTCCACCTAGTATATATTTTGTTTTTGGATGGTGTTTTAACACCCTTAGAAACAGGTTAAATGTAAAGTCACAAGATCACTTCACCTCTTTTGAAAAGTGACTAATTTTAATAAGAAGTTAATTGACTCCAAGGTCTATATTACTAGGTCATGATGATGCGAGATAACTTAGTGATCTATGTAGTTCTTCCCCTTTTAGATCAACCTATGGTAGAGAGATCTTCATATGCAAATGATTTACAATAGATCTATTATCCAAACAAGTTATTAGTTTCATAAACAATGGATATTTGGATTTTGATACAACAACAAATGGATTTAAAGCTTACAACTAGAATAATAAATTTATTTTTACAAGCCTTGGATCTAATCTTTTCTCTTATAGCAAGTTGCAATTTGGGATGGTTGTTAGTATTTGAAATTTAATCTATATAAATAAACTATCCAAGATAATTATTTCCCTTGGAAATCATTATATTAATCTTTTCTAACATTAAATAATTGTTTGCAAACCCTAGATCTATCCATTTGAATAACAAGTCTATGATTTTTATGCCTTAACAAATCCTAATCTAACTAGATCTTAAAAGAAATAGAAAAAGCATTAGACTTTAGAGAAAGGAAAGTAAAATGGATATGGTTTTCAATGAAACCAACTTTAAATTTTGTTGAAATGATAGAATCCTGGTAAACTAACTTTGCTTGACCATTATTACACAAAATCATTAACACAAAGTAGTGTAAATGTCTAAGAATTTTGACAAATGGAATAAAACACATAAAATTATTATATTTCACATGTAAATTATACGCATCACCTCCCATAGTCAATTAATGTAAAAGATTTTCTATTGGATTCACCAAGAGACTCATAAGAGCTGAAGGATCCCTAAAAAACCAAATAACCTTTTACAAGAGAGAAAGAAAAGATCTATAATGGTAATACTCATATAATGTGTGTGTAAAATATACAAAATAATCCTTTTATATATGTAGGACAAGGAAGAAGAAGGAAGTTAGGAATGAATGACTAACTAGCCCTCCATAGTGGTGACACATGTGGGTGCACTCGGGACAAGTGTGATGATGCATATAGTGTATTCATGAGGTAAGATTAAAAAGAAAATGTATCTATGTGATATTAAGTACTAGTGTGAATGGGACTAACTTAACTTGTTAAGTAATAACAATTTTCACACTGATATTTTCTTCTAACATGCCTTGGATTTCATCCTTCTCATTTGAAATTTCAAAATTGGATCATTACAACATTATCTAGTTTAAAGAAATTGAGATTACAATATTCCTTCTCGTCAAATTTCCTAGCCTAGTCTCTATAAAGTTTCCAACCCTTTACAGTGTCTTCAAAATTTACATAAATACCTAGCCTCTTGTGTTCTAAGACCAAAATTCTTGGGGCCCAAAATAGAATTTGCAAATTAATTACACTTTTCACCTAGACTTATTTGTATTTTTAGAACAAAATTAATAATATGAAAATAAATGTTCCACTATAAGGCATGAAATTTATTACAACCACCCAAAATTAAATAAATAATTATTTGGGTTAGAATACAATGAGTATGTACTCATGTAGATACTCCCTTTAGACTTGTATTCCCATTTATTTGTTATGACTATATGCTATATTTTTTATGTTGCATCTTTCTTGATTGTAGGTGTGCTTGAAAATTATTGATGGCCTCTTTCACCACATTAAAGCTAGGAGCATGAGAATAATAGAAATGGACCTTCTTGGAGAAGAGAAATTTTGATATCTACTTTGGAACCTTCCTCTTCTCCACTAGGAACTCCTCAAACATGTTAAGGTTCCCTTTGATTCTCATAAAGTTGTCTATGATCTCCTTAGTCAAATTCTTCTTCAATAGATTTGTGAATTTTTTCACTATTTTGGCTACTAGGTAGACTTTGTCAACACTCTCCCAAAATGTGCATGGGATAGCCTCAACAAAATCATAAATCTCAATCATGACATCCTCTATTGATCTCTTTCTACTTAGAATTTTCTTGCATTCTTGCAAGATTTCAATTCTCCATTTGGTGGCCTTCAACCATTTTAGGTACATCTCAGGATTACTATATGGGATGATTTTATTTTTGACCAAGTTTGGGAATGGTATTAGGTCCATCCTTTGGAGAAAAGGTAGGTTGTCATTAAAGGTGATCAACTCTTCATCTATGGTGTCATCAAATTTAGACATGGCACTAGCTTCATCACTTATCTTGTGGTATCTTTTGATTTCCCTTTTGATAAAAAAAATTTCCCCTATGAAAACAACATGTCTTCCATTCCCCAATAGCCTTAACTACTCCTCCTATTTCTCCTCTCTTCTATAGACTTTTGTCAAGTACTTTGAGGAGTGTTGGAGGAAGTGCATTAGAATCTACTAGCCTCACAAGGTACTCAAGATAAGTTGTTAACTCTCCCACTTATACTTTCAATTCCTCTCTTATTTTTGCATCTTTGTCCATTTCACCCAAGATGGTAGAGACTAAAGATTCTAGTGGTTTATTTTCTTCTTCCCTTGTTTCATTCATGAGATTAACTCTTTGATTTTGGTAATCATTATCCTATAGTTGTCTCTCTTCCATGTCACATAAGGGCATGGCTATCTTTGTAGTTCTTTATTCTTGAGAATCTACAGTAATAGTGGATGAATTTCTCTCTCTCTTACACTTTGGTGGTGACTTGAACATATCCATTATCACTAGGAACTCATCAGTTGTAGGCCCATACTACTGTTGGATCTAGGGCATACAATTGAGAGGGGGGGGGTGAATCAGTTGTATAAAACTTCTTGTTCTTTCAAACACTTGATTCTTGGTTGTTAGTTAACAGCATATCAATTAATCATCCATGAAAGCATTATACACAAACACAAGAGCAGATAAACATCAACACATTGAACACCAAGATTTTGACGTGGAAAACCCGGTTAAGGGAAAAACCACGGGGTGATTAACCCAAGAATTATTCTCTGTTAGAAGAATAAGAAAAAGAATGGCACTTGCCAATTAGGGCTCACTGCCCGAGCACACTGCTCACAAAGAGGCCCACTGCCTACAAGGAGACACACTGTCTACAAAGTGATAAGAATCACAGTCTTGAACTGGAAAATGACATCTCTACCATGTCCGGATCAGTTCCATTTAAGCCCAAAAACTTCTGCTCTGCCTTTCGCACTTCTCTTCACTATGCCAAAACCATTCACACCAAAACCACACTTTGAAATGAACTCACAAACCGTTATTTATACAAGACATCGACTTAGGAACAAACATCTAAGTCGGCAAACAACCATAAGAGTATTCGCAAGATGAATAACACATCCGGTCGGCCACCACAAGAACATTCGCAGGATGAACAACTCATCCGATCGACTAAACAGAGCAAGAACTTCATCCGGAAGAATAACTTCAATTCTGGGCTCTACTATCAATGCGGATCAACAACACAACCTCAACACGATCCAGAAAACTTCACAAGCCTGCCTGAATGACCAGGTACGTCCGCATTTCCTTTGCTTACTGAAATCTCTTATCCTCCTTATCCAGAACTTCAAGAACACAGTCTGTCGCCACTGTCATAATGCAAGAGGTACTTCCGGACCTCCAAATCATACACAGCTCGAGATGGCACATCACAAGGACATCCCAAACACTCTTTCCAATCCGCAGATTAGGATTGTACAATTCTGGACCTCACCGGACCTTTCTGTGATCCTCTGTCACCTCTAAGCACTTGCCAGAACTGGTTCCACACAGACAGCCATAACTTCTTCAGGTCTTCATGCGGACCTCTGAAAACTTGACTGAAGCATCTCAAGACTCATATCTGCAAACCCTTTAATCCGCATCCTCCGGTTCTCAACCTATCCAATATATTTGCCTTCTTCTCATCACTGTTCTTCACTGTTCCTGACTGAGGCTAATTTTCTCAATATCCTCAACACACAGCTCATCCAATCCTTCTTGTCAATGTAATATGAGTATGTTGACATCAATGACAACACTGGTTCACCTCATGCTTGCAACAACTACTTATTTATATTTTTAATGATTGCATCCAACCATGTTACCAGGCTTGAACTTTTTGTAGTCTCATATTTATGAACATAAGGTGGAGAAGGAGTAGGTGTATCTAGAGGAGAAAAAAAATTGGTGGAGAAGAAGGTAGCCTTGTACACACTAATTTTTGAGAGGAGGAAGAAAATTAGAAAGGAGTCTTGATTGGGGTTGGAGTCCTCTATGAAGAGGGGAACTCCCCTTGCATATATAATTCTTGGTATATGACCTTTTCTTTTTCTTCTTCATTTCCCTCTTCTTCCATCCTTTTCTCTTCTTCTTTAATTTGTTATTTCTCTTCAACCACTTGTTCCTTTCTTGTAGTAGAAGCCCGAGTATCACCTTGGATTAGCTCTTTCTTCTATTGTTGTGTTAAGGGCTAGTCTACAACCATGTCTTGGTGTTCCTTTTATGATTCATGGACTGATACCTCTGGTTGTATAGGAGGAGGAACAATTGAATTAGCAGGAGAAGTAGGAATCTATGTTGTAGGTGGAGAAATGGCACAACAATATCTGAAGTAGGAACCTATTTAGCTAGGCCCCTAGGAGGCTTGATTATGATCTTCAACCTCTTCTTGCTTTTGATCACCTTGGACAATGTGTGTAGTTTTCTATTGGGAGGACTTGTCTTTCTTATTCTTTGAAGGCTTCTTGGAATAGACCTTTTGTTTCCCACCTTTCTCTTATATGCATTTCCCTTTTGAGGATTCATCCCTTGAAGGCTCTTCTTTTTATTTTGAATCTCTTCCTTGGGTGCTTCTCTTTCTTCTAGATTTTCTTTATTTAAGGACTTTGTTTTCATAGGGAGCTACACCTAAGGTACCTTGAGTATGAGGTAAGGGTTTTTTTATCAATTCTTTTGTCCTATCTATCATTCCTTGTTTTGCTTCAATGGAGCTTTTCTCATCTACTAATTAGTTTGCCCTATCAATTGGTTGATTTAACACTTTATTTTAGTCATAAGATGGACCTAGGATAAGGCCATCTTCATGCATGTTCTTGGGGATCTTGCAATGTTGAAATTATTTACTTAGGACATGGTCATCCTATAGTGTTCTTTAGTCCTCAACTCATGTCCATCCCTGCAATCAACCCAATAGTACTTGAACTCATGTTCATGTTTATAAAAATTGTCAATCATGGGCCCCATTTTCTCTATTAGGTCAAAATTTCCCTTGAGCTCATACATATCCAAGGTGAAGAATTTTGTCTCTAATATCTATTAGCTATATTAGCATGATGAATTGATGCACCTGTGTAGAGCTTAGCTAAAATGGGGAAATGGGTCTCTACCTTATGCTACCTAACAATCACCTTTTGGACTTATGTTATTTCCCCATAAATTTCTAACAGTATCAACCTATCACTGGGATAATTTGGAAGATTTTATGGGGCTTTATGAAAACTCCCAATTATAATATACACAAATGTTTGGAACTAGATATAATAGCCTCCATGTTTTATAATTAATCCCATTACTTCTAATGGCAACTTTTTGGTGTGAACATTCTTCATACATCTGATGAGGAAGTATATGAAAGCATCATTGACCCTATTGTAATGCTCCAAGATTTCTTTTAACTTTAACCATGGGTATTGATTTTATACTAGGGTATCCCTCTACCATCCTTCCAACTTGTTCAAGCCTATGAATCTTACTCTTATGTCCAGTAGGTAAATTAAGTAAGAAGTCATATAAAACTTATTTGTCTCTTGGACCTCTATCAACTAATTATGGAGGTTATTACTAATGATGGTCCCTAAATCTATCTTTTTTATATCTCATAATAGACAAAATGAAGTGACACATCAATAGATAGAAGGTTTTTAAATTAAGGTTGCCTTTAACCATATTCAGTATAATGATGATATCATGGATGTCCTCCATGAACTCACTTCTATGAATGATCTTAGCCATCTTGGAGGTAAAATTCCTTCTAGTTTTTAACTAGTTATCATTGATGCATTGGAAAACTATTGTGCTATTTGTCTCATAATAATGTAATGTATCCTTTATATCCACCTTGTCATATCTATGGTAAGTAGAGAGACAAAAAGCCTCCTCTATATCTTTAGGAGTGATATCTAGGATGGTCTATGTAGTCCCAAAATAGTTATTGCATTGTGCATTGTAATATTGAGCATAAGACAAGACCAACTCTAGAGACTATATGGACATAGGGAAGGCTATAGATTGTACTAATCCACTCTAAGAAACACACTGAGTAGTTATTGTCTTGTCTCCTTCTTTTTTGATCTTTTTGACGAATTCTTAGACATTGACATGTCCCAAATCTATATTGCCAATTTCCATCGAGGGAGAGACTATCTTGGATGGAGCTTGATACCCCTTACATTTGTACTTCATCTCCTTGTTTGGTGGATTTTATTGCATGAGTCCTATAAAGCACCCAAAAAACCATTAGATAGTTAATATATTGTATAGAAATCCATTCATGTAAGTGTAATAGTCATATATCCTTTTAAACAACACTTGCAAGAAGGTTGAATCATTATAAACAATATAATTATAAGAGGGTAAGAGGCAATCCCAAAGCCTGAAGAGATATGAAAATATAAAGTAGACAAGAATCAAGGTGTCAGGATACCTCATGCTTGGCTACTGAGTAAGGATAAGTTTGGGAGTCTACCTAATGTATTACCCTAAGTTTGGTTGATATTTTGGGAAAAGGAAGACCTTTATACTTAAAAAAACCTTTGGAAGTACATTGGGGTGTTAGGTTTTGGGATCCCATAATAATGGTAACTGATTTGGAAATGAGGAAAAGGAAAGTCTAAAAATTGACACAATAAGTGTAGACAAAGACAATAAATATGACTTGAGAATCCATCATAGAATGGGAATAAAAAAATAGGTTGATCTTTATTAAGGATTAGGCTTCAAGGATACTACCTACAATATGCCTAATTAATTAGATCCCCAAAGACCTAAACATTATAGGCTTGATACATAGATATTCTTAGGGAGTCAAGGTTTGGTTTTATCACTTAAGTTATACTTGATTAGTTCATTCCCAAAATCCTAAGCTCGAAAAAACTTCAAATACTAAGTGATGGCCAAGAATTGGAGTTTGATATTACTAGTTGCAAAAGCAATAAATTAGACACCCTCCCATCACTTTGGTTCCAAAACTTTAAGCATTCATAACTTGTGGGAACTGGTGAACTCGTGATTATTATTTACCAATTTCCAAGTTAAGGTGATTGTCAAAACATTAGACCTGAAAGACCCTCAAATAAAAAGTAAAAATGGAAATATGATTTGGGGAAAATGTTGGTGAAGTATTTGATTAGCTTGACCCTAGAATAGTGAACTTGAAAACCTCAAGAGGATAGATATTCTCTTAAGTGTTCTTTAGAGTAAGTTATCATGAGGAAACTTAGAGTTCTGGGTCTAAAACAATGTGGGGTTTGGGAATCTATCATGATAATTCCTTAAACAATGATGGATTAAAATCCTTGAAACCTTGAAATACCTAGTTACAAGACATAACTAAATTTAAAATAAGGATCTCTACATGCCTGTCACACTAGGTTTTTTTATCATTGAATTGATTGGCATTTAAACAAATATTAAAGAGACCTAACCAAGGCATGGACTCAAAAACATGATTTCAACATGCCAAACTAAGTCAAATTCAAAATCAAGAAATTGAGAAGCCCTGACTAGGGCACATATTCAAACTCAAAACTAACCCAAAACCCTAAAAGAAAAGGAAAATAACTAGCTTTTAAGGCCAGAAACCACACTATACAAGGATTACAATTGCAACAAGTATAGTCATTATTCACCCAAGGAAGAAATCACTTAAAATTACAAAGCTTGAGAATAAACCCTATATGGAAAAATGCACGCTGAGGAAATTAAACTCTGTGTGCATGTAAACTCTAGAACATCAATCCAAATGATCCACTGCTAGTGAATTAATTGATCAATTATTGATTAGATAACATGATTCATAGTAGTGGGAGGGAGTTTCAATGCACAAGAGATTAGGAAATTAGTTTTTAAAAGGTGTGGTGGGAAAATGAATAGGCATTAAGATCTTTTAAATGGGCTCACACATGTGGAAAGCATCATAAATGTAGATCCAAGGAGGTAGATTAAGGTTTGAAGAAAATGTATGCCAAACATGGGGATTAGGGTTTTGACATGCCCCTTAAAATTAATACTTTTGGTAGGTGTGCAAATGAAATATCGAAACCCCACACTAAATACTACCTCTTGAGATATTCAAAGTTTGAAAACTCTTACAACGAAAGTAAAACCTAAGATTTTAGGAAATGTCTCACTAGTATGTCAGTAAGAAAAATTCTAAATCCCCAAACATGACAAAGTACTAAAAATGAAAAAAAAAAATTTCAAGACAAGAATTAAATGCAAAACACCTAAAACTGAAAAAAAAAACCCTCAAGACTTTAAAATAGAAACCCCTAAAGACAATAGATCAATATCACTCTTTAACAAGAAAGAACTAAAGAAGACTAAAAGGATATCTAGGTAAACAAAAGAGGGGGTCCTTGCATGTGTGCAAAGCACAACAAATGGTGAATCAACTAGTGAAATGCTCTTGAGCATTTTAGACAAATGATCTAATTAGCTAACTTAGAATCTTTGGTTCAACACAACCATGACACAAGATAAACGTTGAACTAACAAAGGGTAGAATGATTATAGAACCATGTATCCAATACATACAAAACCCAAGTGTGCAGATGTGGGTTCATTTCCTTCCTTAAGTTTGTTGGAAAGTGTCATCACAAACTAAGCATTGAGCTAGTTAGTTGATCTTACCTTCAAATAATTAGGGGTCTATTAGAATGTGCGTGTATTTACGTAGACATAATCATTGATCACCTAGACATTGCTCCATTGCTAGCTAGTCATCCATAGCTCTAATGGAGTTATCTTTGATCCCACTCTAGGAATAACTCTAATCCTAGTCAAGTTGCAATCATCCTGGTAGAGGTTACTTGAATTACCTAGCAAGTTAAGTTCTCCTAATTCAATCTTTTCTTTTCTTTTTCTCATTTTATTTTATTTTTATTTTTATTTTCTTTTCTTTTTGTCATTCTTTTTCTTTTCTTTTTTTGAAGCTATCTCAACTCACAAGTAATTAAGATTTCTTTTGGTTTAGGGATCATAGTGGCAATCACGAAGGTAGAGATCTTATGATTTTTCACTAGAAACTCAATTGTAACACTTGACTCTAGTAGACTCAAAAAATAGTTAAAGTGTGTGAGAGAGTATAAATTTTTGAACATTCACAAAATCACCCATAATTACTTTAGATTTGACTAGCTAGCATGCATGCATTCTAAAATGTCTGATATGAATATAAATCACTAAGCAAGTAATAGATATTTCATCATAAATAATATAGAAAGCATATCAAAAACATCATTTCCATTGTTGGCACCTACCAATAGTCTCCTTTCCATCATAAAAGTGCCTAATGAGAAAAGCAACACCCCCATATCAGGGACAACCAAAGTAAAAACATCATGCTAATATACTAACCAGAGGGTAAATTGATAATGAAACCCAAATAATAAACTAAAACCAAAATTTAAACTTATAAAAAATTCATAGATTAGAAATTAATAGTAAAAAAATGAATATAAAATTTTAAACAAATAATCAAGAATAAAAAATAACTAACTATATATAGAGGGATAGTGTCCCCCTTTTAGATTTATAAATAATTCTTGAGAAACTATCCATTAACATGCAATGGAACAACCTCTCCAATTAGAGTGCACAACATGAAAGCATTTTCTCCAAGAATTTCAGAGATATGGAGAGGACCTTACCACAATTTGTCAAATTTTGTGTGCTCTCCTTTATTCTAATGTGTTTTATCCCACACCAAGACTAAATCAAAAATACAAAAGGATTTAACTCTTTTTCACTTCTCAAACCATATTTTAATGATGCCCTAAAGTACATCTCTTTTCTCTTCTAGTTGCAGCTGGTTTAAAAATCTAACCTCTAGTTTGCCATTATTTTCTAGGTATTCATTCATGAATTGTAGGGTTGGGATCCTAAGATTTATGAGGAAAAAGAGATCCAACCCATACACTAAGTGGTAAGGAGGAGTACCGAGGGAAGACTTAATCCTAGTTCTATCATTCCATAGGGCTTATTTCAATTGTGTATGCCAATCTCTAGGATTCTTATCCAGAAGATTCTTATTGATATCAATTAGATTTTTATTAGTAGTTCAACCAATTCATTACCTTGAGGATAATAATTGGAAGAGTATTTGAGTATTACCTTATTTTCATAAGCCAGTTTGGTAAACTAAAAAGAAGAGAAAGTAGGGTAATTGTCACATACCAAAACCATTAGCATTCAAAACCTAGTTATAGTATGTTCCTCAAGGAACCTGATGACTACATTAGTGGTGCAATTCTTGTAAGTTCGACCTTTGATCCATCATGTGTAATAATCTATCACTATAAGTATGAACTTGCGACTTGTAGAATAATTTATATTAATAGCACTAATAAAATCAGGGCCTCATTGGGCAAAAGGATGCACCTCAATAACATGCTATAAGGGTATGGTTGGATTCCTCTCTTTATGGGCTGAGACCTATCATACATGGAAAATTCTAACATGTGCATGTACATCTTTGAAAACATGTGGCCAATAATAACCAACTCTCAATATTTGATGTGCTGTAGCAATCCCTAAACTATGTCTTGTATTGAATTTTACATGAAAATCTTTCAAAACTTGAGCTACTTCTTTACTCAAACATCTCAAATATATCACCTTGTGATTTATCCTATATAAAATTCATAATTTTACCATGAACTAATTACTCTTGAGGTGTAAATATCTTCTTTGATTATAATTCAAGTGATCTAGACACTTATTATGCAAGAGGTAAAATACTAAATTAGTATACCATTCATCTTTTGTAATTGAGCTTACTACATACTGCTGACACACAATTTATGTATCTAAGCAATTTTTTTCCTTGAACCTTGTCCTCTCACTAATTTCATGGGATGAATTTCCAAGTCAAACTTTTGCAATTCCATCATCCATTTCCCTCTTCATTCTCCCAATTCATTTTGCATCAACATGGTCTTAACTACTTGATTGAGAACTATAGCAATCACCTTGCTTTGTAAAATGTAATGTCTAAACTTTTTTTATAGCACTGACTAGTGCATGAGATTTTTTCTCATTAAATGGATACCTTGATTCAACATGTTTGAAAGGAGCACTCATGAATGCAATGGGTCTTTCATCACCCTCTTGCCCCTTTCATGTCAATACTACAATGCAAGAGTGTTCTAAAGCAAAAGAGTAAATATAGAAAGGTTGTGAATAATTAGGGCTGATCAACATAGTAGCATTTACAATTGACTTCTTGATTTCATTGAATGCTTCCTGAGATTCAACACTCCACTCA
This sequence comes from Cunninghamia lanceolata, assembly GCA_027924645.1. Lineage (NCBI taxonomy): Eukaryota > Viridiplantae > Streptophyta > Pinopsida > Cupressales > Cupressaceae > Cunninghamia > Cunninghamia lanceolata. The sequence goes on along the minus strand of BSBN01001495.1, from coordinate 328,317 downwards.
ATTTTTGCATCCTTTTTTATCATTACATTCAATGGTCTAACAATTTTTTCAAAACCTATGATAAAATTATACATAAAATTGATTTTACCAAACAAATGATTTCAATTCTTTCTTTCTTCTAAGCAATTAGATTTTCAAAATTGTACTCACTTAGGCTCAATGGATATGCCTCTCTCTACAATAACATGGCCTAAAAGCTTACCTTAGATAACTCCAAATATGCATTTCTTTAGGTTCAATGATATTCCATATTCTTTGCATCTTTGTAGTACCTTTCCTAAATCTAATATGTGAACCACTATTTGCTTGGAAAGCATAGTCATGTCATTCATGTATATAATTATGCATAAATACCAATCAATTTTTTCAATGCTATATCCATGGATTTCTTGAATCTATCTTCAACATTTATCAAACTAAAAAGCATTCTTTGATATGCAAAATTACCCCACTTGGTAGTGAATGCTGTCTTAATCCCATCTTCATATTTTACCAAAACTTGGTTATAACTTGAGTATCCATCTAGAAAGGAAATCATTTGTGAACCATTCCCAATCTACAATATTGCATCCAAAGGAGGTAAGGGATAATTATCCTTTTTTGAAGCTTTATTCAAATTTCTAAAATCAATGCACAATCTAATCTCACCATTCTTCTTATGAACTGGGACAAGATTTTCTATCCAAGTAGAGTGTCTTATTGGAAAAATCATGTAGATATTCAATAACTTTTGTACTCCTTTAAATATATGAGGTTCAATTAGTGGGTTTATAGGCCTTTATTTATGACTATAATTTTTTATTGGGTTTTAACTATATGGGGTGAGTCATAATTGATGTATCAAAGACTTTTAGATCTTCATAACTCTAAACAATAAATTATAACTAATTTTTGAGAGATTGTATCATACCTATTCTTTCATCTTCTATACAATTTTTACCTAAAATAAAAATTTTTACTTCCTTTTCATTGCCCAATTTACAAATCTCATATTCACTGCCTCCTAAATTTGGAGCTCTCTTTTCTTTCTCAATCTCATCAGCACCAAATAGTCTTTCTAGAGACACCATACCATTACCATTGGGAATATAGTTAGTTTTTAGTTTCATAACTCCATCCAATTCAAAAATTCCCTATCAACTTCATCAATGATTTATGCTTCAAAAACACTGGAATTTGTAATAAAATCAAGGATGTGTTTGTCACATTCAAATACCTAAAAATTTATGAAAGTTTTTTGGAACAACAGGAATGGATAAAATCTCAAATGAGAACATTTTGAACTTCAAATTTATAATTGGTTCAAATGAATTTTCTATTACTATTTTTTATAGATAAAAGGTGTAAAACCATTTAATATTATATTATATAAACTTAGTAATTAAATCATATGAAGAATAAGGCCTAAATATGAAACAACTTCTATGATTGTAGGCTCATATACAAAAAAATAGAGGTAGATCATTAAAAACAATTACAACATCAAAGATAACATCTAGCTATTACTATTAAACCACAACATTTTAACATATATGCAATCACAAATCTTGGGAGCATGAAGGGGAGTAGGAGTGGGCACGCTCGAGGATAGAGCTAGAGTTTTTTGCAGGGTGGTAGTAGATCACCCATGCAGGGAGAAGATTAAGATGGAGAAGAGGATGATGATGGTGGATTTGATGCATGGCATCTCTCTATGGAAGAAGAAGAGGAGGAAACTCTCCAGGATATCTGGTTGGAGGTGTTGTGGTCTGTGGTGTGGAAGGGGCCTTCTATGGCTCTTCAAATTCTAATTTTTCTAGGCTTTGTGGGTTACTAAAGAAGGGTTTCGTTTCTCCACCAACGGCCCCTGCAAAGGATGCTAGGGTTTTTGCTAAGGGAAATGTGTTTGGAGCATTGTCCTCTTGCCCTATTTTGCCTGTTTCTAGTCAGGTAAATCTGAATGACTGTGTTTCACCTTTGGATTTGGTGAGCCTTGCTAGGGTGTTGTTGCCTTGCATGTTGCAAGGTTGTCCTAGAGAGGGTACTCCTACTTTGGGTCCCCTTTCTAAGCAGGTTTTACAGGATCTGAACCTACAAATCAACTCGTCATATTATACAAATTAGTCTGGAGATCCCTTGGCTCAACCATTGGTGGGGGATTCCTCTTCTTCATTGCATGCTTCTGACATGTGTTTAGGTGTTTCTCCAAATGCTTCAGATGGTTATTACATCTTTCTGCAGGTCCCTGATGAGGATGTTGACAAAGCTATTACCTGCATGGAGAATGCCCTTATTGGGAGATTTTTGGGCTTTCACCCAAATATTGATGTGGTTAGAAAATGGGCTCAAAAAAGATGGGGTGAGTCTGATCAGATTAGTGTGGTTGCCATGTCTAATGGATTTTTCCTTCTCTTTTGGATCTCTTGAGGAAAGCAAGATTGTCCTGTAGGGAGGTCCTTGGTTTCTTGGTAAGTCAAATCTTCTATTGAAAAGATGGTCTCCTAGTTTTGATGCAGACAAGGAAAATTTCAATAGGGTTTTCTATTTGGGTTAGACTCCCAGGGCTTCCTTTAGAGTACTAGACTGAAGCCATAATCCGAGGTATAGCAAATGTTATAGGTTAGTTTTTATCTATTGACCATGTTACTAAATTTTATTGAACTATGAATGATTTTTTCTATTAATACCCCTACTCATTGTCATTTTCTCCATCTTGCCTAAGTGGAAGCCTATCAAGAAATAGGCACATCAATATTCCAATTTTAAAATGGGAAATTCTTGAGTATGGAGCTTTTACTTTAGAGATGTTGGAAAAGATCTTTAACCCCTAGGGAAGGGGTCAACAGTGTTCACTGTCCATAATGGAATTGATGTCTAGAAATTTCTTTAGTTTACAAGCATCCAAAACTAAGAGACATTGAGCCTGGTCACAAGACAAATTAGAAAGACTATTTGCTAATTGATTTCCTTCTCTGAAGCAATGTTGAATTTCATAAAACTCAAACTAGTCTAGAATCTAGTAGACCTCTTGAAGAATATACTTAATCTATCAATTATGAAGATATCTATTTTTAATAACATTTATAATATTGAGAGAATCACCCTAAGTAGTAATCCTTTTGAAGTTATCCTTTCTAGAAATTTTCAAAAATGCCAACAGAGCCTGTGCCTCTGCTTCATTATTTGTCCCAACTAGAATTTTAATGGCTAATGCAAATAACATTTATCTATTTTAATTTTGAATTACACAATTAACTTCTAATATACTTGGTTTGCCTCTTGAGGCTCCATCAAAATTTAGTTTGACCATTGAATATTTGGGAGGAATCTAAGACACTTTGCTCCTATCCACTTTCCTTGGAGTTTGATAATAGCTAGATAGATGTAATTTTAGATTTCCAATGAATCATAATGTTTGCATCCCAAGAAGAGAAAAATAATTTGGTAGTTTCAATTTTTAATACTTGAGCCATAACCACCTCAAACGTTGACTTTTCTAATTTACAGATGACTTCTTAGAAATTGGCTATCTCTTTTCTAAAAATCTTCCTATTCCTTTCAAGATAGATATTTCATAAAAATAGAGGAGGATAAACTAAACATATTGAAGAGAAAGTTGAATCCTTGTATCAGAGAGACTAGCTATGAAAGAGATCCAACAGTGTGTTTGGAAGTGGAGCATACTATCTCAATTTAAAGCACAACCATCTCCAACAATTATGAGTAAAAGGACAAGAAGTAATAGGTGATTTGAATCCTCCTCTTCTTCTCCACACAAAGTGTAATTGAATGATTCAAAAATTCCAAGATTAACTAGTCTTGAACTAGTAAGGATTTTGTTATTCAATGCCAACCAAGCAAAATCCCCTGCATTTGGAAAACATGCTACATTCCAACAAAATTTATAAGGCCAATCTTATTGCATACTAGACCCAGAAAGGATTAAATATTTATACCCTTGCTTAACATTGTAATGTCCAGTCTTAGAGGGAGCCCAAACTAGTTGATCAGGTTGTGAAGAATAAAAGATTTTCCTTCTAAGATAGCTTGCAATAAGATTTTTTATTTTATGGGATGGGAAAATATTGGAGATCCTTCCATTTAACTCTATTCAAGAAAGAATCAGATACCACAACAAAATAGTCCTTAACTTTGGACCACCCCAAAGTTGTTTAAGCAATAGTTTAGCTTCTAATTAAGAATCCATTTTACAAATAGGAGGATGTCCATTCCATGCAGCATCCCAAAAAGAGGCTCTTTCACCATTATGGACTACCCATGAGAGGTGTGGTAGAATTACGTCTCTTCATTTTAAGATGAAATTCCACATTTTTGAACCAATTTGTAGGTTTGAAATTGTGAATATTTTATCTGGAGCATTAGAATCAAGGTATTTAGTTTCCATAATCTTACACCACTTGGCTTGTGGCTTTGAGAAAAGATTCCATGTAAGCTTAGCCCCTAAAGCCAAGTTATGACCTTCTTGTTGCAAGTATGGGCTTAACTGGTATTGTCATTGATGTCAACATACTCTTGTTGCATTAATGATAAGGTTTGGATTAGCCATGAGCTGAGGATATTGAGAAAATTAGTCTCAATTAGGAACAGTGAAGAACAGTGATTACTATAAGGCAAAAGTCCAAGATAGGATGATGATTAGAGGATACGGATTAAAGGGCTTGAAGATATGTGTTTGTAGGTGATCCAGTAGAGATTTTTGAGGTCCACCTGAAGATATGAAGAAGTTGTGGCCACTCAAGTAAAACCAGTTCTGGTAGGTGTTCAAAGGTGACAAAGTGTAACAAGAAAGGTCTGGTGAGATCCGGAAATGAAGTTTCTTGTTCTATGGATTTAAAGGAGTTCTGAGGAAGTCTTTGTGTTGTAAAAACTCTATTGGTTCATGGTTTGAAGGTCCACAAGCATCTATTCCTTTGTGACAGTATTGACAGACTGTGTTCTTGAGGTTCCGGATGAAGGAGAGAAGGTTTTCAGTAAGCAGAAGAAGTGTGGATGTTCTTGGTGATTCAGGCAAGCTTGTGGAGGTCTTTGGATCATGTCTAGTTCGTGTTGGTTGTCCGCACTGAAGTTGGAGTTCACAATTGAAGAGTAAACTTCTGAATGATGGTGTTCTTCTTGACACAGGCCGACTGGATGAGTTATGCATCTGGCGGATGATCTTATGAATGTTTGCCGACTTAGATGATCATTCCTAAGTTGATGCCTTGTATAAATAAGGGATTGCAAAGTTAGTTTGAAGTTGTCCTTGTGGTGATTAGAGTGTGGTAGCAAGTAGGAGAGTGAAAGGCAGAGCAGAAGTATTGGGCTTAAATGGAACTGATTCAAGCATGGTGAATATGCTATTCTCCAGTTCATGTATGTGATATTTATTTCTTCGTAGACAGTGTGTCTCTTGTAGGCAGTGAGCCCTAATTGGCATGTGCCATTTTGTTCTTTCTATTCATCTAACAGAGAATACAATCTTGGGTTAATCACCCCGTGGTTTTTCCCTTAACCGGGTTTTCCATGTCAAAATCTTGGTGTCTTATGTGTTGATGTGTTTCTGCTCTTGATTTGAATGCATTATGGTTCATGATTAATATACATCTAATCACTAAGAAGATTTAAGTATTTAATTGGAGAAAGTTTTCAACAACTGATTCACCCCCCCCTCTCAGTTGTGTGCCCTAAGTCTAACAATTGGTATCAGAGCTAAGTTCCTCTAAAAGAGCTTAACCGCTTGAGGAGATGTAGGATGTCGTCCTACAAGAAGGATAATCTGAAGTTTGATGGAACAAATTTTAATCTATGGAAAGGTCACATGAAGTGTCACTTGCAATGCATGGGATACTGGTCCATGGTTACAACACAGTATGTATGTCCACAGGGTGGTCCAAAAGCTCCAAATGAAATCACAGATGTTGAAAAAAATCTGCAGACTATAGAATCTCTTCTAAGTGCATTATCTGATTCAGAGCTCTCAAATGTTATTGACCTTCCAACTTCTTTTGATATTTGGAAAAAATTGGAACTTTTGCATGAAGGAGACCAATATGTTAAATGTGCAAGGTCAGAGAGTCTAAAAGGGAAATTTGAAAAACTGAAGATGAGAGATGATGAAAATATTATGTTAAAAGTTTTGAAAACCTAGAAATTTGAAAACCTTGATTTTGTAAGAGGTAGGAAGGGATCTGACAATTTTGCCAACAATCTCATTTTCATCCAAGACTCCAGCATTTCTAATTCCACAAACAAGCTCATAATCTTCTTAGTGTTGGACAGTTGGTGGACAAAGGCTATGATCTCCAGTTCAAGAATGGAAAATGCAAGATCTTTGAAAGTTCCGGAACAGAGATTGCATCCGGTACCCAAACTAAAGGTAATATCTTACACTTGGTTAGCACTGGTAAAAGTTGCTTATTGGTTCAAGTTGATCAAAGTTGGTTATGGCATAGGAGAATGTGTCATGTGAATTTTGATAATATCATCAAGATAAGCAATACTCAAGCTGTAAGAGATCTTCCAAAATTGGTGAAACCTACTAATAGATTGTGCAAAGAATGTCAGTTGGGTAAGCTGAGCAGAATCACATTCAAGAGTAAGGAACTGTCTTCTACCAGATTATTGGACTTAGTTCATACTAACCTTTGTGGCCTATCAAGAATCAGGAGTATACAAGGTGATAGATACTTCATGTTACTAATTGATGACTATTCCTGGATGATGTGGGTAACTTTTCTAAAAGAGAAATTAGAAGCTTTTGAGAAATTCAAAATATTCAAGGCTATGGTAGAAAATGAAACTGAATTGAAATTGAAATGTCTGAGGTCTGATAGAGGTGGAGAATTCACATCCGGAGAGTTCATAGAGTTCTGTGAGAAATATGGAATAAAGAGACAATTATCTGCTCCTAGGACTTCACAGCAGAATGGAGTAGTGGAAAGAAAGAACCAGACCATACAGGAAGCTTCTAGGTCCATGATGATGGAAGCAAATGTTCCTCATATCTATTGGAGAGAAGTTGTCAGCACTACAGTCTATACTCTCAATCGAGTTCAAATTAGAAGCAATACTGGTAAGACTCCTTATGAACTTTGGTTTGGCATCACTCCTACTGTAAGGTATTTCATAGTTTTTGGTAGCAAATGTTACATTAAAAGAGATGAAGATCTAGGAAAGTTTGATGCTAGAAGTGATGAAGGAATATTCTTGGGTTACTCTACCCAAAGTAAAGCATACCGGTGTTATAACAAAAGACTAAGAAAGATGATAGAAAGTACAAATGTGAAGGTTGATGAGGGAATTGAGAAACCCTCAAGGTTTTATGAATATGATGAAGATGATCAGAATGGTGTTCTAACTGAAGGAGCCCAAGCCTCATCTGTTAGTCAGATTCAAGCTAATCCGGTAAACTAGGAAGAAGAAATGAGACTCAATGAGCTTGATCAAGAATCAGAAGAGCAAGAAATTCCTAAAATTCCCAGGTATGTAAGACTGAACCACTCTAAAGATTAGATCATAGGTGATAAAAGAAAAGGAGTACTAACAAGAAGGAGACTTGCTCATGATTCAGAAGAGTATTGTTTGATTTCAAAGATTGAGCCTAAGACAGTGAATGAAGCTTGCAATGATGAAAACTGGACTAAAGCAATGGAGGAAGAGCTAGTGCAAATAGAGAGAAATCACACTTGGGATCTTGTTCCCAGACCTAGAAATAGGAATGTGATTGGAACCAAATGGGTCTTCTGGAACCAACTAAATGAAGTTGGTGAAGTAATCAGAAATAAAGCTAGATTGGTCTGCAAGGGCTACTCTCAAATAGAAGGAATTGATTTTGAAGATACTTTTGCTCTGGTGGCAAGAATTGAAGTAGTCAGATTATTTCTTGCCTCTGCCGCCTTCAATGATTTCAAGGTATATCAGATGGATGTCAAGTCTGCCTTTCTAAATGGTGACTTGGAAGAAGAAGTGTATATAGAGTAACTAGATGGATTTCAGTTGTCTGATCATGGTGATATGGTCTACAAGTTGAAGAAGGCACTGTATGGATTAAAGCAAGCCCCAAGAGCCTGGTATGAAAGATTGGCTAAGCATCTTTTGAAGATTGGTTTCAACAAAGGTACTGCTAACAGTAACTTATATTTCAAAATTGATCATGAAAACATCTTGATTGTTGAAGTATTTGTTGATGATATCATCTTTGGAGGAAGAGATAGTATGTGTAAAATTTTTGCAAATCAAATGAAAAGTGAGTTTGAGATGTCTATGCTTGGTGAAATGAATTTCTTCTTGGGTCTACAAATTACTCAAACAAAGAAAGGAATCTTCATTACTCAAACCAAATATGTGAAAGAACTGTTGAAGAAATTTGGGATGGAAGATTCAAAGCCAATGAATACTCCCATGGCAACCAGATGTAAGTTGAGCAAAGATGATGACTCTCCTAAGGCAAACCAGACAAAGTACAGATCAATGATTGGAGGATTGTTGTATCTCACTCAAACTAGACTAGATATTATGCAAGTTGTTGGTCTTGTTGCTAGATTCCAAGCTGATCCTAGAGAATCCCATGTCATGGCAATCAAGAGGATTTTTAGATATCTAAAAGGGACGGTTGAGTATGGTTTGTGGTATCCTAGAGATCATGATTTCTCTCTTCATGCATATACAGATGCTGATTGGGCAAGAGATGTGGATGACCGGAAAAGTACTAGTGGTGGAGCATTCTTTTTGGGGAAGAGATTGGTTTCTTGGCTAAGCAAGAAACACAAGGCAATATCTCTATCTACAAATGAAGCAGAATATATTGCAGGAGTAGGTAGTTGCACTCAAGTTTTGTGGATGAAGTAGATGTTAAGAGATATCAAAGTGGAATATGACGAACCTATCACAATTTTCTGTGATAATTCAAGTGCTATAAATATATCTAAGAATCCGGTGTTGCATTCAAAGACTAAACACATATCCATCAAGTTTCACTTTTTGAGAGAGCAAGTGAACAAGAATGAAGTTAGATTGGGGTTTGTACCCTCCAAGGATCAGATTGCAGACATCTTTACTAAACCTCTACCTAAGGACTCTTTTGATTATCTCAAGGAGAAGTTAGGGGTTATTTCCTCTCCGGTGATGAACTAAGGTACACTGAGGTGCATCAGTCTGGTGGATATCACAGTCATATCTTGTGATCTAGATTGATGGGAGCTGCTACTCAGGGGGAGCAGTAGGTATGATTCTAAAGTGTTGGAATTACAAGTATGTGCCCTTTGCCATTGATGTCAAAGGGGGAGAGAAGACATGTGAAAAACAAGTGGTTGCTAATCAAAGGGGAAGCAATAAAGGGAGAGAAGACATGTGAATGGTTGTTGCTGATAGGGGGAGCTGTGACAGTAAGAAGTTCTTGACTTGATGGTTAAAACAGTTTTTCACATCTTATGTTGCCATCAATGACAAAGGGGGAGATTGTTGCAAGTATGGGCTTAACTGGTATTGTCATTGATGTCAACATACTCCTGTTGCATTAATGATAAGTTTTGGATGAGCCGTGAGCTGAGGATATTGAGAAAATTAGTCTCAATCAGGAACAATGAAGAACCGTGATGACTATAAGGCAAAAGTTCAAGATAGGATGATGATCAGAGGATGTGGATTAAAGGGTTTGAAGATATGTGTCTGTAGGTGATCCAGTAGAGATTTTGGAGGTCTGCATGAAGATATGAAGAAGTTGTGGCAGCTCAAGTAAAACCAGTTCTGGTAGGTGTTCAGAGGTGACAAAGTGTAACAAGAAAGGTCCAGTGAGATCCAAAATGAAGTTTCCTGTTCTACAGATTTAAGTGAGTTCTGAGGAAGTCTTTGTGGTGTATCAACTCTATTGGTTCATGGTTTGAAGGTCCACAAGCATCTATTCCTTTTTGACAGTATTGATAGACTATGTTCTTGAGGTTCCGGATGAAGGAGAGAAGGTTTTCAGTAAGCAGAAGAAGTGTGGATGTTCTTGGTGATTCAGGCAAGCTTGTGGAGGTCTTTGGATTGTGTCCAGTTCATGTTGGTGGTCCGCACTGAAGTTGGAGTTTGCAATTGAAGCGTAAACTTCTGAATGATGGTGTTCTTCTTGAGACAGGCCGACCGGATGAGTTATGCATCTGGCGGATGATCTTATGAATGTTTGCCTACTTAGATGATCATTCCTAAGTTGATGCCTTGTATAAATAAGGGATTGCGAAGTCAGATTGAAGTTGTCCTTGTGGTGATTAGAGTGTGGTAGCGAGGAGGAGAGCGAAAGGCAAAGCAGAAGTATTGGGCTTAAATGGAACTGATTCAAGCATGGTGAAGATGCTATTCTCCAGTTCATGTATGTGATATTTATTTCTTTGTAGACCGTGTGTCTCTTGTAGGTAGTGAGACTCTTGTGAGCAGTGTGCTCGGGTAGTGAGCCCTAATTGGCATGTGCCATTTTGTTCTTTCTATTCTTCTAACAGAGAATACAATCTTGGGTTAATCACCCCGTGGTTTTTCCCTTAACCGGGTTTTCCATGTCAAAATCTTGGTGTCTTATGTGTTGATGTGTTTCTGCTCTTGATTTGAATGCATTATGGTTCATGATTAATATACATCTAATCACTAATAAGATTTAAGTGTTTAATTGGAGAAAGTTTTGAACAACTGATTCACCCCCACTCTCAATTGTGTGCCCTAAGTCTAACACTTCTATGTTATGGATCCCTACTCCACCCTTATGTTGTAATGTGCACAATTTGTCCCATGCAATCAACACAATTTTATTATCTTTCTCAACATTATCTTTCCATAAGAAATTCCTTAATTAGTCTCTTTTCAATATCATGAATAATCCCTTTAGGCATTTGTAGAACATCCATCATATAAATAGGAATTGCTAAAAGGACTTCCTTTATCATAGTTATCCTTCTTGCTAGAGTCAGCCATCTACCCTTCCAAGATGAAACTCTATATTGAATGGAAAAGGATAAATTTCTCCAAAAATAATTTTTATTTGCACCTGTGAAGAGTGGAATCCCCAAATACTTGCAAGGAAGAACATCTAATGTAAAAACTGTAACTGCATAAATACAGAGTTGGAGAGGACGATTAATGTTATGAATTTTTTGATTTGGCTAGATTGATGGATTGACCTGTAGCTTGACAATAAAGGTTTAGTATCTTTTTAATACACCTAGCTTCCATGATAGAAGGATAACCAAATAGTAAAGTGTCATCAGCAAAGAGGGCATGAGTAATAGGAAAATGGAGTCAAGGAATAGAAATGCCTCTCCACTTTTGTGTTCTATTTTGTTTAGAAATAGATCTACTAAGAAATTTAGTGATTAGAATGAAGAGGAAGGGAGATAGATGAACCCCTTGCCTTACACCTTGTGAGGAATGGAAGAAGCTAACATGACAACCGTTGAATAACACTGAAAAATTTTCACCTACAATACAAGATAGGATCCATTTGCACCATTTTTGAGAGAAGCCAAATTTGATGAGAACTTGAAAAAGGAGTTCCCAACTAACTTTTTCATAGGATTTCACCATATCAAATTTAATAACCATGGTAGGGAGTTTATTTTTTTGAATGGAGTGCAGGACTTCATGAGCTACTAAATCTCCTTCTATTGTTTCTTTTCTTGGAAGAAAACCACCCTACTCTTTTGAAATGATTTTAGGAATGATAGTGGCTAATCTCATAGTAATGGCTTTAGAGAAGGTTTTATACAATGTGTTACAAAGAGAAATTGGTCTAAAATATGAAAATGAAGAAGGGGAGCTAGTTTTTGGAATTAATGCAATATATATTGCATTCATCTCCTTCAAAATAGTTATATTCTTCATAGCTTCCTCAAGACCCAGCAAACATCCCTGCCAACAAATTCCCAACATTTTTGAAAAAATAAGGACGTGAAGCCATCCGGACCTGAAGCCTTATCAGGAGATAAAAAATACCACTGCTGTTAATTCTTCTAAAGAGAATTCTTATAGAAGACTTCTATTATCCTCTTCAATTACTATCTATTGTGTAGTCTCACCCCAACTTTCTTTTTTTTTGCTTTTTGCTTGTTTTCCTCTTGTGTGTTGGTTTGGTAGTAAAGGCAAAAGGTGAAGTTTTAAAAAAAACATTTTGAATGCCAAAGATCCTAAGTTATTTTTTAAATGAAAAGAGTGTCAAATTTGAACTAGGGTCACCTTTGGAATTTTCTTGAAATTTGTTGAAAATAAGAAAGTTATTCCAACTGGATGTCCTAACCAGACATTTCCAACCAGATATCACATTTGCAAGTTTAGCAATCCACATCCACATTTGGATGAAGATATTAATAGACATCATGTTGAACAGTTCTAATTGGAAATGGTCCATGGATGTTCGCAATAGCTTGAGGAAATCATTCTGGACCCGATCATATTATAAAACCTAGTTTAAACATTTTGAACTTAACATATCACCTAACCTGATCTTCCATTCAGACATGACATTTGAAACTTAACATCCGGTTGAAGATCCACATCCACATCTAGTTACCTAATTGAACATTTCTAACCAGACATTTCCTCCCATAGTATAAAGTCTATACTAGTGAACCTAATCCCAATCCTTTACAAAGTTAATATTCAGTTGACATTCCAAATCTGGTTGGACTTTCACATTTAGTAGTATTTAGAAAATTTTTCATGACATCACTTAGTAACCTGATACCTACTTGATTCCAACTTAATATAGACTTTAACGTCAAACAAGACATTTCCAACCCAATATCCTAACCGGACATTATGATATGAAAGTTCTACATCCAATTGAATATCCATATCCAGTTGAGACAACTCTTTGCTAACAAAAGGTAAAAATAATATCTGTTGAAGTTTAAATTCCAAAAATTCAAAAGGCATGTGGAAATTGGTAAGTTTCCCTACTCCTTTGCCATTAATTCTCACCTACTACAAGTCTCATTAAATGCAATCTATACTTAGTGGTTTCGATTGTTTAAAACTAAATTTTATCGTCATAATTCTTTACCAAAGTAATAGAGCAAACAAAAGAGTGATTTGTAGAGCGATTAACAAGGTGATTAGCAGAGCGAGTTTTAGAGTTGTAAAGCGAGCAGTGAAGTTGTGATCTGAAAGCGATGGTACAAGTGACTTTCTGATCAAATATCTAAATAGGGTATGGTTTTATACGTGTATAAAGGTGAAATACTTGGTATTTAGGTATGCAAGAAATCTACTGACCCTAATTCTTGAAATTTTAGTAAGTTTAAATTGATTTAATTCATTTTCATCATAGGGTAAATGCTAATTTGTATTTCTTAACACTGTGAAATTGAATCTACATGATGTAATATAGTTTTATCTTTCATAGGGTAAATCTAATTTTAGATTTAATTAAGGCAAAGTAAATGGTAAACCCTAGTTAATTACGAAAAGGGTAATTTGTGATCTTTATGGATGTCTACAGGTGTGATGGCTAAGAAAGTGAAAGACATGAAAGAGGAATTCAAGAATGTGGGTTACTCATTTGAGATCTGGACTCTGTTCAGGATAATTAAAGACACAAACCTAGGGCATTTTGACATAGCTACATATGAACAACAATTCTCCACACCAGACATGAGCCCACTAGCCCAAAATATTGTAAAGTGTGGACTTCTCAAAGGCATAGGATTCCCACTAGCAATGGATGCCCAAGATCTGGTCTTCTAATGCATTCGTAAATATGATCCAATTAAATGCCTCATGATAAGCAAGGGCAGCCCGTTTATGCAAAATTGTCTCCTGAAGGCATTAATCAAACTTTCAATTTGCCCATGTAGACACATATGCATAAGTTTGAGAAGGATAGAATGGATGCAAACTACAAGGTGAATGAGGAGGTTTGCAAGAGGGTGATTTTTTCATCCTAGTTAGTTGGTAACAAAAAGCCAAAGGCAATGTCAAAAATAGCACAAACACTTTACAAAAGTGACTTTAATGAGGAAGTCAAATATATGGTCACTATACTAAGTAGGATGATAGGTATGTCAGAAGCTAGTACATTCAAGCCTTGGATGTTTTCTTGCATCCAGATAGTGAAGGAAGACATAGGCATGATGCACTAGGCACAAGCAATAAGTGATGCCATTCATTTTCAGATCCTCTGCTTCAAGAAGACCAGGGTCTCCCACATGTCCTCACATATGGTATACTCATGTATACTTAAGGCACAATTCAATGGACTTGTGAAGGTTGGAACCCTGGACAATAAAATAGGACAAATTATGGTATACAAATATTACCCTTAGCTAGAAAGGAGTCAGTCAGTGTTCAATTACAGGAGGGTAAATGATTGCTTCCACATGTGGCTAGTCTAGATGTTTAAAGGAGACCGAGCCAAAAAAGTATCAGTTGATGCATAAAGCATGATAGAGCCTCATGGTAGCTGGTTCATCTAGTTCCCAATGTTCACATATATCTAGATGGAAGGGTTTACTTGGTTATCCCTACATACTGCCTTAGTGTCCATCAGATAAGGTTGTCCTATTGGAATTAACCTAGTAAATACTTGAATCTTATGAAGCATTCAACAATAAATTTGGTAGAGGGAAGGTTATGTTTCCTATTGAAATATGTCGATACAGATGCCAAGACCTAATAAATGCAAAGGCATCAAATCAAGAGCTTCAAGTGTTCCATTTGCAATCCTTCATGCTGAAGAGGGTATATAATCCTTATGAAAAGATCCATAAATATATTAATAGGAAGATCCAACATGAACCTCACATTGAGGATTATTGAGTAGATTGCATGGACGAATGTGAAGTCTGAAAGAGATAATATCGAAGGCTCGCCATTGAGCAGATAAGGACATTGGGTACACATGAAGTACCCCCTCATGTGAAGGATGATAAGAAAGTCTTGCATTCTAGCTATGAAATGAAAAAAATATTCAAATAGGTAATAAGTAATCGAGATTGGAAATAACCTAAGGAGACATCTCTAGATGTCATTTCAAAAGTAGTGCTAGATGGAACCAAGTTGTGGCTAGATGCCCATATTCAAGCAATAAAGGATAAGGGTGTAATGATAACCTACCCAAAGAAGAAGGGTAAGAGGAAGAACCGAGAGGATACAGAGTATGATGATTTTCTGGTCAGGAAGAGAAGGGTGTAGGAGGCAAAATTGGCTGAGGCTGAAACATTTGTATTTATAGAGTTTACAACTGAAGGCATAAGTATGGCCACAATCACTAGAGGCACAAGACAAAATGATCCAGTTACTCAAGCCCTTGCAAATCTAGAGGAACCAATAAAGGTTGTTATATGGAACCTAATCAAACTCGGAGGTTAAATTTTCCCCACTTTTCTCAGTGCGGTTTCCCCCTAAATTATTTAACGGAGGTTTGCGGGCAGCACCCCCAAGATGGGTTCAAGGGACAACCCCCCTTACAAGGTCTAGGGACAGCACCCTTGAAACCTCAAACATTTTTTTATTATTTTATAAAGGCATCGGGAGTTATTTTTTCTATTGTCTGACATAAAAAAACCCTATTTTGTAACCGACATAAGGCTTGATAAAAGCGGCTAAGGGTTAGGGTTTTCGTTGATATTGTATTGTAGCGTTTGCAATGGTATTAAGTTGTAAGGATTGCTACTTGTAATCAGTTTGATTTTTTGGATAATAATATTGGACTCTCTATTGGTGGATGTAGCCCAAGTTTGGGTGAACCACATTAAAAATTGTCTCTCACTGTTATTATTTTTGTGTATTTTTCATTCCTCTATTTAATCTTTATTTGCATTTAATTGATATCTTCTGCATGCAATTCCTAATAGTAAGGCCATTCTAATAAGTTTCATTGGTTCGGCCAAGTCCAATGAAGTAACTGCCTAACTGAACATTCCTATGGAGAAGAACTCCCTTAAAGGAAAAGAGAAAGTGTTAGAAGGAGATATGCAACAAGTGAAAATTCAAGATGTCCCAACAACACCACAAGTTTAGACTAACCTACAATGGGTAAAGTTGCAAGGATTCATTAAGGTAAAAAAAGAGAAGGTAGAGCAAGTGAAGATTGAAGCAACGACCATTGTACATCCACTATTTCCTCTAGTAGAAGTAGTTGAATTGTTAGATGATGAGGTGACTGAAAGAATGGATGTCGAAACTATTTTAAAAACAACTACCACCATGGTTGAAGTACCATAAACTATTTTTAAGCATAAGCTCATGTTCAATGAAGTCCTTTCAATAAGAAAGGAGGCTATTCTTTTAATTGGTTTAAAGGCTCCCACCATTCAAATTGAACAGGTTGAGGAGGGGGTGAAAGAGAACATCCTTTTGGAGAAGGAAGTTAATAAAGAAGTTCTAGATACTAGCATTTTAGATATAGTGCTACAATCGGATACTTCACAAGCTGATGTTCCACATCCAGATGGATCACAAGAAGAAGTTCCACATATAAAAGAACTGGATGTAAAACAAGTGGAACAAGAGGAGAAACCAAATTTTCAACATCTGGATACACACCAAGTAAATGTAGTTCCTCAACAGGATATGTCTGGATGACATGCCAAATATGAGTCAAAAAGAAGAAGGGCCTCAACAAGAAAATATTCAACTCGATACTTCTCAACATCCAGTTGAATAGGAGAAAGTGCTTGAAGTGCAAGATGTACACATGGATGATCAACAACATGTTGATCAACATCAAGATGGTGTTGAACCAGATAAGGATAAAGCTCATCCCAAATAAGAAAAATATCAACATAAAGCAGATGCTGATAAGGAACAACAAGGCGAGCATCTACATCAAGATAAGGGTCAAGATGAAGAAGAAGTTCTAGATGACCAACATTAAGAAGAGCATCAGGAAGAGGATGTTGATCATGGAAAAGGTCTAGATGGAGAAGAACATCCAATTGATAGTAATAAAGAACAAGAAGTGCAAATAGAACTATCGGATGACCAACATCAAAAGGAACTTGATCTGGAATAGGAAAGATTGCAAGACCAATAAGATGAACATCGGGTTGGACATAACAATGAAGAAGAATTTCCAGATGAAGGTCAAGGTGAATAGAATGAACAACCAGATCAAGATATTCCTGACTGGTTAGCATCTGAGGTAATGCCTCATCCCATTCAGTTAGTTCGTTTTGATTTCAAGAGTATTTTTTAAGAGGTTCCCAAGCCCAAGAGGAATATACAAATAATTTCATCCATCCAAAGGGATGTGACAGGAGCAAGGATAGACCAATTGGATACTCCTGCTAGAAATAAGAATAAAGGAGAAATAAATCTGGACTATGTCTAGATAATGACCGTGAATTTGGGTCATGCCACTCGAGAGTAAGAAATTGAAGAGCTCAGAGGGAATGTGGAAGTGACAACAGCTAGAGTCCAAAAGGATAAGAAGAGGAAAAGAGAACCAAAGGGACAAATTGTCCAAATTCAAAATTTTATTAAGGGACTAGTGGTACTACAACAAATAATGTTGGAGATGCTATCCAATCTATTGCATTTGTGTTGTCATTGATATTAACAATGTGAGTTTCAGATGTGTTGTCAGTAGTGATGGAGTGAACAAGGCCAGAAATGTCAAAGGAAGTCTGTGGCAATATGATCAGAGAAGAAGACAAAGAAGATAGATCAGAGATGAGGAGTTTGTTGTTGTAATATGAAGTTGATAATGAAGTATCTGATGTGGCAAATAACGTATTCATTATTTCTTGAGGAAATGCATTGCTTTAGTTTTCAAAGAAAGACTCAAGTTATCCAAGGCACTGAAGTTTGCACAGAAAAAGCTCAGGAGCACACTCTGCATTCCTTCGCATTTGATGGTATGGCCTTGTGGTTTGGGAGTTGATTAAAGACATGTGTGAAGATTGTATGTTTAGGATTTTAGAGCCTGAAGATTAACACAGAAGATTCTAGAGAGTGAAGACAATTGTTTAGAGATGATGCAATCAGGATGCGTTCGGGAAATGCTCTGCATTTCTCTGCCTTTGAGGTTGTGGTCCTACGGTTTGAAGGATGATCATTTGTGGATGAGAAGATGATAATATTCAAGGTTCAGTTAATAAGATGTACTGTAGAGGTTCTCCAGGGTCAGCAAAACAAAGACACATCTTGCTGCTCACAAAGGTTGTCTAGAGGAGAAAGCAGAACCCACCGTATTCCACCGCAGTTTATCTTTTGGATTTGATAGTTGGAGGATGAATTCAAATATTTATATTAATGATTCAATTCAAGTTTCAGATGTTGAAGTGTACCACAAGTTGGTTGTTCAATGCTCTATCGCAAGACTGTGTGTTCAATATTTGTTTGTGATACCAGGCTCAGGTTCTATTTGCTTGTGCCACAACAAAAACATATATGTTAGTGGAAGGATTGGTTGAGAAGGTTTGTATAAGTTTTATGTTTCTTGTGTGATGATCCACATGATGTTAATTGATCCCTCCGGTGCTGCTTTAGGTCTGGAGCCTTTGGGCGGAAGGATGAGTGTTTGTTGGGCCAACTTCATGTATTTTCAATGTTCCCACCATATGATTTGAAGTGTGTATCAGCTTGGAAGAATGTGATAATAAAGAATAGGTCCTAGTTATCACTTGGCTTAATTTGAATTAATTTTCTACATCTTTTACATGTCGACTTGGAGTGGCCTTGTACGTTTCATGATTACACGTTTCATCTTGGTTGACCTAGGAGAAGGAATTTGGAAATTGCAAAAGGTATAAATGAAAGATCTTGTTTGTTGAGGATAGTATGAGAGTGTGAGGATGTGTGAAGATGTGTGAGTATATGTGAGTGCAATTGTGAAGGTATGTCAGAGGTTAAAGTGTTTGATGAGCACAGAAAGTGAAGTTTTGTGTTAAGGTGAAGTGTGTGGATGGTGCAGAAGTATTTTGCTCAGTGAAACATATTGAATGTAATATCCAAAGGGTATAACCTCTTTCTGTAACTATTATTGCATTGTATTTTAGGGAGTTGCAACTTCCTTTCAATTGTAGCCCATAAACAATATTGTAATCATGTTTTACTTTCATTTGTGACGCTGGATTTGGATAGTAGATCCAAGAAGCTTGCTCACCATGGTTTTTCCCTTCTTAGGTTTTCCATGTAAATCTAATGCTTTTGTGCTGTTCTTTAATTGGTTTAATTTTCTGATCTTCTAGTTAAAGTACTTAGAATTTTCAATTGTTAATGATTAACTGAAATAAGTTCTAGTGATATACTGATTCAACCCCCTCTTAGTATATCCTTGTGTTCTAACAATTGGTATCAAAGCAAGGTTCCTTGGTGCAGTCTAATAGCTAAAAGTAGATCTTGAAATAGAACACATGGATAAGAAGGAGTCCTCTACTAAACCTCCTGTGTTTGATGGAAATAACTATGAATTTTAGAGTGTAAGGATGGAAACCTATCTTACCTCACTAGGGTATGATGTCTGGAGGGCAATTGAGATTGATTATGTTGAACCTAGTCATCCCATTATAGATTCAGATGTGAAGAAGGCCCATGAGAATAATGCCAAAGCTAAGAATGCAATCTTAAGTGATCTGACCAGTTCAGAGTTAGTCAAGGTTATGCGATGCAAGACAACAAAGGAGATATGGGATAAGCTCAAAGGTCTCTATGAAGGAGATGATACTATAAAGGAAGCTAAACTACAATCCTATAAAATAGTATTTAAGAATCTAAGGATGAAAAAAGAAGAAAACATTGCTAGCTACTTGGACCGAGTTGATGAAGCTATGAATGGAATCAGAAGCATGGGTGAAGATATTGCTAAATCAATGGTTGTAAAGAAAATCCTAAGATCCCTCCCTCACAAATTTCATTCAAAAGTTTTTGCAATAGAAGAAGATAAATATCTAAAGAAACTCACCATGGTAGAACTATTTGGGTCCCTCACTTCCTATGAAATGAGAAATGAAGTCATAGGTCCATGCCCAAAATAAGTTGCTTTTAATGTTGTGAAGAATGAACATCTGACATATTCAATCAAGCTAAGGAAGAAGAAGCAAATTTTGTAAGAGAGCTATAAAGAGGATTAGGTAAATATAAAGGTAAGCTACTTTTCAAATGTGGTAGAATTGGTCATTATTCCTCCAAATGTCCTATTGGAGAAGGTGAGAATAGTAGCAAGGGGTTCAAGAAACAATTTTCAAAGAAACCTTCTTTGAAAGGAAGACTACAGCTCCGCAAAAGAAGTAGATCACTACTCATATGATGAAGATAGAGGGGAATCTCTATTCATGGCCATGGTGATCTCAAATGATTTAGACAAGACTGTAGATGAAGAAGATTGTGAATTTTATTTTGAAGGTGAACTTGTTTTTGCTCTTGAAGACTTAGATTGTGTAGGGAAAGAAAACCAAGAACAAAGAGATGTAATTGAAGCCAAGACAAAAGAATGTATAAAATTTGAGAAACAAATTCAGTCACTCAAGAAGGAGTTAAAGATGGCAAAGCTTGGGAGTTTGGATGTTTTGGAATTAGGGAAGACAACTGAGAAGGGGGGGTGAATTAGTTGTCTCAAAAACTTTTGTCCTTAGCTATAATTAAACTTCTTTACAGCTTATTAACAAATGAATGATATAACCATGAAAGCATGAATCAACAACACATGAGCAATAACAAAATCAACACACATAACCTAGGATTTTTACGTGGAAACCCAATTAAGGGAAAAACCACGGTGGGGGTTAACCCACAAGAATTTATACTCTGTTAAAAGTATTACAAATGGGGAAGGTACATGCCTTCAGGCACACTACCCAGAACTCATTCCTCAAGGAGGCTCACTGCCTACAAATCAATTACAAAAGTTCACTGGAATGTTTGAACTGAAGAATAGCATCTAACAATGCAAAATTACAGTTCCGGTTAAGGTCAGTATATTGACTTCACATACTTCATCTTTTTCTACCCTGTTTTACTGTTCTACCATAATCAGAGGATCAGATCTCTGATTTGCACTTGATACTACCACCCTTCACACCTCTTACTTCATATTCACACAACACTCTCAAATGCTTGAATCCATTGATCATATGTATCTGCTATGTGAAATAATATCAACTACAGTCAGATTTGAGAAAAAATTAAAGTCTTTTTAAGAACACTGTTCTGTCAGATGAATCCATGCACACATATTAATGCGGACCAAAAATTATGTGCTCAAGTCACCTCACTTATCAGCCAACACCAATGGATCTCATAAATTGCTTGACCAACCACTTCTCTTCATCCGCACAAGGATCAAACACCTAGTCGGCCTGTTCTTCATCAGACTGAATTGTCTAACCAAAACATGATACTCAGATGCTTGTAACTTACAATCCCTTCATCACCAGAGGCTAAAACATTGGATTTAGGTAGCTCTAACATCCCTTATCATTCCCTCATATCCGTAGCACAACATGATTACCGGTGGAGAAATGCGGACCAAAATGCTGAACCCTGTCATATGCCCTGTTCTTGTCTATCTGGATTTAGACAAATCTACAATCTGACTTCCGGTATGAATAGATGATACAATGCAGATGTGTAAGATGGATTTAGTTGTCATCAACGACAACACTTGACATGCCTAGCAATGTCTCTTGCCAACAATCTTCGCCTTTGGCATTGATGGCAACACTTAGTGAAAAATGACTAAGTGTTAGAACAACTCCCCCTTACTATGTACACTTTGTGATTTCCAATTGCTCCCCCTTAGCTGAATTCCTCATTTTTCACTACTTTTCCTCTCCCCCTTTGATATCAATAGCAAAGGCTAGATCCGCATATCAAAATTCATGCAAAATCTTATGTACATGGGTCAAAACTTTAAGTATATACTTCTGCATATGAACACACAGTGCTTAAGCCTTGTTCATCAGCAAAAAGATATCACCAAAAATGTTTTTCAACCATCATAATTCATTATCCTGGTTCTTCTTTATGCTTCCCAAAATGAATATATGCCCACTAAACAAAAATGCCTGTGATTCTCCCTTTTTAAGATCAGAAGGATCACTAGTAGCAGCAGTAGCTTGGGATTCTGCCAATATATCATACATAGTCTTCAACTTAGGGGAAATCAGTCCTTGGAGCTCATCCAATCTGCCTAAAGCTTTAACCTTTTCCTTCTCCCAGTCATCCAATTCATTCTACAAACTCACTACTTGGCATTCTTTGATTGCTACAGACTCAGTTAAAGGACTATAGGACTGAGAAATGTTAGATAGTTTGATCTCTAAGTCCTTAATCTTTTTCTCAATATCTTCAACAAATTTAGACCGATTTAGAAAAAACTTATAAATCTCTGCACCTTTAGAGAGAGAATTTTGAATACTCTTTACACTGGTATCAAGAACTAATCTATCATAGCTAATTATTTTCTTTATTTTAGTAAATCTCTTCTCATTATATTCATTTTTTACTTCTAAGGTTTCAAAATGAGTACTCACAGAGTTTATCAGACTCTTCAACTGTCTGGAGGGAGAGTCAGATGAATCCTTTTGAAATGTTGGCATAATCTTTTCTAGATTTCTAGAGGCAAGACCAAGCAACTCATTATCCTCAATGTGAGTATTCAGAATCTCCTCTCTTGCTTTTGCTTATGCCACAGATGCTAACTTCATCTTTTGTAGAGGGGAAAGAGTGTCAAAATTGATAGGTCCTTGAATCAACTCTGGTTCATCAAACTCAAGCTTGTCTTTCTCAAGTAATCTCTTCACTGCATCTGCAACGTCTCTTGCCAAAAATGTAGCTCCATATTTTAGATCCATGCCGGTACTATCATCTTGCTTTTTCTCTTTAATATTTTCTGTTGTTTCTCCTTCTTGTTATCCTTGTCCTTAACCTCTTTTGCTTCTTGTTCTTTATTCTTCACAAAGTCATCTTCACCAGGAACATCTTCTTCTGTATTCATCTCTATATGTTCTCCAACAAATTGGTCCAAAGGAATTTGAGTGTCCTCTACACCATCAAAATTAACTTCCTCCATCTCTTCATCTCCTTTATTTAGCGTTTCATCTTTTAGAGCAAAGATGTCAGCTTGTTGTTCACTTTCTTTCAACTCCTCAACATTTGGAATTAAGGAATCAATTTCATTACTAGTTTCTTCTTCAACAGTGGGAAGATTATGCCTTTTCAATGCATTCAGAAGAATCTCCTAAGTATCTTCAACTATCTTATCAATCTCTCCCAACATGAGCATATTCATTCTGATCTTACTCCTAAAGTCCTCTTTCACTTCTTTGAATATTAGGTTCTTTTGATCTGGAGTGATTTGAGGACACAATTTTATTAGCACATGCTCCCAGAGCTCAAAGTGTTTAGCTTTTGCATTCTCTTTTCTTATTTCTAGAATTTTTGCAAGGCTTTCCAAAATTTCAGAAGTTATTTCAAATAAAGTCTTACTATAGATATTCAGGTATTTGACTGTTGCTTCCTCCAAAATTCTCTTATCAGTATCATTGTAGTGATAATAAAATTCAGTCATTGGCTTCAAGTTTCCATATACAATAACTAACTTAATGATGTCATCCACAAAAAGAGTAGGCTTCTCAACATAGGCCTTTGTCTTATGCCTTTTACAAGTGACTTTATACTTCCAAAGGGCTTCTCCTTAGACACTTTAGCAGTCTTGGTGCATGAGACTTTCAACTGCTTAATCTCATTATCTGAGTCAGTTTCTTCTTCATCCACTTTCTCCAAACTGACATATGTTCTTTTTCCCTTTACCTTTGTCCTTTTTCCTTCTTTATCGACAAGTTTTTCTATAGCAAGAGAAGGTGACACACCAGAGGTTGAACTAGAACTCCTAGTAGACCTTGCTTTAGAAGCAGATTCCACCAAAACACTTCTCTGTTCTCTGTCTTGTTTCTCCTTCTCAGCTTTCTCTATCCTTTCCCTATTTTGTCTCACAGCTTCCTTAGTAAGGCCTAGATTCTCAACCAACTACTCAACTTCTTTCCTTAAATTCCTTTTGATTTCAAGAGCCTTGAATTCAAGATGCAGTTTTAGTGAAATCTCTTTATCTGTTCCAAATCTCTCCTCAGCTAGATCCCTAGACTAGCTCAACAGATGTTGTGCATACAGCTCCACTACCTTTCCATCCACTTCATTCCCCATGGGCATGATCCACACAGTTCTTGGTTCAACTGCTTCTATTAAACACTAGTTTATATCTACCATAAAATAGATTGCATCCTTGTATTTTTCAACCACAGATGTAGGGATTCTTTCCCTTGATTGCATCATGTTCTAAAAATTCTTGAAATATCCCCAAAGAGCAGTCCTTTGGGCATTGGAGTCACCAATCGTGTTCAAGTTCTCTCTTATTTGTATGGCAGCAATCATATCACTGGTCCAACATATGCTTTTCTTGTTGGGTAACTCATTCATGAAATAGAAGAACAAACATAATACCAATTTACCATACTTGAATGTATTATTTTTGTCCTTTTTGATCTTGTTCAGGTTTTCTATCAGCTGGTTTTGCAGCACCTCGCACAAGTCATAGTCAACATTCTCTCTCAACATCTTATAAGCTGCATAGATAGTTGTACCAGATACAGAATTCTCCCTACTAGAATTATATATCTTGTATCCAATCACCATTGATGCAAATTTGACATCCGGATCAGTGATGTCATTTATTGTTATTGTCCTTTTCTCAAACCTTGAACTGGTAGCATCAGTTATAGTTTGATTCTTTACTAACTTCAACATTGGTAGTCCACTGGATGAGTTCAACCCTATCATGGCCTTGATGGTGTCCTTGGTGATCTTGAAAGGTTTCATTAACCACATAAACTCATCATGCATCTGACTCAGCACATACCAGACCCACTCATCTTCATCGAAGGATGGAAACCCTATAATCTAAATGGAATGTTTATCTTGCAATGCCTTATACTCAGGTTTAAGGCCATGACTTTCATTCCTCAGATGATTCTTGAACAAATCTATTAACTTTGAGTCCCCAAACTCATCTATGCTGACATGAATATAAGCCCTAATATCTTCAACATGCAATACACCATACAGAACACTTGAAAAGGAACCTAATGGATCGAACTCTACTGATTTGTGTGGATGCTTCTTAAACTTTGGCCTAGGTCACTCAGTGATATTCACAACTAGAGGTGTAGCCATTTCAAAAAGATCACAAGTTCAAAGCTTCATAGAAAAATACCTTTTTCTCCACGGGATTAGGGTTAGCTGATGAATTCGCCTGTTGCACTTCGAATCTTTGAAATCTTAGCTCAAGCACTCTTCTTCTTGTTTTCTTCAAATAAAAATTGATTCAAATGTTGAATGAATGAATTTTTATGCTCCGTAAAACCTAATTCGCCATTTAATAAATGCTCTGCCCTAATACATCTGATTACTCTATTTTTGAATACTGTCAATCTTCAATTGCTCCGCAATCAATTGCTTTAGCTTATTTTATTCCAAACATTGCTTCAATAGATCTACAATAGGCTTCTTTATCTTCATTCATCATGCCAAATTTAGGCACCCACTTACTGGTAGGGGGAATTAGATTTTCAATGCAGCTCCCCCTAAGCCAGAGCTCCCATTTCAATTTCTAGAGGAATTATCAGCACCGGATTCCAGTGCGGACCCATCACCTTCATTCTTTGCATCTTTCTTCACCCATGTTTTATTCATTTCTTTCTGAATTTCATTCACATCTATTTTACCTTTTCCTTTGTCCATCTTCTGCTTTGTTCTTCCTACCTGTGAGTTCACCTTTTTGCATCTACAAAATTTAGCAATATGTCTAGATTTGTTGCAGTTGAAACATATAGTCTTATTTCTCTGACAATCACATGTTGGAGTAGGTTTAGATCTACATTGCATTTCCATATGCCCAAACTTGTTGCAAGTTAAACATCTTCCATTGAAAACTTGTTTGTTCTTAGGAGGATTCCTTGATCCACTTCTGCATTCCTCAACCTTATGACCTATCCTTTTGCAATTAAAGCATCGAATGGAGAAAGATGATGCGTTTTGATTCACTTGACTTTTGCATTGATTAGATCTATGACCATACTTATTGTATTTGAAACAATTGCCATTGAAAGATGGATACCTTTGATCATTAGGTTGTCTTACTAAAGGTCTTCTAGGATTCCTTCTTTGATTTTTTGCTTTAGGATTTCCTTGACCAGATCCAGAGCTTTCACCTTTCTCAAATCCCAGACCATCCTTATCATCTGCCTTCTTCTGACTATCAAGTAGCACCTCAAGTTTGGCTGAGCTTATCTTGAATTTCTCTTTATATTCATTTGCAACTTCTAGATCATGTTTGAGAATGACAATTTGTCTTTCAAGTTCTTCCTCATTATCCCTGGTTTCTTGTGGATCAAACTCTAGATGGCCAATTATCCTATCTAATCTATAGCATTCTTCTATTCTTTCTTTCAAAGATTGATTCAGTTTTTCCTCAGTCTTCTTCCTTTCTTCAATTTCCTTGGTTAGCCTTATCATCCCATATTCCATCTCATGTTTTAGGACAACTTCTTTTGCTAGCTTCTCACATTCCTTTGTCTTCTCCTTCAGGGCCTCATTCATATCATTGTCTTCGTTCTGATTTGCTAGCTGATGAAGTAGCTCCTTCCTTTGTCCATTAGATTTGCTTAATTGTCCTTTTAAGGTTTTGATTAAATCTTCAGCATCTTTAAAGTTCTCTTGTAGTTCTTTGACTTCTACTCTGGACTGATCAAGATCTTCTAAAGCAAGTTTAAGTTGTTCATTGATGCCATCAGAATACTTGAATGAACCCATTGAAAGCACCTTCCCAGATCTTCCTCAAGCTATTAAACTTCTTCTAAGGAACCAAGCTCTGATACCAATTGTTGGAATTAGGGCAGACAACTGAGAGGGGGGGAATGAATCAGTTGTCCCAAAAACTTTTGTCCTTAGCTGCAATTAAACTTCTTTACCACTTATTAACAGATGAATGATATAACCATGAAAGCATGAATCAACAGCACATGAGCAGAAACAAAATCAACACACATAACACCAGGATTTTTACGTGGAAACCTAGTTAAGGGGAAACCATGGTGGGGGTTAACCCACAAGAATTTACACTCTGTAAAAGTATTACAAATGGGGAAGGCACATGCCTTCGGGCACACTACCCAGAGCTCACTACTCAAGGAGGCTCACTACCTACAAATCAATTAAAAAAGTTCACTAGAATGTTTGAACTAAAGAATAGCATCTAACAATGCAAAATTATAGTTTCAGTTAAGCTCAGTATACTGACTTCACACACTTCATCTTTTTCTGCCTTGTTTTACTGTTCTACCATAGTCAGAGGATTAGATCTCTACTTCACACTTGATACTGCCACCCTTCGCACCTCTTATTTCATATTTGTACAACAACACTCTCAAATGCTCAAATCCATCGATCATATATATCTGTTACGTGAAATAATATCAACTGTAGTCAGCTTTGAGAAAAACTTAAAGTCTTTTTAAGAGCACTGTTCTGTCTGAATCCATGCACACATATTAATGCAGACCAAAACTTATGTGCTCAAGTCACCTCACCTATCAGCCAACACCACTGGATCTCATAAATTGCTTGACCAACCATTTCTCTTCATCTGCACAAGGACCAAACACCTAGTCGGTCTGTTCTTCACCAGATTGAACTGTCTAACCAAAACCTGATACTCAGATGCTTGTAACTTACAATCCCTTCACCACCGGAGGCTAAAATATTGGATTTAGGTTGCCCTAACATCCCTTATAATTCACTCAAATCTGTAACACAACATGATTACTGGTGGAGAAATATGGACCAAAATGTTGAACCCTGTCATATGCCCTGTTCTTGTCTATCAAGACTTAGACAAATCTGCAATTTGACTTCCGGTATGAATAGATGATACAATACAGATGTGTAAGATGGATTTAGTTGCCATCAATGAGAACACTTGACATGCCTAGCAGTGTCTGTTGCCAACAAGATGATACTGAATGTATAGATCTCATCTTACCTCAAGGAAGATCTCTTCATACAAGACGATTCTCCATGAACAAGTTTGATCATGTCTTCTTTGGTTGTTGTTTTATCTGCAATAAATTTGGTCATAATGCTATGGATTGCAAGTCTTTAATGAATGAAATAAAAATTGTGGATGTCAATATGGTTTGTCAAATTTGCAACAAGTTTGGACATATAGTAAGATACTGCATATATGGTCTAGTAAATTTAGAGCCTCTGATAACTGATGTCAATAAGCAAGACAATGAAAGTAATAACGGAGTTGAGAACTCATTGATTGTTCAAACAACATTTCATGCTCAAGGACAAACCAATCTCTGGGTAACAGATAGTGGATGTACAAATCATATGGTAGGTGATAGGAGCAAGTTTATTAATCTTGGCAAGTGGGATGGTGGATTGGTTAGTTTTGGAGATAACTCTTCTACAGAGATCACTGAAAAAGGCACTATAAGTATTGATAGAAAGTGTTAGACACATGATATTTTCTATGTAAAAGGTATTAAGCATAATCTTCTTAGTGTGAGTCAAGTGTTGTCATGTCCCGATATTAAGGCATTATTTAAATTAAAGATTAAACATCACGATAATAATATTAAATAACATTGTTTTTTAATTGTATTTATAAATACAAGTTTATATTAATGATAATACATATATCTATTCATAAGGATATATATATTATAATACATTATTAATATATAATATAATATAGTAATATATATATAAATATTATTATATAATAAATAGTATAATTATCAATATAGAATAAATATTGATATCATTATTATTATATAATTACCAAATATTATAAGATCAGCAAAATCATATGACAATGCTTAAGGCTATGTATAAGCATTGTAAATAAAGAATATACTAATATACAAATAAGAAAGTTGTGATCCATATAATGATCTGTTTGACATATGAACAATGATTACTAAGAGCCAACGTTGATATGAAGAATGGCATCCATTGGGAAAAAGCACCGATCCAAGATACATATGAGGGCATCAAATACACTCTATGGATAGTCATAACAATGGAAGTAATCATGGAATGAACACTCAATCCAATCAGATCGCCATAGTCATATGCCAGCATAAGGTGAT
Source organism: Cunninghamia lanceolata (assembly GCA_027924645.1). Lineage (NCBI taxonomy): Eukaryota > Viridiplantae > Streptophyta > Pinopsida > Cupressales > Cupressaceae > Cunninghamia > Cunninghamia lanceolata. Next base: position 299,224 of record BSBN01001495.1, on the reverse strand, counting down.
CATGGTTAGCAATGGTTTCTTTCTGTGGATTGGGGTGAATCGCAAAGATCATTAAAGGATTCAACTGGCACCAACACAAGAGAAGCTACATTAGAGAGTCAGTTTATTTCAGACAAGCCAAGTCATTTAAAATAAGATCATCACTAGAGCCTTTGCCTTTGCTAATCGTGGATCAATTTATTAAGCACCTTGTTTATTTGAAAGTAGCCGCTTATAGATGAGTTGACATCAGCTGTAGCTGCGCAAGTATACCCAGAACGCACTGGTAATATCTGTGACAATTCAGTGAAAGACCTGTTGTGAATCAAAATTGCAATCTGAAGGTGAAATACTATAGAGTAAGCCTAGATTTAAAGGTTAGAAAATAGTTCTAATACTGACTTAATTGTAAATTGAAAACAAAATATCTCTGTAAGTCTGATTATGACTGAATTCAAATCTTTAATTTGAATTCATTATCTAAACCATGCTTCATATCGAATTTTGTACTGGCGTATGGTATTTGAGTTTATCTATTGGTTTTCTGAGATGTATGATTGAAACCATCTGAGATAAGAAATAAATTAGTAACCGAGTAAATATTACAAAAGGGGACATTACAAGTGGTATCAGAGCAGTCATCTTGCCATCCTGTAAAACAATCTTATGCAAGTATACACTAAGAGGAAAATTTTGAGCCAAAAGAGAAGAAAAAGAAATATAATGAAGAAGAAAGTTTATAATTTGGCGAGTATGAGCAAACCAGGTCAAGACATGATAGGTAGGGAGAATGTCCTCCATCATACCTCAACAAGACACGATAGGTAGGGAGAATGTCCTCCATCATGCTCTTGTCCAATTATGTTAAGAGGATGATAGGTAGGGAGAATTTCCTCCATCATACCTCAACAAGACACGATAGGTAGGGAGAATGTCCTCCATCATGCTCTTGTCTAATTATGTTAAGAGGATGATAGGTAGGGAAAATGTCCTCCATCATACCTCAACAAGACACAATAGGTAGGGAGAATGTCCTCCATTGTGCTCTTGTCTAATTATGTTAAGAGGATGATAGGTAGGGAGAATGTCCTCCATCATACCTCAACAAGACACGATAGGTAGGGAGAATGTCCTACATTGTGCTCTTGTCTAATTACGTTAAGAGGATGATAGTTAGGGAGAATGTCCTCCATCATACCTCATCAAGACATGATAGGTAGGGAGAATGTCCTCCATCGTGTTCTTGTCAAATTATGCTAAGACGTGATAGGCAGGCCCTCCATCACGCTCTAACTTGTAAAGGATCAGCTTCAGAAATTAGTATATCTTAAAAAGGAACAATGGGGAAGTATAATCAATTGCATGAATCAAATTCCTTTCTTTCAAAACTCTCCTTGAAATTCTTCTCTCAATTCATACCAAAAATCATATTATGGGCCCAGAACCCACAAGGATCATTCTTCATCTATAATGCTTATATCTCATCAAGCACATCGCTATCCCTATAAAATCTTACCAAATCTTCTTTGAACAAAACAAAATTTCTCTCCATGTCATATAATCAAGCACTCCTCAAGAATACTACTCTTTGCAATTTTGGGATCAATAACACATCAAAAGGTAAAACTACAAGATGACAAGTACAAGACTGAATCTCAAGATGCATCTTGGAATCTTAACACTCTCAAATCTTCTTAACCTGTGATATTTGCATCACATCATTGTTCAAAACATCAAACAAATGCTCTTTTGATCACAAATTCTCTTTCATGAATCACAATCATTTTCTCTTCATTAAAGCATGTTCTTTCCAAATCAAACCCATGACTTCGTCTCAACACATCAGAAGGTAGCGCGGGATAATGAAAGAACTCATGGTGATTGCTTGAGGACAAGCAATTTCTAGTGGGGAGGGTTGTCATGTCCTGATATTAAGGCATGGTTTAAATTAAAGATTTAAACGTCACGATAATAATATGAAATAACATTGTTTTTTAATTGTATTTATAAATACAAGTTTATATTAATGATAATACATATATCTATTCATAAGGATATATATATTATAATACATTATTAATATATAATATAATATATTAATATACATATAAATATTATTATATAATAAATATTATAATTATCAATATAGAATAAATATCGATATCATTATTATTATATTATTACCAAATATTATAAGATCAGTGGCATCATATGACAGCACTTAAGGCTGTGTATAAGCATTGCAAATAAATACTATACTAATATACAAATAAGCAAGTTGCGATCCATATAATGATCCGTTTGACATATGAACAATGATTACTAAGAGCCAATGTTGATATGAAGAATGGCGTCCATTGGGAAAAAGTACCAATCCAAGATACATATGAGGGCATCAAATACATTCTATGGACAGTCATAACAATGGAAGTAATCATGGAATGAACACTCAATCCAATCAGATCGCCATAGTCATATGCCAACATAAGGTGATCATGGTTAGCAATGGTTTCTTTTTGTGGATTGGGGTGAATCGCAAAGATCATTAAAGGAGTCAACTGGCACCAACACAAGAGAAGCTGTGTTAGAGAGTCGGGTTATTTCAAACAAGCCAAGTCATTTAAAATAAGATCATCACTAGAGCCTTTGCCTTTGCTAATCGTGGATCAGTTTATTAAGCACCTTGTTTATTTGAAAGTAGCCGCTTATAGATGAGTTGACATCAGTTGTAGCTGCGCAAGTATACCCAGAACGCGCTGGTAATATCCATGACAATTCAGTGAAAGACCTATTGTGAATCAACATTGCAATCTGAAGGTGAAATACTACATAGTAAGCCTAGATTCAAAGGTCAAAAAATAGTTCTAATATTGACTCAATTGTACATTAAAAACAAAATATCTCTGTAAGTCTGATTATGATTGAATTCAAATCTTTAATTTGAATTCATTATCTAAACCATGCTTCGTATCAAATTTTGCACTGGCGTATGGTATTTGTGTTTATCTATTGGTTTTATGAGCTGTATGATTGAAACCATCTGAGATAAGAAATAAATCAGTAACCAAGTAAATATTACAAAAGAGGACATTACAAGTGTGCAGCAAGGGATATAAACTCACATTTCATGATCAAGGGTGTGAAATCATAAAAGATCTAAAATTGGTGGCAGAAGGCTTTAGGATAGAAAGAAACTTGTATAATCTAAAAGGGGTTAATGAGAAGGTTTGCTTTCTAGGGCAAACAAATGAAAGATGGTTGTGACACAAGAGAATGGGGCACATCAACTTTGACAAACTGGTGAAGATCAGTTCGATGAAAGCAGTAAGGGACATACCTAAGAACATCAAGCCTACAAACATAATATGCAAGGAATGTCAAATTGGAAAGTAGACAAGGATAACCTTCAAGTCCAAGGAATACTCTACTACAAGGCCCTTGAAGCTTGTTCATACAGACCTGTGTGGACCAACTAGGACAAAAAGCTTACAAGGTGAGAAGTAATTCATGTTGCTCATTGATGATTTCTCTAGAAGGACTTGGGTTACTTGTTTGAAAGAAAAATTATAAGCTTTCAATAGATTCAAAATATTTAAAAATGTGGTTGAAAATGAAATGAATGCTAGAAGTAAGTGCTTAAGATCTTATAGAGGTAGTGAGTTCACTTCAAATGAGTTTGTTGAGTTCTGTCAAGAACATGGAATCAAAAGGAACTATGCTTCTGCTAGAACTCCTTAGCAGAATGGTGTTACAAAGAGAAAGAATAGGACTATCCAGGAGATGGCCAAGACAATTCTGAGTGAAGCTAAACTGTTGGATATATACTAGAAATAAGCAATTCACACTGGGATCTATATTCTTAATAGGGGACAACTAAGAAAGCACAACACCAAGACCCCTTATGAGCTTTGGAATGGAAGACCTGTAACAGTCAAGTATTTCATATTTTTTGGAAGACAATGCTATATTAGAAGAGATGACGAAGGTCTCGAAAAGTTTGACTCTAGAATAGATGAAGGTATTTTCCTTGGCTACTCAACCACAAGCAAAGCCTACAAATGCTACAATAAAAGACTAAGGAAGATAGTTGAGATTGCAAACATAAAAGTGAATGAAGAATAACATCAAAGTTCAGTTGAGCAAGAGGACTATTGGTTAGATGAACCTGCCTACTCAGAGGAGGTTGAAGAAGTTGAAGAGAAGGAAGAAACTCTAGAAAAGACTAAGATCCCAGCTAAGTATGTTCAGAAAGATCATTCAGAAGATCAAATCATTGGAGACAAGAATGAAGGATTTTAGACAAGAAAAAGATTTACAAGAACAAATGAATAGGTAAACTTTGCTTTGTTATCAAGAATAGAACCTAAAATTTTTAATGAAGCCAAGGATGAAGGATGGATACAAACCATGGAAGAAGAACTAAATCAAATAAAAAAGAATTAGAGTTTGGAGTTGGTACCAAGGCCTGTTGACAAGAACATGATAGGAACAAAATGGGTTTTCAAAAACAAGTTGAATGAAGATGGAGAAGTGGTTAGGAACAAAGCAAAGTTGGTTTGCAAAGGATATTCACAAGTTGAAGGAGTTGACTATGAGGAGACATTTGCTCCAGTGGCAAGAATGGAAGCAATCAAGATGGTTCTTTCCTTTGTAGTACATAAGGGATTCAAGGTTTATCATATGGTTGTTAAATCTGCCTTCCTAAATGGTGATTTGGAAGAAGAAGTCTATATAGAACAAATGGATGGTTTTCAGTTATCAGAAGGTCCAAGCATGGTATGCATACTCAAGAAGGCTTTAGATGATCTCAAACAAGGCCCTTGGGCTTGGTATGCAAGGTTGGATAAGTACTTTCTTCAGTAGGGTTTAAAGAAAGGTACCACAGATAGTAATCTTTACATCAAAATAGAAGGTGAACAAATTCTAATCGTTGTTGTGTATGTTGATGATATAAGCTTTTGTGGTTGTGATGAGATGTGTAAGAAGTTTGTAGGAGAGATGCAGAAAGAGTTTGAAATGTCCATGTTAGGAGAGATGTCATTCTTTTTAGGACTTCAATTATCTCAATCAAATGAGGGCATCTTTACCTCTCAAGAAAAGTATGCTAAGGAAATGTTGAAGAAGTTTGGAATGGAAGATTGCAAGCATGTGAGTGCTCCTATGGCAATTGGTTGTCACTTGAGTAAAGATGATGAGTCACCTGAAGTTGATTAGACTCAATACAGATCTATGATTGGGGGCCTACTATACCTAACAACATCAAGGCCTAACACTATGCAAGTTGTATGTTTAGTTGCAAGATTTCAAGTTGATCCTAAGGAAACACATGTGAAGGAAGTCAAGAGAATATTTAGATACTTGAAGAGCACTCTAAAAAATGGATTATGGTATCAAAAAGGCAATGACTTTTCTCTGAGTGCTTATACTAATGTAGATTGGGTGGGCAGTATTGATGATAGGAGAAGTACCAATGGAGCAGCTTTCTTTTTGGGAGTCAAAATGGTCTCATGGATTAGTAAGAAGTGGGATTTAGTGTCCTTATCAACTGTAGAGGCAGAATATATTGTTGCAGCAACTTACTGTACTCAAGTACTACGGATGAAGCAAACATTGAAGGATATCAAGGTTGTATATGATGATCCTATTCCTATTCTTTGTGATAATAAAAGTGCTATCAATATTTTAAAGAATCCAGTGATGCAATCTAACACTAAGAACATATCTATCAGGTATCACTTTTTGAGAGAGAAGTTTGTAGATCAAGAAGTTAGATTGGAGTATGTGCCTACTAAGGATCAAGTTGCAAACATCTTCACCAAGGAACTTTCTAATGATACTTTTGAGTATCTTAGATAGAAGTTAGAGGTTGTTGCCCCTCCTTCTAACTAGATGAATAAATGGTGCATCTATCTAGGGGGCTATTCAAGGTAAATTTTTATTCTTGGATTGATGGTGGCTACCTCTCAGGCAGAGTAGGTAGGCAAGATTTTCAAAAGATAACAATATTTGATCAGACAGGGGGAGCTAAAGGAAGATCAGTTCAGAGGAAGACCACTAGCCCTTTGTCCTTGAAGTCAAAGGGGGAGAAAATTGCATGTTAGGTCAAGTGTTGCCATCAATGCCAAAGGGGGAGATTGTTGCACTTGTGTTGTCATTCATGTCAGCAGTGTGAGTTTCAAATGTGTTGTTAGTAGTGATGGAGTGAAGAAGGTTGGAAATGTCAAAGGAAGTCTGTGGAAATATGATTAGAGAAGAAGACAAAGAAGATAGATCAGAGATGAGAAGGATTTTTTTGTTGTAATAGAAATTTTAGAATGAAGTATTTGATGTGGAAAACAATGTATTCATTATTTCCTAAGGAAATGCATTGTTTTAGTTTTGAAAGAAAGACTCAAGTTATCCAAGGCACTAAAGTTTGTACAAAATAAGATTGGGAGAATGTTTCACACTCCTCCACATTTGATGGTATGACCTTATAGTTTGGGAGTTGATTAGAGACATGTGTGAAGATTGTATGTTTTAGATTTTAGAGCCTGAAGATCAATGCAAAAGATTCTAGAGATTGTAGAGTGAAGACAATTGTTCAGAGATGATACAGTCAGGATGCATCTAGGAAATACTCCACATTTCTATGCCTTTGAGGTTTTGGTCCTACAATTTGAAGGATGATCATTTATAGATAAGAAGATGATAATATTCAAGGTTTAACTAATAAGATGTACCATAGAGGTTCTCTGGGGTCAATAGAACAAAGACACATCTTGCTGCTGACTAAGGTTGTCTTGAGGAGAAAGCAGAAGCCACCACAATTTATCTTTTGGATTTGATAGTTGGAGGATGATTTCAGATATTCAAATGGATGATTCAATTCAGGTTTCAGGTGCTGAAGTGTACTGCAAGTTGGTTGTTCAATGCTCTATCTCAAGACTGTATGTTCAATATTTATTTGTGATACAAGGCTTAGTTTATATTTGCTTGTGCCATAAATAAAACATATATTTTAGTGGAAGGATTGGTTGAGAAGGTTTGTATAAGTCTTATGTTGCTTGTGTGATGATCTGCATGTTGTTAATTAATCCTTTGGTGTTGCTTTAGGTCTGGAGCCTTTGGGCCAAAGGATGAGTGTTTGTTGAGCCAACTTCATGTGTTTTGAATGTTCTCACCATATAATTTGAAGTGTGCACTAGCTTGGAAGAATATGATAATAAAGAATATGTCCTGGTTATCACTTGGATTGATCTACATTAGTTTTCTACATCTTTTTGATGTTGACTTCGAGTGGCCTTGCACGTTTCATGATTACACGTTTCATCTTGGCGGACCTAGGAGAAGGAATTTAGAAATTACGGAAGGTATAAATGAAAGTTCTTGTTTGTTGAGGATAGTATGAGAGTGTGAGGATGTGCGAGGATGTGTGAGTAGATGTGAGTACAATTGTGAAGGTATGTCAAAGGTAAAAGTGTTCGCTGAGAAGAGAAAGTGAAGTTTTGTGTTAAGGTGAAGTGTGCAGATGGTGCAGAAGTATTTTGTTTAGTGAAAGCTATTGAATATAACATCTAGATGGTATAGCCTCTTTCTGTAAGTTTTATTGCATTGTATTTGTTGAAATGAACCAGACAATTGAGAGGGGGGTGAATCAGTTTTCATAAAACTTAAACAATTCTTCTCCTTAACACATTAAACGCTTGTCCATTGTTTGTTATGATTAAGTCATGAAAGCATAAACTCAAAAACATAAACACAATTGCAAGATCATATGCAAGTGACACCAGATTTTTTACATGAAAAACCCTGTTAAGGGAAAAACCATAGTGGATGTTAGTCCACAAGATTATAAGTTATAACAATATCAAAAATTAGAGGCTTGCTACCAATAGGGCTCACTGCAAGGGGTGGGTCACTGCTAAGGGGTGACTCACTGTGAAGGGTTTTGAACTAAGATAATAGCATCTACTCCATGCTTGAATTCAATTCCATTGAAGCGCAATACTCTTCATTTGCTCTGCTCCGCCTTCTACACTTCTTCACTTAACTTCACATTTTCACACAAGGACATCTTTTCCATGACTAAATTACAAGTATATATATCATTCATTAACCTTGGAATATACATCAAGGTCGGCATTACACTCATCAACCATTGGAATGATCTCTGAGGTTGACATTATAATCATTTGATCTCTGAGGTCGACATTACAATCATTCACAAAATAGGTCTTGAACTAATACAAAATTATGCTAAGGAATGTAGTACAGATGTATGTAGATCACTCCACACCTTAGCTAGGACACAAACACGATCTTCCATGCCATGAAGTGCTTCTACAATCTTCAATATATCTTTGTAATAAGTGAAATTAACCAAGTCGGCTAAGACTGGTTACACGCTACGTTATCTAGGAATAAACTTCAAACATGATCTCAATTCCATAATACAGACCAATGTAAATGTAGGAACACAATTAGGAGGCATCCATAAGCACGTTGTAACCACCAGGAGCAACTGCACAAACTCTAACCACTTTATCCATGAGATTCTTTACACTGGAGCACATGAACTTCACTATCTTCAACTGCCATAAAAGAAAGATAGCTTATGGACCACCAAATCATGAACCATTGTAGTTGTAGGCACTTATCATCATCCCAGACTTCCCTCTAGAACTGTAGAGCAAAATACTTCAATGCGGAGGAATGCAGAGTAAAATACATTCTCCTTGTCACCAGTGAATAATCAAAAAAAGAAGGTTCTACTCTGGTGAATGTAACTCACTCAATTATTCATACCAGATGCTCAAACTTAGGATTTAGCATCTTCAGACATGCCTCTAAATAACTTCCAATCCGCAGACCAAGATCTTCAATCTACAAGAAATGCAGAGAAGTCTTCTAGACTGTTCTTTAGTATGCAACTCACTATCTTCACTATGATTCACTGTTTCCTTTATGATTCTTCCAGAGGGGCTAATTTTCTCAATATCCTCAACATATAAAGCTTCTAAAAAAATAACAAAATAGGATACAGTTGACACCAATGACAACAAAGATATGTTGACATCAATGACAACACCGATTAGGCACATACTTGCAACAGTATTTCAGGGAGTTAGAGATTTCTTTGGGTTGTAGCCCATAAATAATATTATAATCCTATTTTATTTTCATTTGTGAGGCTAGATTTAGACAACAGATCCAAGTAGCTTTCTCATCATGGTTTTTCCCTTCTTGGTTTTTTCACATAAATCTAGTGTTGTGGTTGTGTGCTTGTGTTGTGCTTTAATTGGTTTAATTTGTTGATCTTCTAGTTAAAGTAGTTAGAAGTTTCAATTGTTGATGATTAACTAAAATAAGTTTTAGTGATTTACTAACTCACCCCCCTCTCAGTATATCCTTGTGTTCTAACACAATCTTGCATTGGTCACATAGGAACAAATCGTTGGACTAGATGTCCAAAAGCATCAAGCAACTGTGATGGACAAGTGGATCTAGAAATTCCCAACTATTGGGGAGAATACAATAAATATGGCCATCTTGAATTGGGATGCCATTGCACCACTCAAGGACAAAATTAAGTCCTTAGAGGAAGAATGGAAGGAAAGGTTAGAACAAAATGACATTGATTTGGTTAGGCTAAAATCCATTCAGTATGTTAACAGCAATGTCATGTTGAATAAAGGGATATTGACCAATAGGGTTGTGCCATTGCTACCTATTTGAATCAAAGAGATGAAGTTTGAGTGATTCCTCTTAAAGGAATGCCAGGAGAAGATGAATGAATTAAATCAAAAGACCCAAGAACTTCTGATTGAAGAAGTATAAGTACTTGAAGATTTGGTAGGGCATCTAATAAGTGTCGAGGCAAAGTGTGATGTCCAAATAGCCCTTGGAGAATTCAAAGGTAACTATCGAAGGATTCTTGACAATCCTGTATAGTACTTCAATGAAGAAACTATAGATGAGGTCATGGACAAGTATATGAAGATCAAAGCATATAATACACAAGTAAAGTCTAAATTTGGAAGAAGAACATCAATATAAAGCCATTTTGAAGCACAGGAAATTACCAAGAACAAAGCATAGGCTTATGATAAGAGGGAAATAACCCTAGTTTTGATCGCATATGGAAGTCATAGAGCCCAAGACACAGGGGAATATATAATTGAATCTGGCACAAGCACAGAGACTGAGTAACACTATTCTTTTGTATAGTTCACCTTATGTTTCTAACATGATATTGTTTGATTATCTAGACATGCTCTACATTCTTTGGTAATTAGATATCCATATAGAGGAGAAAGGAAAGTCCAACCCGATATGCAATTCTAGATACAATTTTGGTCGATAGGACACCTAGTGCCACATAACGACAAAGATGCCAAATGTTAAAACACCAACCATCATTTATGCCAATTGTCAAGAGTGCCAACTGGCATTCACATTCTACAAATTTGTACCATTGATATTTTAGGATGAGATATCAACTATTGATTTTGTTGTAGCTGATTCTAGATTCCTTGTCTTATAAAAGAACCCAAACCATGTATTATAGAGAGGGGGGATAAAATTGTAGAAATTTGTCAAGCTTGGAGTGAATAAATTATGCTTCAAATGTTGTCTCTTAATTTTCTCTTCCAATCAGTTTGATTATTTGTATATTCTAGCTCAAACTTTGTGAAATTGAGACTGACTACTAGTCATGTCCAAAGTAAATTTCAAGTGACTATACATTAACTTATAGTAATGAAATATCAAATTATTGAGTCTTGCTAGGAGTGTGTTTGATCTTCTTCATCTCATCTTTCAATTTACTTTGAAAATTTGCAATCATTTATACTTAGCTCTGAATAATTCTGGTGACATATGAACTAATTTATCTCATTTCATGAATTTGATAGAATATTTGTATAAGATCATTGAAAATTTAACTCTCTTAGAACTCTTTTCTCTCATTCCCTAATTTTTTTCTATTTTTTATCAAAAATATAAAAATATATGAAAATACTGGTGAATAATGCTAAGTTGAAATATTAGTGAATCAGTGAATTTCACGCAAAACTTTTAAGTTATTTTAGAAGAAATGATTAGATTTGTAATCTTTCAATTGCATAAATATGATGAGATATTGGCAAATTTTAATGATGTAAGTGCAGATCTAGTAGAATCCTTGTAATCTTTGCAGGAATCTAAAGAATCCTTGAAGATTTTGTTGGAGTATAGGACCACTAAGGGGGGGTGAATCAGTGGTCTAATAAGGAATAAAACATTTTGATTTATCAACTCACTTATATTATGCAAAGAGATCCATTGAAAACATTTCAAACATTATAGGTATAGAATGTTGAGAGAGTCACACTAACATGTAAAATAGAACATGATACTTGAGCAAGGATAACCTATTAGACACAAAGTGACAAACCATCAAAAAGAGACATGACACAAGTATTTTGAGTGGAAAACCCTAGAAGGATGAAAAACCACTATGAAAATAGATTTTATTGAGCCTTACTAACCAATCCTCACTAGATACAATGTATACCTCACTGGCAACACCTCACTAGTATCAAATTGTCTACCTCACTGGCAACAAGTTATCTGCCTCACTAGCAATAAACTATCTGCCTCACTGGCAACACATTATGTCTCACTGAAAAACAATGTCTCATGAAAAACAATATCATACATCTCTTTCACAAAATTAAATGCAAATGAAAAAATACAAGGGACACTCTGTTTCACAACATATCACTGCTCTTCTCATCAATCTCTGTAAGTCATTTTGTTAACCTTCTCAAACATCCACCCAATGTAAACCCTCTCAAAACAACTTCTATCTCTACATCAAAACTTGTTTAAACATGAACACCTTAAAAAACCTATAAACTCTTCTCCAGAAAGAACATTCAACTCATATGCATACAAAACTCAGTACAGTGTTACACATTCACAAACTGTCCCCTCAAACATTATATCTCTGCACATATTATACATAATCAAAATATAAAATCCATGAACATTTTTCCCAAGATCTTACTGTCGCCAACTTAGATCATCATCAAAAACCTTGCAAAACATTCATACAGTCCCTAAAAGAAAATCTCTGCCCCTCAGAGTAGTTTGCACAACATAATGAAGGCAGTTAGCACACAGTTGTAGAAACTACCCATCAAACTTCATCTCATAAGGTGGCCCATTGTAATTTAAAAAGAGTTTAAACATGTGTCGTCGATGTGTCCCTTGGCACCTTCAGTCAAGCCCTTGATCTTGTTCTCCTGCTTAAAAACCAAAGTACCACCTTTGGGCTTGGTATCTACTATCCAATGGGGCTAGTCAATTAATGGAAACAACACCTCAATGTGTTCACATAAGTGAACTTCCATCACCAAACACCGGTCACCAAACAATTAGAACATAAAGTGCATACAGGTATCATGTTTTTTGTGCCTTTAAAAGACTTAAGAATTTTTAGGGTTTGAGACCTTAAACATTAGTTTTGAACAAACCCTAGATTCAAACAAGGGGTCATAAGAATTGGATTTCCTCAGGAATAAAAAATTTCATCAACAAAAGACTTCATGAAAGTTGCAAATGGCATGAAATAGGCTTTCACATGTTAGAGAAACATGAGGAAACTTTAGATGAAAGTTAAGGCAAATGTTAATCAAAGATTACTAACAATTTAAATGAAAGTTCAAGAGATCTTGAAACACACTGAACACAACATAGCCTCTACACTATAGTCCTTTTTTGTAGAGACCCCTCAACAGAAACCCAATAATATTGCATGTTATGTTTGATACCCTCTGTACTATAATCCCTGACTTGAAGCAACATCAACTCAAATGACATGAACACCATGACATCAATAATCATGAAATGAATATCAACACACCTTACACATTACAAACATCATGGCATCATGATATGAACACAACACAACAACTCAAGGCAACTCCTCCTATCACATGACACTTGATGATGAAACCTGATCCAACTCACAACATTTTGTGTAAAGCCTCTCAAGTAAATGTAAAAGCCACAAAACAATCTCAAAAGTAAATGAAGTAAATAATCCACTTAAATACAACATCACAATAAATAAAGGTAAATGATGTAATTAATCTTCTTAATTACAATATCACAAGTGAAAAGATAATCTCATAAATGAGTCAAAATGTCATTCAATCTTACAAAATCATGTGCTCAATCTAAGTAAAAGCACTTTAAAATAATATACAAGTCCATTGAAATTCATGCCTCAATACATCCAATTACAAGTTACAATAATCATGTACAACAAGAATCAATAAATCAATACGCTCATCAGTCGCACGAACAAAGTGGTCCACCACCTGCAATCCAAGAGACGAGAACATGGCCCAGGTGCTTTTCCACCCAACTATGAAGTAATTACACTTCCCCAGATCCCTTCATGAAATGAAGGAAACCTAGCCCTAGACGAAATGTCTAGCTACTTGGAACAACTAGCAGGTGGGAACTCCCGATGCAACCTGATGCCTTAATGTGCAATTCTAAATAATGAAAAGAAGATTATCTCACAATAAGATGTGGCAGAGATATATATAAATAAGTTTTCTAGACAAAATATAACATCTATTTCAATGTCAGCTTGATTAGATCTAATCCTTTAAATACTAATTTGGTTCAATTCCTGAAAAGAGGAAAAGCCATCTTTGATATTCCACATTCAGCACCTTTGCCCAAAAAGCAACCCAATAACATTCCTAGATAAAAATCTACTTCTTTCCCCAAGAAATAAATAATAAGAAAATAGAATAAAAGAATTCAAATTCACCAATAAATCAATAAAATCCATTTCCCAAAACATAATTCAAAAGAACACACTTTCCAATCAATAATCCACCAATTGTTCATACAATACATCCATAAGTTTCAAATTTATATAATTTCTAATCCATATTTCAGTCATAATTCACCATACAATAGTCATTCTAAGTTATTAATCCATCTTACTATCATATCTGTGATAGGTGTATACACCTAAAATTGGCTCATGTCAAATTAAGTAAATATTTTAATATTTATCTTAATTCTTATTTTCTTCTATCAATTAAATAAATATTCTAAGTTTATTTGATTGGTTCATTATCCCATAATTAAATAAAAATCAATTTATTTAATTAAATTCACTAAATTCTTCTAATGTCTCACATAATTAAATAATCCTAAATTATTTAATTAATCCTAAATTCTTCTATCCTAAGTCCTAATTCCATAAATCCACCTCACCATGTTCCAAATGTAATTAAATATTTTAATATTTAATTAGCTAATATTCCCTCACCCACATGTCCTATTTATCCCCCAGTCAAAATTAGTTAACTCATCAATCAAATCAGTTAACTAATTAGTCATTTGAGTTCACTAATCAATCAATTCACTTAACTGATTAGTCTATTCTGTTGACTCCTTAATCAATTCACTTAACTGATTGGTCTATTATGTTAACTCTTCAATCTATTCTGTTAACTCCCTTATTGCATGAAGGAGCTTGGACACTTGTCCTCTTTCTATTCGCGCACATTCCTCAACCATTCTCAACCGTTGATCTTATTATTTCTTCTCAATCGTTGATCTTTTCTCTTCTGAGTCTATAAATTGAACCTTCTTCTTCCATTTCAATAATCCAAGATTTTAGTACAATTACTCTGTCGAATTACTAGCGCGCCTTTGGCACCCCCATTACCATACATTTGCTTGAGATCGCCCCCATTGGTTTGAAGCTCATCTTCATAGTAGTAAAGTATCACATCCATTTCTCCATCACCATCTTGAAGAACAAAGCAAGGAAGTGCGCTTCTTGAGGGGAACTTTCATCACAAAAGATCAATTGAGACTAGGCGAACAATGGAAGCCGTAGGATAACAAGGTTTGTGAGGTTTGTGTTTTGTTTATTCAATCTTGTTATTCACAATTTCTATTGATGTTGATTTGTCTTATTAATGGTTTTATGCTATTGACCACAATTCCTAATAACATTTTGGCACCCACCGTGGGGCCCTTGCCCCAAATCTAATCCAAAACTAAGTTTTTGAGTAACAGGTTCTGCACAGGTTCCGTATAGGTTATTTCTACACATTTGAGCAGTACAGAAGTGCATCTGATCCATGTTTCCATGCATTTGAAGATTCAACGCATATACCCTCTCAAGTTTCTCTTTCATCGTCTGAAACAACGCATTCATTAAACCTATGCATTTGTCATTTATTTCTGTGCTTTTAAGATCTATTTCTGTGCATGTATGAATCTGTGCATTTGTGAATTGTAACTGTGCATATAAGCTCTATTGCTGCACCTACGATTCAGGCAGAGACTTTGAGTTTTCTTGTAGTTTTTGGTAACGTAAACATTTTCTCGTAGGGAAGTTCTCGGATCTACCTGTAGGGATAGGAGCTGGTATAGATCATATAGCTGCACCTATTAGCTCATTGTAGATTTAATTAGAGGAAAAAGTAAAATGATGTTCATACAAATCTCATGTAGTTTTAACTAGGAGGAGTGTAACTGAATCATTACTATCTTGCATATCATTGTATCTTTTCTACATTGCTATCTTGCTGAAAATAAACCATTGCTATCTTATAATCACTTCAAAGTTAACAATTGTGTGTGTGCCCGAGTAGTGTAGCGCATATAGTTTTGTTCATTTTAATTAGGATTGAAAGAACCACTATCTTCTATGTCTTTAGAATGACATTAGGCATATGCTCTCCCCTATCTTGGGTGATTAAAATGCCAGACATGTCATTTTGCATGTGTTAAACCTTTAGAGGGGCCTGCTCTTGGATACCTGTCCGTCCAAGTAGGAACAACCCTAAGTGGTAACAAGCTAAAGCCAAGCCCTACCAAGCCACTCAAAATAAATTGTGTTTGGAGCAAAAGCTTCAAACAACGAGTTAAGTTTTGTTACACTGACATCCAACCTCCCCCAAAACCCTCCAAGGCATAACCCTTGCAGACTGGGAGACTCCATAATGGAGAGTAGTGTTGCTGCATGGGTAACCACTTGAATGGCTACCCTCATTGCATATCCTTTATTTAGTAGACCAAAATCCTTCTATTTGTTGGTGCAAAAGGTGGGACCTTTGAATCCGCCCCGATTCAAGTGGTTCTTAGTAGAGATAGTAGGGACAACCTTAAGGTTCAGTGGGGGTACGAGCCTTAGGAAACCTAGATCTTGGGATGCGTGAGAAGTGTGTGTTGTGGGGAGGAGCCAGTGCTACCAATATCCTGAAGCTATCCACTCTGAATATGCACAGCTAGGGGATCTGACAAATACTGTCTTTACTAGCCTAGGATTATAATTGTTTTTCAGTTAAAAAGAGTCCAAAAATTTTCAAAAAAAAAAATTCAAAAAAAAAACATGAAATCATTCTATGTGTTGTTGTGTCTTCTTTCTATAATTGATAAAATCAAAATAAATAGACCAACCTACAGCCAAAAAACCAAAAAATTTGAAAAACGTGTTGAAAAGCTTTGCAAAAGCATTCAAAAAACCAGAACTGCGCATTTAACTTCTGAACTTGTGCATCTGCTCAGACTTTCTGCGCATCTAAACCAACTTTCGGCACATCTGAGGTCTTTTACTGCACTTTCAAAATTTGCCAGTTCTACGCATTTATTCTGACTTGCTGTACTTTTGCCATCTATTTCCGCGCATTTGATTCCTGCGCATGCAAAATAGAGAGCATCTTCACACCTTTTGAGAGAAAAATTTCACCACTTCTGAGTACCCATTTCAACTGTATTCCAATTTCTGAGATCAATTTTTACCGTGCAAACACTTTTTCCATCCACTTCCATAGCAATTTGCAAAAGTTCCCAAAGTCAACAAGCATCCCAAGTATCGAAACCAAGTTAGGGCAAAACAAATTCTAGATCAATTTAATCTCAAATAAACCTAGAAAATCTCCACAACCAAGGATCAATCATCCTTCAGAACTTCTCTAGGGGCTTGTGCAAGACTAGTCAACATCAAGTAATCAGATATCAACATCCTTACTTTGACTATTGTTTTGTATCTACCATCTTGTTTGACATAGTTGGTCTAAGATTTTCCCTTGTTCAAACTTCACCACTACAAGTTTTCACTTCAACGTCACCCCATTCCAAAACTCACATTTGCATGGTCCTAACAAGATCTCAACACCAAAAACAATTAGAAATGGCAGGCACCTCTAAAAAATTTGTCTCCACTCCTCACGATAGTGATGAGGAGATTACTCAGGAAGCGCTGCTACAAACTCAACAAGACCAAAAATTCCAACGACTGATGGATAAGGTGCTCACCCAAAACCCTTCTAGATTCTTTCTTTAACTAGCTAGCCGAGGAGCAAAACTACCTAACAATTTTGATATCAACACATTAAGAGAAACTGAAGAAGATAGAATCCCTGAGGATAGTACGCGAGAAGAAAAAACTGCAGACAAAGAGAAATCAACCATTGATTCTACCAACGCTTTAGGCTTAATAATGCAACAAATCCAAGCCTTACAACAACAATTCACAAACATGCAAACTGGCACATCAACAAAACATTACTCTCTAGAGGATATTTCACCATATCCTTTTGATAAATCATTGGTCATGATACCTTTTCCTTCTAAATTTGAGGTACCCAAATTTGACAAATATCAAGGAAAAGGTGATCCAAGAGACCATATTAGAGAGTTTAGTGCAACATACATAGAAGTTGCCCACAATGACACATACCTAATGCGACTATTTCCTAGAAGCTTGAGAGGACAAGTGTTGGAGTGGTTCTCTAGACTACCCCTTGGTATTAGAACATTCAACAAACTCATGGACAAGTTCATCCTACACTTCTCCTATAATATTGAGCATGACATCTCAATTTTAGATCTTTGTAACACCCAGCAAAAAGGTGGAGAGTCATTCACCGCATTCCTACAAAGATGGAGACAATTGGCGAGAAAATGTCCACACCAAATACCTGAAAAACAAATGCTAGAAATATTCATTCACAACCTCCACACTGACCTCAGCTACCAAATCTAGATACAATGTCCTTACTTTAGCAAGGTCATTAAGATGGGCTTGATCATTGAGAAGGCATTGGTAGTGAAAGGACAAATCAAATTGTACAAAGACACTCCAAGTACAAATACCAACAAGAAGAAACCACGCTTCTGGACCAAGAACAAAAATGTTGTAAATGATGGGGTGGAGGATGCCAAAATTGTGGCATAAAAACAACCAATTTTCACTTTAACAAGCCAACAAAACAATCCCCAACAAAACAAACTGCGAAACATTGAATCACGGTTTACAAAATATCAACCTAGGAGAAAATTCACACCTCTAGGAGAATCAATGGAAACCAACCTACAGAAGCTTCTAGCAAGTCAACTCATAACACTTCTAGCCACGCAGGATTATGAACCAAAGGTTAAACCTCCTTGGTGTAATGACAACGACTTCTGTGAATTTCTTCAGAACAAGGGACTGAAAACAAACGATTGTATAACACTCAAGCATACCATTCAAGACCTATTGGACTAGAAAAAGGTGTCACTCGATGGACATGCCTCTAACACTAATCACATGGCATTCAAGGATCCACTTCCCAATTATGAATAGGGTGTGGGTTCTAGACAAAACAACAGTGGCAATAATAACGCCAATTACATGAACATAGGATTTGAATATGTGGTTAACAACATTTTCGAAAGTGAGTCCCACGTCAATACCCTAAATAATACTCCAGATTGTAAAGTGACCACTCGCAACGGAAAGGTTACTCTTAAGGGAGTCCCATCCAAGATGTCCTCTTCGTCCAATCAGTATAGTGTCTTAGATCAACTTCACAAAACTCCTGCACATATCTCCATCTTGGAACTTTTGTGTTTGTCCCCATCTCATAGAGCCATACTAGACCAAGCTCTTTCTGAAGCCACTGTGCCAACAAATCTCGCCGAAGAGAAATTCCAGACCATGGTAGGTAACATTACCACACCCCACTCCCTATCATTCACTAAAAAGGATGATATGTCTCACACTCAACCTCATAATGCCTCTCTCCACATTGAAGCCTTCATCCACAAGCACAAAATCAAAAGGGTTCTAATTGATGGAGGGGTCGGTTTAAATATTTGCACTTTAAAGCTAATCCTTGCATTGGGATTTTCAGAGAAAGATACCAATCCAAAAAGGAAAATCACCATCAAAGCTTATGATGAAGAGGAAAGAACTTCAAAAGGAGTGGTTGTTTTACCTATCAAAGTGACTTGTAGTAAAAGATGTGGTGTGTCAAGTCCTTGATATGGAGCTTGCGTATAACATTCTCCTTGGGAGACCTTAGATACATGCTATGAAGGCAGTACCTTCAACCTACCACCAATGTATAAAATTCCCCTTCGAAGGTCAAGAAATCACCATCCAAGGTGATTCTAATCTATTTCAGTATTGTAATACCCTGCACTCTAAACCTGAAGTTGTGATTCCTCATAACCATGCCTCTACCTCATATTCATCCCATGTCGACCCAACTTCACTCCCTTCCACATCGAAGGTATCCCAAACCAACTTCAAAGTCAAAGACAAGGGCCTAGGTGAGTACACAATTGAATGATCCTTTTATTTATCATAGCTCCCTATCTCCCCCAGATCCTATGGAAAGCCTTCCATGAGCAAGACCAAAGAAATAGCAACTACTAAAGGTCCATTTGTCAAATGGGGAAGCCTCAAAGATGAGAGTGATGAAAAAGACATTCTGTAATGGTTATATAAAGATGAAGACCATCTATCCCAGCAACAAGACCATCACTCCATAGTACAAACTGCACAGTATGGTCAAGGATTCTAAATACTACAAAGAATGGGGTATGAAGGTCATGGTCTCATCGGATTGAGAAAGGAAGGTATCACTAAACCTATCCAACCTCTTACATTAACAGCTCGTGACACTACAAGGCTAGGCTACACTAGCAAAGCAAAGACCAAGGGATCAGACAAAGCATAAAAACAAACAACCAAAAACATCTACTACTAACATAGTAGATCAAATTCACCAACTACAAGGATGGAGTGAGATAGACTCCAATGACTATGAATGGGATAGTCTCTTTCATTTATCTTGTGATGAAAAATATATTGATGTGGTCCACAAGTATGTCCCTACCCATGCAACCAATAAGGGACGAAGTCCAAGGGCTAGACCTTTAGAGTTCGACCCGCACAATAACAATAGTGAAATTAGGGAGGAAGAAATGATATCGAACTTGACAGATCAACTAGTGGAGAGTACCATCGTAGGCATTGTCAATGCTTATAACGACCATCTTAACTCCTCAATCTTGACCATCAATGCCCTAGAACCAAATGAACCAAATGACCCTCTACCATTGGTATACCTAGAACTCATAGATTGGGACCTCCAAGATACTACCCCTGAGCTAGATACCTTCCAAAATGATGAAGCCATCATAGACTTTCTAGAGCATAAGGAACATATACCTATAGGGGATCACAAGGCTGGATATGCCATAGAACTCAATGACAAGGCCTATTTTGGAGAGAGTGCCAAGCCTTTAAGTCTCAAAAATATAAAAATGAAAAATAGATCTAATGGTGAAAACTGCTATCCGACAATGTTAGATCATGAAAATAGTAAAAATATGAAAGACGTATCCAACGGTGAAAACCTCTCTAAGGCACCAAAGGATGGAAGGCTTGACCCTCTCCCCAATCTAACACATCAGGTGAGATCATCATTCTTGATAGAACTAGCAGATTAGATCAATGTCAACGCGGGTGATAATCCAAGGATGATCCACATGGCACAATCTTTAACTACACAGGAGAAACCAGAGTTCACTAAATTCTTCAAAAGGAAACAAATAAACTTTTCTTGGTCATATGTAGATATGTCGGGGTTAGATCTAAATCTCATAATGCATCACTTATCCTTAGCTCCAAGGGCTAAACTAGTTAAGCAGAAACTCAGAAAGGTGCACCCGCAAGTTTCCCTCATGGTAAAAGAAGTGAAGAAGCTGCTAGATGTTGGGTTCATCAGACCAATAGACTATCCTAAGTGGATCTCCAATATCGTGCCTATCACCAAACTAGATGGGAGAGTTAGACTGTGTAACGACTTCAGAGACCTCAATAAAGCTTGCCCAAAAGATGATTTCCCACTGCCAAACATAGACATCATTGTAGATCTCACGGGAGGACACTCTATGTTGTCACTAATGGATGGTTTCTCAGGATATAACCAGAGCAAAATTGCACCTGAGGACCAACACAAGACCGCATTCACATGTCCATGGGGCACCTATTATTGTTGTGTCATGCCATTTGGATTGAAAAATGTAGGGGCAACATATCAGAGAGCTATGACCACAATCTTTCACGACATGATGCACACCATAATGGAAGATTATGTAGATGACATATTGGCCAAATCACTCACAAGAGGACACCTAACAGTGTTAGATAAAATCTTCACAAGATAGGAGCAATTCAATGTGCCCCTCAATCCAAAGAAATGTGTGTTCAGAGTCACATTTGGCAAGCTTCTAGGGTACATTGTATCAGGAAATGGAATCAAAGTAGACCCATCTAAGGTGAAGGCTATCATGCAAATGCCACCACCCAAAAATATCAGTCAACTAAGGTCTTTACAGGGTAAACTGTAGTCTATCAGAAGGTTCATTTCTCAATTGGCAGACAAGTGCCACCCATTCACACACCTCCTACATAAGAATATTCCTTTCAAATGGACTAATTCATGCAAACAAGAATTTCAATAGCTGAAAGAGTATCTCATGAACCCTTCAGTATTGATGCCACCCATCTAGGGTAAACCTCTTTTACTTTATATATCCACCACACCAACAGCTCTGGGAGCTCTCCTTGCACAACAAAATCATGAAGGGAAAGAACAAGCAATATATTACATCAACAGAACATTAGTTGGCTATGAGTTGCAATACATGCAAATTGAAAGAGCATGCCTCGTGCTAGTCTTCACTTCACAGAAATGGAGACATTACATGCTATCGTATTCCATCAAGCTAGTAGCAAAAATTGATCCACTCAAATATTTGCTCAACAAAGCTGCTCTTACAGGTAGATTTTCCAAATGGGTTATGCTTCTCAATGAGATTGACATTGAATATGTATACATGCATGCAATAAAGGGTCAAATACTTGTAGATCAACTGGCAGAGGCACCTTTAACAGATGCTAATCCTTTGAATTTCAAATTTCCAAATGACTCCATCTTTCATATAACAACAACAACCTGTAAACTATACTTTGATGGCTCCTACACTCAGCACGGATTGGGGGCAAGTATCTTGTTGGTCACACCTCATGGTAACACCATCCCAGAGTCATACAAACTGCTCTTTTCTTGTACCAACAATGTAGCAAAGTATGAAGCCGTGGTCATTGGCATCAAGTAGGTAGTTGAATGGAACATCATAGAGCTTCAAGTATAGGGCGACTCATAGTTAGTTATCAACCAAGTGAACGATGACTACCAAACAAAGGATGAGAAGTTAATACCCTACAAACAAATGGTATATGACTTCAAGGAATACTTTGTTGAGATCTCTTTTGAACAAATACCAAGGATAGAGAACAAAGCAACCAACACCATGGCAACAATCACATCTCTCCTCGACATCCCTAATAGCGAATCATGTTATGAGTTCTTGGTAGAGCCAGTCTCCCATCCTGCATATGACTCTTCCGAATACCATATCATTTGCCACATTGTAGGACCTAACTCTCCCCTCTATGGACAAGTATTTTCCTATCTCAAAGACAATATATTTCTGCCTATTCTCTCAAGTAACCAAAAACACACTTGCATTCGCCAAGCATCCCATTATGCTATTATCACCAATACCTTATACCAATGCGGTCTCGATGGTACTCTCCTTAGGTGTCTCAATAGCAAGGAACATCAAACTACCCTGAGCAAACTGTACAATGATGTATGAGGGACCCACTCTAGTGGTCCTACCCTAGCCAAGAAACTCATACGCATGGGATACTATTGGCCAACAATGGAAAAGGATTCCTATCATTTTGTAAAGAAGTGCATGAAATGCCAAGTCCATGGGAACCTGATACATGCACCAGCACAAGAGTTGCAGCCTTTATCAACTCCTTTGCCTTTCTGTCAGTCAGGACTCGACTTAGTGGGCAAGATACATCCTCCATCCTCTAATGGCCATAAATTCATAATCACCACCACTGAGTAATTTATGAAGTGGATTGAAGTAGTACCCCTTGCCAATATCATGGACAAATAGATTGCCTCCTTTATCTTGAACTATATCATTTGTTGCTATGTTATCCCTTTATGCATTATCACTGATAATGGACGACCATTCAAAAACCAAGATGTCAAAGAACTATGTGATAAATTCCATATCCAACACTGCTTCTCCACTCCATATTACCCCCAAGGAAATGTCCAGGTGGATGCATCAAATAAAACTATCTTAAAAATCCTGAAAAAGACGGTCAATGATGCTGGCCGTGACTGACATGTCCAATTAAATCCCATGTTGTGGGCCCACCACAAAAGTATCCGCACACCCATAGGTGCAACACCATACTCCCTAGTCTACGGATCTGAAGCCATCTTGCCCATTGAAGTCAAGATCCCATCCTTGCAAGTATCATTAAATGGCCTCATAACAGATGAAGAGTACTGAATATCCAGACTTCAAGAGTTGGAGCTACTAGAAGAGAGAAGGCAATAGGCCTTTAACCATCTCAAGGCTTATCAACAAAGGATGTCCAGAAGTTACAACCATAGAGTAAAACCCTGGATATTTCAATTTGGTGACCTGGTACTTAGAGAAAATCTTAGAAATCAGCAAGATAGAGAGAAAAGAGGCAAGTTTGAACCCAACTGGCTGGGTCCCTATGTCATCGTTGCTGCCTATGGGTCAGGTGCATATCAATTGGCCACATTAGAAGGTGAACTATTTGTTGATCCCATCAACAGCATGCATCTTCGCAAGTTCTACACTTAAACCCCAATGCAAGGGAGTCAAAATAACAAAAAAAGTCAAAAAAATGGCAAAAATAACAAAAAAATAAAAAAAATTGGAAAAACAACAAAAAAATCATCCTCTGGTGAAAACTTGGCAAATAGGCACCTTGGATAGGTACCATGGTGAAAACTTGGCAAGTAGGCATCATGTGTACTTTTTAGCTTTTGTGGAAATAAAAGCAAGTGGTGAAAACCTGGTAAATAGGTGCTCCTTGTGATAAACCGCCTTCTCTATCTTTTTCAACCTTGGTCCTTGTTCATGCCTCCAAAAGCAAGTGTCCATCTGATCACCTCTATGTACCTACCATGGCTTGTTGTTCGCTCATCCTTATCACTTTTTGCCACTCCGTACTTGCATCCATCATGTCATCTGCCTTACGATCCATTGAACCATTGTTGAACTACGTCGCCTCTGAGATATCATGTAGGCAAGGCCATCTTGTACTGATATGCCCCCGAGGCTACCTCTCCACTTCATCCTATTGTTCCATCTGCATCCAAATCTTTGTCCATCGCCTAGGTCTTAGGTCCACCAAGCTCACCCCAAACTACGTTGCCTCTACGTCATCACATAGGCAAGGCCATTTAGCAATGAGCCCTCAAGGCACTAGGTTAGTCCTTTAGGGCCTGTCTCTTCATATCTATTTGTCCGTTCATCCATAATAAGTCAATCCTTTATCTGACTAGGGGCAAGTCCTTGACCTGGTTGCGGAATTGGATTCTTGAATGCTACATATTCTAAGAGGACACTGTTCACTAAGACAAGTGCACTCATAGCAAAACGTGCTTCCAAAACAAGAGTCTTGACACAAAAATGTCAACCTTTCCAAAGCAAAGCAAAACAATGACTGCAATGTATCAACATGATTTTATCTATACTATAGCAAGAAAGCACATCTAATACAAGAATGTTTTGTGAAAAGGTTAAGTTAGAGAGTCTTGATTTGCATTATTATGTCTTTCTATGCTACTCAATGATGCCAAAAGCTAGAGATGCTATGATGGGGGCATAATCATTTTCTATATCTGCTATTTGTGGATTAATCGTTAGTAATGTGATGACTTTTGTCTAAAGACATGATCAGCAAAAAGATCATTGAGGACTTCAAAGGTCTAAACATGAAAAGGGGCAATCCTTGTCTATTGAAACACAAGAAATACTTAGGTCATCTTGGTTCAATCATACCTAGATGCTTGTATTGACTTACAACATTTGGAAAAAGTACCAAAAAAATTGCCCAATGATGAAATAAGCACTTCAAAATACCTACAATATCAAGATGACAAATATCCATATCCATATCCATAACGTATCCAATTGCATTTCATATCCATGTCCATATCCATAACGTATCCAATTGCATCTCATATCCATATCCATATCCTATTGCATTCCGCATACCATCCATGCAATAAAGATTCTATGTAGAGTATCAATGTTTACAAAACCTTGTGATTCCTTCTATCGAGTCATTCTTCTGTCAATCAAATTTTTCTATCTATCATAGTGTCTTTCATCCTTGTCTAGTCAATCTGAGCAATGATCGAAATGCAATTCTATCCTTAATCCATACCAATCAAGTCAAAGTCAATCTTGTCAAATGATCCAATCACAATCAGTGGTCTTGATCCTTGTCTGGTCGTAAACCAACTCGATCAATTATAATCAATCAATTGTCTTAGACAGGATGTAACATTGTCAAAATCAGACTGACACATGCATCTTACACAACATGTTTCATTTCCTGAAACCAAACACTATCCTTTGTGTTGCTCTAGGGATCTATCGTTCCCCGCCATGACAACACTGTCGTATATCATATTGATTAATCGTTGGTTTATCGCTTGATAGGGGCAAAATCTTGGTTGTTCTTATATCATCTGTACATACTTGCTTGCTTATTTGTGTGTGTTATAGTTTTATCTTGCATAGCATATCATTCAGTTTTTCTTCATCTTAACCTATTTTTCACCTTCTTCATCGTGAGATTGTCTGTCTCACGTACTTCTGCCTTCTTCCCATCCAATCTCCTGAGGAGGCATCCTACCATTGTTAAACCTATACCAAGGGAAAATTGGGGCATGTATCCAATTGTAGGAAATTCTTATTATTTGAAATAACGTGATAAAACACATTGCATCAAAGGGGCAAAAAGTATATGCCTAAAATTGGCTCATGTCGAATTAAGTAAATATTTTAATATTTATCTTAATTCTTATTTTCTTCTATCAATTAAATAAATATTATGATTTTATTTGATTGGTTCATTATCCCATAATTAAATGAAAATCAATTTATTTAATTAAATTCCCTAAATTCTTCTAATGTCTCACGTAATTAAATAATCCTAAATTCTTCTATCCTAAGTCCTAATTCCATAAATCCACCTCACCTTTCCACCTCACCTTTTCCACCTCACCATGTTACACATGTAATTAAATATTTTAATATTTAATTAGCTAATATTCCCTCACCCACATGTCCTATTTATCCTCCAGTCAAAATTAGTTAACTCATCAATCCAATCAGTTAACTAATTAGTCATTTGAGTTCACTAATCAATCACTTCACTTAATTGATTAGTCTATTCTTTTGACTCCTCAATCAATTCACTTAACTGATTGGTCTATTCTATTAACTCTTCAAACTATTCTGTTAACTCCCTTGTTGCATGAAGGAGCTTGGACACTTGTCCTCTTTCTATTTGTGCACATTCCTCAACCATTCTCAACCGTTGATCTTCTTATTTCTTCTCAACCTTTGATCTTTTCTCTTCTGAGTCTATAAATTGAACCTTCTTCTTCCATTTCAATAATCCAAGCTTTCAGTACAATTACTTTGTCGAATTACCAGCACGCCTTTGGCACCCCCATTACCATACATTTTCTTGAGATCACCCCCATTGCTTTGAAGCTCATCTTCATAGCAGTAAAGTATCATAGCCATTTCTCCATCACCATCTTGAAGAATGAAGGAAGGAAGTGCGCTTCCTAATGGAAACTTTCATCACAAAAGATCAATCAAGACTATGCGAACAATGGAAGCCACAGTATAAGGTTTGTGAGGTTTGTGTTTTGTTTATTCAATCTTGTTATTCACAATTTCTATTAATGTTCATTTGTCTAATTAATGGTTTTATGCTGTTAACCACAATTCCTGATAACATTTTGGTGCCCACCTTGGGGCCCTTGCCCCAAATCTAATCCAAAACTGAGTTTTTGAGTGACAGGTTCTGTACAGGTTATTTCTGCACAATTGAACAGTCCAGAAGCGCATCCGATCCCTGTTTCCATGCATTTGAAGATTCAGTGCATATACCCTCTCAAGATGCACTTTCATCCTCTAAAATGATGCATTAATTAAACATGTGCATTTGTCTTTTATTTCTATGCTTTTAAGATCTGTTTCTGTGCATGTATAAACCTGTACATTTGTGAATTGTAACTGCGCATATAAGCTCTATAGCTACGCCTGTGATTCAGACAGAGACTTTGAGTTTTCTTGTAGTTTTCGGTAATGTAAACATTTTCTCGTAGGGAAGTTCTCGGATCTACCTATAGGGATATGAGCTGGTTTAGATCATATAGCTGTACCTATTAGCTCATTATAGATTTAATTAGAGGAAAAAGTAAAATGATGTTCATACAAATCTCACGTAGTTTTAACTAGGAGGAGTGTAACTGAATCCTTGTAATCACTTCAAAGTTAACAATCGTGTGTGTGCCTGAGTAGTGTAGCACATCTAGTTTTTTTCATTTTAATTAGGATTGAAAGAACCATTGTCTTCTGTGTCTTTAGAATGACATTAGGCATATGCTCTCCCCTATCTTGGGTGATCAAAACGCCAGACGTGTCATTTCACATGTGTTAAACCTTTAGAGGGGCCTGCTCTTGGATACTCATCCGTCTAACTAGGAATGACCCTAAGTGGTAAGAGGCTAAAGCCAAGCCCTACCAAGCCACTCAAAATAAATTGTGTTTGGAGCGAAAGCTTCAAACAATGAGTGAAGTTTTGTTACATCAACAACCAACCTCCCCCAAAACCCTCCAAGGCGTAACCCTTATAGGCTGGGAGACTCCACAATGAAGAGTAGTGCTGCCACATGGGTAACCACTCAAATGGCTGCCCTCATTACATATCCTTTGTTTAGTAGACCAACAACCTTCTATTTGTTGTTGCAAAAGGTGGGACCTTTGAAGCCGCCCCAATTCAAGTGGTTTTTAGTAGAGATAGCAGGGACAATCTTAAGGTTCGGTAGGGGTACGAGCCTTAGGAAACCTGGATCTTGGTATGTGTGAGAAGTGTGTGCCATGGAGAGGAGCCAGTGCTACCAAGATACTGAAGCTATCCACTTTGAATATGCATAGCTAGGGGATCTGACAAATATTGTATTTACTAGCCTAGGATTATACTTATTTTTTAGTGAAAAAGAGTCCAAAATTTTTCAAAAAAAATATATGAAATCATTCTATTTGTTTGCTGTGTCTTCTTCCTATAATTGATAAAATCAAAATTAAAAGACCAACCTACAGCCAAAAAACCAAAAAAATTGAAAAACATGTTGAAAAGCTTTGCAAAAACATTCAGAAAACTAGAACTGCGCATTTAAATTCTGAACCTGCACATCTGCTTAGACTTTTTGTGCATCTAAACCGACTTCTGGCGCATCTGAGGTTTATTACTATGCTTTTAAAATTTGCCTATTCTACGCATATATTCTGACTTGCTGTGCTTTTGCCCTCTATTTCCATGCATTTGATTCCTGTGCATGCAAAATAGAGAGCATCTCTGTACCTTTTAAGAGCAAAATTTCACCACTTCTGAGTACACATTTCAACTGTATTCCAATTTCTGAGATCAGTTTTTACCATGCAAACACTTTTTCCTTCCACTTCCATAGCAATTTGCAAAAGTTCCCAAAGTCAACAAGCATCCCAAGTATCAAAACCAAGTTAGGGAAAAACAAATTCTAGATCAATTCAATCTCCTACAAACCTAGAAAATCTCCACAACCAAGGATCATTCATCCTTCAGAACTTCTCTAGGGGCTTGTGCAAGACTAGTCAACATCAAGTAATCAGATATCAACATCCTTACTTCAACTATTTTTTGTATCTACCATCTTGTTTGACATAGTTGGTCTAAGATTTTCCCTTGTTCAAACCTCGCCACTACAAGTTTTCACTTCAACGTCACCCCATTCCAAAACTCACATTTGCATGGTCCTAACAAGATCTCAACACCAAAAACAAATAGAAATGGCAGGCACCTTTAAAAAAATTGTCTCCACCCCTCATGACAATGATGAAGAGATTACTCAGGAAGAGCTGCTACAAACTCAACAAGACTAAAAATTCCAACGACTGATGGATAAGGTGCTCACCCAAGATCCTTCTAGATTCTTTCTTTACCTAGCTAGCCAAGGAGCAAAACTACCTAAGGATTGATATCAATGCATTAAGAGAAACTAAAGAAGATGGAATCCCTGAGGATAGTACGCGAGAAGAAAGAACCGTAGACAAAGGGAAAGCAACCATTGATTCTACCAACACTTTAGGCTTAATAATGCAACAAATCCAAGCCTTACAACAACAGTTCACAGACATGCAAACTGGCACATTAACAAAACATTATTCTCTAGAGGATATTTCACCGTATCCTTTTGATAGATCATTGGTCATGATACCTTTTCCCACTAAATATGAGGTACCCAAATTTGACAAATATCGAGGAAGGTGATCCAAGAGACCATATTAGAGAGTTTAGTGCAACATACATAGAAGTCGCCCATAATGACACATACCTACTGCGACTGTTTCCTAGAAGCTTGGGAGGACAAGAGTTGGAGTGGTTATCTAGACTACCCCCTGGCATCAGAACATTCAACAAACTCATGGACAAGTTCATTCTACACTTCTATAATATTGAGCATGACATCTCAATTTTAGATCTTTGTAACACCCAACAAAAAGGTGGAGAGTCATTCACCGCATTCTTACAAAGATGGAGACAATTGGCGAGAAAATGTCCACACCAAATACTTGAAAAACAAATGATGGAAATGTTCATTCACAACCTCCACGCTGACCTCAGCTACCAAATCCAAATACAATGCCCTTCTTCCTTTAGCAAGGTCATTGAGATGTGCCTGATCATTGAGAAGGAGTTGGTAGCGAAAGGACAAATCAAACTATACAAAGACACTCCAAGTAGAAATACCAACAAGAAAAAACCACACTTCTAGACCAAGAACAAAAATGTTGTAAATGATGGGGTGGTGGATGCCAAAACTGTAGCGCAAAAACAACTAATTTTCACTTTAACAAGCCCACAAACCAATCCCCAACAAAACAAACCGTGAAACATTGAATCACAGTTTACAAACTATCAACCTAGGAGAAAATTCACACCTCTAAGAGAATCATTGGAAACCAACCTACGGAAGCTTCTAGCAGGTCAACTCAACACACTTCCAGCCATGCAGGATTATGAACAAAGGTTAAACCTCCTTGGTAGAATGACGACTTCTGCAATTTTCACCGGAAGAAGGGATACAAAACAAACAATTGTATAGCACTCAAGCATACCATTCAAGACCTGTTGGAACAGAAAAAAGGTGTCACTCAACGGACATGCCTCTAACATTGATCACTTGGCATTCAAGGATCCGCTTCCCAATTATGAACAAGGCGGGGGTTCCACAAAAAACAATAGTGGCAATAATAATGCCAATTATACGAAGGTAGGATTTGACTATGTGTTTAACAACATTTCTAAAAAAGAATCCCACATTAATACCCTAAATAATACTCCTGATTGTAAAGTGACCACTCGCAGTGGAAAGGTTACTCTTAAGGGAGTCCCATCCAAGCCGTCCTCTTCATCTAATCAGTATAGTGTCTTAGATCAACTTCACAAAACTCCTGCACATATCTCCATCTTGGAATTTTTGTGTTTGTCCCCATCTCATAGGGCCATACTAGACAAAGCTCTTTCTGAAGCCACTGTGCCAACAAATCTTGTCGAAGAGAAATTCCCGACCATGGTAGGTAACATTACCATACCCCACTCCCTATAATTCACTAAAAAGGATGATATCTCTCCCACTCAACCTCATAATGTCTCTCTCCACATTGAAGCCTTCATCCATAAGCACAAAATCAAAAGGGTTCTAATTGATGGAGGGGTCGGTTTAAATATTTACACTTTAAAGCTAATCCTTGCATTGGGGTTTTTAGAGAAAGTTATCAATCTAAAAAGGAAAATCACCATCAAAGCTTATGATGAAGATGAAAGAACTTCAAAAGGAGTGGTTGTTTTACCTATCAGAGTGGGACCTATAGTAAAAGATGTGGTGTGTCAAGTCCTTGATATGGAGCTTGCATATAACACTCTCCTTGGGAGACCTTGGATACATGGTATGAAGGCAGTACCTTCAACCTACCACCAATGTATAAAATTCCCCTTCAAAGTTCAAGAAATCACCATCCAAGGTGATTCTAATCTGTTTCAGTACTGTAATACCCTACACTCTAAACCTGAAGTTGTGATTCCTCATAACCGTGCCTCTACCTCATATTCATCCCATGTCAACCCAACTTCACTCCCTTCCACATCGAAGGCACCCCAAACAAACTTCAAAGTCAAAGACAAGGGCCTAGGTGAGTACACAATTGCACAATCCTTTTGTTTATCATAGCTCCCTATCTCCCCAAGATCCTATGGAAAGCCTTCCATGAGCAAGCCCAAAGAAATAGCAACTACCAAAGGTCCATTTGTCAAATGGGGAAGCCTCGAAGATGAGAGTGATGAAGAAGACATTCTGTAATGGTTATATAAAGATGAAGACCATCTATCCCAGCAACAAAACCATCACTTCATAGTAAAAACTGTACAGTATGGTCAAGGATTCTAAATGCTACAAAGAATGGGGTATGAAGGTATCACTAAACCTATCCAACCTCTTACATTAATAGCTCGTGATACTACAGGGCTAGGCTACACCAAAAAAGCAAAGACCAAGGGATCAAACAAGCATAAAAATAAACAACCAAAAACATCTGCTGCTAACATAGTAGATCAAATTCACCAACTACAAGGATGGAGTGAGACAGACTCTAATGAGTATGAATGGGATAGTCTCTTTGAACTATCTTGTGATGAAAAAGATATTTATGTGGTCCACGAGTATGTCCCTACCCATGCACCCAATGAGGGACGAAGTCCAAGGGCTAGACCATTAGAGTTCGACCTGCACAATAATGATAGTGAAATTAGGGAGGAAGGAATGATACCAAACTTGATAGATGAACTAGTGGAGAGTACCATCACAGGCATTGTCAATGCTTATAACAACCATCCTAACTCCTCAATATTGACCATCAATGCCCTAGAACCAAATCAACCAAATGACCCTTTACCACTGGTATACCCAGAACTCATAGATTGGGACCTCTAAGATACTACCCCCGAGCTAGATACCTTCCAAAATGATGAAGCCATCATAGACTTTCTGGAGATTATGGAACATATACCCGCAGGGGATCACAGGGATGGCTATGCCATAGAACTCAATGACAAGGCCTAGTTTGGAGAGAGTGCCAAGCCTTTCAATCTCAAAAATATAAAAATGAAAAATAGATATAATGGTGAAAACCACCATGCGGCAGTGTTAGATCATGAAAATAGTAAAAATATGAAAGACGTATCCAATGGTGAAAACCTCTCTGAGGCACCGAAGGATGGAAGGCTTGACCCTCTCCCCAATCTAACACATCAGGAGAGATCCTCAATCTTGATAGAACCAGCAGAGCAGATCAACGTCAGCACGGGTAATAATCCAAGGATGATCCACATGGTACAATATTTAACTACACAGGAGAAACTAGATTTCACTGAATTCTTCAAAAGGAAACAAATAAACTCTGCTTGGTCATATGCAGATATGCTGGGGTTAGATTTGAATCTCATAATGCATCACTTATCCTTAGCTCCAGGGGCTAAACTAGTTAAGCAGAAACTCAGAAAGATGCACCCGCAAGTTGCCCTCATGGTAAAAGAAGAACTGAAGAAGTTGCTAGATGTTGGGTTCATCAGACCAATAGACTATCTTGAGTTGATCTCCAACATCGTGCCTATTGCCAAACCAGATGGGAGAGTTTGACTGTGTAACAACTTCAGAGACCTCAATAAAGCTTGCCCAAAAGATGATTTCCCACTGCCAAACATAGACATCACTGTAGATCTCACGGGAGGACAGTCTATGTTGTCACTAATGGACAGTTTCTCAGGATATCACCAGATCAAAATTGCACCTGAGGACCAACACAAGACCGCATTCACATGTCCATGGGGCACCTATTGTTGGTGTGTCATGCTATTTAGATTGAAAAATGCAGGGGCAACATATCAGAGAGCTATGACCACAATCTTTCATGACATGATGCACACCATAATGGAAGATTATGTAGATGACATATTGGTCAAATCACTCACAAGAGGACACCTAGCAGTGTTAGATAAAATCTTCACAAGATTGGAGCAGTTCAATGTGCGCCTCAATCCAAAGAAATGTGTATTTAGAGTCACATCTGGCAAGCTTCTAGGGTACATCGTATTAGGAAATGGAATCGAAGTAGACCCATCTAAGGTGAAGGCTATCATGGAAACGCCACCACCCAAAAATATCAGTCAACTAAGGTCTTTACAGGGTAAACTACAATCTATCAGTAGGTCCATTTCTCAATTGGCAGACAAGTGCCACCCATTCACGCACCTCCTACATAAGAATATTCCTTTCAAATGAACTAACTCATGCAAACAGGTGTTTCAACAGCTGAAAGAGTATCTCATGAACCCTCTAGTATTGATGCCACCCATCTAGGGTAAACCTCTTTTACTTTATATATCTGCCGCACCGACATCTCTGGAAGCTCTCCTTGCACAACAAAATCATGAAGGGAAAGAACAAGCAATATATTACGTCAGCAGAACATTAGTTGGCTATGAGTTCCAATACATGCAAATTGAAAGAGCATGCCTCGCGGTAGTCTTCGCTTCACAGAAATGGAGACATTACATACTACCGCATTCCATCAAGCTAGTAGCAAAAATTGATCCACTCAAATATTTTCTCAACAAAGCTGCTCTTACAGGTAGATTGTCCAAATGGGTTATGCTTCTAAGTGAGTTTGACATTGAATATGTAGACAGGTGGGCAATAAAGGGTCAAGTACTTGCAGATCAAATGGTAGAGGCACCTTTAACAGATGATAATCCTTTGAATTTCAAATTTCTAGATGACTCCATCTTTCATATAACAACGACAACCTGGAAACTATACTTTGACGACTCCTACACTCAGCACGGATCGGGGGCAGGTATCTTGTTGGTCACACCTCATGGTAACACCATCCCAAAGTCATACAGACTGCTCTTTCTTTGTACCAATAATGTAGCAGAGTATGAAGCCCTAGTCATTGGCGTCAAGCAGGCAGTTGAATGGAACATCACAGAGCTTCAAGTATATGGCGACTCAGTTAGTTATCAACCAAGTGAATGATGACTACCAAACAAAGGATGAGAAGTTAATACCCTACCAATGAATGGTAGATGACTTTAAGGAATACTTTGTTGAGATCTCTTTTGAACAAATACCAAGGATAGAGAACAAAGTAATCGACGCCATGGTAACAATCGCATCTCTCCTCAACATCCCTGACAACTAATCACATTATGAGTTCTTGGTAGAGCCAGTCTCCCATCTTGCATACGACTCTCCCAAATCCCATGTCATTTGCCACATTGTAGGACCTAACTCTCCCCTCTATGGACAAGTATTTGCCTATATCAAAGACAATATCTTTTTACCTGGTCTCTCAAGTAACCAAAAATGCACCTTCATTCGCCAAGTATCCCGTTATGCTATTATCACCAATACCTTATATTGATGCGGTCTCGATGGTACTCTCCTTAGGTGTCTTGATAGCGAGGAACATCAAACTACCTTGAGCAAAGTGCACTATGATGTATGAGGGACCCACTCTATTGGTCCTACCCTAGCCAAGAAACTCATACGCATGGAATACTACTGGCCAACAATGGAAAAGGATTCCTATCATCTTGTAAAGAAGCGCATGAAATGCCAAGTCCATGGGAACCTGATACATGCACCAACACAAGAGTTGCAGCCTTTATCGACTCCTTGGCCTTTCTGTCAGTGGGGACTCGACTTAGTGGGAAAGATACACCCTCCATCCTCTAGTGGCCATAAATTCATAATCACTGCCACTGAGTACTTTACAAAGTGAATTGAAGTAGTACCCCTCGCCAATATCACAGGCAAACAAATTACCTCCTTTATCTTGAACTATATCATTTGTCTCTATGGTATCCCTTTATCCATTATAACTGATAATGGACTACCATTCAAAAACCAAGATGTCAAAGAACTATGTGATAAATTCCATATCCAACACCTCTTTTCCACCCCATATTATCCCCAAGGAAATGGCTAGGTGGAGTCATCAAATAAAACCATCTTGAAAATCTTGAAAAAGACTTTCAATGATGCTAGTCATGACTGGCATGTCCAATTGAATTCCGCACTATGGGCCTACCGCACAAGTATCCGCACACCCATAGGTGCAACACCATACTCCCTAGTCTACAGATCTGAAGCCATCTTGCCCATTGAAGTCGAGATCCCATTGGTGCAGAGGCACCTACCTAACAGCTGGCCTCCATGAGGCAGTTAGTTTGTTATAGGTCCGCATGATGACATACATGATCAGGATATAGGATAACATGATCAGGATAATGATCAGCATGATGACAGGATAGTCTATTTTTAGTATGTTGACTTATCATGTAATAAGGTCCACTGTGACCGATGCTAGGTAATAGTTCAGCATAGGAGTATGTGTAGGCAGTTAGAGATCGGGATAAGAGAGTCTGAGCTGTCCTCTCTCCCAGCCGCTTGGAAGCTCCCAGCCGCTGGGAAGTGATGTTAGTAGTACTCGAAGGATTTGTTATATATACCTTCGATCTGTAGGGTTTAGACAGATAGTTTTGATGTTGCTAGATGTACTGGTGTTGTGTTGAGTTGATATTCAGGAGAGCAGTTCAGACATTGTGAAGCTGTATTCAGGACATTGAATTTCAATTGAATAAGATCTCGTCTTTTGCATTATCCGTTTGCATCTGTGTTGATTTCCTTTCCGTTTTGCAAGTAATGGGCACTTTCAACCCTTCCACCGGTTGATCCTGCAAATCGGTGGAATGGTCCTGTATCATAGCTTAGATTGCATTTTTGTTTTCTGTTTATGCATTGCATTGTCCAGGAGATCTGTTAGGAGCATGCTGTAAAGCGGCCTAGCATCCTCATGTGCTAGGTCTAGAAGATAAGTTGTTAGATTTCGGTTTGAAGGTGATCCGGCCCGGTCATCACATGATCTCTGTGAAATTATGTGGTTGTGAGTGTTTTCATGCAGTGGAAGGATACACAGGAGTCTGCATGTGCGTTTCCAGTCGGAACGAGCCGCATCATCATCTGCGAATCCATCGCCATCAGGATCGGGTCATGAAGTCGTTGAAGTTTGCATGTTGCAGGTGCATCATGATGTTTTGAGTTGGATATATACTCAGTGTATATATCGCAGTCAGGATCATCTCTCGGGGAAGGTCATCATCCGCATATCGCTAACGGATGCGGGTGTGAAAGTTAAGTTTTTTTGGCTAAGTGTTGAAGAGTTCATCAGGATGATGTGTGACGTCATCGTCATCAGGATATGACGTCATCGTCATCAGGATATTAAGAAATCCCTCTATGCGTGTTTATACTGTTGTCGCTAAGTGGTAAGGTATCGGCGAAGGCAGAAAGTTGTTAAGCATCATCAGGATGTTCCGAGACAACCGGATAAATTAGATCATGATGCTGTTGCTTGTATCGTCGGGTAGTGGAGCATCGAAGGGAAGGTGTTAAGTTGTCGTCATCAGGATATTTGGAACAACCGGATATTTGGATATCCTGCTGACGAAGGTGGTGTCGAATATCATGATGATGCCGTTTGTATTTGGCACCCGATGAACAGTGTGACCGGAGGATGTTCGCGCCCGTTGATTATCATGATGATGATGATAGGCAGAGGAGGTAAATAGTAGTCGACAGGAGGATATTTGCGATCATCCGAAATATGATGATGCTGTTGAAATGTGATGATGCTGTTGGCGTCCTTAGGAAATATGATGATGATGTTCAGCCGATAGACATTTTTATCAGGCTGTTTGTTTAATTGGCTCTTCCTTCCTGTTAGGTTGCCTCCGTTGCATCCCACTCTACATCACCCATCCTTGTGAGTAATGTTAAAAGGCCTCATAATAGATGAAGAGTACCAAATATCCAGACTTTAAGAGTTGAAGCTGCTAGAAGAGAGAAGATAGCAGGCCTTTAACCATCTCAAGGCTTATCAACAAAGGATGTCTAGAAGTTACAACCACAGAGTAAAACCTCAGGTATTTCAATTTGGTGACCTGGTACTTAGAGAAAATCCTAGAAATTAGCAAGATAGAGAGAAAAAAGGGAAGTTTAAACCCAACTGGTTGTGTCCCTATGTCATCGTTGTTGCCTATGGGTCAAGTGTTTATCAATTGGCCACATCAGAAGGTGAACTTTTTACTAATCCCATCAACAACATGCATCTTCACAAGTTCTACACTTAAACCCCAATGTAAGGGAGTCAAAATAACAAAAAAAGTTAAAAAAATGCAAAAATAACAAAAAAATCAAAAAATTGGAAAAACAACAAAAAAATCGTCCTCTGGTGAAAACTCGGCAAATAGGCATGTTGGATAGGTACCATGGTGAGAACCTAGCAAGTAGGCATCATGTGTACTTTTTATCTTTCATGGAAATAAAAGCAAGTGGTGAAAACCTGGTAAACAGGTGCTCCGTGTGATAAACTGCCTTCTCCATCTTTTTCAACCTTGTTCCTCATTCATGCCTCCAAAAATAAGTGTCCATATGATCACCTCTATGTACCTACCATGGCTTGTTGTTCACTCGTCCTTATCACTTTTTGCCCCTCCATACTTGCATCCATCGCGTCATCTATCTTGCGATCCATTGAACTGTTGTCAAACAACGTCGTCTCTGAGATATCACATAGGCAAGGCCATCTTGTATCGATGCACCCTTGAGGCTACCTCTCTGCTCCACCCTGTTGTTCCATTTGCATCCAAATCTTTATCCATTGCCTAGGTCTTAGGTCCACCAAGTTCACCCCAAACTACGTTGCGTCTGCATCATCATGTATGTAAGGCCATTTAGTAATGAGCCCCCGAGGCACTAGGTCAGTCCTCTAGGGCCCGTCTCTTCACCTCTGTTTGTCCATTCATCCATAATAAGTCGATCCTTTATCTGACTAGGGGAAAGTCCTTGACTTGGTTATGGAATTGGATTCTTGAATGCTACATATTCTAAGAGGACATCATTCACTAAGATAAGCGCGCTTGCAGCAAAACATGCTTCCAAAATAAGAGTCTTCACACAAAAACATCAACCTTTCCAAAGCAAAGCAAAACAAAGACCGCAACGTATCAACATGATTTTATGTATACTATAGCTTTAAAGCACATCTAATCCAAGAATGTTTTGTGAAAAGGTTAAGTTAGAGAGTCTTGATTTGCGTTATTATGTCTTTCTACACTACTCGATGATGCCAAAAGCTAGAGATGCTATGATGGGGGCATAATCATTTTCTTTGTCTGTTGTTTGTGTATTAATCTTTAGTAATGTGATGACTTTTTTCTAAAGACATGATCAGAAAAAAGATCATCGAGGACTTCAGAGGTCTAAACATGAAAAGGGGCAATCCTTGTCTGTTGAAACACAAGAAATACTCAGGTCATCTAGATTCAATTTTGACTAGATGCTTGTATTAGCTTGCTATATCAAAATCCATGCAAGCAATACTCAGGTCATCTCAGTTCAATTATACTTAGATGCTTGTATTGACTTACAACATTCGGAAAAAAGTACCAAAAAAATTGCCCAATGATGAAATAAGCACTTCAAAATACTTGCAATATCAAGATGACAAATATCAATATCCATATCCATAACGTATCCAATTGCATTTCATATCCATGTCCATATCCATAACGTATCCAATTGCATTTCATATCCGTGTCCATATCCATAACGTATCCAATTACATTCCGCATATCATCCATGCAATAAAGATTCTGTGTAGAATATCAATGTTTACAAAAACTTGTGATTCCTTCTATCGAGTCATTCTTCTGTCAATCAAATTTCTATCTATCATAGTGTCTTTCTTCCTTGTCTAGTCAGTCTAAGCAATGATCAAAATGCAAGTCTATCCTTAATCCATACCAATCAAGTCAAAGTCAATCTTGTCAAATGATCCAATCACAATCAATGGTCTTGATCCTTGTCTGGTCGTAAACCAACTCGATCAGTTAAAATCAATCAATTATCTTAGACAGGATGTAAAATTGTCAAAATCAGACCAACACATGCGTCTTACATGACATGTTTCATTTCCTAAAACCAGACACTATCCTTTGTGTTTCTCTAGGGATCTATCATTCCCCGCCATGATAACACCGTTGTATATCATATCGATTAATCATTGGTTTACCGCTTGACAAGGGCAAAACCTTGGTTTTTTGTGTATCATTTGTACATACTTGTTTGCTTACTTGTGTGTGTTATTATTTTATCTTACATAGCATATCATTCAGTTTTTCTTCATCTTAACCTATTTTTAACCTTCTTCATTGTGAGATTGTCTGTCTCATGTCCTTCTGCCTTCTTCTCGTCCAATCTCTCGGGGGGGCATCCTACCATTGTTAAACCTGTACCTGGGGCAAACTGGGGCATGTATCCAATTGTAGGAAATTCTTATTCTTTGAAACAACGTGATAAAACACATTGCATCAAAGAGGGGCAAAATGTATACACCTAAAATTAGCTTATGTCGAATTAAGTAAATATTTTAATATTTATCTTAATTCTTATTTTCTTCTATCAATTAAATAAATATTATAAGTTTATTTGATTGGTTCATTATCCCATAATTAAATGAAAATTAATTTATTTAATTAAATTCCGTAAATTCTTCTAATGTCTCACGTAATTAAATAATCCTAAATTATTTAATTAATCCTAAATTCTTCTATCCTAAGTCCTAATTCCATAAATCCACCTCACCTTTTCCACCTCACCATGTTACACATGTAATTAAATATTTTAATATTTAATTAGCTAATATTCCCTCACCCACATGTCCTATTTATCCTCTGGTCAAAATTAGTTGACTCATCAATCCAATCAGTTAACTAATTAGTCATTTGAGTTCACTAATCAATCACTTCACTTAATTGATTAGTCTATTCTTTTGACTCCTCAATCAATTCACTTAACTGATTGGTCTATTCTGTTAACTCTTCAAACTATTTTGTTAACTCCCCTATTGCATGAAGGAGCTTGGACACTTGTCCTCTTTCTATTTGTGCACATTCCTCAACCATTCTCAACCGTTGATCTTCTTATTTCTTCTCAACCATTGATCTTTTCTCTTCTGAGTCTATAAATTGAACCTTCTTCTTCCATTTCAATAATCCAAGCTTTCAGTACAATTACTCTGTCGAATTACCAGCACGCCTTTGGCACCCCCATTACCATACATTTGCTTGAGATCACCCCCATTGCTTTAAAGCTCATCTTCATAGCAGTAAAGTATCATAGCCATTTCTCCATCACCATCTTAAAGAACGAAGCAAGGAAGTGCGCTTCCTGAGGGCAACTTTCATCACAAAAGATCAATCGAGACTAGGTGAACAATGGAAGCCTTAGGATAACAAGGTTTGTGAGGTTTGTGTTTTGTTTATTCAATCTTGTTATTCACAATTTCTATTGATGTTCATTTGGCTTATTAACTATTTTATGTTGTTCACCACAATTTCTGATAACAACAGGAACTATCTCAGTCCATTCAATAAGTTTTTATATAACATTTAGTAACCTTCCCGTCATTTCTATGACAGGAACTATGGAAAAATTAAAATAAATAATGAACAAAGTTTATAATCTTCGTCTGTCATTCAAGATAAGGTTTTTAAAAAAATAGTGTTATGTACAACAAACAATAAAGGAACAATCAGCTACAGGAAGCCCTTATTTTCATCTGTGTTTAAGAGTTTAGTTTTCACACATCAAGAGGTCGATTCCTAATAGAGATCTGATTTCTAACAACAACCCTGAAGTTAACATTTTCTCAGTTTATGTCTGACAAAAGGTAAGTTTAACCGTGTCTAGGTTTTTAGCTATATTTCCAATAGTAAACAATATCAAGGAGGCAATTTTCATATCATGATCATAGAGAAAGCAATAGATCTATGAAGACTAGGTTTAACAATAGCAAGTTGACTCTGAGTCAAACACCATTGCATTTCAGTTTGGCGATGGGGAAAATAAAGATAGGCCACTTAGTTTCTAACAGTAGGTCGATCTACCAACAATCGGATGGATAAAAATTCAAACGCCTAAAGGAAGACTCTACTCAGGCCATACATGAAAGATAACATGATGGAAAGGATTTTAATAAAACAACAGTTTAACCAGTAATTAAGAAGGTCATCCCAAATCAAACACGGGCCAGCAAATAGAGAGATACATAGGTTGACTTTGTTATGTTTAAGCAACCATAACAGTCATCAAATATTGCATAAATATAAAGGAAAATACCTGGATAGTTTTGCCTAAAAGGAGGTCAATCTAGCCACCCTAGTTGCTACCTTCTTCTATCTCCTGTCACTCCATATGAACAACTTCTCTTGCTAAAAAAGGATTGTGTCCTCTCTGCCTTCAACGCCCAGAGAAATACACAAAAAATAACTTTCCTTTTTTCTGCAAAACGTGGGTTCTTTCTTCTGTTGAACGCCCCTTCTTTTATCAAAAATCTCCTTATTTTTGGCATCCCAATTAGGTTTAAATGTTGCTTTTTTAGTTAACTGGAGCTCTTCTTCCATTTGCATGAGAAAATGCAATTTAATAAAAAGCTCTAAATTTTTATTTTATTTAAAATAATATCTTTTATTTAGCTTACTGTCACATGCATGAGAGTAAGTTGCTTTTTAATTCTTTTTATTTAAAATTCTAATTATAATAACACTATTATTAACATTGTTTAACTATTTTTACTAAAACATAATTATTTTAACAAATCAAGAAGTGAAATAATATATATATATATATATATATATAATAATTTAATATAATTATTTAAATCTATTTTACATATTGTCTTCCAAACATCTGTAGAAAACATTTATTATTATTTATTTAATACATATATAAAATACAACCATATATATTTACTATTTTAAAAAAATACAATACACCAATTAAAATATATATAATTTGAAAAGACATTTGATTCTTATAATCAAATCATGCATTCGAAAAGGAATTTTCATAACAATTAAAAACACAATAATTTTCTAAATATCAAACCATCAATCACAACTATTATCCACACATTGATGCATAAAAA
Source organism: Cunninghamia lanceolata (assembly GCA_027924645.1). NCBI lineage: Eukaryota > Viridiplantae > Streptophyta > Pinopsida > Cupressales > Cupressaceae > Cunninghamia > Cunninghamia lanceolata. Next base: position 256,585 of record BSBN01001495.1, on the reverse strand, counting down.
TAATCCATTCCAAAATGCATATGAAACTACGTGAGTGTGTGATTGCATCAGAGTTAACCATCCCATCAGTTCTTGCCAAGTGGCTAGAACATCTCTACCTCAATCATGTTCTCATCTTTGATGAGTACCTGCATTCATTTGCACTCAACTCAACCTCAATAGGTTAGTGCCTCCAAAACATAACCCAAGAAACATTATAATCACATCGATAGTATCTACTATTTAAGTCAATTTTCCAATTTTCATCAATATAACCTCATGATAATTACCTTCACACATATAAAGTTACTTAAGGCAAAAGTCAAGCATAGAAATTACCTCAAACATTTATTATTATTTTATAAAGGCGTCGGGAGTTATTTTTTCTATTGGATGATATAAAAAAATCCTATTTTGTAACTGACATAAGGCTTGATAAAAGTGGCTAAGGGTTAGGGTTTCCATTGATATTGTATTCTAGCATTTGCAGTGGTATTGAGTTGCAAGGATTGCTCATTGTAATTAGTTTGATTTGCTGGATAATAATATTGGACTCTCTGTTGGTGGATGTAGCCCGAGTTTAGATGAACCATGTTAAAAATTGTCTCTTGCTATTATTATTTCTGTGTATTTTTCATTCCTCTGTTTAATCTTTATTTGCATTTAATTGATATCTTCTGCATGTAATTCCTAATAGTAAGGGCCATTCCAATAAGTTTCATTGGTTCGGCCAAGTCCACTGAAGTAACTGCCTAACTGAACATTCCTATGGAGACAAACTCCCTTAAAGGAAAAGAGAAAGTGTTAGAAGGAGATATGCAACAAGTGCCAATTCAAGATGTCCCAATGACACCACAAGTTTAGACTAACCCACAATAGGTAAAGCTGCAAGGATTCATTAAGGTTAAAAAAGAGAAGGTAGAGCAAGTGAAGATTGAAGCAACCACCATTGTATATCCACAATTTCCTCTGGTAGAAGTAGTTGAATTGTCAGATGATGAGGTGACTGAAGGAATGGATGTTGAAACTATTTTGAAAACAACTACCACCATGGTTGAAGTACCATAAACTATTTCTAGGCATGACCTCATGTTCGATGAAGTCCTTTCAATAAGACACAAGGCTATTCTTTCAATTGGTTTAAAGGCTCCCACCATTCAAATTGAACATGTTGAGGAGGGGGTGAAAGAGAACATCCTTTTGGAGAAGGAAGTTAATAAATAAGTTCTAGATTCTAGTATTCCAAATATAGTTTTGCAATCAGATACTTCACAAGTTGATGTTCCACATCCAGATAGATCATAGGAAGAAGTTCCACATACAAAAGAACTAGATGTAAAACAAGTAGAATAAGAGGAGAAACTAAATTTTCAACATCTGGATACACACCAACTAGATGCAGTTCCTCAATAGGATATACGTTTGGATGACATGCCAGATATGAGTCAAAAAGAAGAAGGGCCTGAATAAGAAAATATTCAACTCGATACTTCTCAACATCCAGTTGAATAGGAGAAAGTGCTTAAAGTGCAAGATGTACACATGGATGATCAACAACATGTTGATCAACATCAAGATGGTGTTGAACCAGATAAGGATAAAGCTCATCCCAATCAAGAAAAATATCAACATAAAGCGGATGCTGATAAGGAACAACAAGGAGAGCATCTAGATCAAGATAAGGGTCAAGATGAAGAAGAAGTTCTAGATGACCAACATGAAGAAGAGCATCAGGAAGAGGATGTGAATCATGGAAAAGGTCTAGATGGAGAAGAACATCCGATTGATAGTAATAAAGAACAAGAAGTGCAAATAGAACAATCGGATGACCAACATCAAAAGGAACTTGATCTGGCAGGAAAGAATGCAAGACCAACAAGATGAACATCAGGTTGGACATAACAATGAAGAAGAAGTTCCAGATGAAGGTCAAGGTGAACAGAATGAACAACTGGATCAGGATATTCCTAACTGGTTAGCATCTGAGGTAATGGCTCATCCCATTCAGTTAGTTCCTTTTGATTTAAAGAGTATTTTTTAAGAGGTTCCCAAGCCCAGGAGGAAGACACAAATAATTTCATCCATTTGGAGGGATGTGACAGGAGCAAGGATAGACCAATTGGATACTCCTACTAGAAATAAGAATAAAGGAGAAATAAATCTAGAGTATGTGTAGATAATGACCATGAATTTGGGTCATGCCAGAGTCCAAGAGGATAAGAAGAGGAAAAGAGTATCAAAGGGACAAATTCTCCAACTTCAAAATTTTATCAAGGGACTGGTGGTACTAAGATAAATAATGCTAGAGCTGCTATCCAATCTGTTGCATTTGTGTTGTCATTGATGTTAACAATGTGAGTTTTAGATGTGTTGTCAGTAGTGATGGAGTGAACAAGGCCGAAAATGTCAAAGGAAGTCTATGGTAATATGATCATAGAAGAAGACAAAGAAGATAGATCAGAGATGAGGATTTTCTTGTTGTAATATGAAGTTGAGAATGAAGTATCTAATGTGGCAAATAATGTATTCATTATTTCCTGAGGAAATGCATTGCTTTGGTTTTGAAAGAAAGACTCAAGTTATCCAAGGAACTAAAGTTTGCACAGAATAAGCTCAGGAGTATGCTCTGCATTCCTTTGCATTTGATGGTATGGCCTTTTGGTTTGGGAGTTGATCAGAGACATGTGAAGATTGTATGTTTAGGATTTTAGAGCCTCAAGATTAACACAAAAGATTCTAGAGAGTGAAGATAATTGTTCAGAGATGATGCAGTCAAGATGCATCTGGGAAATGCTCTGCATTTCTCTGCCTTTGAGGTTGTGGTCCTATGGTTTAAAGGATGATCATTTGTAGATCAGAAGATAATATTCAAGGTTCAAGTGATAAGATGTACCACAGAGGTTCTCTGAGGTCAGCAAAACAAAGACACATCTTGCTGCTCACAAAGGTTGTCTACAGGAGAAAGTAGAACCCACCGTATTCCACCGCAGTTTATCTTTTGTCTTTGAGAGTTGGAGGATGAATTCAAAGATTCATATGGATGATTCTATTTAGGTTTCAGGTGTTGAAGTGCACCACAAGTTGGTTGTTCAATGCTCTATCGCAAGACTGTGTGTTCAGTATTTGTTTGTGATACCAGGCTTAGTTTCTGTTTGCTTGTGCCACAAAGAAAACATATATTTTAGTGGAAGGATTGGTTGAGAAGGTTTGTATAAATTTTATGTTTCTTGTGTGATGATCCACATGATGTTAATTGATCCCTTGGGTGCTGTTTTAGGTCTGGAGCCTTTGGGCGGAAGGATGAGTGTTTGTTGGGCTGACTTCATATGTTTTCAATGTTCCCACCATATGATTTGAAGTGTGCACCAGCTTGGAAGAATGTGATAATAAATAATAGGTCCTAGTTATCACTTGGCTTAATTTACATTAATTTTCTACATCTTTTGCATGTCGACTTAGAGTGGCCTTGCACATTTCATCTTGGCTGACCTAGGAGAAGGAATTTGGAAATTGCAAAAGGTATAAATGAAAGATCTGTTTGAGTCCGGGACAACACTGAGAGGGGGGGTTAATCGGTGTTGTATAAATTTTGAAGCCTTTTTGCAAACTTTATCTTTCAAGACACAAAGATAGAAAGATATCATTGATTTGTTACACATATGCACATAACTGAGAATGAAAGGAGTGAACAAAAAACTCATGAGTAAAATATTAACATACACACATATAGATGAAAACAATATAAGTCATAACACAAATTTGCATGAGTGGAAAACCCTCATGGGGTAGAAAAACCACTCCAAAACTGCCTCACTGGCTTAACCTTGAACACATCTTTACAAGCCTCACTGGCTAATGTGGGTGTCTCATTGACAAATGTAAGGTCTTATTGACCTACAAGCCTCACTGGCTAATATAAGGCCTCACTAGCATAAACAATCACCATCATCAAAACATAAAACTTTGTGTGCAAGAATTGATTTCTAATCAATCTGATTTGCACCATTATACAACCTGTCTTCTCTAAATTTGCATATCTTTTTGCAATCATACTCAATCCAATCTACACATCAATTTCATGATCTCTACACAAACAAATTACCTGATACATAATACAATTTCAATGTCTTCCTCTGCATTTCATTTTCAATCAAAAAATCAATTCACCTGATTCAGATTATCTCTGCACAATTAATTGCATATTGTCTTCATACTTGATAAGATTCAATTTGTATCACATAAGTTGTATTCAATTTTGCATATTGATTCACATCCATTCATCCTTCAATGCTCCTGCAAATTTATTTAAAAAAATGCAATGTCCTCTCATGACCTTTCACTTTCTCCATCTTCTCTACATTTTCACTTTTCATCTTCACAAAAAAATCTTTTTCATTTGCAATCTCCTCATCTTCCTACAAAAACAAAAATCCATTCCTCTGCAAAAGAAAGAATCTTATTCACAATATTATGAAAATAATCTTTCATATTCCTTTTCAAAACTCTTCAATCTGCAAAATTATTTTTCAAAAATAAAAATTTACCCCTTCAAAACAAACTTTCTCATGACTTCAATGACCCTTCAATTTCATCTTCTACAAATCTTCATCTTCATTAAATTGAATGTCTTCAACAACAATATTTTTAATCTTCCCTTGTAAGAGAAAATAAAATCTCTCTGATCGTATGCATGAAGTCTCTTCATATTCCTCATCTCCATTTTGCTTTTTCTCAAAATTACAATAGCTTTTAATCTAAAGAAAATGTCTCCCATCTTAAAAAAATATCTTCCATCTTCTCTAAAAAATCTTATCTGTACTCTTCATAAAAATTAGAACAAAAATTCTTACACATCACTCTAAAAAAGAATAACATCTTCAAACAAATTTCCTTCCTTAAAAAATGCTTTTAAAATCACCTATATGCTGCCCCTTTAAAAAAAAATCTAATAATAGCCTTTTAAAAGGCACATCCACTTCCTCCTTTATAGACTTCATTTGCCACGAAGTGGAGTAAAAAATAGAATAAAGATCTTTAAAAAAGTCTTTTTAAAATTCCTCAAAAAGATGCCTTGAAATTTCCTTAAAGATCTTGCAAAAATCTCATAAAAACCACTTTATTTAATGTCATAAAAAAATGACATTTAGGGGGGCGATAAAATGGGAGATAAAAAAGAGTTTCTAAATACAAAAATAAATCCATGGATATCTTATTCACGTTCTCCACAAAAAGACCTTTGAATTATATATGATACTCATTTGCTTATCTCATATAAAAGGAAACCTATAGTATTGGTTATTGTAGGAAGAGGACTGTGTTGGCAAGATACATTGTGTGGCTTCATAAGTGTTGTCATTTATGGCAAAAAAGTCTATCCCACACATCCACAACACATAGTATGCCTATACTGGAAGTCAGATTGAAGAGTGTTTTGGTCTAGTGAACAAGAACAGAGCATGCAGCAAGGTCCGACAATCAGGTCCAGATCTCTCAGATGGTGTAACTCAGCAAGTTGCGGACTTGGACAAGTCAAGAGGAGTATCATTACTACCATATTCCATAGATTGAGCCTCTGGTGATAAAACATTGAAAAGATATGAGCATCTAAGTGTTGGGTTCCTGACAGACAGAGCAGATTGAGGAAGAACTGACCGGTAGAGTATCAAACTTCAATCCAGATGAGTAATTGATGTTGATCAAGCTATTTGAGGGATCATACATGGTTGGCCGACATGATTGATGACTTCTATATCTATGTTTTTGATACGCATCACATATTAAGCATGGAATCAGCTGACAGATCAATGTTTTGTAAATATCTTGAGTATTCTGGTTGCTGACTAGAAAGATGTTGAAATCCTTGGTGTGGATATATATACCAGATGGATTTCGTTATGAAGAAGTGTGTGTGAAGATATAGTGTGTGAGGAAAGGCAGAGAAAAGTGTGGAAGCAGCAATATAAGTTCGGTATGTGACAGAACAGCAGCACTAAAGCAGAGGAAGAATGAAGTGCATTAGATCAATATATTGAGCCTAACCGGAACTGAACCTTAGCATATATGGATGCCTCTCATTAGTTCAAACACCTGGTTACCTTCTATAAACTTTGTAGACAGTGAGTCTCTTGTAGGCAGTGTGCCTCTTGTAAGTAGTGTGCTCGGGAAGTGAGCCCTAATTGACAAGTGCCATTTTTGTACTTTTTATTCTTTTAATAGAGAATACAATCTTGGGTTAGTCACCCTGTGGTTTTTCCCTTAGCAGGGTTTTCCACGTTAAAATCCTTGTGTTATATGTGTTGATTTCATTTCTGCTCTCATGATTATATATGCTTATGTGTTTTGATGTTGCTCAAATTATAAAAGGAAAAATAAAGTAAAGTTATTAGAGATAACTAATTCACCCTGCCCTCTCAGTTATCTAGCTTGTTTCCAACAATTGGTATTAGAGATAAGTTCCTCTAAACGGAGCCTAACAGCTTGAGGAAGATCTGGGAATCTCAATGGATATGTATGGTATGAAGGAACAACTTGAGTCTACCCTAGATGATCTTGAGCAATCTTACTTTGATGTCAATAACTTGAGAGAAAGACTCAAACAAGCTGATGATTTCATAAATGAGCTAAAAGAAAAACTGATTATCTCTGTGAAAAGGAGAAAGGAACTACTTCAACATTTAGCAAGTCAAAGTGAAGCCAATGATACTAATGAAGATCTGAATGAGAAAAACAAGCTATGTGAGAATCTATCAAAAGAGGTCATTATGGTAAGGCATGAAATGGAATTAGGGGTTATGAGATTCACCCAAGAAATTGAAGAGAAAAGAAAAATTGAAGCTAATATAAAACAATCTCTCAAGGAGAAGTCAAAGGACTGCCACAAAATGGATAGAATAATCAGGCATCTAGAGTCTGATCTTGAAGAAGCTAGAGATAATGAAGAACAACTTGAGAATTAGATAGACACTCTTAAACAAGATCTTCAAACAGCAAATGAATACAAAGATAAATTCAAGATAAGCTCAGCTCAACTTGAAGTTCTTCTTGAAAGCCAAAAGAGGGTAGATGACAAGCGTGGCTTGGGATATGAGAAAGGTGAAAGCTCTGGATCTGGTCAGAAGAACTCTGAATCAGGAAATCCAAGGAACAAGCCTAGAAGACCTCTGGTAAGGCAACCAAATGCTCAAAGATATCCATCCTTCAATGGATACTACTACAATTGCAACAACTTTGGTCATAAAGCAACTCAGTGCAGAAGAAGAATGAATCAGACTAATTCATCCTTCTTCAGACAGTGTTTCAACTACAAAAGGTATGGTCACAAATTTCATGAATGTAGAAATATGTAAATTAACAATTCATTCAATGGTAGATGCTTTGCATGCAATAGAATGGGACATATGGCTAATCAATGCAAATCAAGAGGATATCAGTCAAATATGCAAATAAATGTTGTTTGCTACAATTGCAATAGATCCAGTCATATTGCCAAATTCTGTAGATGTAAGAATCAAGATAAAAAGGGTCCAGTGCATCATAATCAAAATCAAGATAAAGGAAAAGGTAAAGTGAATGTGGATGAAGTTCAAAGGGAAATGAACAAGATTTGGGTGAAGAAGAGTACATAAAATGTTGGGGATGGATCCGCACCAGAATCTAGTGTTGATATTCCTTCCAAAAACTAAACAGATGAGCTCTGGCTCAGGGGGAGCCACAAAGGAAAATAAATTCCCCCAGCTGGTCAATTGGTGCCTAAATTTGGCACTTGGAATGATTGCGGATTAAAGGGTTATTAAGAAATTATCTAAATAACCCCTGGTAAAAATGTGAAAGATCCACATGGAGTTTTACAAGAGTTTAATCATCCAAGATTGATTCGGCTTGATAGCCATCTGGTAAAAGCAGGATTTTCACAGACAGATCCGGTATGATTCAAAATTGAGATATCTTGATCTGCGGATTCATAGTATGATTGGAGGAAAGAAGATACATTGTCAATTATCACTGAAAATGATTCTAAGTGCATCTCAGTGATTCAAAAAGATCTCTCTTAGAACAAGGCAACTGGATGACTTAAGTTGTGCATTTATTGTAAAAGGAAATTAGGGTTTGCGCAAAGATAAAAGGGTTCTTTTACTCATCATTTGCACATTTGCATTCGAGAAGAAGAAAGGAAGAGATCTACATCAATTTTTTACAACTTTCTCAAGGATCAACCACAGAATCTAATTCAACTAGCGACCTGTTCTGGCTCTTTTTGTGAACCCTAAAAGCATAAAAATGTATTTCCATTTTTGAATATCTCTCTCTGAATCTTTTGCAAGATGGCTACTCCAATGGTTGTTAAGATCACTAATAGGCTGCACCCAAAGTTCAAGAAACACCCCTACAAATCCCTAGAAGTTGATCCCTTACACACTTTTTCTAGCATTTCGCATGGGGTTCTGCACATAGAAGATGTTAGGGTGTACATCCATGCAAATATTGAGGAATTTGGAGAATCTAAGCTGATGGATATCTACCATAAATAATTAATAGATGAAACTTTTGAACTCAAACCTCAATACAAGGCCCTTCGGGATAAGCATTTTGGACATTGCATCCACTTTCCCTGTTTTGTAGAAGATGAATGGGTCCGGTATGTTCTTAGCAGAATACATGACAATTTCACGTGGTTGATGAAGTCCTTCAAGATAACAAAAGATGCCATTAGGGCAGTAACCAGATTGTACTCATCTGATGGGTTGCCTACTCTCAAATCTGTCAAGAACCAAATAGTAAGTGAAGCTACCGAATCTAAGTTTGACAAAAGAGCAATGACAATATAAGATATCACAGATCTGGATATCAAATTTGCCTCTATGATAATTGGTTATAAAATCTATCATTCCAGTAGGGAGAATTATTTGTTCAGAACTATAATTTATACAACATATCAGATGCTAAGGGAAAATGTTGATTATGACCTATGTGATCATCTTCTGAATCAACTATTAGAAAACTTACAGAAGATCAAGAAGGATAAGAAGAACTCATTCAAGTATGGTGGGCTAATACTGTGTCTGTTCTTTTACTATATGAATGAGCTACCTGGATCAAGTGGTTGGGTATGGAAAAATGACAAACCAGTTGCCATACAAATCAGAGACTATATGTATTGACTTGGTGATGCTAAGGCTCAAAGCATAGTGCTCTGGGGATACTTTAAGAACTTCCAAAGTATGATGCAGGCTAGAGAAAGAATTCCTCAAACAATAGTTGGAAAATATAAGGATACAATATGCTTCATGGTAGACAATGATCAATGCCTAATGGAGGTAGTTGAGCCCAAAACAATTTGGATTATGCCAATGGGTTATGAGGTTGATGAGAAAATCTTGGAGCTACATGTCCAACACTTGCTGAGTCAGCCTAAGGACCCTGAGGTAGAAAGGTTTGGAACCTTTGAATAATTAAGTGTAAAGATACATGTTGAGCTGAGACAATAAAAAATAAAAAGGAAAGTTAGAAAGGAAGTAGAAGAAATTGCCAAAAGACTTGGCATATCAAAAGAGGCAGATGATGCAAATAGAGAGAAAATAGAAAGAGCTGAGAAAGAGAAACAAGAAGCAAAAAGAGAAAGTGTTCCAGTACAAGCCTCCTCTTGGACTAGATCCTCTAAGAGCTCTACACCTACCACCTCTAAGAGCTCAAGAGCCTCAAAACCAGAAGCCAAGACATCCGGAAAGGGAGAAAAGAGAACAAAAACAAAGGCCACAAGGTCCTACATAAGCCAAGAGGATGATGAAGAAACAGAGTCTGATGAGGAAGTTAAGAAAATGAAGAAGAAGAAGAAAACATCTGGGGAATCCTCTGCCAGCAAAAACAAAGAAGAAGGGGTACAAGAATTTATTTAAATTCCCACTCTTTCTATTGATGATATCATCAAGGCAATCACAGTGGATGGGAATCTGCAACCAGTCACATAATTTTATGATGAATATAGTGATACTGACAAAAGGATCTTGGAATATGCTACAATCAGGTACCTAAACAATTATAATAAAAAATTCATTGAAATCATTTCTCTAATTCCCAAAAGTCTAGAGAAGGTACTTGAACTCAGAAAATAGAATGCCAAGGAAAAGGATTTAGAGATCTGGAAATAGATTTCAATTCAACTCTACCCTTCCATTACTCCAAAACAAATGAACATGATCTTTAAGCACTTCAAGGATGAGTTCCAAAGAATAGCAAGAATGAACAAACTTATGCTTGGAGAGACTGATTAGGTAGCAAGAGATACAAAAGAAATCCTCCAAAATGCTTTCAAAAGACTCAATCTTCCTGTTATAGAGGAAATAGATGAAGAACCTTCTACCATGGATGTTGAAGGATTAAATGTATCAAAAGAAGATTCTACTGAGAAAAATGTAGAAGAGCCAAAAGAGTTAGATGAGGAGAAGTCTAAGGACTTGGATTCCTCTATTCCAGAAGAGGAAGTCCATGAAGCAGTTAACATCCCTCCTCCGGATCCCACTACAAACATTCCAGACTCAAGAACTGAAGGAGAAGGAAGAAAAGAAGAAAAAGTGAGTCAAGAAAAGGAGGTAAAGGGAAGAGAAAAAGGAAAAATAGAGAAAATCTCTGATGACAGCACTAAGATTCCAAAGGAAAAGAAGACTCAGTCTTCGGCAAGAGACACTGCAAAAGCAGTGAAGAAATTCTTGAACAAAGAGATGATGGAGATAGATGAACCAGAACTCTTCCAAGGACCACTAAATTTTGATTCCCTCTCTCTGGTCCAGACAATGAAGATAGCATCATTTTCTCACGTCAAGGCAAAAGAAAAGCTTCTAAAATCTCACATGGAAGACTGTGAGCTGATAGAGATTGCATCTAGGATGCTAGAGAAGATCATACCATCCTTCCAAAAGGATCCTTCGGCCTCTCCATTTGGTAATTTGAAATCTCTGGTTAACTTTGTTAGCACCCATTTTGATTCTTTAGAGAAATCAGCAGAAGAGAAAGTCTGGAAAGAGTTTTTGGGAAAGAGATTCACTGAAGTACAGGGACTCATAGATAATGATAGGAGGACCCTAGATATTCAGATAAAGAGCCTTGAAAATGCTCTTAAAGATGGTGGATAAATGTATAAATTTTGTCTATCTTGGTCTAAAGTGACAAAGGATATTGAAAAGGTGAAAGAACAAGAAGGTAAACTGTCATTTTATCTTAGAATTTTGATCCCCTCACCACATCCATAATGAATCAAGAGTGCTAGGATATTGCCATTATAAATGAAATAAAAAGGCATAAAAAGGAGAAGAAGAATATAATAAGCAGGATGAGTGAACTTAGAGGGATAATTATCCCTAAGTTAGAGGCAATGCATGAAGCCTTAACTGATGCTTAGACCACAGCTCGGACCAGTGATCCAGCAGACTTAAGAAGGGCAGAAGCTTATGCATTTTGGTTGAGTGGTCACATCTCAATTTTGGACAGGATGAATCAGAGTTGGGCAACAAAATTTGTACAGTTGAAGACCACTTTTGCAGATATACTTAAGTATATGTAAGTACAACATGTATATATACTTATGAGGCTATGTATAGGTTGATTTTTGCAAAATTTTGGTCTGCACCCTTTGCCATTGATGTCAAAGGGGGAGTGAGGAGTAGTGAAAAATGTGGAATCCAGCATAAGGTAGAGCATCAGCCAAGGGGGAGTCTGATGTGACACTTAGTCATTTTTCACTAAGTGTTGCCATCAATGCCAAAGGGGGCGATTGTTGGCAAGAGACACTATGTGGCTTCATGAGTGTTGTCATTGATGGCAACAAAGTCTATTCCACACATCCGCAACACATAGTATGCCTATACCAGAAGTCAGATTGAAGAGTGTTTTGGTCTGGTGAACAAGAACAGAGCATGTAGTAAGGTATAACAATTAGGTCTGGATCTCTTAGATGGTGTAACTCAGCAAGTTACAGACTTGGACAAGTCAAGAGGAGTATCATTACTACCATATTCTAGAGATTGAACCTCTGGTGATAAAACATTGAAAAGATATGAGCATCTAAGTGTTGGGTTCCTGACAGACAGAGTAGACTGAGGAAGAACTGACCAACAAAGTATCAGACTTCAATCCAGATGAGTAATTGATGTTGATCAAGCTATTTGAGGGATCATACATGGTTGGCCGACATGATTGATGACTTCTATATCTATGTTTTTGCTACGCATCACATATTAAGCATGGAATCAGCTGACAGATCAATGTTTTGTAAATATCTTGAGTATTCCAGTTGCTGACTAGAAAGATGTTGAAATCCTTGGTGCGGATATATATACCAGATGGATTTCGATATGAAGAAGTGTGTGTGAAGATATAGTGTGCGAGGAAAGGCAGAGATAAGTGTGGAAGAAGCAATATAAGTTCTGTATGTGATAGAACAACAACACTAAAGCAGAGGAAGAATGAAGTGCATTAGATCAGTATATTGAGCCTAACTGAAACTGAACCTCAGCATATACGGATGCCTCTCATTAGTTCAAACACCTAGTTACCTTCTATAAACTTTGTAAAAAGTGAGTCTCTTGTAGGCAATGTGCCTCTTGTGAGTAGTGTGCTTAGGTAGTGAGCCCTAATTGGCAAGTGCCATTTTTGTACTTCTTATTCTTTTAATAGAGAATACAATCTTGTGTTAGTCACCCCATGGTTTTTCCCTTAACAGGGTTTTCCATGTTAAAATCCTTGTGTTATGTGTGTTGATTTCATTTATGCTCTCATGATTATATATGCTTATGTGTTTTGATGCTGCTCAAATTATAAAAGGAAAAATAAAGTAAAGTTATTAGAGATAACTGATTCACCCCCCCCTCTCAGTTATCTACCTTGTTTCCAACAGACTGGTGGTCACAATGTTTTAAGAACCCTTTGGCAAGTCAAGATAAGTGGATTGACCTGTGATAACAGGTCACTGGTTTTTTATAACAAAAAGTAACTTTTTCAAATGATGGGCTTAGAAACTTATGACATAGGTATTGTGTTAGAAATTAGAACTCTAGGAATAGACTTAGGGTTTAAAGAAAAAATAAGAATGACAAAAATTAAACCCTAGTAATATCAACCAAATGTCAAAGAAGGCTTATCTTGGTAGAGAAACTTGAAGGCATATACAGATAGTCTCTTATGCATTATTCCTTTAGAACTTAAGTCTTAGGGTATAGATCACAAAGTTATGTGAATTGAGAATACCATCAACAACCGCAAGAACATCATGAATAACCTGTGAAGCATGTGGACTACATCAAGCATGAACAAACATATGAAGCATGTTCTTATCTTTTGAAGTATAACAACACACAACATCACCTCAACTTACATCAACCTCTTGCACCATCCTCAACTTACAAACAACATGAGAATGACAACTCAACTTCAACTCATTCTGAATTTAACCAACAATCTCATCAACCTTTGAAATGAAGCAACCAAAAACTTAGGACCTCCTGATTAGTGACCTTCAGATGTTCCATATGAGCAACTCCTTTTGACATTAACATGATCAAAGAATGAGAAGACCATGCAAGATACTTATGTCATATGAATAAACTCTTGATGCAACACATTATAAGTACATCAATCATCCATGATGAACAACCATAGATGTTCAAAAATAAGATCTCTCAACTAACAAGATGCCAAGAATCATGAAAACATCTAAACCTTGTCTTTCTTACCTTGCGGATCATTATCACCATGACACTTTACCTTTTATCTTGAAAAACACTGAACATCTTGCTACCCCTATGAACATGCATTGTGATCAAATATGGACCCAAGATCCTATCATAAAAAAGATGATCAAATATGAACCAATATAAACACCAAACATGAGTATCCATCCTAAGACAACATGAAGATATCCTGATCAAATCAAACCATGAAGATGAACATGAACAATTCCTATCAAAACCAACACATTGTAAACCTGCAAGACCTTTTTGACATCAATGACAATCAATCTCCATCAAGATCTTGTTTGTTGAGGATAGTATGAGAGTCTGAGGATGTGTGAAGATGTGTGAGCATATGTGAGTGCAATTGTGAAGGTATGTCAGAGGTAAAAGTGTTCGTTGAGCAGAGAAAGTGAAGTTTTGTGTTAAGGTGAAGTGTGTGGATGGTGCAGAAGTATTTTGTTCAGTGAAACCTATTGAATGTAATATCTAGAGGGTATAGCCTCTTTCTATAAGTGTTATTGCATTGTATTTTAGGGAGTTGCGGCTTCCTTTCGATTGTAGCCCATAAACAATATTGTAATCCTTTTTTACTTTCATTTGTGAGGTTGGATTTAGACAGTAGATCCAAGCTCACCATGGTTTTTCCCTTCTTAAGTTTTCCACGTAAATATGATGCTTATGTGTTGTGATTTAATTGGTTTAATTTTTTGATCTTCTAGTTAAAGTAGTTAGAATTTTCAATTGTTAATGATTAACTAAAATAAGTTCTAGTGATATATTGATTCACCCCCCTCTCAGTATATCCTTGTATTCTAACAATTGGTATCAAAGCAAGGTTCCTTGGTGTAGTCTAACATCTAAAAGTAGATCTTGGAATAGAACACATGGATCAGAAGGAGTCCTCTACTAAAGCTCCTATGTTTGATGGAAATAACTATGAATTATGGAGTGTAAGGATGGAAGCCTATCTTACCTCACTAGGGTATGATGTTTGGAGGGCAATTGAGACTGAATATGTTGAACCCAGTCATCCCATTATAGATTCAAATGTGAAGAAGGCCTATGAGAATAATGCCAAAGCTAAGAATGCAATCTTAAGTGATCTGACCAGTTCAGAGTTAGTCAAGGTTGTGCTGTGCCAGACAACAAAGGAGATATGGGATAAGCTCAAAGGTCTCTATGAAGGAGATGAAACTATAAATGAAGCCAAACTACAATCCTATAAAATAGTATTTGAGAATCTAAGGATGAAAGAAGAAGAAAACATTGCTATCTACTTGTACCGAGTTGATGAAGCTATGAATGGAATCAGAAGCATGGGTGAAGATATTGCTAAATCAATGGTTGTAAAGAAAATCCTAAGATCCCTCCCTCACAAATTTCATTCAAAAGCTTCTGCAATAGAAGAAGCTAAAGATCTAAAGAAACTCACGATGGTAGAACTATTTGGGTCCCTCACTTCCTATGAAATGAGAAATGAAGTCATAGGTCCATGCCAAAAATAAGTTGCTTTTAATGTTTTGAAGAATGAACTTCTAACATATTCAATGAAGCTGAGGAAGAAGAAGCAAATTTTTTAAGAAAGATGAAAAGAGGATCAGGTAAATATAAAGGTAAGATATCTTCCAAATAGAGATTTTTTAAGTGGCAAATATTTGCCAATTGGTGAATATTGTAGACCGGCCAAGTCAGAATTGATGAATAAATCACATCCAATAGGGTGGTCAAATCGCCCAGTTTTTACGTATTATCAGTTGAATCCATATACATTCACCATTGATTTATTTTATGAGAATCAATGAAGTAAGATTTTCACCATAAAAAACTATGTGTTTCAAATGGGCCGACTAATATTTTTGCCTGGAATTTTAGAAGGAAGTACTAAATCACCTATATATTCGCCAATACTATTAAAACAACATTGTGTATCGGGACACATTTCGGCAACTCTATTAAATGGTCGATGCACATGAGGACCCATTTCGCCAACCCCATTACATGGTCACTATGCGTGAGGACCCATTTTGCCAATTAAAATTTACAAGTAGTTGATTATGAGGGGCCATTTCGCCAATTTCCATGACACCTCCATGCTAATCTTAGGGCCATATTCACCTTAGAAATTTCAATGTATGTAGTCCGTCAAGGTTTGATTCGCCGACACTTAAATGTATTCCTTATATAATCATGCGAGATTCACCAAATCTTTTTGATGTACCATATAGAATTCTCGCAGAATTTGCCAAATATGGATTGATATAAATACAATTGAAACTCTGATTTATTCTTACACGTTTTGTTTAGTTATGAACTTGTGAGCTCTCTATTCAGATTTTGAAAGTTGGAGTTGGCACCTTGAAGTTGATTATAGGAAAAGTTACAAAATTACAACACATGCATTCCTGCATTAGCAAATAGCAAGTTAGTGAAAACCTAAACTTAAAGGTGAGTGATCATTTCTTCATAGTATTAGTGTTTTAATATTTCTTTATCCCTCTTCCATTCTTGATTCAATATTAAAGAAGATATTTAGTAGGGAATGGGATCTATATTCTATGAGTATGTCCTTAAACAAGAAGACATTTTTTCCAGCTTTTATTCAAAGTGGGAGATCAGATCAAGATGTCGAGCCATAAGTACGATAAGGGTAGGACTCCTCAGGGTGGTGAAGGGACTGGGAGGCCATAAAAATGCCAAAAATGTGGAGTTAGTATACAATCTTTCTTTGGAAATGGTAATGTTTCTGATCCATCAAATCAAGATGGAGCTACACCATCAACTCTTGCACCAAATAATGATGAAGAAGCCATTCGCAATACCTTAGCACCACCAGAAGGTGGGATTGCCATTGAGTCAAATGAGGATGCAATACCATAGAAGATATTCCAAGGGATACCTTGGTTAGCCAGAATGAGGATGCCAATACAGTAGAAGATGTTCCAAGGGATACCCTGGTTAGCCAGAATGAGGATGGCAATACCATAGAAGATGTTCCAAGGGATACCCTAGTTAGCTAGACTGAGGATGACAATACCGTAGAAGATGTTCCAAGGGATACCCTAGTTAGCCAAATGAGGATGGAAATACTGCAGAAGATGTTCCAAGGGATACCTCGGTTAGCCAAATTGAGATAATCAACTTGGATGAAAAAGAAAATGTTGGCATTCTAGATGATGTTGGCAAGAAGAAAAGAAAAGGAAAATCAAAAGATTTAGAAGGCAAATCAAAAGATTCAAAATTGGGGTATGAGTGGGAAATGTTAAGGAATTTTCAGCTTGATTAGGTGTCAAAGTACCCATTCATTGAACCAGTGGAGAAAGCAAGCAAAGATGAACAACCAATAGAATGCAAGTGTGTGATTTGTAGTTGGAAATGTAAAAGAGACAAGAAATTGTAGCTAAAGCTTGACACTATAGAAAAGCATATAGGTAAAGTTTATGAAAAACAAATCATAGACGGAAAGGAAACATCAGTAGTAAGATGGAAATCAAAGGAAGAATGTCTTCATGTGAAGTATGCTGTAGAATATGATGAGCATAAGAAAAGAATGACGAAGCTTGCTACAAGTGGAGGTACAATCAAGGCTCAATTTGGAAAAGCAATGGAAGGAGCACAACTGGCTAAAACTATTTAGATGAGTGTTGTTTTTCATATTTTGTCTAGAAGGTGTCCTATGACAGACTACCCAGAGTATAGTATTTTATTATCTTTTTTGAGTATTCCTCACTATCCTAGCACACATTGGTCAATAAACGCTAGATGGGAATGGGCAAACTATCTCACTGCGGTGGAAAAGCAAGATTTAAAGGAGAATGTAAAAGAGTCAAACTTCATTGGATTATCTTTAGATGAAGTTACTATAGTAGATAATACTTCTTGGGTCTGTATGCATGTGTATACTATAAAAGAACATGTTTGCCGAGCTCATCTACTCTGTGTTCATAAAATGAAGGATAGTTCAACATTGCAAAATCTATTTGAACTAGTTAAGAAGTCTTTGAATGAAATTGCAGGTATGGATGACTTGACAATTGCCAAAAAGTTGGTATGTGTAGGAGCTGATGGAGCTGCAGTAATGCAAGGTCAGAGGACTGGTCTTTGCACAAAATTACAAACTACATGTGCACCACACATGCTTTCCATTCACTGCATGGCCCATAGAATGAATTTAGCATTTAAAATTGTAAGCAAGTTTCCTACAGTATCAAAAGTTGAAAATCTAGTCTGTGAGCTTCACGCATACTTTTGCCAAAGTCCCAAACGTTTTGCAAAATTTCAAAATTTTACTGAGGGAATAATAGTAGGAAACAATCTTCTTAAGGATATTGATACCAGATGGATCTCCTTGCATGGACCAGTGCAATGAGTTCTTTCAAAATATCCATCCTTGATTGGAACAATGTACGAGCATCGCAACATAGTAGACAAAGCTCTTCAGCTCTTACATAGGTTAAGTGATATAGAGACACTCTTAACTTTAGCTAGTCTTCTCCCCATGCTAGATGAAATGAAAATCTTATGAAGAAAGCCCAAGACAAAACTATGTATATCTATCAATATACCAAACTACGTAGAATGACATGCATGGCCCTCGACAATCTATATCTAGATCTAACAACTCAAAGCCCAAATTTTTATAGGTGGAAAATAATTGCATATTTGAATCATCCTAAAAATTATATACATTTTAATGCAAGAGGGGAGTTATGTGTCTTTGTACGTGGATTTGAGATACCAATGCACCATTGTAAGACAGTCAGGTGCTCTATCAGAGAAGTACCTATTAGAAAGGATGGTTTTGATGGCATTGTTGAATCTGTTAGTAGTAATTTGAAGGAAATTGCAAGAAATCTTTCAATAGAGATTTATAATCGATTCCCTTGAGATGAAATACTTGATGCCATGTCTATTGTGTATCCTCAACTTTGGGTTCAAGGCCACCGAGATAGCCCAAGCATTTTTCATCAAAAAGTAACTACCTTGACCACATACTTTTCAAAAATTGTAGAATGCAATGGATAGAAAATAGAAGGAATTATAGATGGAAATAATCTTAAAGGACAATGTAGTTGGTTTGCAAGAAGTATGATAGACCAGTTTAATGTCATGGAGAATCCCTTCGAAGCGGGATCAATAACAAAGGCCTGGAAAAACTTGGGTCAAAGTGAAATATTGCATGATTCGATATCAGAATATTTCAAACTTGTTGATTTATGTCAAATAATGATATTGGGTTCGGTGGAAGATGAGAGAGTTTTCAATGCATTGGGGTTTTTGAAATCAAAGATAAGAAACAAACTAGACAAGAATTTGGAAAATTGCTTGAGGGTGTTAGGAAGTGCGTATAATGTAAAAACAATTTCCTTATGAAAGGGAACTTACAATTTGGAAGTCCATATGTGAAAGAAGAGGGTTGTTCAACACTTCAAGTTCAAACGCTGGTAGTGGTGGTACAAATGACAGTGACACAATGACTGATGAATTTGACTTTGGGACTTAGAATCAAGACAAAGAAAATGAAGATGAGACTCAGAATCAAGATGACTCTTTTTCTTTATCTGAACGTCAGTTTGAGGACCCTGACTCAATTTGGAAAATGGAAGTGAATTAGTAGTTTTTAGGTATTTATACTGTATTTCATGAATTATATTCCAAAATTGTTGTTAATGATATTTTATATTGTATTCCTTGAAATTGTGAATCAAATTGAATACATTAACATATTATTAATTATTTCATATTTTAATTATGTCATATTGATAAGTTTTACATGTACTCAGTGATTCATCTTTCAACTCAATGCTTAATATTTCTTTGCTAAAGTTGATTTGTGCATAAAACATAAAATTTGCAGTAAAGTAGAATTTTGGTTTTTGATTTGATATGTCAAATAAAATTAGCTTAACATATTAACAATAGTAGGATATAGAAACTAGAGTTAACAATAGTAGGGTATGACTATAGTAGGGTATGACCAATAGTAGTATAAAATTAGCTTAACATATTAACATCAGCAATCGTTGAATGTGTATTTAGTAGTTGAAACCAGAGTTTATTTTCAATTGATAAAATAAATAATATAGATAATTGAATATCCAACATACATGTCCATATAATATCTTATTTATACTGAATTTGAATTTTCTATTGATTTTCAAATGAAGGAGTACATAGAGGCAATGTAAAATCTTGCTCAAAGACAACTTTGCACAAAGCTGAGTTGGAACTTGGAAACTCATAATATCAATATAAAATCATTCTAACAACTTTTTTAGCAAATTCCACTGTTCAGGTGGTGGAATTGTCATTTCTTCTAGCTGATGTTGTCTGACTTGAATTTTTGTTAACAATGTATGATCGAACTTCAATTTGGATCCTGGGTCTGACTTGAATGTTTCAACCAAAGATACATTCAAGAGTATCGGTTGTTTGATGAAATCCAAAAAATTTGCCTCATCTGGGTTCCCAGAAAACTGGTCCAAATCAATCTTCCTTGCATCCTCCATCTTCTTTCTAAAATTATCCTTTCCAATGAATTAGTCATTTGTGTCAAAACACTATGGCAAACCAAGCTTTGTCAAGTTCCTTACCTTTTCATCCTCCTTCTTAATCTTTGTTGCAGCCTCAATCACAAATTCTATTGTTTCACACATTCTTGAACACTTTTTAATGATAGATGTCACTTCATTGCAGCTTCAATCCGATTAGTAATGTCTTTTGAAATCAATTCATTGCCATTGCTTTGTAGACTATTTCTAGAACTTGATTTCCATATTTCTCTTCTACCTGCAATTGTGGATTTGTGTTGTCCATTAAATATTTGCTCAGCTTATCAAGATGTAGTCTTAGGGCATCAATGAATTGAAAGAATTCACACAATTGATCAAACCTCTGCATTATTTCTTCCCAGATCTTTTGTTTCATGTGCCTGATTGTTTGTCTACAAAATTCAGTTAACTTTTTTTGACAAGATTTTATTTCATTTTTTGCTTCCATAAGCTTTGCAGCCAATGTTTCATTTTTTTGCCTCTCTTTCTCCAATTTTTGTTCCCACTGTTCATTTGCTTTCCCAATGCTTTGTCTTATTTTTTCTGAAGTGGATTTTTCCTCATTATATCTCTTTTTGATCTCATCTAACTCTTGCTTCAATCCATTCAATTCCACCTCTGTTTGTTTATCCTCTTTGCTTGTTGATGTAGAGGCAGATTTTTTTATTCTTTTTTCTAATTCATTGCTCTTGTTATTTGCTGCTTTCCTCTTTGCTTTCTCATTTGCTAAATCTGCTGGTAATTTTTCTATTTGATTTTGCAACTTTTTTTTTCTCTCTATCATTCTTTAGCAATGATGTGTACACCAATTCATTATTCTTCTTTGATATATTAATTTTGTAAGTATTTTTTAATCTAGAAAAATCAAATTGCAAACTGCTCACCTGAAATTCAAATCGATCCATCTAATTTTCTGGTTTATTTTGAACTATGGGAACAACAATTGTGTACTCCATGATTTCTATATTTGTGTCAAATGTGGGTAATATCATGGTTGTTCTAGGATCTGAAGTTACAGCAGACACACTCTCCATCAGTTGCTTCTTATCCTTTTTATACAATTCTAATTTCTTTTTAAACTCTTGAATGTAATCAAAACCTGGGACACAGGAATAAGCGAATGCTTGAATGGTGAAGGAATAGGAGTACTTGCAATTTCTGTTATAGCCACACTAATTAGGGGATTGCCTAGAAATAATTCCTTTGTAGTGGAACTGGTAGTTGGACTTGGACCTGTCATAATCCTTTATCTCTTTTGTCATAATCCTTTATCTCTTCTGTGTCCCTTGATCACTGAGTGTTTGTGTGGTATCTTGTATTGGTGTCCTCTTGTGTGTAACTTGTTGTTGGACCTGTTGTTGTAGCACATGTTGACTAAGTTCTCCACCAGTGGTAGTGCCAGTCGCACTAGTCTCTCCACCATGGGTATGTCCAAGTTGTGATTGCATCTGACCATGAGGATTAGGATTTGAATTTGTAACAAAATCAATTCTTTCAGTTCTACTTGTATGACCTTGGTATATTTTATCAGTTGATTTAGCTCCAAGGCCTTGTTTATCAAATGGTTTTCTAGTAGTGGTGACTACATCTATTGGTTTCTAAATGCCTTGTCCTTGGGACCCCAAACCACCACCTCGATAACCCAACTTTTCAGCTATGACTGCTCTTGAATTATATGATTTTTTTGTGTCCTAACTTAAACCAGGTTTGTAAATGCTTTGTTCATCCCTATCATCATCAAGTTCGTCATCTCTATCACTTTCAGTTTCTTTATCTTCACATTCATTGGGATGCTCTATATTCTACAATTTGCTAAACTCTTCATCTTCATCAATTTCTCCATAGTCTGCATCAGTTCTCGGTTCACCTAGATTCTTTCTCATAGACCAAAATGCAGCAATTTTTTATCATGTCCAAGATTTTTTTGTAACAGAATCATCCAGAAAATTTGGCATTTTCTCTCTAATAGATGGTTTATCACTTTTTCTATAAAAATTGTTGTACCTCCTGATTTCATTCTTTGCTAGTGCTCCTATAATTTGGACCTGGTGTAATGCCATAATTTTTGCTAACAACTGTTCAAAAGAAATACCTTTCTTAGCAGTAGTTTTCTCCATTGCAATTTTGACCTCATCCGAGGAATCCTTGTTTCTCAAGTTTTCAAGCAAGGGTTTACTTTGATGTTGAATTCTACTTGCAGCATTCCTATTGGCCACAATCATTGTTTTAATGGTGTCACATGGATCATACTGCCAGTGACAAACAACATCAAAATTAAAAATTTTCAAAAGATCTTGTGCCACCTTAAATGCTTTTCTCTCGAATGTGAACCCTCCACATGAAAAAGGTAAAGAAGGAAATAAGGTCTTCTTTTGTTGACCGAAAAAGTGTAGTTCATCAATACTCTGCATCTGCCTTACATATTCTAATGCAAAAACCCTTTTTGTCACATGTATTGGAAGTTTTTATGGCTCTACTTCTAATCCATAAAATCTTAGCACATTATATTCTTCCAATAAGTACCAATCAGCCAATTGTATTTCTTTTCCTAGTTGAATGAAATCTCTACATGATATAGGCAATCTAGGCATTGGACTATTTGTAATTGCTTGATGCAATGGAGCCAAAAAGTAGTCTACAAAATGATTGTAGTTCCTTCAAGAATCGTGCATCCTTATCTTAGTAGTCCAATCATATACTGGAGCCATTTTATTTTCCTCAGCATTGCTATAGGGCTGAATCTAAAGCTTGTTGTTCTGAAATTTTCCACTAAATTTGAATAGAAAAAAATAGCACAAGTAGGTTGTGAACCTAAATGTCTTGGTGGAACCTCCTTTAATCATTAAAAATTGTTTATGCATGGATTCTACAATGTGCTCAATAAATTTATATTTGACATGTACACCATTATCGTAATGGATATTATATACCATTTCAAGGATGCTTGCATCCACTTCCCAATTGTTGTCCAGTCTGAGGCAAAATGCCAGCATGGAAATAGTATCCCGAGCCCATGATTTAAAAAATTTCAAAGGATAAGGAGGCTTATGGTTAGATTTCAAGATGTTTTTTTCTTCAACTATTTTATTTAGGAAAGAATTTTTGCTCCTTTCATCCGCTGCTTCATAATCACTAGCAATATTTTCTAGGTCAATGTGGACGTCTCCAAATTCTTGGGTTGTAAACCCCAACACTTTTCCAAATTCTTCTGCATTAATGGATAAAATTTCTTCTTTGGTATCCTTATTTACAATTGCTCTTTTGTTACCATCATAATTGTGGGCACAGACCATGATAAATTATGGGCAAGGGAAAACCTCATGTAACATCATGCACCCTAATCTAGTTACCCATGGTGCATTTATACTTTCAACTTTCTTTTTCTTGGCAGCCTTATTCTCACATGAAAATCTGAGTTCTCAAGTAAATCTACCATACATGTTAGGATCATAAATATCATGGTATTCATCAGTCAAACCTGAGGTTTTAAGCAATTCAAAATAATCTATTTTTTTATCTATACTTCCTCTGCCTTTCCCAAAAACTTTGTCTGGTCTACTAGTGGTGGTAGACATGCTTATATACTGTGAAATTTTTCTTAAGTCTCTCAACCCTAAATGTAAAGTTCGACAAAATAAGATTTTAAGAAAAAAGTTTGACAAAATAAGATTTTAAGAAACGATGAAACGTAACCTAGGGATTCTATGTTTTGTCTTATCGGTTTTGTTGGAAATGGCACTGCAATAAGCAATATGAAATCTCCCCGACGCCTTGTGTGTTGACCCTCTCGGCTCTCACTTAAAAATAAAATCACTTAGCAGTAAAAAGTAGAAACTAGAAAGTTTTTTTTTTTATAAAGTGAATTTTTTAGTGAATGAAATGTCAAGTCAAGTTTCAACATGTCACTTCCGGACTATACTCGTCACTATTAGTACATGTCTGACAGCTGTCCTACATTAACAGCTCACAGAAATCTCTAAACTGCTGATCTTTGTAAATCTAAGGGTTTAGGGTGATTCTAGAGATTTAAGTTCACAAGCCTAGCATTCTGTGCATTTCATCCCAGAATGCAACTAGAACCATCCATCAACTATTCATCGAATGGTCAAGTATTTTATGATATAAACAATAAACATAATTTGCATTTCTTCATTCATTTAATTGCAGTCACACTTATCATTTAATTACATTCTATTTAATATTAATAAAAAAATTATTCACAGTTTTTTGGTCTCGTGGACGTCAACTTTCATTCATTCATATTAATTCAAAAAATTGTTACAGCTGGGGGATAGCTACGCCCTGGCATATCATTATGTTACAAAAAAATCCCATACATATTCTTTCTCATGATAATATAATATATTACATCAAAATTAAACATTCAACACAGACAACCCATGTTCTAGAATCCTGAATAACCCTTAGCAATTTAGATTCAGAAGAAAAACACACACAACTTGAAGACAAATAACCATATACATGCAACAAACCATTACTCATTTAAAAACAACATGAAACTGGTAAATTTATGCCACCCTGCAAGACTATCTTATTATTCCT
Organism: Cunninghamia lanceolata; assembly: GCA_027924645.1. Taxonomy (NCBI): domain Eukaryota; kingdom Viridiplantae; phylum Streptophyta; class Pinopsida; order Cupressales; family Cupressaceae; genus Cunninghamia; species Cunninghamia lanceolata. Next base: position 231,774 of record BSBN01001495.1, on the reverse strand, counting down.
TCAAAATTTACCAAGTCTTCAACAACCAACCGTATGAAATGAGCAAGACAGTTCCTTTATAGATTAGGAAGGTGCTCTCAGCATTGAATACATTGTACTTCAAATTGTTATAAATACAGAGAACAAAATCTTGTCAATCCTTAGTTCCATATCTGTCATTCCACTCACCGTATGTCTCCTTTGTCGGCCAAGGGAATGAAAGTATTTCTGCAATCTTGCCATTATGGTTGACATACCTAGTATCCAGGATACTTTTTACTTGGTTACAGAATGTAGAAAAATTCCTTTCAAGAGTGTTCAGATTGTCCAACATTAAGCTTAGTACTTGCATAGTTGGATCACTTGCAATTACATCACAACAAGTGGGAATTAATCAATAAATATTTTCTACAATCTCCTTTCTCCACTTGTCCAAGTCTTTTGTTTTGTCATCACCCTCCAATATGGGAGGTGACCACTTAGTGTCCAACCTTTCAAAACCTTGCAACCTCTCTTTCACAATTGAATCGAATTTCAATTGGAAACAGGCCACATCCTGAAAATACTTCAACATGTTAAACACCTTTTGTATGTCAGGAGGTGCATTGGAATCATACCTAGCACACCTCAAAAATTCTTTGACTTGTTTAGTTCTATGTAACCACTTTGTTTTTAAGCTTAATAGTCTCTGTTTGTCAGACTCATGCTTTTAATAGGCTAGTCTCAACTATGAGTAGGATTTCCAAGTCTCATCAACTCTAGTCAAAATGTTTGTCACCCTGTTCTTGATCAAGTTGGTGACCACCTCTTTAACCTTGTTATCCTCCATCGACTCTCTAATCTCTGCAAGGAGAGGCTCTGTATCCACTGGAAGAGATTCTACAGTTGGGATCACTGGAGGAGGGGCTAAAGTACTAGCTACTAATGACAGTTGCTACTTCAACATGTTTATCTCTGCAACTACCTAAGAATAATCAAGTTGCAACTGATTGTAATCCTTTTGCAGTTTGTTAGCAATTGCTTTTGTAAATTATGCAGTCTATACATTTAGGCTTGCATCCTGAGGAGTAGGGGTATCAGACTCTTTTTATTATTACATCCCCTATCAGCTCTCCTAATTGAACCCTAGGCTTTTTGTTGTTTGGGGCTAGAGCTCATATTGCCAATGTTTTAAATTTAGGGTTGAAGGCTGCACCAGAGAGGACCTTTTCAATTTGTTCCCCTATCACATCTATATCATCTCTAGTGATTGTATCAAATGTAATGGCATCTGATAGAGTCCAGTGAGGTAGAAGCAAAATATTACTTTTTTCCACCAATGCTCTCCCTTCCTCTCGAGTCATTGCACTTATAGATTGTTGTACTTCTTTTAGGACCCCCTGAGTAATAACATCACACTCCTTTGGGTCTGCTCTAGCCTTGGCATCTTCTATTTTCTTCTGAAATTCCTCACTCCTCACTTTCAAAACATAGGTCCTAAATTTAGGAGTGTTGACAAATTCATCATCCTCCATAAACTTGTCACGGGCCATCACCATAACATCTTCAATATCAATAGTAGGGTTTCTCATTACTCTCACTGCCCTATTCTTTGGGGATGAATAAGGTCTCAGTCTATCGGGTGAATGAGGGCCAGTTTCTTGTGCATGTTCATCTTCCCCCTCTAGGTCAACCACCTCTATCTGCTCTAGGTTCTCCAAATCAATAATCTTGGCCCTTTTGGCAAGGGAGGGGCCAACTAATTCCCTCTTTACATCATACTCTCCACTTGAGCTACTAGGCTCATAAGCATATCTCTGTTCTCCTACAAGGGTAGAGGCAATCAACTATTCTGCATTATCCAACATTTTCTCAATTCTCTTGATTGGGTCTTGCACTTCTATAAATGCACCTAGATATGAAGGATTCATGTTTTTCTTCATCTTCTCACTAGCCATGATAGTACCCCACTTGATCCTCAAGTGGTGGACATCATTCATTGTAAAACAATTCCTGGCAATGTCCTCATTGTAATCCATTAGATGAATGTACTTGATCCTTCCCTTGCTGAGTTTGGTTTTGTTGATGAAGCCCTTAGGGTCAAAATACCTTGGTTGTTCCAAATACATTCTAAAACATTGCATTACTAAATAAATTTGGTCCAATCCACTCTTATCAGGGACCAAGAAATCACAAAATTTGATGGAAGAAGGGAAGAATGAACCTTTCTTGTTGTTCCTAAAGTGCTCCTTGTTAGAATCATTTAACTGCCTTATAACTTCTAAAAATACCACCCTCTTTGGCACATATTTGGATAGTATGTGAGGTGCAGTCTAGCATCCATAGACCCTTATGCAAGTAGTATGCTCATGATAGAACCAATCACCCCAATTATGATCAACTCCAAGGTGGGGAGTCTTGTCTAGAGGTCATAAGAAATCCAATACATCAAGATGCAACCTTTCACCCTCTGGCTCCAAAAATCCAAGGATTCTCCTCACAAAATATTCTTCAAAAATGCTATAATCTGTTGTGACAGTGCATATCCAGCATACATGTCCATACTTGCACTGGCAGCTTATTCTCTTGAGCATCTGAAACCTTGACATGCAGATTCTAGTGCCACTTCCCTTATAAAGCAAATAAGTACATATGGTACAATAAGGAATACCATGTGAATTCAACTTGGACATCTGGTTTAAACAAATTATTTTTGATCTTCGTCATTTGATCATGCATATGGTTAGCTATGAAAGTGGCATAATCATATGGTTCCTTGACATCTAGGTTCTGAATATCAACATCCATCATCATCAAAGAAACAAACATTCTATCTGAAGCATCTCGGCCTAATACTTGACACAGACTATGATAGGTTCTGACAAAATATTCATTAAACATACTGCAATGAAAAGGCTCCTTCTCATCATCTGAAATCTTTACCAATTTCCCACCAACACCCCTTGGCCTGTGCTTTGGTAAGTTATATTCCCTATAATGTCGTTTCACAGTTTGGTATTTTTTCTTGAAAGCCTTAAGGTCAATTTGTTTGCTGGTTGCAGGGTCCAAGTTGAATACATTGGCAATGTATCCTTTGGTAAGCTTGATCAATACTGAACCATTTCCAACTATTACTATCCTAGTGGTTGGATTATACCTTAATGCTGTTGACCTAATTAAGTCAGGGTTGGGGAAAACATTGGAACAAATGAGCTTGGCTAAATCATATCTCCAGGCATGATAGATAGGGGCCTTATAGTCCATCCTCTTATGTCAATGCTCAAAGAGGATCCAACCTAGGATAGGTAATTTGGCGTCCCAACAATTATACTAGTTGTCAAGAAATTTATCCTGGGGTCCGCCTGGGCCATGCAATTTCAAAATTTTTCTAGCGGAACTAGGGAGTTGGATCATAAGATCCTCATCTAAGCTTTGTTTTGAAATGGAAGGCTGGTATGACTGACTCATTTTTCTTTTATGAAGGTAGCTTAGGGTTTTCATGGTTGACAATGGCCCTAAAAGCTTCAGAATTAACCTACAGTTGGAAAAACCAGGCACATAAGAGGAACAATTACTTACTGGTTTTCTACGCTTGCAGAAGCTTGAGATCACTTCTTCCTGCTCATTCTGATGATTTCTTCTGAGTGCAGTCGCACTCTTGAGAATACCTTAATCCTTGAATTCCTGCACAATTCTATGTATTAATGAACTTCATGCCACAAGAATTCCTGCATAATTCTCTATATTAATGAACTTTGTGCCACAAGCACTTCAAAATATTTCTCTTTTGAAACTTTGAATTTGGGCCATTGATCTTTTCCTTACATTCCAAAATCCATGGTCCTGATTAGCTGACTAGATTTGACAATCTTCATCACCATTTGGAATATGTACGGGTCTGATATGTGGCAGTACCTTGCAGCGTAACAACCTATGATGGCCCACCTCTTACCTACGCTGCACCGGCATGCCTCACTTCTCAAACAAGAGAATGCCACATGTTGCCATGTCGCGACCGCGCAGCATATATTCCATCCTATAAGATTCTCCTTGCAACGATGCACAACCGTTGGATCAAGTCTTTTTCCCGCTTAGATTTTTTGACATGTGTCGTTCTGTCGTAGCCATGCAGTGAATATTCTCTCCTGACAGATTCCTCATGCACCCTTGTGTGACCATTAGATTTCTCCCTTCCTGCAACCATTGGATCAAGTCTTTAGTGGGATAGGATACCAGCTTAGATTTTTTGACATGTGTCATTCTATCGCAGCCGCACAACAAATATTCTCTCCTAACAGATTCCTCATGCACCCTTGCGCGACCATTAGATTTCGCCCTTCCTACAACTGATGACAACGGGTAACCTCTAGAATCGTAGATTGAGGGGCTGGTCAACTTACAAATATTAGGACATGAAGTCATGACTTAACTAACCAACAACCTGCTTGCATATTAACTTCTTAATCCATCCGTTGTCTGCTTAAATTCTTCAACATTGGATGGCTAAGATTAAAACATCTTGCTGAGGAATTTCCCATGTGTCTTAATTAAATCTATAATAGGCTAATAGCTCACCCTTTAAGTCTCTTAGGGTTGCTTTGAAATATTTACTAAAGGATTTAAAAAGTGGACCCTGCTAGCCTGCTAGGTTAACCCATTCCCCACCAAGTGGTGACCGACAAGATTAGGTATAAGGGGTTGGTAAACAACACGATTTTGATGGCTCAGGTTTCAACTTAGACAACCGGCAACTGGAGGTAGCAAGTCAACATAAGATTACGCAGAGGGTTTCTCATATGAAATATCAACCATTGATATTTGGAAATCTAACAGTTCAAGTGTTATTCTGAAGGCTTGAAGTCATCAGTCTAGTGTTTCAGACATTTTGTTCTAGAATGCAACTATAGCTGTCAAAACCCAATTATGCAAATATTTCAAGCATCATGCCTGTAGACAAACTGCATTATCAATAGAAAGTGTAATTTTACTTTTGCATATAAAATTTCGTGATTAATTCTATCTAAAAACAACCAAATTGAAATCAAATTAAATCCAAAAAGATTGAGAGTTCACATATATTATAGCTCTCTTAGCTGTCTCAAGAGTCAAAAAGTAAACAAATGCCAAGCAACATTAGAAACCTCTAACCATAACAAATACCAAATTATATTAATACAAAAAGATTTACACTTGGGTAATTATATTAATACAAAAAGATTTGCACTTGGGTAATTACATTAATACAAAAAGATTTGCACTCGAGAAATTATATTAATACAAAAACCACTCCAGCGGCCAACCTAGGCTCCAAAAACACACAGCACTAGAGAGGCTACCATAGTACCATAGAAATCCCTAGCCCCTTGACTAAGCGACTCCTCAAAAACTTGCCACCCTACCACCCCAACATGGAAATCACCAAAAAAAGTGGCCTTGGGAGCTCGACCACTCCTACGGCCACCGTGAGTCGAATCCCCATGCATTCATAATGGTTGCAAAGTATTGAATCCATACCAAAGTCTTGTCTGTGTCCATTCCAATTGCCCACCAAAGAAAGTGTCTCCCACGAGCTGCCCAAAACCTGTGCCTTCCCAGTTGTTGCTCATTCATGTTTAGCAGGAATGACTGCCTAGCTATGCCCTCCTATCCCTCTCACAGCTTTTCCAGGTCTCTCAGCCACGGGATACTAACCCCCAATTCTGCATCAATCAACACATCTACGTTGTCCAATAGAATATCTGGAGTGAATACCCCCCTAGAATCATCAGTTCATCCGCCTTTGCCTCTCCTAGGTCCAACAAAGAAGCCAGAAAGCGTGAGGAAATATCTGAATTTACCCTATATCTATCCTCAGTGAATAAGAAGTCTTTATGGAGGACCATCTTCACTACCTAAAGGAAGAATAGGTTATGTTGGTTACAAATGTTCATCAGTCTGCCATCTCTGATACAGCCTAGAAAGGCGACCTGGCGCTTATTGCAGTAGAGCCTTATGGGAGTCTCCATGCTATATTTTGAGCAAGCCAGCTGAGTGCCATTTTGTTGAAGACCTCGAGGATTTAAAGAAAGATTGTTAATGAACACACACTTCAACTGACATGCATTTATTTGTTGTCTAGATTTTTTGTAGCGTCAATCTTCGGCTCGTGTAAGGATCAACCAACAGCTATTTAATAACTTGTCATAACTATTTAATAAATTAAAAATTAATGCCTAGGAAAAGTATTTTGTAGGCTACCAAATGAAATCGATATCAATATATAAATTTATAATAATATCATATTCTATATAATATAATTATAATTTATTATTATATTACTATTATCATATATAATATAATATAATTATTATATATATTATAATATGTAATATCATATATTAAATAATTATTATCATATATTATATTATTATCTGATAATAATATAATATATGATGTTAATCATATAATGTAATTATTAGTATTATATAGTCAGACTTAGAATAAAATAAAGGGGCTCGGGGTTGGTAACTTAGAGCAAAGGGACCAGTAACTCGACGACAACCAAGGGGATAAAAAACAACTTAAGTTGGGGAAACCAGCTACACAGGTCAACAATGAATTAGAAGGATAAACCCTAAACACCTTAGACAAAAATAGACGCAGTGTTATTTAATATTGAAAATTTCATTCTTTGAAACATTTATGATCTGTATACATTGCAATTTGCCATTGAACTCATGTCAATTTCAAATTGTAATTACTTCTATATTATTTAATAAAATTTAACATCACCCTTCAAAAAGATTAGGGAATTACATCATACATGAACCTCTAACCAACCTCACAGTTCCAAACAAAACTCCTGTCCTTCAACCTTCAAACCTTGGTTTGATCCTCCAAAATCTTTTTGGTTCCTCTTTTCGACGACATGTAATGAATATTTCACTGTAGTCCATAATTAACCTATTAAAAGGCAATGGGTCTGTTACAAATTTAATTATGTCCTCATTCACAATGACAGTCAATGATTCACTATAGAACATTACTTTATATGTACAAGAAACCACTATGCATGGGTAACAATATGGCCAGTAAATGAGAATTAAATTGATTTTCTCGAGATCACTGGCAATTGAGTTGCAATACCAATTCCAGGCATCAATTCAAATTTCTAGTTTCTCATACATGCATGCATGTGTGGGAGATTCAACCCACCACCCAGAATAGAATGCATCATTTGCAAATGTTAAAAGTGTCAATTCTTGATACGATTTATTCCACTTGACGAATGCTTGTATTTCTTCATTCTGAGACATGCAAAGCAATAACATCCTACATAGCCACACACAAACAAAATTTTCCATCATCTTGTTACTATTCTACATCTATGAACTGAGAACTCTATCACACAGTTAAATTCAAAATCATGAATGATCAAAAAATAAATACTTGGTAACTTACTTTCTTCACACAACTATTGTAATGAAAGCCATTACTTTGAACTTTTACAATCTATTGATTCTTGACCTATCTGAAACTTAGTAATGCAATATAAGGTTGAAACAATAAAGACTATCATATATACATTACATGTACTTCCATGACAAATGGGTAATAAATAACAAGCAACTCCATTTAATTCATATTGGCTAATCTGTGCGATTTGTCACGACTCAGTGCTCACTTGCCATTAACAAACTTAATTGAGCACTGGCTAATCTATGTGTTTAAGTGCATTCAATCAAATCAATCGTACCACCACTGACCATTTGATGAACCCTAGAACGAAAGATGAATGGTTGTAGTTCAATTATGGAAGGTAGATCTCCAATGCTACACATTGCTAACAAAATCCTTCAGAATCAACTAGCAGCCGTTACATATTATTAGATCAACAGTTGACATATATATAAAATATATAATATATTTTATTGATTATTGTGCAAAGGTCAAGGTGGTAGCGCGGCAGAGCGTAAGTCCTCGACTGTACAACTACAAATTTGGGAAACTGGGTGTGTCAGTACTTTTGCCCCAAATAGAACTTATGCTGTCAATTTGTGATCATCTGACAACCAAAATCTATTAGAATATTTTCCATTTAATGACATCCACACTGGAAGTGACCTTTGTCCTTTCGTAATAAATAAGGAATGTCATGAAAAGCACAATTGCACATTTTTGGGAAGATAATTTATGCAGCTCAATTAAATAATTATCTATTAATTTTTGTTAATCAAAATTGTTGTTACTTAACACTTGTCTCTATTTCGGAGACTTTATGTAGAAAGATGGGTGTGTCAGAACTGTAACCTGGAATGGAACTTCAACTAAAGTCTAATGCCATTCACACTGTATGATTTTTTATTGGCATAACAGTTTATTTCACCAATTAATGTTTTAATGGTTTGAAACTATATTTAAATTCACCAATGATTTTTTATTGATTTGAAAATTGGTTTAATTCGCCAATGTAAATATATTTTCTGGTTTGAAATTAGATTTTAATCACTAGCAAAAATATTTTTTTATTTAGAAAACAGGTTTAATTCACCCACATAAATATTTACTAGTTTGAAAATAGGTTTTAATTCGCCAACAAAAATATTTAATTGTTTTGAAAATATGTTTTAATCGCCAATGAAAATATTTTATTGGTTTTAAAAAAATTACAATTCACCAGGATTTTCCATAGACCTCTAGCAATTACAAAAGATTCGCCAAATAAGATTATTTTTTTCCCAGAAAAATGAAAAAATTTGCCAATAAAATAATATTTTTATTGGGAAATATACATGATTCGCCAAGTTTATACACCTTGTCCAAGGGGGGTTCTTAAAGTTATCCCTTCTTCTAAATGTTTCAAATGTGGTAGTTCATTGGTCATTATGCCTCCAAATGTCCTTTTGGAGAAGGTGAGAATAGCAGCAAGGGGTTCAAGAGAAATAATTATCAGAGAAATCTTCTTTCAAAGGAAGACTACAACTCTGCAAAAGAAGTAGATCACTACTCATCTGATGAAGATAGAGGGGAATCTCTATTCATGGCCATGGTGATCTCAGATGATTCAGACAAGACTGTAGATGAAGAAGAATGTGAATTTGATTTTGAAGGTGAACTTGTTTTTGCTCTTGAAGACTTACATTGTGCAAGGAAAGAAAACCAAGAACAAAGAGCTATAATTGAAGCCAAGACAAAAGAATGTATAAACTTGAGAAAGAAATTCAATCACTCAAGAAGGAGTTGAAGATGGCAAAGCTTGGGCGTTTGGATGATACTGAATGTACAGATCTCATCTTACCTCAAGGAAGATCTCTCATGCAAGACAATTCTCCATGAACAAGTTTGATCATGTCTTCTTTGGTTGTTGTTTTATCTACAATAAATTTGGTCATAATGCTATGGATTGCAAGTCTGTAATGAATGAAAGAAATATTGTGGATGTTAATATGGTTTGTCAAATTTGCAACAAGTTTGGACATATAGCAAGATATTGTAGATATGGTCTTGTAAATTCAGAGCCTCTAATAACTGATGTCACTAAGCAAGACAATGAAAGTATCAATGGAGTTGAGAACTCATTGATTGTTCAAACAAAATTTCATGCTCAAGGACAAACCAATCTATGGGTAATAGATAGTGGATGTACAAATCATATGACAGGTGATAGGAGCAAGTTTATTAATCTTGGCAAGTGGGATGGTGGATTGGTTAGTTTTGGAGATAACTCTTCTGCAGAGATCATTGGAAAAGGCACTATAAGTATTTATGGAAAGTCTCAGACACATGATGTTTTCTATGTAAAAGGTCTTAAGCATATTCTTCTTAGTGTGAGTCAAGTATGCAGCAAGGGATATAAATTCGCATTTCATGATCAAGGGTGTGAAATCAGAAAAGATGTAAAATTGGTGGCAGAAGGCTTTAGGATAGAAAGCAACTTGTATAATCTAAAAGGGGTTAATGAGAAGGCTTGCTTTCTAGGGAAAACAAATGAAAGTTGGTTGTGGCACAAGAGAATGGGGAACATCAACTTTGACAATCTGGTGAAGATCAATTTGATGAAAGCAGTAAGGGAGCTGGTTCATATAGACCTATGCGGACCAACTAGGACAAAAAGCTTACAAGGTGAGAGGTAATTCATGTTGCTCATTGATGATTTCTCTATAATGACTTGGGTTACTTTTTTTAAATAAAAATTAGAATCTTTTAGTAGATTCAAAATATTCAAAAATGTGGTTGAAAATGAAATGAATGCTAGAAGTAAGTGCTTAAGATCTTATAGAGGTAGTGAGTTCACTTCAAATGAGTTTGTTGAGTTCTGTCAAGAACATGGAATCAAAAGGAACTATCCTTCTACTAGAACTCCTTAGCAGAATGGTGTTATAGAGAGAAAGAATAGGACTATCCAGGAGATGGCCAAGATAATTCTGAGTGAAGCTAAACTGCTAGATATATACTGGAAAGAAGCAATTCATACTGCGATCTATATTCTTAATAAGGGACAACTAAGAAAGCACAACACCAAGACCCCTTATGAGCTTTGGAATGGAAGACTTGCAAGAGTTAAGTATTTTAGAGTTTTTGGAAGAAAATGCTATATTAGAAGAGATGAAGAAGGTCTGGGAAAGTTTGACTCTAGAATAGATGAAGTTATTTTCCTTGGCTACTCAACTACAAGCAAAGCCTACAAATGCTACAGTAAAAGACTAAGGAAGATAGTTGACATTGTAAACGTAAAAGTGGATGAAGAATAACATCAAAGTTTAGTTGAGTAAGAGGACCATTGGTTATATGAACCTGCCTACTCGGAGGTAGTTGAAGAAGTTGCAGAAAAGGAAGAAACTCTAGGAAAGACTAAGACCCCAGCAAAGTATGTTCAGAAAGATCATTCAGAAGATCAAATCATTGGAGACAAGAATGAAGGATTTCAAACAAGAAGAAGATTTGCAGGAACAAATGAATAGGTAAACTTTCCTTTGCTATCAAGAATAGAACCTAAAATTTTTAATGAAGCTAAGAAGGATGAAGGATGGATACAAACCATGGAAGAAGAACTGAATCAAATAGAAAAGAATTTGAGTTTGGAGTTAGTACCAAGGCCTGTAGACAAGAACATGATAGTGATGTAGGAGCATCCCTAGTTTAAGAGCAATCTTGCATCAACCAAAAACATCTCCATTTCAATTTTTTTGCAGTTCAATTTGTTTCTTTTCATTTTCCAGTTCAGTTCAGGAAGTTCAGTCAGAAGCAGTATCATCTTTTGGTCCAGTTTTTTTTGCCATAGTTTCATTTCACACCTTGCAGATCTGAACTTATCATCTACATCATATCCATAATTCAGATCCTTTGGATTAGTTACTAGAAAGTTATTTCTATCACAAGACCAACTATTTTCTTAGAGTAAAGCATCCTGACAGTCTCAGACAATCAGCTGAAGGAGAACGCTGGTGGATCATTCCTTGACTTGCGGATCCTAATGACACATCATTCAATGTTCTTTGGTTTGTGACTAACCTTCCCCAAAGATCCACATGTTATTCCATTCATTTGAGGAAGTGTTCTATGCATTTAGGTCTGACCTATCTTTGTACATGTTACAGCTCTTCATTAGAGTTTGTGACTTTCCTTAGCCGACGTGGAGGAATCTATTGGTCCGGAGATGATATAAAATGATGTAATAGATCCCTAGGAAAATAGTTCATAACATAGTGATAGCTGGTAGTTTAGGTTTGTATGAAGGAGCTTCAAAGCCTTATCTTGTGCATGTATGTAATCAGGCCTGTGAGCCCTAATTGTAAGCCCGCATGTTGCCGACTAGATTATATTTGAATTCTATGAAATACTGAATGACTGAATCTACATTTGTTTCATTTCCTTGAGTTGTTTCCATTGTGTTTACTCTTGTTGCATAGTCTAGATAGTTCATTCTATGAACCCTCCTACCGTGACTACACCAGATAGGAACAAAATGGGTTTTCAAAAACAAGTTGAATGAAGATGGAGAAGTGGTTAGAAACAAAGCAAGGTTGGTTTGCAAAGGATATTCACAAGTTGAAGGAGTTGACTATGAGGAGACATTTGCTCCAGTGGCAAGAATGGAAGCAATCAAAATGGTTCTTGCCTTTACAGTACATAAGGGATTCAAGTTATATCATATGGATGTTAAATCTTCCTTCTTGAATGGTGATTTGGAAGAAGAGGTCTATATAGAACAACTGGATGGTTTTCAGTTATCAAAAGACCCAAGCATGGTATGCATACTCAAGAAGGCTTTATATGGTCTCAAACAAGCCCCTTGGGCTTGGTATGCAAGGATGGACAAATACTTTCTTTAGTATGGTTTCAAGAAAGGTACCACAGATAGTAATCTTTACATCAAAATAGAAGGTGAACAAATTCTAATTGTTGTTGTGTATGTTGATGATATAATCTTTTGTGGTTGTGATGAGATGTGTAAGAAGTTTGTAGGAGAGATGCAAAAAGAATTTGAAATGCCCATGTTAGGAGAGCTATCATTCTTTTTAGGACTTCAAATATCTCAATCAAATGAGGGCATCTTTACCTCTCAAGAAAACTATGCTAAGGAAATGTTGAAGAAGTTTGAAATGGAAGATTGCAAGCCTATGAGTACTCCTATGGTAACCGGTTGTCATTTGAGTAAAGATGATGAGTCACTTGAAGCTGATCAAACTTAGTACAAATCAATGATTGGGGGCATACTATACCTAACAATATCAATGCATGACACTATGCAAGTTGTATGTTTAGTTGCAAGATTTCAAGTTGATCCTAAGGAAACACATGTGAAGGCATTCAAGATAATATTTAGATACTTGAAGAGCACTCTGAAACATGGATTATGGTATCAAAAAGGCAATGACTTTTCTCTGCGTACTTATACTGATGCAAATTGGGTGCGCAGTATTGATGATAAGAGAAGTACCAGTGGAGGAACTTTCTTTTTGAAAGTCAAACTAGTCTCATGGATTAGCAAGAAGCAGGATTTAGTGTCCTTATCAACTGTAGAGGCATAATATATTGTTGTAGCAGCTTACTTTACTCAAGTGCTACGGATGAAGCAAACATTGAAGGATATCAAGGTTGTATATGATGAGCCTATTCCTATTCTTTGTGATAATACAATTGCTATCAATATTTCAAAGAATCCAGTGATGCAATCTAGGACCAAGCACATATATATCAAGTATCATTTTTTGAGAGAGAAGATTGTAGATCAAGAAGTCAGATTGTAGTATGTGCCTACAAAGGATCAAGTTGCAGACATCTTCACCAAGGAACTTTCTAATGATACTTTTGAGTATCTTAGATAGAAGTTAAGGGTTGTTGTCCCTCCTTCTTCTAACTAGATGCATAAATGGTGCATCTATCTAGGGGGAGATATTCAAGGTAAATTTCTATCCCTGGATTGATGGTGGCTACCTATCAGGCAGAGTAGGTAGGCAAGATTTTAAAAAGATAACAATATTTGATCAGACAGGGGGAGCTAAAGGGAGATTAGTTCAGAGGAAGACCACTAGCCCTTTGTCCTTGATGTCAAAGGGGGAGAAAATTGCATATCAGGTCAAGTGTTGCCATCAATGCCAAAGGGGGAGATTGTTGCACTTGTGTTGTCATTCATGTCAGCAGTGTGTGTTTCAGATGTGTTGGAAATATCAAAGGAAGTTTATGGAAATATGATCAGAGATGAGAAGGAGTTTTTTGTTGTAATATGAAGTTGAGAATGAATTCTTTGATGTGGCAAATAATGTATTCATTGTTTCCTAAGGAAATGTATTGCTTTAGTTTTGAAAGAAAGACACAAGTTGTCCAATACACTGAAGTTTGTACATAATAAGCTTGGGAGAATGCTTTGTATTCCTCCACATTTGATGGTATGACCTTGTAGTTTGGAAGTTGATCAGAGACATGTGTGAAGATTGTATGTTTTAGATTTCAGAGCTTGAAGATTAATGTAGAAGATTCTAGAGATTGCAATGTGAAGACAATTGTTCAAATATGATACAATCAAGATGCATCTGGGAAATTCTCCACATTTCTCTGTGAGGTTTTGGTCCTACAGTTTGAAGGATGATAATTTATAGATGAGAAGATGATAATATTCAAGGTTTAGCTAATAAGATGTAACGTAGAGGTTCTCTGGGGTCAATAGAACAAAGACACATCTTGCTGCTGACTAAGGTTGTCTTGAGGAGAAAGCAAAAGCCACCACAATTTATCTTTTGGATTTGATAGTTGGAGGATGAGTTTAGATATTTAGATGGATGATTCAATTCAAGTTTTAGGTACTGAAGTGCATTGCAAGTTGGTTGTTCAATGCTCTATCTCAAGACTGTATGCTCAATATTTATTTGTGATACCCAGCTTAGTTTCTATTTTATTGTGCCAAAAAGAAAACATATATTTTAGTGGAAGGATTGGTTGAGAAGGTTTGTATAAGTCTTATGTTGCTTGTGTGATGATCTGCATGATGTTAGTTAATCCTTTTGGTGCCGCTTTAGGTCTGGAGCCTTTGGGCTGAAGGATGAGTATTTGTTGGGCCGACTTCATGTGTTTTCAATGTTCTTGCCATATGATTTGAAGTGTGCACCAGCTTGGAAGAATATGATAATAAAGAATAGGTCCTGGTTATCACTTGGCTTGATCTACATTAATTTTCTACATCTTTTGGATGCTGACTTGGAGTGGCCTTGCACATTTCATGATTACATGTTTCATCTTGGCCGACCTGGGAGAAGGAATTTAGAAATTGCGGAAGGTAAAAATGAAAGATCTTGTTTGTTGAGGATAGTATGAGAGTGTGAGGATGTGCAAAGATGTGTGAGCATATGTGAGTACAATTGTGAAGGTATGTCGAAGCTAAAAGTATTCTCTTAGTAGAGAAAGTGAAGTTTTGTGTTAAGGTGAAGTGTGTAGATGGTGCAGAAGTATTTTGTTCAGTGAAACCTATTGAATCTAACATCTAGAGGGTATAGCCTCTTTCTGTAAGTGTTATTGCATTGTATTTCAGGGAGTTACAGATTCCTTTGGGTTGTAGCCCATAAACAATATTGTAATCCTATTTTACTTTCATTTATGAGGCTGGATTTAGAAAGTAGATCCAAGTAGCTTGCTCATTGTGGTTTTTCCCTTCTTGGGTTTTTCACGTAAATCTAGTGTTGTGGTTGTGTGCTTATGCAGTGTGCTTTAATTGGTTTAATTTGTTGATCTTCTGGTTAAAGCAGTTAGAAGTTGCAATTGTTGATGATTAACTGAAATAAGTTTTAGTGATATACTAATTCACCCCCTCTCGGTATATCCTTGTGTTCTAACACAATCTTGCATTGGTCACATAGGAACAAGTTGTTGGACTAGATGTCCAAAAGCATCACGTAACTGTGATGGACAAGTGGATCTAGAAATTCCTAACTGTTGGGGAGAATACAATAAATATGACCATCTTAAATTAGGATGCCATTGCACCACTCAAGGACAAAATTAAGTCCTTAGAGGAAGAATGGAAGGAAAGGTTAGAACAAAATGACATTGAGCTGGTTAGGCTAAAATCCATTCAGGATGTTGACAGCAATGTCATGTTGAATAAAGGGATATTGACCAACAGGGTTGTGCCATTGCTACCTATTTGGATCAAAGAGATGAAGTTTGAGCTATTCCTCCTGAAGGAATGCCAGGAGAAGATGAATGAATTAAATCAAAAGACCCAAGAACTTCTGATTGAAGAAGTAGAAATACTTGAAGATTTGGTAGGGCATCTAATAAGTGTTGAGGTAAAGTGTGATGTCTAAATAGCCCTTGGAGAATTCAAAGGTAACTATCGAAGGATTCTTGACAATCCTGTACAGTACTTCAATGAAGCAACTATAGATGAGGTCATGGACAAGTATATGAAGATCAAAGAATATAATACACAAGTAAAGTCCAAATTTGGAAGAACATTAATATAAAGCCATTTTGAAGCACATGAATTTACCAATAACAAATCATAGGCTTATGATAAGAGGGAAATAACCCTAGTTTTGATCGCCTATGGAAGTAATAGAGCCCAAGAGACATGGGAGTATATAATTGAATCCAGCTCAAGCACAGAAACTGAGTAATATTATTCTTTTGTATAGTTCACCTTATTTTTCTGACATGATATTCTTTGGTAATCGGATATCCATATAGAGGAGAAAGGAAAGTCCAACCAGATATGCAGTTCCAAATACATTTTTGGTCGATAGGACACCTAGTGCCACATAAGGACAAAGGTGCCAATTTTCATTTATGCCAACTATCAAGAGTGCCAACTAGAATTCACATGCTACAAATTTGTGCTATTGATATTTTAGGATGAGATATCAACAGTTGATTTTGTTGTAGCCGATTTTGGATTCCTTGTCTTATAAAAGGACCCAAACCATGTATTATAGAGAGGGGGGATAAAATTGTAGAAATTTGTCAAGATTGGAGTTAATAAATTATGCTTCAAATGTAGTCTCTTGATTTTTCTCTTCCAATTAGTTTGATTATTTGTATATTCTAGCTCAAACTTTGTGAAATTGAGACCGATTACTGGTCATGTCCATAGTAAATTTCCAGTGACTGTACATTAACTTATAGTAATGAAATATCAAATTATTGCATCTTGCTAGGAGTGCATTTGATCATCTTCATCTTATCTTTCAATTTACTTTGAAGATTTGCAATCATTTATACTTAGCTCTGAATAATTATGGTGACATATGAACTAATTTGTCTCATTTCATGGATTTGATAGGATATTCATATAAGATCATTGAAAATTTAACTCTGTTAGAACTCTTTTCTCTCATTCCCTAATTTTTTTCTATTTTTTATAAAAAATATCAAAATATATGAAAGTACTGGTGAATAATGCTAAATATTTAAGTAATTTGTTGAAATATAGTGAATCGGTGAATTTCATTCAAAACTTTCAAGTTATTGTAGAAGAAATGATTAGATTTGTAATATTTTTGATTGCAAAAATATGATGCGATATTGGAAAATTTTAATGATGTAAGTGTAAATCTAGTAGAATCCTAGTAATCTTTGCACAAATCTAAAGAATCCTTGAAGATTTTGTTGGAGTACAGGACCACTAAGAGGGGGGGTGAATCAGTGGTCTAATAAGGAATAAAACATTTTGATTTATCAACTCACTTATATTATGCAAAGAGATCCATTGAAAACATTTCAAACATTATAGGTATTGAATGTTGAGAGTAACACTAACATGTAAAATAGAACATGATACTTGAACAAGGATAACCTATTAGACACAAAGTGACAAACTATCGAAAAGAGACATGACACAAGTATTTTGAGTGGAAAACCCTAGAAGGGTGAAAAAATACTATGAAAATAGATTTTATTGAGCCTTACTAGCCAATCCTCACTAGATACAATGTATGCCTCACTGGCAACACCTCACTGCTATCAAATTGTCTACCTCACTGGCAAGAAATTATCTACCTCACTGGCAATAAACTATCTGCCTCACTAGCAACACATTATGTCTCATTGACAATCAATGTCTCACTAACAAACAATATCATACATCTCTTTCACAAATTTAAATGGAAATGAAAAAATACAAAGGGACACTCTCTTTCACAACATATCACTTCTCTTCTCATCAATCTCTACAAGTCATTTTCTTAACTTTCTCAAACATCCACCCAATGTAAACCCTCTCAAAACAACTTCTATCTCTGCATAAAAATTTGTTTAAACATGAACACCTTAACACAAATTTGTGTTCACATCATCCTAAAACACCTATAAACTCTTCTACAGAAAGAACATTCAACTCATATGCATACAAAACTCATTATAGTGTTACACATTCACAAACTTTCCCCTCAAACATTATATCTTTGTACACATTATACATAATCAAAATATTAAATCCATGAACATTTTTCCCAAGGTCTTACTGTCACCAACTTAGATCATCATAAAAAAACCTTGCAAAACATTCATACAGTCGCTAAAAGAAAATCTCTGGCCCTCAAAGTAGTTTGCACAATAGAATGAAGGCAGTTAGCACACAGTTGTAGAAACTGCCCGTCAAACTTTATCTCATAAGGTGGCCCATTGTAATTTAAAAAGAGTTTAAACATGCACCGTCGATGTGTCCCTTGGCACCTTCACCTGAGCCCTCGATCTTGTTCTCCTACTTAAAAACCAAAGTACCACCTTTGGGCTCGATATCTACTATCTGATGGGGCTGGTCAACTGACAAAAACAACCCCTCAATGTGTTCACTTAAGTGAACTTCCACCACCAAACACCGGTCACCAAACAATTAGAACATAAAGTGAATACAGGTATCGTGTGTTTTGTGCCTTTAAAAGACTTAAGAATTTTTAGGGTTTGAGACCTTAAACATTAGTTTTGAACAAACCCTAGATTCATTAAAGAGGTCATAAGAATTGGATTTCCTCAGGACTAAAAACTTTCATCAACAAAAGACTTCATGAAAGTTGCAGATAGCATGAAATAGGCCTTCACAAGTTAGAGAAACATGAGGAAACTTTAGATGAAAGTTAAGGCAAATGTTAATCAAAGATTACTAACAATTCAAATGAAATTTCAAGAGATCTTGAAACACACTGAACAAAACATAGCCTCTACATTGTAGTCCTTTTTGCAGAGATCCCTCAACAGAAACCCAATAATACTGCATGTTATGTTTGATACCCTCTATACTATAATCCCTAACTTGAAGCAACATCAACTCAAATGACATGAACACCATGACATCAATCATCATGAAATGAATATCAACACACCTTACACCTTACAAACATCATGGCATGATGAGATGAACACAACTCAACAACTCAGGGCAACTCCTCCTGTCACATGGCACTTGATGATGAAACCTGATCCAACTCACAATATTTTGTGTAAAGCCTCTCAAGTAAATGTAAAAGCCACAAAACCATCTCAAAAGTAAATGAAGTAAATAATCCACTTAAATAAAACATCACAATAAACAAAGGTAAATGATGTAATTAATCCTCTTAATTACAATATAAAAGATAAAAAGGTGTAATTAATCCGCATAATTACAATATCACAAGTGAAAAGATAATCTCATAAATGAATCAAAATGTCATTAAATTTTACAAAATCACGTGTTCAATCTAGGTAAAATCACTATAAAATAATATACAAGTCCATTGGTATTCATGCCTGAATACATCCAATTACAAGTTACAATAATCATGTACAACAAGAATCAATAAATCAATACACTCATCAGTCGCATGAACCAAGTGGTCCACCACCTATGAGCTGATAGACAGGAACATGGCCCAGGTGCTTTTCCACCCAACCTTGAAGTAATTACACTTCCCTGGATCCCTTCATGAAACAAAGGAAACCCAGCCCTGCACGATATGTCTAGCTACGTGGAACAACTGGCAGGTGGGAACTCCTGATGCAACCTGATGCCTTAATGTGCAATTCTAAATAATGAAAAGAAGACTATATCACAATAGGATGTGGCAGAGATATATCTAAATAAGTTTTCTGGACAAAATAAAACATCTATTTCAATGTTAGCTCAATTAGATCTAATCTTTTAAATAGTAACCTAGTTCAATTCTCGAAAAGAGGAAAAGCCATCTCTGATATTCCACATTCAACACCCTTGCCCAAAAAGTAACCCAATAACATTCCTAGATAAAAATCTACTTATTTCCCCAAGAAATAAATAATAAGAAAATAGAATAAAAGAATTCAAGTTCAACAATAAATCAATAAAATCCATTTCCCAAAATAGAATTCAAAAGAACACACTTTCCAAGCAATAATCTGTCAATTGTTCATACAATACATCCATAAGTTTCAAATTTATATAATTTCTAATCCATATTTTAGTCATAATTCACCATATAATAGTCATTTGAAGTTATTAATCCATCTTACTATCATATCTGTGACATGAACTATCTCAATCCATTCAATAAGTTTTTATATAACATTGAGTAACCTTCCAATCATTTATGTGATAGGAACTATGGCAGAATTGAAATAAATAATGAATAGAGTTTATAATATTTTACTATCATTCAAGATAAGGTTTTAAAAAAATAGTGTTTTGAACAACAAACAATAAAGGAACAGTCAACTACAGGAAGCCCTTATTTTCATCTATGTTTAAGAGTTTGGTTTTCACACATCAAGAGGTCGATTCCTAACAGAGATCTGATTTCTAACAGCAACCCCGAACTTAACATTTTCTTAGAGTATGTCTAACAGAAGGTAAGTTTAACTGTGTCTGGTTTTTTTAGCTATATTTCCAATAGTAAACAATATCAAGGAGGCGATTTTCATATCATGATCATAAAGAAAGAAATAGATCGATGAAGACTAGGTTTAACAACAAGTCAATTCTGAGTCAAACACCATGGCATTTTAGTCTGGCGGTAGGGAAAATAAAGATAGTCTGCTTAGTTTCTAACAGTAGGTCGATCTACCAACAACCGGATGGATAAAAATTCAAACGCCCAAAGGAAGACTCTACTTAGGCCATAGGTAAAAGATAACATCAGTGGAAAGGATTTTAATAAAACAACAGTTTAACCAATAATTAAGAAGGCCATCCCAGATCAAATGTAAGCCAGCAAACAAAGAGATACACAGGCTGACTTTGCTATGTTTAAGCAACCATAACAGTCATCAAATATTGCATAAATATAAACTAAAATACCTGGATAGTTTCGCCTGAAAGGAGGTCAATCTAGCCACCCCAGTCGCTACTTTCTTCTATCTCCAATCACTCCAAATGAACAATTTCTCTTGCTGCAAAAAGATTGTGTCCTCTCTGCCTTCAACACCCAGAGTAATACACAGAAAATAACTTTCTTTTTTTGCTGCAAAATGTGGGTTCTTTCTTCTGCTAAACACCTCTTCTTTTATAAAAAATCACCTTATTTTTGGCATCCCAATTAGGTTTAAATGCTTCTTTTTCAATTAACTGGACATATTTCGTTTGCATGAGAAAATGCAATTTATTAAAAGCTCTAAATTTCTATTTTATTTAAAATAATATCTTTTATTTAGCTTACTGTCACATGCATGACAATAAGTTGCTTTTTAATTCTTTTTATTTAAAATTCTAATTATAATAACACTATTATTAACATTGTTTAACTATTTTTACTAAAACACAATTATTTTCACAAATCAAGAAGTGAAATAATATATATATATATATATATATATATATATATATATATATATTTAATACATATATAAAATACAACCATATATATTTACTATTTTAAAAAAAATACAATACACCAATTGAAATATATATAATTTGAAAAGACATTTAATTCTTATAATCAAATCATGCATTTGAAAAGAAATTTTCATAACAATCAAAAACACAATAATTTTCTAAATATCAAACCATCAATCACAACTATTATCCACACATTGATGCATAAAAATAATCCATTCGAAAATGAATATAAAACTACATGAGTGTGTGATTGCATCAGAGTTAACCATCCCATCAGTTCTTGCCGAGTGGCTAGAACACCTCTACCTCAACAATGTTCTCATCTTCGGTGAGTACCTGCATTCATTCACACTAAACTCGATGTCAATAGGTTAGTGCCTCCAAAATATAGCCGAAGCAACATTATAATCACATCGATAAGATCTACTATTTAAGTCAATTTTCCAATTTTTATCAAAATAACCTCATGATAATTACCTTCACACATATAAAGTTACTTAAGGTAAAATTCAAGCATAGCAATTGTTCACTAATGTAGAATAATTATATTGTCCATAAAAACGAGACGTGACATTTTGACATCAATTATAAAC
Organism: Cunninghamia lanceolata; assembly: GCA_027924645.1. Taxonomy (NCBI): domain Eukaryota; kingdom Viridiplantae; phylum Streptophyta; class Pinopsida; order Cupressales; family Cupressaceae; genus Cunninghamia; species Cunninghamia lanceolata. The sequence goes on along the minus strand of BSBN01001495.1, from coordinate 209,967 downwards.
ACATCAACAAACTCCCCCTTTCTCATTGATGGCAAACCAAAAACTCTCTCTCTCCCCCTTTGACATCAAATGACAAAGGACAACTTTCTCCCCCTGACTCAGATTAACTGTACAATTATACCCTTTGATGAAGAGCTACTAAAACACAAGAAGTTTGAGTACTGTTAGTACCTTTAAACAGAGCTGATGTATGCCCTTGTAGTCAAGTCTGATGCACTTTCACTGATGAGACAAGCATACAACATTGATAATGTTGCTCACTGTCTAATGTACACAACAAGTTAAGATCAAATACATCTTACACTGACACCTCAATTGCACTTCAAAAAACTTATACCAACAACATAGACACTATTTTATCTGTCAATACTCCCCTGCAAGGATCATTTGATAATCACACATATGCATCAAGAGATCAACTGAGTTAAGAGCACTTATCCATGAAGCACTGTAAGAGGACTAGAAGTCATAATACTATTGAGAACATTGTTTAAGTAGAAACTACTGCTCAAGGGCACTTATCCATCAGTAGACTGTCATATACTATTGTCCATTGTCTTGAAATCATAAGCACTATTCTCTGCATATCATATCAAAAATGTTTGAACATACTTGGACAGAACATGTAGGTTTGATTAAAACATATTACTATCAAACCTTGATTGAGACTAGCAAGTTTCTCTTTCAATTAAGCTTTGATGTATGTCCATATATACCACATTTGACCATATTGTGTGATACATATAAATCAATTAGGATACTTTGCAACTACAACCTTGAATAATAGTCTCTTATACCTTAAAGAATGTATTGTCCTGTTCCTTACCCTATTTCAAGGCTTCCAATACAAAGATAATGCTAGCAAGAGTTGTAGAGTCTATTGATATACCTACTAACAGTATTTTCTTGTATGATCAAAAACCTTTTTCAACATTTTTTTTGTGAAAGTTTGACTATCACTACACCTACATCAGTCAACACAGACAGAGAACTACAAACTATCTCAAACCTCTCCAATCACCAGTGATATATCAATGATATAAGTAGACTGCATTGTCCATCACTCATTGATCTTGAAAGAAGAAATAATAGAATACACCTAACCTTGTATTCAACAACACAAACCACCTCTGAACTACAAAAGTCTGAAAGATACAAAATCATCAAGGGAAATAATCATGCAAACCAATCACAATCACTGATGCACATCATGTCTGAAATCTGGATGTGTATTACTAATATTTGAATCAACATATCTAAATGCTTAAAAAGTCTGATATAGATTACTCTCCCTTTGTAAACAATGATTAAGAAATGATCAAGAGAAAAGAAGAGATAACACTATCACTACTAATCTTGTCACATGACTCCTTCTATCTGAAACAGTCATTTGAGATGAAGAATATTCATCAAATGTGCTAGAGATTAGAAACACAATCTAACCCTTCTCAACTTGCTCCTGGATTGCTACACTTCTTTGTGTACACCTTGGGAGTAAATGATAGGGCATTGAATATCTCCCCCAAACTTCATGCTACTTTTTTTATGCACTTGGAGATGCCTTTTGTGCATAAAGCACAGTCATAGATTCTTTAGTTTTAGCCCCAGTGAGACTATATACATTGCTATTTGTCCTCAAACCCTTAGCAAATGATTTTCCTAATTTCTTTCTTATTTCATAGCCTTGATCATCAAACACAATTGGTGCAGGGGCACCCCTTCAACAGCCTTCAACAGGATCAATATGCACAATAATTCAATAGGATAAATATGCATTAGACATTTACAGGATAAACAAGGTTTTAATAAGGATTAGACATTTCATGTTACAGAGTAGCATTTATATTGCTAAGTCAAATGTGACATTTTATGTTGGCATTTCTTGTTTGTAAACATCAAAATTTACATTTCAGACATATTGGGTGTTGTGAAGGGTTGAACAAGGTGTCTTGTCATTAGGAGTTTTGTTGTCTTATACAAAACAAATGTCATGAGATTAATTAGGGTTTTTGCTAATAATCTTGGTTAAATCAAAATCCCACAAACAGAGGAAGGGGTTAACAAAAATAGGGAGAGATGGTCGAGGAAAGGGTCCTTTCACTTTTTCTGTCTGAAACTGTTCAAATGTAAGAAGCTGGAATGAAAGAATAGAAAATTCTGCAAATTATATTCTGTAAATTTTGAATCCCGTGTGAAATATTGGTGAACTGAATTGTTCTGTTTATTATCTGTATAGAACCATTGTATTTTTAATTTTAGTTATTCTATTGCCGTGACGCAAGGTTAAATCCATTCCACTAGTGGATTTCTATGAAATCAGTGGAATGGACTTGTAAAATAGTTTTCCCATTTTTGGTTCATTCTTTTGTTAGATAAACATGGAAATGTAGAAATTACAGAATCCGTCTCAGAGAAGGGCATCGGCCGAAAAATTTAAATACACATTTGAAGTATATACATGGATTGTATGTCTGAGATAGTCTATGAATATATCGCACCTGCTGCGAGCCTCATTCTGTGTATGCACAATGGAAAGTGGTATGTATGAAAAGTCTTGTTTAGTCAAGTTTGTGTTATTCAGTGAATGTACATTTCCTATATATATCGCAACTGTATGAAGGTATTTTCTTTGTGTATATCATTGTTGTATCTGGGTACCACCTTGTGTATGTCGTCAGACAAATTGTGTATGTAAGAGTCATTAGGTGGATGAAATTGTGTTGAGCCGACAGTATACAGTCTCACCGATTGAGTTGTAGTGGGGTGACAACTGAAGGTGTCACCAATGGATAGTTCATCGGCACATCGGTGAAGGGAGATTCACTATGGCGATTGTGAATGTCTCACTGATAGAGGGAGTCTGAGGATTGAGTGGTCGGGAAGAGATGAACCATCAGAGAGTGAGTAGAAGGTTTCACCAATAGAGGCAGTCTTGCCGAAGGAGAAGTTGGTATTAGGTATATCAATATGAGATGCCCATCGGTGTAAGAAGTAGGGAGTTTGAGCGATAGTGTTAACATATCAGTGTGAGTTTTGGTTTCAGTGGGCAAGGAGAAAGCTAGGCCGATAAGAAGTGTTTGGCTGATGAACATAACGGTTTTGGCGAGGGGGAGACCATTGGGAAGAAAGAACCAGGGAAGGCCGACAAGGTAAGTCAGGCCGACAAGGATAAAGAAGCATAGTTCGGTAAGACATTGACAGACTCTTACTGATATTGACAGGAGGGATTATTTTGTGACTGTTTTCGCTGTGCACCTGCTCTGCATCAAATTGGTATCAGAGCTTAGGAGTGTTCTTTGGGAAGAAGAAGAAGACAAGATGTCAGAAGGAGAAGGATCAGAAACGTACCCAACAAAGATGACCAACGTTGAGTTGATGGCCTTAGTAAGAAAGCACATGGCAAAGAGCAGAGCTGATAGAGCTCAGAATCAAGCGTTGAAAGAAGAACTACAGAAGTTAAGGGATAGAGTGGAGAAAGGGGAAGAAAACTCTGGTGAACGAGAAGATGGGGATGAAGAGGAGACCCCAAAGCAGGAAGAGATAGAGGTTCTTGCAGACCAGAGACCCTTACTCAATGCCCTCAAGTCCATGGAAAGAAGGACCATGGATATGAAAATAGACCTGCCAGTGTTTGTAGGAAAAATGGAACCTGATTCGGTGATGGAGTGGATAGACTCCTTGAATAATTTCTTTGAGACCGAGGAAATACCAGACCACCAAAGAGTGAAGATGGCTCAGTCCAAAATGAAAGGGGCTGCACTGACTTGGTGGAATTTCATCTAAGATGACAAGGTGAAAGAGGGAAAGAACAGAGTTGCAACATGGAAGAGAATGATGGCTTTAGTGAAGGAAGCCTATGTTCCATTGGATTATAATATCCAATTGCATAAGAGGAAACAAAATTTGAAGCAGAAGGAGCTAGATGTCAGCTCATACACAGAAGAGTTCATGAAACTATGTGTAAAAACAAAGGTAAAGGAAGGTGAGGAAGAAAAGGTAGCAAGATACCTCAATGGATTGAGGTTTAATATCCAAGAAGACATAAGTATGCATAACCCAGAGACAATTCAAAAGTGCTATCAGTTAGCAGTCAAAGTGGAAGACAAATTAAAAAGAAGGCATAAGAAGAACAATAGAGGTAGAGGGAGACAGCAGAGAGGAGGAAGAAGTCCTTTTAGAGGCAGAGGATTTGGATACCAAAGTGAATCCAACCAAGAGAACAGCAGAGGAGATAGCAGTCAATATCAAGGGGGAAGTTACAATCAAAGAGGAAATTTTAGGGGTAGAAGACCACCATTTAGAGGGAAATCTCAGGGTAGAGGACCTATTAGATGTTACAATTGCAATCAAGAAGGCCATATAGCCAGCAGATGTCTAGCAAAGACAATAAGTTCAATAGGAGAAAAGAGGATCAATCTGATCAAAGAATCTGATTGTCAAAGTGTAGCAAGCTCTAGCATTAATCAAAGTGTGAATGCTCCTGACAGTTATGGGTATCCTGAGAATGGAGAATCTTTGATGATTAGGAGAGCAATGACCACCATGAAGGTGCCTGGAAAAGAACCTCCACAAAGGAAGTCTCTCTTCAAAACTACTTGCAAGGCAGGAGGAAAGGTATGTAAAGTTCTGATTGACTCTAGATCTACTGAAAATTTTGTGTCTTTTGAAATGGTAGAAAAGATTAAGCTTAGAAGACTACCACATCCTTGCCCATACAAGATCTCATGGCTCCACCAAGGTCAACAAACAATTATAGAAGAACAGGCTTGGGCAGAATTTCAGATTGGCCCATACAAGGATAGGTTATTGTTTGACATTGCCAAGATGGATGCTTGCCATCTCCTATTTGGAAGACCATGGCAGTATGACTTGAAAGCATACAATGATGGAGTTAGAAACACCTATTCAATTACCAAGAATGGTAAGGTGATAGAATTGCTTCCATTAATGGAGAAGAAGGTCGAGTCAAAAGGAAAAGAAGTCAAAGTGATGATGGTAGAAGGCAAACAATTCATGAAAGGGATAGGAGAAGAAGGAGCAGTTACATATGCTCTAATCCCTTGCCTAAAGGTAAACAAAGAACAACAGCAACAAGTCAAGGGAGATAAGAGACAAAAATTCATAGACCCAGCTGTCCAAGAGCTATTGGACAAGTACAAAGGCATTATCTCTGATGGAATGCCAAGTTCCCTACCACCTATTAGGGACATTAACCATTGTATAGATCTAATCCCAGGATCTACACTTCCAAAGCTCAATCCAGATCAGAATATAGAGGTAGCAAAGCAAATTGAAGAGTTGTTGGAGACAGGCCTAATTGGCAAAAGTCTAAGTCCATGTGCAGTACCGGCTGTACTAGCACCAAAGAAGGAAGGCACTTGAAGGCTTTGCACTGATTCAAGGGTGATCAACAAGATAACCATCAGGTATAGGTTTCCAATCCCTAGGATAGAAGATTTACTTGATTGTTTAGGAGGTGCTAAATATTTCTCAAAAATAGATTTGAAGAGTGGCTATCATCAAATTAGGATTAGACCTGGTAATGAGTGGAAAACTGCATTTAAGACTAATGAGGGGTTATATGAGTGGAAGGTCATGCCTTTTGGTTTGTCCAACACCCCTAGTACCTTTATGAGGCTGATGAATGAGGTCTTGAGGGAATTCATAGGAAAATTTGTCATAGTATATCTAGATGACATCCTGATTTTCAATAATATGAGGGACGAGTACCTCATCCATATAGACTTGGTTCTCAAAAGGTTATATGAAGAGCAGCTAATGATCAATTTAGCAAAGTGTCTGTTTATGCAGGAAGAGATCATCTACTTGGGATTTGTTATCTCACATAACAAACTGAAAATGGATCAAGAGAAGGTAAGTGCCATATTGTCTTGGCCAACTCCCAAAACCTTGAATGATGTTAGAAGTTTCCATGGGTTAGCAACCTTTTATAAGAAGTTTATAAAGGGATTTAGTCATATTTGTGCACCCATGCTTGACACTATAAAGGGAGGACAAAAGTGCAAGTTTACATGGACAAAGGAGGCAGATAATTCCTTTGAAACATTGAAGAAGAAGGTGGCAGAGCAGCCAGTTCTTGCATTTCCTGACTTCAGCAAAATTTTTCAAGTAGAATGTGATGCAAGTCATATTGCAATTGGAGTAGTACTCAGCCAAGAAGGTAGGCCTATTGCATTCTTCAATAAGAAATTAAATGATGCCAAGAAGAGATACTCATCCTATGATTTGGAGAGGTATGCTCTAGTCCAGTCACTTAAGAAATGGAGGCATTACTTGATGCCAAAAGAATTCATAGTGTTCACAGATAATCAGGCCCTCAGTTTCATAAATAGTCAAGAGAAGTTGAACCATAGGCATATGAAGTGGGTGGAAACTTTGCAAGCTTTCACTTTCATGCTCAAGCACAAGAAAGGGGTTAAGAACAAAGTGGCAGATGCTTTGAGCAGGAGAGTTCTGACCATCAATCAGATCCAATTGGAGAGTGTTGGGATTGATTCTTTGAAGATAATGTATGATGATGATGAAGACTTTGGCGAGATCTACAAGGTATGTACTTCTTTTGGAGACAAATATCATGTTGAGTTCTCTAAATTTCTAATCCAAGATGGATTACTTTTCAAAGGTGGACAACTATGTATTCCAAGATGTTCTATGAGACTGAATATTATTCAGGAGAAACATTGTGGGGCCATGGCAGGACATTTTGGTCTGGATAAGACTCTTGATCTTGTGAAGAGACATTACTATTGGCCTAAGCTACAGTCAGATGTGAGAAGATTTGTGGAAGCATGTGTAATATGTCTGAAAGCCAAAGGAAGATCCACAAATGCAAGTTTGTATCAGCCATTACCCATTCCTTCTAGGCCATGGGAGAGCATAAGCATGGATTTTAGTTAACAAAAACAGGGAGAGATGGTTGAGGAAAGGGTCCTTTCACTTTTTCTATCTGAAACTATTCAAATGTAAGAAGCTGGAACGAAAGAATAGAAAATTCTGCAAATTATATTCTGTAAATTTTGAATCCTGTGTGAAATCTTGGTGAACCGAATTGTTCTATTTATTATCTGTATAGAACCGTTGTATTTTTAATTTTAGTTATTCTGTTGCCATGATGCAAGGTTAAATCCATTCCATTGCCAGATTTCTATGAAATCAGTGGAATGGACTTGTAAAATAGTTTTCCCATTTTTGGTTCATTCTTTTGTTAGATAAACATGGAAATGTAGAAATTACAGAATCTGTCTCAGAGAAGGGCATCGGCGGGAAAATTCAAATACACATTTGAAGTATATACACGGATTGTATGTCTGAGATAATCTATGAATATATCACACCTGCTGCGAGCCTCATTCTGTGTATGCACAGTGGAAAGTGGTATGTATGAAAAGTCTTGTTTAGTCAATTTTGTGTTATTCGGTGAATGTACATTTCCTATATATATCGCAACTGTATGAAGGTATTTTCTTTGTGTATATCGTTGTTGTATCTGGGTACCACCTTGTGTATGTCGTTAGACAAATTGTGTATGTAAGAGTCATCGGGTGGATGAAATTGTGTTGAGCCGACAGTATACAGTCTCACCAATTGAGTTGTATCGGGGTGACAACTGAAGGTGTCACCGATGGATAGTTCATCGGCACATCGGTGGAGGGAGATTCATTGTGGCCGATTGTGAATGTCTCACCAATAGAGGGAGTCTGAGGATTGAGTGGTCGGGAAGAGATGAACCATTGGAGAGTGAGTAGAAGGTTTCACTGATAGAGGCAGTCTTGCCGAAGGAGAAGTTGGTGTTAGGTATATCGGTATGAGATGCCCATTGGTGTAAGAAGTAGGGAGTCTAAGCGATAGTGTTAACATATCGGTGTGAGTTTTGGTTTCAGTTGGCAAGGAGAAAGCTAGGCCAATAACAAGTGTTTGGCCAATGAACATAACGGTTTCGGCGAGAGGGAGACCGTCGGGAAGAAAGAACTGGGGAAGGTCGACAAGGTAAGTCAGGCCGACAAGGATAAAGAAGCATAGTTTGGTAAGACATTGACAGACTCTTGCTGATATTGACAAGAGGGATTATTTATTGACTATTTCCGCTATGCACCTGCTCTGCATCAACAATGTGATATCCACTATCACAAATCTGACTTACACTTAACAAATTGTGTTTAAGACCTTCAACAAAGTAAACATCATGAATAGGTGTTTGATCATCTAAAAGAAATGTATCTTTACCTCTGATTTGAACTGTAGTATTGTCACCAAACTTCAAAAATCCTCCATCAATGTCTTCAAGCACAGTGAATTTGGTTTTGTCACTTGTCATGTGATTTAAACAACCAATGTCTATAATCCACAAATCCTTCTTCTTGGCATGTAGGGCAGTTTGAACAAGCATAGCTTCAACCTTTTTGTCAATCATCTTTGGTCTCCAAACTAATTTTGTCTTATTAGCACTAGGAGATGCCACCTTGGAATGAACACTAATTCTCTTTTGTTGTATTTCCAAGTTAGGTCTACAAAACTTAGCTATATGTCCAAAATTGTCACAATTAAAGCACCTCAACTTATTCAAGAACTCAAAGATTTCTTCTTACAAAACTTGATCTTCTTCTAGATACAATCCTACATTCACTAGCCTTATGTCCATATTGGTTACAATAAAAGTAATAACCAAAGAATTGTATTAATAAGATATTCCATTTATTGCTTGATGGTTTCATGAGCCTTTTATTTGTGACATTGACAATGTCATCAACATGTTGAAGATCATTGGAATGTGAACATTGGCCTTCTACAAATCCTAGACCAGTCTTATCCTTGTAGCCTTTTTGTTTACCCAAGAGATTTACTAACTTGTCACTACTGTCACACATATCAAGTATTTTCCTCAAGGCTACAACTTCTGCCTCTAAAGTATAACACTCCTTTTCTTTGGTGTCTAACTCCATTTTGGTGATTTCTACAACCCTCTTGCTCTCTTCAAGTTGAAGTTTTAGGTCTGCAAATAATTTTTCAGACTCCTTGACCTTGATTATCGGATTTTCATTATCTTTTTGGGTCTGATTTCTTTGTACTACTCCCTCCTTTTTGAGTCTTTTTATTTCACCAAGAGCACATCTCAATTCTCCCTCAAGATCAACCTCTTCTTCATCATCATCAGATTGATCTTCACTCTTTTCTTTCTGATTTTCACTTAAACTAACCACAGTCATAAACAAAGTTTCTTCTCCTTCCTCAAAAGAATCTTCTGAACAACTATATGTTACATTAGCATCCTTAATGAATAGACTTTTCTTCTTTTTGAAAGAGTTTTTCCTTTTAGGATTAAATTTTTTCTTCATTCCTTGTCTCCTGTTGTCCTCTTCATCACTTTCAAAATCTTTATAAGGACATTGAGCAGCATAATGTCCTATCCTACCACAACTGAAACACTTGAATGGAAGCTTCCACTTATACTTTCCTAACCCTTTTTTCAATCTGATTACAAAGGTGGATTCTTTGTCATTCAATTCCTCTAAATCAAAATTTGTCTCTTTGTCCTTTTTAACAAATTTAAAGGCAACCTATTTACTTGTTGAGTCATCATTACAAACCCTCATCTCATAAGCAGTAAATGTGCCATGAAGTTCATCTAAGGTAAGTTTATTTATATCCCTCTCTTCTACAACAGATACCTTGGAATCATGCTTAGATGTTAGTGATCTTAGTACCTTCTTAACAACTACTTTTTCTTCCAGGGACTCACCAAGACCACGGATAGCATTGACTATCTCTTGTACTCTTAGAAGGTAATCAACAACCTTCTCTTCTTCATTCATTTTAAGACCTTCAAATTTGGCTCTAAAGGTTGGTAGCTTGGCTTCTTTGACCTTTTCATCACCCTGATAGATACTAGACAACTTATCCCAAATAGCCTTTGTAGATTTACAATACATAATCTTTACTAAGATATCATTAGTCAAGCCACAACAAATAGCATTTTTGGCCTTAGCATTACACTCATAGGCCCTCTTTTCATCAACAATGGAAATTGTTTTTGTTCTAGTATACTCATTCTCTAAAGCTGCCCAAACATCATATCCTAGAGAAGATAAGTATGACTCCATTCTAAATTTCCAAAAAACAAAACTAGAGCCATCAAATAATGGTGCTTTGTAAGTAGAATAACCCTCCTGATTGGCCATGACAAGTACTCCACTACCAAGATCTCCTAAGTTGATTAAACTTGTGCAAGGAACCTAAGGCTCTGATACCACTTGCTGGAGTACATGACCATTGAGAGGGGGGGTGAATCAGTGGTCTAATGAGGAATAAAACTTTTTGATTTATCAACTCACTTATATTATGCAAAGAGATCCATTGAAAACATTTCAAACATTATAGGTATTAAATGTTGAGAGAGTCACACTAGCATGTAAAACAAAACATGATACTTGAACAAAGATAACCTATTAGACACAAAGTGACAAACCATCAAAAAGAGACATGACACAAATATTTTGAGTGGAAAACCCTAGAAGGGTGAAAAACCACTATGAAAATAGATTTTATTGAGCCTTACTAGCCAATCCTCATTGGATACAATGTATGCCTCACTAGCAACACCTCACCGCTATCAAATTGTCTACCTCACTGGCAATAAACGTCTATATGCCTCACTGGAAATAAACTATTTGCCTCACTAGCAACACATTATGTCTCACTAACAAACAATATCATACATCTCTTTCACAAATTTAAATGGAAATGAAAAAATATAGAGGGACACTCTGTTTCACAACATATCACTACTCTTCTCATCAATCTCTACAAGTCATTTTGTTAACCTTCTCAAACATCCACCCAATGTAAACCCTCTCAAAATTCTATCTCTGCATCAAAATTTGTTTAAACATGAACACCTTAACACAAATTTTTGTTCACATCATCCTAAAAAACCTATAAACTCTTCTGCAAAAAGAACATTCAGCTCATATGCATACAAGACTCATTACAGCATTGCACATTCACAAATTGTCTCCTCAAACATTATATCTCTGCACACATTATACATAATCAAAATATAAACTTGATGAACATTTTTCCCAAGGTCTTATTGCCACCAACTCATATCATCATCAAAAACCTTGAAAAACATTCATATAGTCCCTAAAAGAAATTCTTTGGCCCTCAGAGTAGTTTGCACAAAAGAATGAAGGCATTTGGCACACAGTTGTAGAAACTACCTATCAAACTTTATCTCATAAGGTGGCCCATCGTAATTTAAAAAGAGTTTAAACCTGCATCGTCGATGTGTCCCTTGGCACCTTCACCTAAGCCCTCAATCTTGTTCTCCTACTTAAAAACCAAAGTGCCACCGTTGGGCCTGGTATCTACTATTCGATGGGGCTGGTCAACTGACGTAAACAACCCCTCAATGTGTTCACTTAAGTGAACTTCCACCACCAAACACTGGTCACCAAACAATTAGAACATAAAGTGTATACGGGTATCGTGTGTTTTGTGCCTTTAAAAGACTTAAGGGTTTTTAGGGTTTGAGACCTTAAACATCAGTTTTAAACAAACCCTATATTCAAACAAGAGGTCATAAGAATTGGATTTCCTCGGGAGTAAAAAATTTCATCAACAGAAGACTTCATGAAAGTTGCAGATAGCATGAAATAAGCTTTCACAGGTTAGAGAAACATGAAGAAACTTTAGATGAAAGTTAAGGCAAATGTTAATCAAAGATTACTAATAGTTCAAATGAAAGTTCAAGAGATCTTAAAACAAACTAAACACAATATAGCCTCTACATTGTAGTCCTTTTTGTAGAGATCCCTCAATAGAGACCCAATAATATTGCACGTTATGTTTGATACCCTCTATACTATAATCCTTGACTTGAAGCAACATCAACTCAAATGACATGAACACCATGACATCAATCATCATGAAATGAATATCAACACACCTTACACCTTACAAACATCATGGCATCATGAGATGAACACAACTCAACAATTCAAGACAACTCCTCCTGTCACATGACACCTGATGATGAAACCCAATCCAACTCACAACATTTTAACATCAATGACAAACACATCAACAGATTTGTCAACTTTATCAAGATCAAGTGCAAACTAGTCCCCTTGTAGAAAACAACTTGATACAACAAACTTTTGAGTTATCCAACACATCAAGACCTAACAACTCAAGCCTTGGGACTACAAATTCCTTGTGAATTTGAGGTCTTATATTGTTCTTTTGTTTCAGAATTTTATTTGTGTTAGATGTGAGTAAAATCCATGTCAACATTGTCCTTGGGATATTATCTAATATTTGAAAAGATAGAGAATCCAAGGATGTCCATACTATTGCAAGTATGGGCCTAACCGGTGTTGTCGTTGATGTCAACATACTCCTGTTGCATTAATGATAAGGATTGGATGAGCTGTGTGCTGAGGATATTGAGAAAATTAGTCTCAATCAAGAATAGTAAAGAACAGTGATGACAATAAGATAAAAGTCCAAGATAGGATGAGAATCAGAGGATGCGGTTTAAAGGGTTTGTAGATATGTGTCTTAAGGTGGTCCAGTAGAGATTTAAGAGGTCCACATGAAGATCTGAAGAACTTGTGGCCGCTCAAGTAAAACCAGTTCTGGCAGATGTTCAGTGGTGATAGAGTGATACAGATAGGTCCGATGAGATCCGAAAATGCAGTATCCTATTCTGCGGATTTGAGGAAGTGTTTAGGAAGTCTTTGTGAAGTATCAACTCAATTGGTTCATGGTTGGAAGGTCTACAAGCATTTATTCCTTTATGACAGTAATGACAAACTGTGTTCTTGAGGTTCCAGATGAAGGGGAGAAGGATTTCAGTAAGCAGATGAAGTGTGGATGTTCTTTGTGATTCAGGCAAGCTTGTGGAGCTCTTTGGATTGTGTCCAGTTCATGTTAGTGGTCTGCATTGGAGTTAGAGCTCGCAATTGAGGAATAACTTCCGGATGATGGTGTTCTTCCTAAGATTGACCGACCTGATGAGTTACACATCCTGCAGATATTCTTGTTGATGTTTGCCAACTTAGATGATCATTCCTAAGTTGATGTCTTGTATAAATGAGGGATTACGAAGTCATTTCAAGTGTGTGCTAGTGGATATGAGTGTGTGGTAGTGAGGAGGAGAGCAAAAAGCAGAGTAGAAGTATTAGGCTTAAATGGAACTGATTCAAGCATGGTGAAGATGCTAGTTTCCAGTTCAAGTAGGTGATACTTATTTCTTTGTAGACAGTGTGTCTCCTGTAAGTAGTGGCCCTCTTGTGAGCAGTGTGCTCAGGAAGTGAGCCCTAATTGGCATGTGCCATTTGTTCTTTCTATTCTTCTAACAGAGAATACAATCTTGGGTTAATCACCCCATGGTTTTTCCCTTAACTGGGTTTTCCATGTCAAAATCTTGGTGTCTCATGTGTTGATGTGTTTATGCTCTTGATTCATTGCATTATGTTTCCATGATTGATTTATTTTTATGCTCCTAAATTGCAAAGTGGAGTTAAGTGTTTAATTGGAAGAAAGTTTTGTACAACTGATTCACCCCCCCTCTCAGTTGTCCGCCCTAAGTCTAACAATTGGTTTCAAAGCCAAGTTCCTCTAAAAAGAGCTTAATCGCTTGAGGATATCCAGAATGACGTCTTACAAGAAGGATAGTCTGAAGTTTGATGGAACCAATTTTAATCTTTGGAAAGGTCGCATGAAATGCCACTTGCAATGTATGGGAATGGCATACTGGACCATGATCAAACAAAGTATACACCTCCATAGGGTGGTCCAAAAACCCCAAATGAAATCACAAATGCTGAAAACAATCTGTGGACTATAGAAGCTCTTCTAAGTGTATTATCTGATTCAGAGATTTCAAATGTTATTGACCTACCAACTGCTTTTGAGATTTGGGAAAAATTGGAACTTCTGTATGAAGGAGACAAGTATGTTAAATGTGCAAGGTTACAAAGTTTGAAAGGAAAATTCAAAATCTGAAGATGAGAGAAGATGAAAATATCACTACTTTTATGCCAGGAGTAAATGAGCTTGTTTGTGGAATTAGAAATGCTGGTGGAGTCTTGGATAAAAATGAGATTGTTGGCAAAATTCTTAGATCCCTTCCTGCTTCTAATAAAATGAAGGTTGCTTCCATTGAAGAATTCAGAGCCCATACAACTATCACAAGAGATCAATTGGCTGGCAAATTGGCTGCATTTGAAATGACCGAGTTTGGAGATGACCCCCCCAAGACTGAATTTGCATTCAAAGCCAGTGCGTCTGTAAAAGGTAAACAAAGGTTTGATCTGGGAGAGAACTCATCAAGGAACTGTCATGGTATGAAAAAGCAAGAAAAGACCTGGAAGAAGAGGAAGCAGAAACTACTCAACTTGAAGCCCTTTGTATATTGAAAATTTTTGGATTTGCAAATGGAAATGATCAAATAATAAAATGCATAACCTAAAGCCAAATCATTCAATACCTCAAAGATGCAAGATGCTTGATTGATTGATCGCTTTGTTATGTTGATTGCTCAATTCTATAGCATAACACTGATAAGGAGATAAATGATGGAAGATAGATGCAAGAGTGATTTTGACAAAATGAGGATACTTGAAGAATAGATGCTTCCCCCAAATGGCTTGTAGAAGGTTTGATTTATAGGGAAGGCTGATTTGAATGGATGGTTGAGATTGAAAGGCTACATGTTGATATGGATGGCTAGGATTGATTCAGTTATCCCTTTTCAAGGGAGTTGTAGTCATCTGACAAGTGTAAGGAGAAGGATAGGGCTCATATGTGACCGTGTACATAAATACTAAAATTAGGTCCCATTAGTTGTACACGTGAAGGATTTTAAATGAAAGTTGTACTACAACACATGACTTAGGGGAAATGGACAAGTGTCAAGGTGAGATGAAAGGTCATGTGACTTAATTCAAATATTTTATTTGAATTAGTTGGGATATGAGATGGAAATTAATTAAATAAATAAGATTTTATTTGATTAATTGGGTAGATGAATAGGATGGGATAAGATATGACGTGGAAATTAATTAAATAAATAAAATTTATTTAATTAATTGGAAAGTGGGATTATGAATGTGAAATTAATTAACTAAATAAAATATATTTAATTAATTGGGTGAGTGGGATAAGGATGGGATTAAAAGTGGGATTTTAATTAAATAAATAAAATTTATTTAATTAATTGGCTAATGGATTAGTGGTAATGTTTTTGACTAGGTGTTGCAAGACATGGAAAAATTTGGGTGTCTACATTTTGCCCCTCTTTGAGATGATGTTTGAGATGATAAGCTTTGTGTTTCAAGTAACATCATTTCAAAGAAGATAAGGTATGGATAAAGGAAAATGGATATGGATGGAAAAATGAGATGATGGTGATATAGGATGAGGATGATGATGATGCCCCCTCGAGAGGATAGGCGAGTTGGACAAACACGAGTAGGCTCTCAAAATGGAAGGAATTGGCTAAGAAAGAAAGATAAGGAATAGATAGAAGAAATGGAGATGCATTATGCTGCAATGAATGTGAGCAACCATGATGTTTGATATAGCAGTAGATGTTATGCACCAAGGTATAAGGACCAGGGTGACGATATGTATCGTGCCCCAGCGTAATACAACCTTGTCTAACATATGAGGAAGTAAACTTAGAGCATTAAAGTCCTAATGCACAAAAGGTATGATATGACCTTAGATGCAAAGGATAGTGCAAAAAGCTATTCCAACATACACAAGATATGAATATTAGCTACAATGATACCGATTTGATACAAATGCAAGATAAAATGATAACACACACACGCAAGCAAGCAAGCATGCACAAATGATTCAAAAACAAACAAGGTATTGCCCCTGTCAAGCTATAAACCAATGATTGATTGTTGATGATCATAGTGTTTTCATGGTGGGGAAAGCTATATCCCTAGTGTTAGGTCTCAAAAATACAGGTTGCCAATCCTAAGAGGATGCCAAGCTCTATGTTTAGATTTGCAACGTTTTTGAACTAACTTGACAAAATCAACCTTCAAGGTTTGATGATTTCCTACTCTTTAGGTCCTGCTACACCTAGGCGGGTGAACCTTGGAAAATTAAAGCAGACTGAATGTGAATGTGTGTACTAATTAAATCTATCTACAATGGCAAAGGATGTAGGATAGATAAAAAGCTTGTTTAACTGATTAATAAGTAATTGGTAGAAATTGTATAAGCAATATCAAGGTAAAAGGATTTGAATAATGAGTTAAATAGGACCAGTGCCTTATTGGGTAACAAAGTCAATTGAAGGACTAGGACTAGTGGTTTCCTAATGGTAATAATTCTAGATGTTTGGCACAATTCTAGTTTATAACTTGTATAAACGTGCAAGGAGATGATTGACAAACTCTTCTTAAATGATCCAATCAATATGATCTAATTCCTTGTTATTCACCAGAAGGCAATTTAATCCTTTCTTGAAGGAACCAAATGAAATGAATGAGCAAGATTAACAGATAGTATTGTCTTGGAGACAGAATGGCAATCCTAATTATATGGCCCTACTTAATAATCCAAACTTAATACTTCCAGGCTACTGTGACTAAATCAGAAGGGTTTAATTCCTCAAATGGACACCAACCTATTTAATCACACAGATACAGCAAATGTGTATTGACAGATTAAATTTATACTTGATACATTAATCTGAATAACAAGGAAAAATAGAAATGGAGACAGCCACACAATTGAATAATTTTAACAAACAACTGATACCAAAGTAAAACCACTGAATCAGAGAACTTCAAACTTCTTCTTCAAATAAAATATGCAACATAGTCATTTTGAAACATTGTATCTTATGTATATGGATATATCCTACTGTTGATCCTCTTTCAGCACCAATTGTTTGAACCTATATAGATGTTTCTATGAAGAGACATAACTCTTCAATAAGTCTTTTGGGAACTTAACAAACATTAACAACTATTACATAATCATGATTAGGCTCTATTCAGCCATAAATAAACTTTAGCCAAGTGATCTAAATACTCCTGATCACAGTGAGAATCAGTAAGCTCAATCGCATCTCTGGTAATCACATCAAGTGTGACCATTCTTTCCAGGTGTCTGCGAGCTTCTCCAGATGCAGAAATTTTGTCTTTGAGAGCTCCTATGGCCTCGTGTAATCAATCCATTCTTCTTTGCTTTTTACCTCTCCATTGTCTTTAAATAACATAGGCACTCCTGCATTTGAAGCATCGGTACCTTCCTTAGCATCAGCTTTAAGTTTGTCATAGTACTTTTGGTGTTGTTTGAGCAATGCTCCTGCATCGGAGATATCTATACTATCAATAGCACTTTTGCTTTGTATCTCAATCAATTTTTCCTGTATTCTCTTCTCAAACGACCTTGTGATTACAATGATCTTAAAGGATCTCGTAGCCATTTGTATTTAATTGTCTGATCAATTCAATGTTTATTGCTGTGAAATGTCAAATCGCCATAACTCTTCTCATCGGCGTGATTTTTAAAATGTCTGGGCGACTTTAATACTTTTTGTGGCGCGAACAATCAATCGGCGTGACCATCGGCAGGACTTGTTTCATCGCTATGTGTTTGAGATTTCCCTCTGACATAATGAGTCTTACCGATATAACAATCGGTAAGAGTCTCACCGATAATAATTTGTTTATCGGGGTGATCAATACTATCGGGATAACATATTTATGTTTCTCCGAGCTTTGTCATCTCGCCGATAGTCATCTTTACTTTGGATCGGAATGACTCTGTTAATATCTCGCCGCTATAATATCAACAAGTATGAATCAGAATGAAATATACTATCGGGATAGCTTTTAAAAGATAACCCGATCCAAATCATCTCCCCGATGGCCATTTTATATTCTTTATCGGACAGAGTTTATTAAAGTGTCACCGACACCTTTTGATTGCCGTGACTTGTGAGTCGGCAAGACCTAATTCCTTTGTCCCGATATGTTGAGTCATCCTAATAGATATTTGTATCGTTGCGAGTCTTATCGAAAGCTCTCTTTTCGCCAAGACATTGAGTATCAGAGACTTATTTGTTTCTCGTCCCAATAATTCATCTCTTGCCGATGGCTATTTGCTTCATTGCCCCCGCAGGATGTTCGGTGAAACTCTTGCCGAAATACTTCATCGGTATGATATATACCGTCAGGGTAGCTTTTGAAGGATCCTCCGATGATTATCAGTCATACCGATCGGTATGACTACTTGGTTCTCTTGCCGATGAAAGGTCATCAGTATTACTTATTCCATCGGTGACTTCTATAAGTTTCTTTCCGATCTTTATTCTCACACCGATGGTTATTTTCAAATGATTCCTCATGTATCGGTGTAAGTAATATGACATCTTGCTGATAGACTGACCTTTAAGTAGTTTAGTACTGCTCATCTATAGACATCCTGTGAGATACATAAAATTTTTACTATGGTTTTTGGGATGTTTTTTAGGGTTTGTTCAAATATGGTGGAGTGAGAAGATAGTAAAAATTTTAAATTTTTACTGTCCTAACACCTAGATCAACACAAGGTTGTTTGCTGAGTTGGTTGGCTGATTGCTTTGGCTTACAAAAAGGCTAGGATCAAGACCATTGATTGCGATTGGATAATTTGGCTTGATTGATTAACTTGATTGGTATAGCTTTAAGGATTGACTTGCATTTGGATCATTGTCTGGAATGATTTGATGATTGATTAGATTGTGAAGATTGAATGATATATTGATTGGAAGAAGATGTTTATTGATGATGTAGAAGATAGATGATAGAAGAAATGATGAGAGGAGAAAGAGGAAAATCACATGTTGCCTGAATCTGGGCACTTCCTTCATACTTCAGACTGCCTAAATACCCTGTATCCATGGGATCAAGGCACTTAACGATGGAAATGAGATGTAGTTCTGATTTGTGTTTTATTAATGATGATCAAAGATTGGGTTATGGATTGAGATTGATTGATAAAATATTAATGATGAGATGATATGTGATGGATTGAGCTACTTTTGATATGATTTTGATTAGATTTGTTTCAATTGGAGTTAATGTGATTGAGTTGATTCTCTTTAGATGTTGATGCTTTGTTTTGAGGGTTGGCTTGATGTGTTTGAGTTGATTTGCTTTGGTGTTGCTGGGTTGATTGTTTTGATGATTGGATTGTTTTGAATGATGATAGTGATGGTGTCATGATTAGAGTGTCCACTCAATCTAAGCACAAGCAAGTGTTCTTAGTGTGCTCAAAGGATGTAAAACAAACAAGGTATTTCCCTTGTCAAGTCATAAACCAATAATTGATTGTTTGATTGATGATGATAGATAGTGTTGTCATTGCAGCGAAAGCTATATCCCTAGATCAACACAAGGATGTTGGAATGTTATATCCCATTGTTGATGATTGATGATGATTGATTTGGTTCATGACAACATTAGGAAGAAAACTTGTTGATTTGATTGGATAATGTTCCTTGATTGATTAGCTTGCTTGATATGGATTAGTGTGACTTAGATTGATTTGATTGATATGATTGGAAGAAGTGATTGATTGAAATGGATGAATGAATGTTATTGATAGGAACAATTGATGATGATGATTTGATTTTGATTGAATGTTGATGGAGCAGATTGTTTTGGATGATGTGATTGGTTTTATTGCTTGGATTTTTTGTTGGATATTTAATTTTTTGACATATTTTGATTTTTTGTGTTTTTTTGGGATATTTTGACTTTTTTTGGAGTTTTGAAATGTCAGTGGATTTACAATTTGGGTAGCCTTTGTGCTTGATACCAATGACAAGGGAGAAAACCAAGTCTAGGTGCAAAGAATGTAGGAGGATGGATATGATGGGATTGGATGGATAAAAGTTTGGGTGATAGTAAATGGGATGGAAGGCTCATGATATATGGATGGATAAAAGGATAGGCCATAAAATGGAAAGCTCGTGATAAATGGGTAGATAAGCTATAAGATGGAAAGCTCATGATAAGGATACGCCATAGTGGATGGATCATAAGGGAGCTAGGATGTGATCTCCAAAGGCTATGTTGCATAGGAAGAAATTGCCCCATTCTAGGTGGTAATGCTTAGGATTTTGCATGAAAAAGTTCATGACCAAGGATGACATGATAGATTGGTTTAAATGGGATGGATAAATTGTCAATGGATAGGACTTGGTTTGGAAAGAAGGTATGTCAAGAAATATCCAAACATGTTTCAACATTTTGCCCCTATGTCTTCGTCGAGATCAAAAGGCAAAAGGATGGTTAAATGGGTTCAATAGGATAGGCATATTTATGTAATGGCTAAGGATGGTAGGATGGTATGGTAATGGTAGGACAGGATAGGATGGAAAATGATATAATGGGATAGATAGTTTGGAAATGGATAGGTTGGATGAGACAATGTGCCCCCAAGTGTAAGTCACATAGAAGATCAACCTACAGATGACGCCTGTTTGCCAGGTTTTCATCATGGTACTTATCCAAGGTGCCTATTTACTAGATTTTCACTGTTGGATGAAGGGCTTTCTCTTTACTTTTTTTTTTTTCTTCTTTTGTTTTTTAGATGGGATGACAATTACACATGGTGCCTGTTTGCCAGGTTTTCACCATGGTAATGAATAGGAGGGACTCAAGTGTCTAGTGCTATGAGAGGTTGATAATGTCCCTTTAGAGATGGATGACATCTTCGCATGGACTATGTCATTATGCTCATAGATGTTGATAAGGGATTGTGTGGATAGGAGATGGATTAGGTAGATAATGGATTATAATGTGGAATTATGCAAGGTTCATGTAAGGATGAGGGATAGTGGCTTATGGTGTGGATTTATATAGGCTTATGGAATGAAGATGGATGAAAACGTAATGCCAAAGCATGGACCATAGGGACAATATGGGGAAGATATGTAGGATAATGGATGGAAGATGGGGAGATGTAGTTATGTGGAGGTGTTGCGGAGTGGAAGGGAACCATGACCAACGGTTGCACACACCGTGTTAAACATTGAAGCTTTTGATGGGATGGTGGTGTAGGAAGCAATGGAGATGTTTGCGTAGGAGATGGTTGATGAAGTGATTTAGGAACCCACATAAATTTAGTATTTGTAGTGCTTTTGTTTTGCTTGTGGGATTTTTTAAGGGAATGGAAGTAGGCTTTTGGATGGATCTAGGTGGTTGGGATTCTTGAGATGTGGATGAGGATACCTCATTTGACTTGCTAGCTATTTTATTAGGAACCCAAACCATTTTGATTTTGAGATTTGCATTTGGAGGTAAGGGTTTGGATGGCTATTTAGATGAACTTTGCTTTGAGTTTGATTCTTTATGTCCTAAGGTATGAAGAACTTTAGGATTTTTGGTAGGATTTTTAGCTTTATAGGTAGAGGCATAAAATTTTTTGCTTTTGAATCCCATGGGTTTGGTGGAAGCAGGGTTGGTGGAATAAGTGGAAGCTTTATGCTTAGGCAATGTGTGCATTTGTTGGTCATGATTAGGAATGTAAGGATACTTATGAATGATAGGTATGTTAGGTGTTGGAAGAAATGGTGGCAAGGTGGATGGAGGGATATTAGGAGTTGGAAGGAGTGGAGGTAAAGTGGATAATGGGATGTTAGGAGTTGGAAGTAATGGTGGCAAGGTGGATGGCGGAAGGTGTATGGTCACATACTTTTGACATTTATAGGGTGATGGAGGTGTAATGGCAACATATGTTTTGGGAACATGATGTGGTTTGTGATGGAAAGTGGACTTAGGATGGATGGAGGAATTACCAACATCTTTAGAGGGTTTACCTTGGGGTGTGTATCCAAGGCCATATGAACATGGAGGAACTTTGACATGGTTTGGCTCCAAAATACCTTGTTCATAAAGGACTGGGCCTTTACCTCTATAGTTCATGTTTCGGAGGATACTATGGACAATGGGAATAGGTGTGGTTTGAACACTAAACATGAGTTCATTATTGGATGGAGAAGGTGAAGTGGATAGAAGTTGTTTTTGTCCTAAGGAAGAACATTCATGGACAAAGGTGGTAAGACCAATAGGACATGATAGTGGATTTGAAGTGGAGTCGATGGTGGATGTGGAAGGAGGATCATTAGGATCTTGATTAGCATTGTGTTCACTAAGATCCAAGCTATTTGTTTGATCTTTTATGCTTACTTGGGGGACAAGTGTCTCATCATGACAAGTGGATGTTTGCTCATTATGGATAGGGCTAGATGGTGGATAACTAGGAGCAATTTGGATATCTCACTCATGAATGGATATACGATTATGGATAGGATCAAGGTGCTCATGGATAGCTTCTTCATAGGTATCATCTTGATCATAAAGAAGGTAAATGTTATGGATGGGTTGCATGAAAGTGTTTTGATCTTGAGTTGAACTAGGGCTTAATGTTTACACATGCTTAGGATTAAACTCTTGACATACCTCTTGACTTTGAATGGAAGTGGAAGGCTCTTGGATAGGCTCTTGGTCAACAACATGAGAACATGATGAGTCTTGACTTGGATTCATAATAGGAGACTCTTGAATAGGCTTGATGGCTTGTAGGTCACATAATGGGCTTGAAGGGTTAAGAATTTTAATTGAGGGCTCTTGGATAGGCTCAAGGATAGGTGTTTGGCATGGGGGTGTTCTATTCCTAGCTAGTAGCCAATGGATCACATCCTTTGCAAGTGTATGGGTGTAAGGACAATATAGGGGATGGATGATAAGGGTGGATAGGGTTGGAAGCTTAGGATTATGATTAGGTTGAGGGCTAATTAGATTGGATAGATTAGGATTAGAGGGGGTGACACATGGGATTTGAATGATGTGGCATGATTTCCCATTATAGGTGGGTACACCTTGTAAACAATTGGGACAAATATTGGGCATTTATTTGTATTATGGCCTTTGGTCCTATGGTATGCACAATAATCATGTTCATCATATGGACTTTCTTCACATGGTCTGACTTCAAAAAGTTCAACGAGTTTTGCTTCAAGCATTCTTTGTAAAACTATCTCATCCGCATCCTTTGGTGAAGGATTAGAATGACATGGTGATGAAGGTAATGGAGGGCTTGGTGGTTTAGAAGGTAGAGGGATAAATGGACTAGGAATGGGGTCACATGGTGGTGTTAGGATAGGACTTGTTGGCTCATGTGTTAGCATATGATTGGATGATGGAGGCCACTCATAGGATGAATTAGCTAGGTTGGTATCTCCCTTGTCAAAGGTAATTAAGTCTTGTGTATTAGGCTTGCATGGTTTATATACAAAGGGCCACTTGGAGTTGCATATGCTTCTTGTTCCAAAGGTGGATTTGGGCTCACTTGTGCTCTTTGGGGAGGCCATTGATAATTTTGGTAGCTAGGTGTAATGGTAGGATATGTAGATAAAAGGTCTTGGGTTTGGTATGAAGTTGAGGTGGATGACACATAGGGTTGAGGTGGAATTTGTTGAGGTTGAGATGGTGTTTGAATTTGTTGTTGTGATATGATTTGTTGTTGTTGGAATTGTTGAATGGGTTGTTGTGATGGTTGGAATTGTTGAATTGGTTGATGTTGTTGTAGTTGAATGTGTTGATGTGATGATGATGGAGGGGTTACATAGGGTAATGGTTGTTGAGATGGAGATTGACATGGATAAGGGCTAACATTAGAGGAAATGGAATAAGTTGGTATAGAATTGGATTGATGAGAGGATAGATATGATGGGATAGGCGCTAGATAGGATGGTCGTTGGACTTTTCAAGTGGCCATGATGTGTTGGATTTCTTCCAAGAGGCATTGTATGTGTGAGGATTGGTTTGTTCAACATATTTGAATCAGTTCTTGAATGATTTGAAAGGTTTTCTTCTCTAAAGGTGATTGGCTTGCATGCATGTGGCGAAGCATATGAAGGAACTTTTGGAGGTCCTCTAAGGTTGACATGATGTCACACAAGTGTTTAAGTCTTAAGTCCTTTTTCACAAGTGCTTGGTTATGATTCGATGATGTGGCAGAAGTGATTTGGCTTGGATAGGGATGACTAGAATAGGTTTAGGATGGTTTGAATGACTTGGATATGAAGGGTTGGATGATGACTAGGCTATGTTTGGGATGAAAGTGATTGGGTTTGAATGTTATTGGAAGAATGTGTAGGATAACTTGTCTTTATGTGTTTTGGTGTTTAGAGCTTGATGCGGCAATATTCAAACAAATGATTATGCATATACACACATGAATCACTCACACAAGACACATAAGCAAGTTTTAGTTTGGAAGAATGTGATGATGGCTAAGCAAGCGCATGAAGACACTTCAACAAGTCCTAGTCAAGGCAAGGCCACTATCACAAGGAGGTTCTAGTGAAAATCTGGGGGACCGGCACCCCACGAGCATCCAACAAGCCACTTAAGACTTTAACTAACCCTACTAGGAGTTTTAATATACACAAAGGTACATCTCCTTTCGAGTTAGCACTGTATGGTGAGCACTAATACCGGTTAGACTTGGCTTTTGCCTTATCCTCTGATTTTTATAGCAGACCGGATGAAAGTACCACTTGAGGTCGTTCCCTTGAGGTGAGTACCTCTTTTCCCACCAAGGCAGGCCTCTCTAATATTTAACAAAAGCAACACAACTAAATGTTTTTGATCTCCAAGTTCGTGTTAGGACGCAAGGAGAGAGCATACACATTTACTTGGTCACACTTGCATGGGGTTCATTAACCTTAGAAATTCAATGTGTGGAAGACAATGCAAGCACTTTTTAATTTTTAAAGCCCAAATCCAAATGTGATGAAAGACAATAATTCATTTTAGCCCAATTTTTTGATGTGAATTTGCAAACAATTGTTTATTTTATGCCTAAATAGAAATGTGTTTACAAACAAGATTGATTGAAATGAAAAGATGAAAGATAGAAATGAATGCACCTGAATTATTTTCACTTTCCAAGCTGTTGTATATGATTTATATTGCTGCTACTAAAGCTCCTTATGATCACCTACAACATCAAAAAATGATATTATAATGCAGGCATAAAAAATAAGCTTATCAGGCAAGGAAAATTGTAATTTTAGATACATAGCCGAATTAGATTTGATTATTTTGAGATGTTTTTGGTTCAAAAATTAAAAAATCAAAGAAGAGGCCCCTATTAATTTTTAGAGAGATTTCCAAAAATGTAAAGAAATCAGAAAAATTCTCTATTTTACGCCCAAAAATGTGGATTTATGGAAAATCTATAGTCAAAAAAGATATAATTTTTTCGCACTATAAACGACCTCCAAATTAAATATGTAAAACATAGACCCCCATTAGAATTTCAAGAGATTTTCAGAAATGTAAAGATTTCTAAATAATTTGCCGATTTACGCCCAGAATTGCAATTTTATGAAGAAAAATAAAAACATGATAACTCCCACAAAAATCGTGATAAACCCAAAATTTTTCTACTGTAGCTTTTTTATATCATGGACAAACTTTTGTAAAAATCTTGTAGAAAAATTCACAGTCATTTGGAAGATATGATGAAATTTTTAAAACCTAGGGTTTTGTCCAAAAAATAACAGATCTGCAACAAAAAGTTAATTAAACCTACAAAACTTGACAATGGGGGTTATATGAATGCAAATTTTTACTACAAAAACTTACAAAAAAGATCAAGCGAAGTGAGTCCCACCGGGCGTGCCAAAATGTATATCGAAAAAATTTGGATTTGCAAATGGAAATGATCAAACAATAAAATGCATAATTCATTCAATACCTCAAAGATGCAAGATGCTTGATTGATTGATCGATCGCTTTGTTGTGTTGATTACTCAATTCTATAGAATAACGTTGATAAGGAGATAAATGATGGAAGATAGATGCAAGAGTGATTTTGATAGAATGAGGATACTTGAAGAATAGATGCTTCCCCCAAATGGCTTGTAGAAGGTTTGATTTATAGGAAAGGCTGATTTGAATGGATGGTTGAGATTGAAAGGTTATATGTTGATATGGATGGCTAGGATTGATTCGGTTATCCCACTCTTCAAGGGAGTTGTAGTCATTTGACAAGTGTAAGGAGAAGGATAGAGCTCATATGTGACCGTGTACATAAATACTAAAATTAGGTCCCATTAGTTATACATGTGAAAGATTTTAAATGAAAGTTGTACTACAACACATGACTAAGGGGAAATGAACAAGTGTCAAGGTGAGATGAAATGTCATGTGACTTAATTCAAATATTTTATTTGAATTAGTTGGGATATGAGTTGGAAATTAATTAAATAAATAAGATTTTATTTAATTAATTGGGTAGATGAATAGGATGGGATAAGATATGATGTAGAAATTAATTAAATAAATAAAATTTATTTAATTAATTGGAAAGTGGGATTATGAATGTGAAATTAATTAAATAAATAAAATTTATTTAATTAATTGGCTAATGGATTAGTGGTAATGTTTTTGACTAGGTGCTGCAAGACATGGACAAATTTGGGTGTCTACACCCTTATTACAAAAAGACTGCCAAGAGGATCCGGTAAGTATGAAAGAAAATTGCCTTTTAAGTGTTTTAACTGCAATAAGATTGGTCATTTTGCCTCAAAGTGTCCAGAAAGATTTTCAAGGCCAAATCCTAACAGATCAAGGTTCCAAAAGAACTACTACTATGTCCATGAGGAAGATGATAATGAAGGAGTAACAGATGATGAATCGGAGACAGGAGACAAATCCAGAAGTGACTAGGTGTTCATTGTCATCAAGGAAGAAGATCCAATGCCCTCTGAATCTATCAATCACAAAGTTATAGAAAGAGCTCTGGCTGCCCAAGTTGAAGAAAATGATGATTGGGTCATTGACAGTGGATGCTCTCGCCATATGACAGGTGACAAAAGTAAGTTCATAGATTTGGAAAGGTATGAAGGAGGAGTGGTAAAATTTGGTGATAATTCTGTTGGTAGAATCAGAGGTAGAGGAACTATTTCTTTTGATAGAAGGAACAAAACTGGTAATGTACTGGATGTTGAAGGATTGAAGCACAATCTTCTCAGTGTTGGACAGTTGGTGGACAAAGGCTATGATCTTAGATTCAAGAATGAGAAATGCAAGATCTTTGAGAGTTCTGGAACAGAGATTGCATCCGGTACCCAAACAAAAGGTAACATCTTTCATTTAGTTGGTACTGGTAAAAGTTGTTTATTTGTTCAAGTTGATCAGAGTTGGTTATGGCATAGGAGAATGTGTCATGTGAATGTTGATAATATCATCAAGATAAGCAATACTCAGGCTATAAGAGATCTTCCAAAATTGGTTAAGCCTATAAATAGCTTGTGCAAGGAATGTCAGTTGGGAAAATAAAGCAGAGTCTCATTCAAAAGCAAGGAACAATCTTCCTCTGGATTATTGGACTTAGTTCATATTGATCTTTGTGGTCCGGTAAGAATCAAAAGTGTGCAAGGTGATAGATACTTCATGTTACTAATTAATGACTATTCCCGGATGATGTGGGTAACCTTTCTAAAAGAGAAATCAGAAGCTCTTGAGAAATTCAAAATATTCAAGGCTATGGTAGAGAATGAAACTGGATTAAAATTAAAATGTCTGAGGTCTGATAGAGGTGGAGAATTTACATCCGGTGATTTCATAGATTTCTATGAGAAACATGGAATTAAGAGACAGTTGTCTGCTCCTAGGACTCCACAGCAGAATGGAGTAGTTGAGAGAAAGAATCAGACCATCCAGGAAGCATCTAGGACCATGATGATGGAAGCAAATGTTCCTCAGATCTATTGGAGAGAAGTTGTCAGCACTGTAGTTTATACTCTCAATCGAGTTCAAATCAGAAGCAATACCGGTAAGACTCCATATGAACTTTGGTTTGGCATCACTCCTACTGTGAGGTATTTTAGAGTTTTTGGTAGCAAATGTTACATTAAAAGAGATGAAAATCTAGGAAAGTTTGATGCTAGAAGTGATGAAGGAATATTCTTGGGTTACTCTACTCAAAGCAAAACATACCTGTGTTATAACAAGAGACTGAGAAAGATGATAGAAAGTACAAATGTGAAGGTTGATGAGGGAATTGAGAAACCCTCAAGGTTTTATGAATATGATGAAAATGATCAGAATGGTGCTCTAATTCAAGGAACCCAAGCCTCCTCTATAAGTCAGATCCAAACTAGTCTGGTAAATCAGGAAGAAGAGATGAGTTTCAATGAGCCTGATCAAGAATCAAAAGTGTAAGAATTTTTCAAAGTTCCTAGGTATGTAAGACTAAGCCACTCTGAAGATCAGATCATAGGTGATAAAAGCAAAGGAGTACAAACAAGAAGGAGAATTGCTCAAGATTCAGAAGAGTATTGTCTGATTTCAAAGATCAAACCTAAGTCAGTGAATGAAGCTTGCAATGATGAAAACTAGACTAAAGCAATGGAGGAAGAGCTGATGCAAATTGAGAAAAATCACACTTGGGATCTTGTTTCTAGACCTGGAAACAAGAATGTGATTGGAACAAAATGGGTCTTCCAGAACAAACTGAATGAAGTTGGTGAAGTAATCATAAATAAAGCTAGATTGGTTTGCAAGGGTTACTCTCAAATAGAAGGAGTTGATTTTGAAGAAACTTTTGCTCCAGTGGTAAGAATTGAAGCAGTCAGATTATTTCTTGCCTTTGCTGCCTTCAAGGATTTCAAGGTATATCAGATAGATGTCAAGTCTACCTTCCTAAATGGTGACTTGGAAGAAGAAGTATACATAGAGCAACCGGATGGATTTCAATTGTTTGATCATGGTGATATGGTCTGCAAGTTGAAGAAAGCATTGTATGGACTGAAGCAAGCCCCAAGAGCCTGGTATCAAAGATTGGAAAAGCATCTTTTGAAGATTGGTTTCAACAAAGGTACTGCTGACATTAATTTATATTTCAAAATTGATCATGAAAACATCTTGATTGTTGAAGTGTTTGTTGATGATATCATTTTTGGAGGAAGAGATAGTATGTGCAAAACTTTTGCAAATCAAATGAAAAGTGAGTTTGAGATGTCCATGCTTGGTGAAATGAATTTCTTCTTGGGTCTACAAATCACTCAAACAAAGAAAGGAATCTTCATTTCTTAGACCAAATATGTGAAAGAATTGTTGAAGAAGTTTGGGATGGAAGACTCAAAACCAATGAATACTCCCATGGCAACTGGATGTAAGTTGAGCAAAGATGATGACTCTCCTAAGGCTGATCAGACAAAGTTTAGGTCAATGATTGGAGGACTGTTGTATCTCACTCAAACTAGACCAGACATTACGCAGGATGTTGGTCTTGTTGCTAGATTCCAGGCTGATTCTAGAGAATCTCATGTCATGGCAATCAAGAGGATTTTTAGATAGCTAAAAGGGATAGTTGAGTATGGTCTGTGGTATCCTAGAGATCATGATTTCTCTCTTCATGCATATACAGATGCAGATTGTGCAGGAGATGTGGATGACCGGAAGAGTACCAGTGGTGGAGCATTATTTTTAGGGAAGAGATTGGTTTCTTGGCTAAGCAAGAAACAAGAGGCAATATCTCTGTCTACAACTGAAGCAGAATATATTGCAGCAACAGGTAGTTGCACTCAAGTTTTATGGATGAAGCAGATGCTAAGAGATATCAAAGTGGAGTATGAGGGACCTATCACAATCTTGTGTGATAATTCAAGTGCAATAAATATATCTAAGAATCTAGTGTTGCATTCAAATACTAAACACATATCCATCAAGTTTCACTTTTTGAGAGAGCAAGTGAACAAGCATGAAGTCAGATTGGAGTTTGTGCCTTCCAAGGATCAAATTGCAGACATCTTTACTAAACCTCTACCTAAGGACTCTTTTGAGTATCTCAGGGAGAAGTTAGGGGTTATTTCCCCTCCAGTGATGAACTAAGGTGCACTGATGTGCATCAATCCGGTGGATATCATAGTCACATCTTGTGGTCCGGATTGATGATGGGGAGCTGCTACTCAGGGGGAGCAACAGTTATGATTCTGAAGTAGTGGAATTGCAAGTATGTGCCCTTTGCCATTGATGTCAAAGGGGGAGAGAAGACATGTGAAAAACAAGTGGTTGTTGATGAAAGGGGGAGCAGTAAAGGGAGAGAAGACATGTGAATGGTTGTTGCCGATAGGGGGAGTTGTGATAGTGAGGAGAAGTTCTTATCTTGATGGTTAAAATAGTTTTTCACATCATATGTTGCCATCAATGACAAATGGGGAGATTGTTGCAAGT
The DNA here is from genome assembly GCA_027924645.1 of Cunninghamia lanceolata. Taxonomy (NCBI): domain Eukaryota; kingdom Viridiplantae; phylum Streptophyta; class Pinopsida; order Cupressales; family Cupressaceae; genus Cunninghamia; species Cunninghamia lanceolata. Next base: position 179,671 of record BSBN01001495.1, on the reverse strand, counting down.
ATGGGCCTAACCGGTGTTGTCATTGATGTCAACATACTCTTTTTGCATTAATGATAAGGATTGGATGAGCTGTGTGATGAGGATATTGAGAAAATTAGTCTTAATCAGGAACAGTGAAGAACAGTGATGACAATAAGTTAAAAGTCCAAGATAGGATGAGGATCAGAGGATACGGTTTAAAGGGTTTGCAAATATGTGTCTTAAGGTGGTTCAGTAGAGATTTAAGAGGTCCGCATGAAGATCTGAAGAAGTTGTGGCCGCTCAAGTAAAGCTAGTTTCGACAGATGTTCAGTGGTGACAAAGTGATACAAATAGGTCTGGTGAGATCCAAAAATGTAGTATCATGTTCTGTGGATTTGAGGGAGTGTTTAGAAAGTCTTTGTGAAGTATCAACTCGATTGGTTCATGGTTTGAAGGTTTGCAAGCATCTATTCTTTTATGACAATAATGACAGACTGTGTTCTTGAGGTTCCGGATGAAGGGGAGAAGGATTTCAGTAAGCAGATGAAGTGTGGATGTTCTTGGTGATTCAAGCAAGGTTGTGGAGGTCTTTGGATTGTGTCTAATTTGTGTTGGTGGTCTGCATTAGAGTTGGAGCTCGCAATTGAGGAATAACTTCCAGATGATGGTGTTCTTCCTGAGATTGGCTGACTGGATGAGTTACAGATCCTATGGATGTTCGTGTTGATGTTTGCCAACTTAGATGATCATTCCTAAGTTGATGTCTTGTATAAATGAGGGATTGCAAAGTCATTTCAAGTGTGTCCTAGTGGAGATGAGTGTGTGGTAGCAAGGAGGAGAGTGAAAGGCAGAGAGAAGTATTAGGCTTAAATGGAACTGATTCAAGCATGGTGAAGATGCTATTTTCCAGTTCAAGTAGGTGATACTTATTTCTTTGTAGACAATGTGTCTCCTGTAGGCAGTGGGCTTCTTGTGAGTAGTGTGCTCGGGTAGTGAGCCCTAATTGGCATGTGCCATTTGTTCTTTCTATTTTTCTAACAGAGAATACAATCTTGGGTTAATCACCTCGTGGTTTTTCCCTTAATCGGGTTTTTCACGTCAAAACCTTGGTGTCTCTTGTGTTGATGTGTTTATGCTCTTGATTCATTGCATTATGTTTCCATGATTGATTTATTTTTATGTTGTTGAATTGCAAAGTGGAGTTAAGTGTTTAATTTAAGAAAGTTTTGTACAATTGATTCACCCCCCTCCCCTCTTAGTTGTCTGCCCTAAGTCTAACACATACGACCTCTTGGTTTGGGTAACAAATTTGAGAAAAAATCCATTTCCTCTTTTTGAATATCTTGTTGATCAGTTAATGGTTTCCTTGAGCTAGATTTCATAGCAAAGATAGTATTCATTTGTTTTTTAAATTTTGTATATGCATGAAAAAACTTTGTATTTCGATCCCCTTCCTTTAACCACATGTCACATAACTTTTGTCTCTAGTAAATCTCCTCTTGGGAAAGTACTTCTTGTAATTCCCCTTGAAGATCCTTTTGAAGTTCAAAGGATTCCTTATTCATTCCAAATTGAATGATGTGATCATTAAGATCCTGCAAATGTTTTTGAGTTTCTACTTTTTGGGTAAAGATGTTTTTGAAATGCTACTCATTCCACATCCTAATATTTTCCTTGATGAATTGTAACTTTTTAAAAATATAAAACATTCTAGATCTTGTCGTAAAAGGAGCATTTTCCCACCACGTTTTGAACAAAGGGAGAAACTGATTATCTCTAAACCACATAGCCTCATATTTGAATTAGATGTTATGTGAACTAAGATTAGTCTTTTCTTCTACCTCCAAACAAATAGGAAAGTGATCTGAACTGAAGAAAGGGAGAATTTATGTGTGAAAAGACTTATCCTCTAAGAGCCAATTAGTAGAAAATAAGAACATATCCAACCTTTCTACTGTAAGAAGGAAATCTTTTCTTTTGTTAGTCTAATCAAATCTACCATTTTTTGGGAGGACAGTCCAGTAAAGAGTTATCATCGATAAATTCATTAAAATCTTCTATCGATAAATTCATTAAAATCTTCTATCATTTTAGAAGGTGGAATAATTCCCATAGATTTTTCTTCTAGATTCAAGATAGCATTAAAATCACCTCCTAAGATACACTTTTCCACTTTCAAGATTACAAGAATAGCACTTATAGAGTTCTAGAGAAGCTTTTACCTATTGTGGAATTGGGTCCATAAACATTAAATAGCCAGAAATGAGAGTGATAATTAATATTAATAAGCATCCATTGAGAAGTGTTTGTAACTAAATCAATGGCCACTTTTTTACTATCCCATAGTATAGCTAAACCACATGAAGCTCCCTCTGTAGTAGATATTAAGTATTTCCATTTAGTCTATTTTGAATAGATTGCAATACCCTGTTCATTAGATAATTTGGTTTCTTGGAGTAAAACAATAGCCAAACCATTAGAGTCAATTTTTATTTTTTTGAATCATATTTTCTTAGCAGTGTTAATGCTCCTAACATTTCATGAAATGACTCTCATTTCCCTTGAGGAGAGTGACAAGCCCTCCTCGGTCTCATGCATTTATCTAGAGTAAATTGAATGCCTTTCAGAATCTCTTGCATATTTTTACTTGATTTCTTACCCCTCTTTGATGGAGATGTGCATGCTTCTTTTCTCTCTTCCCTTTCTATCTATGATATAGATAGAGATCATGTAAAATAATATTTTAGATTCTCATAAAGAACTTCATCAACAATTTCCTCTGTTAATTATGTCCCTACTTTTTGAAGAATATCATTTAGCATATCCTCTAAGTTGTCTGAGAAATTACCAAGAGGAGAGAGGGGTTAATTGATCCATACTATCCATAATAATTTCTTCATTAATAGATTATCCATTGCTTTGTTCATTTTTTGTCCTCTCCTGAAGATCTACATTTTGGAAATTTTCAGCTAGATTTACTACATCCTAGATTAATTGATCCATACTATCCTTAATGATTTATTCATTAACAACTTCTCCTTTTCTCCATTCATTCTTTGTCCTCTCTTGAAGATATACATTGTATAAATATTCAATTGGATTAACCAAATTGTTAAATTCTCCTCCCTTTTGTTCAGACACTACCATCTCTTGTGAAGCCACTATCAGTGTATCCTTTATTTGAGGGTTATTAGCCTTAGATTTGAGAAATTATTTCATTACCAGAGCTTGAATAGTTCCCTAACCAGAAGAAAACATTTCCCCTTTCCATGTATGGGTATGATGTGGATCATCCTCTACAACATTATTTCCTGTGCTTCTAACATTTAGATTTCTATTCAGATCCAGCATCACATTTTCTAGATCCTCATAGGCCAAAGAGACCTGTTTCAATGAAGGGGTATTGTCACATTAACTTGGTAGATGGCCATAACTATGGCACAAGGAATATAATGGATCTAATCCTTCAATATGGAAATCCTGATTCCAAATGCCATTAGTTGTATTAATACAGATTGTTTTAGGGAAATTTTTCACAGCATCCATTAATACACAAAAACAAGCAAACATTTCTAGATCTTGAAGGAAAGCCATGTCATGCTTCTGAAATATACCCAAATTTTTTTCCAACATCTCTAGTATTTCGAGATGTTGATATTCAAGGAGAAGATGCTTGAACTAAATATAGAAGGGGATGTACTTTATGCATGTCAAGAATGGATTAAAGTTTGGCTCACATGGTTTTAAGTAAAGGCTTGAGCCATTTAAAAACCATTCTTTTTTTCAAAATATTATCTCTTTTCATTTGCGAGGAGAAAATAGAAAAAAACCCTTATCCTTCTCTAAATAAATATATCATTCACCTCTTCCTAGTTTTCATTAACACAAGAAACCATAACTTCTTTGTGAGGAATAAGGTTCTAGAACTTACAAATGAGGGCTTTCTGTGGTAGATCTTGAACATGTGGGGAGATGACTAATTTAGAAATATTGATTTAAAACTATGAATAAGAATACACCCCCTTCAATGGTATTTCTTCATGCTTCTCAGAGAGAAGAGATTTAGGTCACCATATCCTCCTTGGAGATTGTTTCTTTTCTTTGTGTAGTGTTGAAGGCTCAAAATATAACTTTTTTTACCCCATTATATTTTCCTATGATGATTATTATGATACATTTGTCATGTATTTGTAGCATGTTATCTATCCCTTTGGCCATTCTCCCAATGTAGTCTACTTTGGATTATCTGAGAACATTATTGTCGGGCTCTTGAATATGACTGTTTGTGACCATTGTGAGAGCGTTTCATTTTTACTTCTATATCTGGGGTAAATTTCTCTAGTAAAATTTAGACCAGGGATGTACCCCTTGGGCAACATGAAAATGCCCCGCTCCACATGCCATTGGTAAATCAGGATACAAGATCTTGGGTGCCTTAGGAAATTTTAACACTAGCCTAAGCTGTTGGGGGGAAATTCATAGAGGACATGGGGGTGGGCTTGGTTCCTTAATATGGTTACACTCAACCTTACCTCAAGGTTCCCCCATGGTAAAACATGGGGGTGGGCATTGGTCCATGCATTACCATAAGTGCAACCCCTACCTCCAAGTGTCCCCATGGCCACTACATTAAGAGAACCCCGGCCCAGTGGGATTTGAACTTGGGTCTATGGTGTGAAACTTCTCGCTCCCCACCACTAGACCCAAACCTATTGGGCATGAATTTTCTATTACTACTAATACATCATCTATGTAAGTTTTTCTTCTTGAAATGAGTAGTATGTTAAATGTGTCAAAATCTTTAATTAAGTCCCATACTCTATTGTGATACTTAATCAATTTCTTATCATTGCATTTAACAAGTTCTAAATTCCCAAAGAATTGCAATTATTTTAATTTGTTTTTATGAACAAATAATAGTCATCTTTTAAGTGCTTCATATTCAACAATATTGATAGTGCATGTAAACTAAAGTCTAAAGGATGCTTAGAAAGATTTCCCTTTTTGATTGATAATTTCTACACTTGCACTACAACCTTGCTTGATTTAGAACCATTAAACTTCATTATCCACATTTGATCTTCAATTATTCTATATTTTTTAGATGTAGATGACACTAATATATCATTTTCTTTCTTAGACTTGTCTAGTAATTCATTTTCAAGCTTATCTTCTTCAACCTCTAGCATGTTTACATGAATAGATTCTCCATGAAAAATTAGTACGTGATACTCCATGTCTATGCTAAGATCATCATTATCTTTGTCTTGGGGGTATTACTTTTTTAGATCACCTTGTTCATTTGGAGTTGAAGTACATACTTTTTATAGAATTGATAACAATGAGACACAAGATAGTTTAGAATGGAACTCATCATGGATTTTACACCAATTTGGAAGTGGGAGATAAAAACATTGGCCTTTGTTCCCAATATATGCTTATTTTCACTTAATTTCTTAGCTAAATTCTAAAAGTTTACATGAAATGTTGCCATGGACTAGTTATGACCATCTTCAATCATGTCACTACTAATCTAGTATTTATATGAAGGATTAGTAAGTTGCTCTTGAATTTATTTTGGATAAGGCAAATTTTCTTTTGAATATATTCAAATTAAGTCACTATTTACCTCAATCAATCCTACATTAGGCATAAAGTCATCATCCTTAACAATTTCAATCATAGCAATGTCACTTTTATCTATTTGAACCACACTTGTAATTATTATCTCATCTTCATCCCTATATCTTTCTAAGATATAGACACCCAATTCAATTTTCATGTACAATAATTTTTTGGTGTGTTGTATTTGGTAATTAAATACTTCATCTATGGCTCCTTATTAATCTTGATACGATTTGGTTGACCCCTCAAAGGAATGGCCATAGCATTTGGGATATTGTTCAATAATGGAGTGTCATGGTTCAAAGCATATTGAATCTAACCAATTTGGTTAGGCATCCCAGGCTATCCCAATGATGGTAAGGACTTGGTAGTGTAAGAGTTGGTATAGATGACCCTATACCATGAAAGATTAGGCTATGGAGGTAACCACCCAAGATCTGGGAGCTTCAATGAAAGCACAAGAGACACCTAACATGAAAGAATAATTCTATTTTATCAAAGGATGCAAATATGTAATATAATACATGAATATACATGAATATGAATTGAAAATACAATGAGAAACCCTTGGTTATATAGGGCAAGATGAAACATAAGACAACATAAGATTATGACAAGTGTCTTAATTCTATGACTTGAGACACAAAATAGATAACTATCCTAAGTGTGACCTAATTATACCCTAAGTAAACTTAACTAGAAAAGTGTGAATATGACCTAATGTGGAACCAATTAGGTAATATACCATGTTCACATGAATAGGTAGCTCTTAGGCCTAACATATATAGTTCTTGTTATACCATGATAGAATATTCATATACTATCGCTAAGGAAGCTAAGGCTTCCTATTTTCATCTCACAAATGTTGCAGTTATTGAATCAATAGCCTTTAAATATGACTAAATGACAACCTCTTCATATTGGTGATAAGGAGTATTGAGGCTAGTGTAGAGTTTATGAAACTAGATATTAAATGCATTCATAGGTTTTGTATCTCCCTGCCATGTAGTAGAAAATTAGTGATACAACACTACTGGGTCAATCAAAATTGAGAAACAACTAAGGAAAATAGACTCTAGCTATTACCTACTTGAAATAGAATTAGTTGGTAACCCCAAGTACCAATTATATGCATCTAGTCCAAGCATGTAAGAAAATAATCTACAAACCACATTCTCATGTTGGATATTTATCTTTACTACAACATCCTTGAAAATGATTGAATATATTCTCTTCTATTGTTCTTCCTTCTTTGGGCATAAACCTAGGACATAAATGTTTAGGATTTTTTGGTAGATCATGTATCAACCCTCAAAAAAATAGAGGAGAATTCCCCTCAACAAAGAAACTAGCCATTGGTGACCTTTTTGTAGTTGTAGGCTATACAACAACAATCTTAGATCTTGTTGAAGTATTCATTGATTGAGTAGGTTTAGATTTGGACTTCCCCTTTTCAACCCTTACCTTTTTTTATTGTGTAAGTTAAGATAGAGGAGCATTTCCCTTAGTTGAATTGGATTTGGTGATAATATTTCTTCTTTCCACCTTGAATTTTATCCTTTGATATCAAGAACATTAACTTTTAGGCCCTTCTTCTAGTGCTAGTTTTGTTGACAAGCATTTTGACACACTCAATAATAGGTTAGGTAAAGTCACAAGACCACTTCAATTCTCTTGAAAAGTGACTAATCTCAAGAATAAATTAACTCACTCTGAGGTCTATATTACTAGGTCATGGTGATGCAAGATAACTCAGTGATCTATGTAGTTGTTCCCATTTTAAATTGGCATGTGGTAGAGAGATCTTGATATATAAATGATCTTCAAAATAGATTTGTTAGCTAGAAAAGTAATTAGTTGTGTAGAAAACAAATATTTAGATTTTGCATACAGAAGAAAAATGATTTAAAGCTTATGATTTTAAGATTTAATCTATAATAATAAATCTAGTTTTACAATTCCTCAATCTAATCATTTCTCTTATAGCAAGTTCAAATTTTGCATAGTTTTTAGTATTCTAGATTTGATAAATTTAGATGAACTAACCAAGATAATTATTTCCCTTGGGCATCTTTATATTAATATATTCTAGTATTAGAATTGTTTACAAACCCTAGATCTAGCCATTTGAATAGTAGGTCTACAAGTTTTATGCCTTAACTAATTCTAATCTAACTAGATCTTAAAAGAAAGAGAAAAAGTATCAAGGTTTAGAGAAAGAAAAATAAAATAGATTTTTTTTCAATGAAACCAACTTTAAACTTTGTTTTTCTGATAAGGGGTGAGATCCACGTCAGACAAAGCAAGAAGGATGATAGGGGAGAGGTACACAGAATGATTGGTGAGTGACGATGTTCAGTGATCAAATCAATAAATGTGACGGGACAGAAGTATTGATGAGATATTAAGGCTCACAGAGGAGGCTTATAGAGGTAGCTTTTGACATGATTATATTTCCTTTCCTATGGAGTAGGAATATTAGGAAACAATTTGTGTGTTGAGGTGGTTGTTGGTGATGGCATTTGTGGTGGGGAAGAGGCATGTTGGTGGTCATATGTTATTTACTGAGGATGATAAGAGATGGGTGGGTGTGAAAATGGTTAGGAAAATGAAAAGAAGGGTGTCTCAGGAGGAAGTAGTACAGGATTTCATGTTTTTTGTTGAGAAAGAAATTGAAAACCTGTGTTTACGACGGTGGATGGTGAGGATGTGGGGGGTCGCAAAGGACATTGATGGATTTCTTGAGACTCAGTTGAGGGAGGCCATGGTTGAGTTCTTATTGGATCTCAGCTATATTAGGGGTCAATAGAGTGCCTTCGATGGTGTACATTCGCTAGCTTGTGCTACCATCATGGTGATGGCAACTAGTTATTTTCTCCTGCATGTTGATCTGATGGAGGTGGATAATCATTTGGATATGTTTCATGACTATCTTCTGGATCATCTCCATAGTATTAAGTGTAGGTAGGCTTGTCTTCAAAATGCAGTGGAAGCACTGGCTAAGGGATTGTGGGTGACACTTCTGGTGGATACCTTTCCTGCAAACACTGACTATTGCATAGGCGAGATGGTGGAACTTGATGTGGAGGAGCCATATGTAGTGGTGTTGCTGGAAGGCAACAATGTTAATGAAAAATGTAAGCTTAATGTAGTGGGGAAGGGACCTGTGTAATTTGCCCCTTCCCTTGTAGGTTTTTTGGTGGTGTTAAGATTATCTGATAATAGCGCATAGGTATGTAGAAGAAAATAGATTTAAGATAGTTGATAGGGTTCTAATGTATACAATATGACAGTATGAAGGTTCTATATATGTAGTATGTTAGTTTTTGAAATGAATAGAAGAAAACTTGATGAAGCAGAGGCATGGCTCTAGTTATTTTTCAGTTCTTGGCCCTAAACTAGTGTATATTTAACAAAAAGAAAAAATTAATTTTTTTGAGATGATGGAATTTGATCAGTATTACACACAATCATTAACATAAAGTAGTGCAAATATCTCAGAATTTTGACAAATGGGAGAAAACATATAAAATTACTATAATTCACATGAAAATTTTACACATCACCTCCCATAGCCCATTAATGCAAAAGATTTTCTCCTAGTATACCTTGGATTCCATCCTTCTCATTCAAAATTTCAAAATTAGATCATTACAACATTATATAGTTTAGAGAACTTAAAATTATAATATTACTCCCCTCTAAATTTCCTAGCCTAGTCTCTAGTAAGTTTCCAACCCTTTACAATATCTTCAAAATTTACATAAATACGTAGACTCTTAGGTGCCAAAACCAAAATACTTGGGGCCCAAAATAAAATTTAAAACTAAATTACATTTGTCCCTAGACTTATTTATAGTTTTGGGCCCAAATCAACAATTTGAAAATAAACTTTCCACTATGGGCATGTGCATGGAAATGGGGGGCCAAAAGGGGGATCAAAAGTGGCCACTTTTTTCTTGAAATCAGCAAAAACTGACCTTGAATGAGAAATTCAAGATAGCCATGTTCAAAATTTGAAGATGTGATAAGAACAAGTTTAGCAGTTCTTAGAATCTAGTTTCTAAACTGCTATTTTTTTAAATGGTGGAGATTAAGAGCATCAAATAGGGGGAGTACACAAAATGGCCTTGTTTTTATTAGAAAAAATAAAATAGTGTCAGGTGTTCTCCCCCTAAAATGTTGACATTTTTTAAGAATTGCACAAATCCATTTAGTAAAAGTTAGCTAACATCACATAGTTTATGCCTAATTTTCTACTAATATTTTAATGAATATATGATTTTTTACTAAATTTCAAAGTTGACAGATCTGAAAAAATAGAAAATTTTATGCATGCTTCACCCTTAATTTTGAGAAAAATAATCAAGGATATTTTTTTAATGTCTATAGAATGGATTCTAGAATGTAAAAATGTAATTTGTTTTGAATTTGGATGAGCGGATAACAAATGACACAAAAAACTATACATAGGTTTTCAGTAAAAAACGAAGACACTAGTAAAAGAAACTGAAGATGGAAACCTTAATGCAATTATATTTTAGAAAAAATTACATGGTTAGAAAGGTAGTAGAAAGTTTGATGTCATCATTGAATTTTTTTAGAATAACATCTAAATATTTACAAACCTGATGGATACAATGCTCGACATTTGCTTGTTTTTGTATGTTTTATAGAAAACACATATTTAGGCATGTGACATGTAAGGCCAACCCTTTGGGTTGGATGTCTAAGGAAAATCTAACCCTAAGGGTTGGAATTTCCAAAAGCAAGATACAACATGTGCACATTATAACACACATGTTATGAAATGCTTATAGAATGCATGTATGTTATAACACGTGCATGTTATAACATGCACATGTTTTGGCTTACATATAAAAATAGAGAAACAATTTGTTAAAAGGAGAAAGCCATGATTTTGGACCCACATGCTTTTTTTTCCATGTGCTCTGCATATTCTATGACATACAACCACCCTTTTCATTGTTTTAAGAAATTACAATCATTGTTTGACTTAACTAACTCATTTTTTTTATCTTGTATTGATGTAAAAGATTTTAATTACATGTTATTTATTTCAATAATTTGATATTATCAACCAATATTTTCATATTTTCAAGAATTTGAATCATTGTTTGAAAAAACTAACTAGTTTTTTTTGTCTTGCATTGATTTAAATGTTCCAATTGCATGTTTTTGTTTGAATTTGATTTGTCAATCATTATTTTAATTATTTTGAAAAATTATATTAGATAGATATAGAATTCAACATCATGCCAAGGAAACAAGAAAACATGCAAACACCAGAGGAATGTGAAGATGAGAATGTGAAAAAAGGGAATAGAAGAGATAACTTTATAAAAACAAGAAATTGTACTCTGAAGTTGAAGATATACCATCTTTGCCAATTCAGTTAGATCCTAAAGCATCCATTGGATCCATGAAAGGGAATAATTTGGAGAAACAAAAGCAATGAATACAAAACTTCATGCAATTAAGAAATTAAACCCCCAATTTGAGTGTAATGAACAAAATTTATTAATGAATCATGTTTACCATTGAGAACACTACTAAGAATTTTGTGTAAAAATTTAGGTTTTTAATTGAAATTAATGAGAACATTCTAAGAACAATGAGTGATTAGATTCTTGAATGTACTTGTAGAAGTGCTAATAAAATATGGACAATATTTTTTGAAAACTTAAATGAACTTTAGGAAGATGTTAATTGTTTATTTAAATGATGAAAAATCTTAATTTTAGACCCGCCATGAAGATCCTTGGTCTAACAACATCAAATATTGACAATGAAAAATCTATTGTAAAAAATCTAATCAATGTGTTGATGGTCTTTTTATGCTTAGGGACTTTACCCCATAGGTACACTACTCAGGACTATCAAAAATAGAAAGAAGAGTTAGCCTAGGCACAAACCAAACCGACAGATCAATCATCAAAATATGGTTGGCTCCCTTCCTATAAAGATTATGGAAATTTTAGAGGAAAAGGGAGAGAAATATTGTGTGAAAGAAAATTTCTGAAATTAAAAGGCCATAAGCCAAAGGAAAGATCTTTGCATAGATAGATAAGAATCAAATGACATTCTATAACATAGTTAATAAGGGCTAAATGATACTACCAAGATGAATGCAATATTTCGTGCATAGAAATGATGAGTCAAAATTTCTAGAGTAACAACCTCATAGACTAAAGATTATGATATTACTTCTTAGGATAAAGGATAGAAAATAGTTTGTCTAAAGACATAGTCATGGAGGTCTTCTAGTTCCAAGTACACAAAGAGATAAACTAATGCATCAGGCCAAAAAATGGCTTAGTTACAAAGAGCAATATGCTTCTAACTATGATATTTTTACAATATAAAGAGGAAGAAGGATGACTCATCACTCACAAAAAATATCTTCCCATAGGATCTTGAAGGGAATTAATAATGATGCATACAATTTCTAAAAAGATTGTGTCCTCAATAATTCATGTGTTCTGAATGACCACCCTATAGATTTGGGATTCCACAAGAATGCTTCACATCATTTAGGATTAATGGTGACAATCCTGAATAGGTAGGATGATCAACTTGGTAGATTAAATATTTAAACAACACTAGATTTTGTCAGTATTATTGATATTCCTAGTAGGAAGTGATGTGGAATGTAATCCTATAGTGTTGGTGAATTCCCTCCATCACTTGTCTCCGTTTGTTAGCAGTGGGACCCATTATAACAAAATTATCAAACATAAGTTCTTAAAATTGTTCATAACTTTTGAAGAGAAGAAAATAAAATTTTAAGTGCCTCCATTACTAGAGTATCAATTCACCTTATCTTGAGACACCTTTCCAACTCCAATTTTTCTTGGCATGAAATCCTTTACAACTAATTTGCACTAAGTTTTTCAATTCCTTCTATATCTACCCAGTTTTTTACCATTTCCTACCCATCCTCTAGAGATATTGTCATAAGGACCTCAAACCATCTTATACCTTCTACTGTAGTTTCTCTCTATAATAATCAAGGTTTATGAGTTCCTAACTTTCATTCTAAGGGGAAGGTATTCCATTATAGATTAGCGCATTTATCCTCTACATTTCCTGGGTTCTTTTGATCATGGCATCAAATTGATCTCTACAAAGTTTGATAGCACGCTTTGTATCCATACATTGTTAAGAATCTAAGTTTCTTCCCTTCTGTCCTAGATTCTAACTACTACCAACCTAGAGTTGGGTGCCTCACACAAGATATTGAGATATTCCAAAGCCCTTTCTTCAATTGAAGTAACAATTATTTATCTAGCAATGATTTCCCTATATACCTTGTTACTCAGTGTAGTGGATGCTTCAATGTATTAGAAGGTTGGAAATAATAATATCATACTTAGTTGTATAGGTTACTAGAATATCTACCTCAAGGCTTTAACTATCTCTTGGTATCATGGAAATCCTTCTATCTCACTGATGTGGGTGTTTAGAGCTTAAACCTCTTGTTTTGATCAGTTAACCCCTTTCTAGCCATGTGTTTCTGATGGATTCTATATCTCTCTAGGTCATACTCATGTGTTCTTCTAGTCGTTGCCTCATACCATCCATTTCTATTATGCACACACCTCTCTCTGATGTCTCTTGGAGTAGCTCTACCTATTTTTGTCCAACTATTTAGATAGTTCCTCCTTTTCTATTATCTCCCAACTTATCTAACTTTCCAAGCTAATGGCTTCTACTTTGGCTTATTCTAGGGAATTCTCTACATGTGCAAGTTTCTCTTTGGCACTTTGTATTTCTATTTCCTTAGATTCACTAGTTTTCTCCATAACAGACATTGTTTTGTTTTCCAAGGCCCTAATTTTTAACTTGGCCTTTTTTAATTCTTATCTCTCTTGCTCTAGCTCAACAATTTTCTTTTTTAACTTTCTTTTAGTGGCAATAAATAAAATATCGATTGCCTTAGTGCCTTCTTGTATAAATTATACCCTATCTTCAACTTGAGCAACTTTAATGCTAATTCCCACTGCTTCTATCTAGTAGTCGACAATGGTCATTTGCCCTTGCGGCTTGTTCACTAGAGGAGTGAAATGGGAAAAGTAAATGGAATCCTCAATCTAATTATACTTCATTTTAATCCTCCTAGAGGTGGATGTTGTATCCTATTGTATTTTTCTTTATTGTTCCTCTTATTGTATTTCCAATTGTAGTTGTTGCATCTACTACTCATAGATTGTAAGGTCAATTATTATAGCAATTTATTTTTGGGGGTTAGATCCTCCTAGAGAGAATGTAGGGTTGGTTGAGGTAGACAACCATCTAGTAGTAGGTGAAGTAGTGAATTTGGTTAGTGAGGTTGAGGCCTTCTCAATAGAACATTAAGTAGGAACATCTAGAGGGTGGTGGGGCTCTTGGATGGGTTGATGTTGTACTAAGATCATTTGAAAAGGCAAGGGTTGATACCCCTATAGCAGAGAATAATTAGGAAAAGGTGATGATGGATTTCCCAATAGGGGTAAGGTATTACATAGGGTATCCTAGTGGTTGATACACAAAGGGATGGAGTGGGGGAAATTATTTAGGGTGGGCTAAGGATTGAGTAGGGATAGATCCTTGACCTATCAAATAGTGTGAGAATTCAAGAAACTGAGGATGAATTTGTTCAAATGATTGCATGAGTGGCATATTAAAACCAAGATGAGAGGTAGAAAGCATACTTATAGTGGGGTCTACCTCCACTATGTTGGGATGCTCCTTCTAATTCTCCTATGAATGTTGTTCTTGCTCCTAGTCTTGATTTTTATTCTTTTTTTCCTCCTTTCTTGGGCTTTTCATCTCCCTTTTGGAGCCCCTTCCCTTTCCCATCCTTAGGGTCATCTTCACTGACTAATATAACATGTAGCTTATTTTATCTTTTTGATGCTTCTTGCTAAGGATTTGGTCCTATTACTTCTTGAATACCAAAGGCACCTTAAACCTTAGTTGTAGAATAACTAGATGCTCCAAGTTCAAAATTTCTCCTTCTTATCCTTGTATTTGCATGAGTTTGTAGTATAGGAGCTTGAAGGTGCCTGGGTTACTCAATGATTAGTACTTGGTTCAGTTGTTACATTTTAGCTTGATCTAGGACCAATTGAACTTGGGACTCTATTTCTTTCTCCCTAACAAGGGATCCTTCTCTATAATAGGATGAAATAGGGTTGTCTGTGTGGGCCTTATCATATTTTTATTTTCCACTTTTCATCCAACAGGTGTTTTCCTGGTTCTATTTTTTAATATCGAACCTGCTATCAAAATTTCCACCATGTCACTATTTTTTCCTCTTTCTATCTCATATTCTACATCCTCCTTCTCCACCCATTATTTGATTGAGGATTGTAGTTTGTAGTCTTCTAATAAAAGGTCTCATATGGTTGCAACTACTATCGTTGTGGTGATTGTTGGGTAGGAAATTGATGGATGGTCCAATCATCTAGGTATTTTACATGATCATTCTCTTTTGGGCTTCTCTTGCTTTCCAACTACAGGTAAGTCTCATGCATAACTTTTAGTATTCCATATTATAACTTTTTACAATAAATACTTGTAAATGCATACCCTAGGTCAAAGTCCTAGTGATCATTTATGAAATATAGTTGCAAATCCCTTAATGTTTTATCAAGGTTTACTGCATCTTTCATTTTCTTTAAAACTATACAATCCCATACATGAGAGTGAATAATATGTCATCCTCCCCTTTCTATTTCCATATGCCATATCAATTATATCTAATTGTCTTGAATACTCCAGGGTAAATACTTTGGTTGTAACATATTTGGGAAGCTTGTATATTGTCCCTGAGAATCCATACAATCTAATGGTTGTACTATTAGAAGTGAAAAACAAATCATCCTTCTTGGTGCTTTTGAAAAGTATTTGAGACTTTGGAATCCTCAAGAGAGATTCTCCTATAAGCAAGGTGATTGTTGGATTGAGAAATTGTTCAATTAACTAATAATAGCAAGAGGTCCTATGGAGGTATGGGATGCACACTGTAACTAGATCATAGCCTTCTAATTTGTGACACAATTTAGGCTTCAAATATGGATATTGGTGATAACATTAATGCTAAATGATGTTCATTACAAGAGAAGGGTATTTAAACTTTTTCATTAGCAAAAAATTGCCAATTGCAAATGGATCTGTTCCTCCAGTTATAGAGTGAAGTCAAAGCTCAGAGGGAAAACCCCTTAGTGTTCTCTGTAACATTTCTAGTACTACCAAGTGCTCAAGGCCCACTATTGATCATCTTTCCCTAGTAGGAATGCTACTATGCTACAAACTTGCTTATTAGTGTCCCTATTGAACTGTGCTAGCTAAGATTATATAAGTTGTTTACTAGGTGGACTAATTGTTAGGTTTTTTAAGAATACAGTATGGTCCTAAACTTGTTTAAGGTATTGTGTTAGGTTATCTATAGAGGAATTAAAGGTTCTAGGGGCAACCCCTAGCATTTTCCTTATATTTTGTGCATATACTACATAGGGAAAAGCATTATTCTCTCCCCCTCCCCTTATTATTTTGGATGAAGGTTCATATTATTTATCACATGCAACAACAATTTCATAACAAGGGTGGATGATGGGAACTAGTTGTTTAGGGAGAGAGGAGGTCCAAATTATATCAAAAAAATTATCTATGGCTTGGATACATATCTCAACAATTTTTTTGTTTCTTTGATGGAATATTGCTTCCTCTAACTAGCTAGGATTTGTTCTAGAGAGGATAGTGTCAAAAAATAGGTCTACATCATCATACACTATATCACTTATTGTATGTGAAAATGGAATAGGTTTAGAAGGGTTTGTTATCAAGTGATGGGATGCCTTACTATAAATGAGGAATATGGTAGCTCCAGCTCTCTAATGTCCAACCTTCCACTAGTTGAGGGTGGTTCTATCAAGCTGAACCCCTTTATATTTATGCTTGACATCCCTTGGGCTCTTGCCACCATTCTATCATGCTTGTTTTCTCTTGGTGGTCTAGTTCTGCCTCTCCTACTTGTAGTTTGTTTGAGTTCAAAGTTGAAGGTCCATTTCTGCTTCTCCCCTTTCTGTGTATTTTGAATGCTTGACTTGCGAATGCTTGCCTTGAATGATTACATTTCCTCACACATTTTTGAGGTTTCTATATATTTCAAGAACTTTTATTGGGAAACTATAGAATTCAATTCATAGCGAGTTCTAAGATTATGTTGTCTAGCCTTGTTAGTAGTAGTTGAGGATGTGCTTTGCAGATTAAATTGTAATAAATAATTGCCTCCACTAGGACCTATATGTGTGATCAAAAGGTGGTGGCTTTCCATACAACACATTAACTTCTACATATGGTATTCACAATATGGCAAGTCTTGTCACTTAAAGTTTAAGTGAATCATAGATATCACCTATCCTTCCAAGATGTTCTCTCTCTATCCCCCCTAATTCACTTTTTTTAAGAATTAAATTAAAAAACATTATATGCAAAGAGAAGCTCATATACTTGGATTAAGATGGAATGTATTTTCTAGTCTCATCCATTGTTGATAGTTGGAATGAATTTTCCTACTTGCATGTTGTGATGAGATAGGGGCCACTCCATATTGATTCAAATTTACCATGGCAACACATGATCACTTGTCTTGCAATTTTGTACAATTCCTTTGTTGTCAAAGCATCTTTTCACCTTTTCCTGGTATCTACCCATTTGGTCATATGAAATCCTTCTCTATTCTTTCGATTGCAATAATTTATCCAACCTATTGATCAAAGGCCCATTTTTGTCAATTTTCATTTGTTGCATGATCTTAAGAACTAGGAGTTTAATAGCACTAATCATTCTTTCTTCTCTCCCATACACAAGGGCATAAGGAAAAGTTCCAATGGCCAGGCATAATTCTATCCACCCACAATTCCTTCTTCAAGTGCAAATACCATTACCTTTTATGATTTAAACCAATACTTTTAATAATCTTCAACATATTGCTATTAGTTGACTCAACTAATCCATTCCCTTGTGGATAGTAGTTTGATGATTCTTTTAGGTATATTCCATATTTTAAGGCTAATTGATTCATGCCTACTCCAATAAATGCCTTTGCATTGTTTGTAATGGCAGTCTCTAGAATGCCAAATCTAGTCATCAACCCCTCCAAGAAATTGATGACTATTAGCTCTATAGCCTCTTTTACTAGGATAGCTTCTGACCATCTGGTAAAATAATCTATGGTTGTTAATATAGATTTGTGTACTTCACTTGACAATGGATGGATTTCTCCTATGAAATCTAATCCCCACTATGCAAAAAGATTGTTCAACCATGGTGTGTCTACAAAAAATTGTGGCTAATAATATCTAAATCTCATTATCTTGATGGTTGTCATGTGGTCTGAATAATGTCCTCCTGAGACTCCTACATGGAATTATTTTATTAGTGTGGGAGTTTTGTCTTTATCCACACATCTTAACAACACTCCATCAAAATTTATTTTAAAGAGGACTCCCTCAATTAATTGGTATGGGGATTCTTGTAGTCTAAATGCTCTTTTCTTTATTGGGTTTATATTTTCTTAGAACCTTTTTGTTTGCAAGAACTCAATTTTTATCCTGAATCCATCCCATGGTTGATTGTTCCTCAATGTTTAGGTAGATCTCTTGAGTAGAACACAATTTAGGCTCTATTTTTGGGCTCCTTGGAATCAAAACATCTTTTGTAAGATGCTAGCATAGGGCCCTTCCTCTTATCAACTTTGTTGGCTTTATCTCAACTTCATGTTCAAGAATATTTGTTATCCATCATGCTCTTTTCTCACTAATTTCCTCATTAAAGATAATTTCTCTTATTCTTGGGTGTCCTACCATAGCAGTAACTTTATTGTAGGAAATTAGAGGCTTGAATCTTTTGAGTTCTTTTAGCAAGGCATATATTTGTCTTTCTATAAAAGTATATCTTGTCTCTACTTATTTCAAGGTTTGGATAAAGAAAGCAATTAGGTGTTCATCCCCTTGATCTTATTCTTTTTGTGTCAATACTACAGTAATACTTACTTGACTACCATATGTGTAAATGAAAAAATCTTTAGAAAAATCAAGGTTGACTAATACTAGAGCATCAAAGATTGCCATCTTGATTTGCTCAAATGCCTTCTTACCTTCCTCTATCCATTTAAATTGTTGATCCTTTTTTAGAATGAGGGTAATAGGGCATACTATTCTTGCAAAATCTAATATAAATTTCTTAAAACAAAGTTGTTTTTCCCAAGAAAGATTGAAAACCTTTCTTGTGTTGAGGTAGTGATAGTTCTATGATTGCTTGGACTCTTTCTAGATCAATTGACATTCCTTCTTTTCAGATCACATGTCCCAACAACTTACCTTGTGATACATGAAATATATATTTTTAGATTAAGAGAAACTCTAAATTCTAGGCATCTCTTGAATACTTTCTCTAAGTGATTGAAATGGTCTTCTTTATTCTTTGAAAACACCATGAGATCATCAATATAGACCAAAAAAATCTCATAGATGAGGTCTTTGAAAGAAATATCCATGGATTTTTGAAAGGTAGCCCCAAAAATGCACCTTCTAATAGGCATTTGAAAGTACCCCATTTTTTAGTGAATGTTGTCTTGTGTTGATCATCCTCTTTGACTAGTATTTTGTTGAATCTTGAGAAACCATCTAACATTAAAAATCTATCAGCCCTTACAATAGTTTGAAGTATTTCATCTATTAAAGGAAGTGGATAATGATCTTTGAATGATGCTTTGTTGAGGTCCCTAAAATCTATGCACATGCAAATTTATCCATTTTTATTTCTCACTTTGTGTGGTAAAAGGGGGATGAATGGAATGTGTGAGTACACTAGATCAAACCCTCCTTTCACTAAAACATTAAAGGACAAAACCGAGCTTAAGCCACTACAAGATGGAAGAGGGCTCAACTATAGATTTTGTGCTCTTGTTTGTCAAGGAAAGATAAGATTCAACCAAGATTTTTATCCAACACTAGGCTAAGTAAGAATGAAACCCTAGTTATAAGATAATCAACTTGAAACAGATGAATCACAACAGAAACCTGGAAACCAAAAGTACAGATAGGATCAGTAAGATGTCGAAACCTATCTCCTAAAAGCAAAGGCATTGAAGGAAAAATTTGACAACCGCCCAAGTCCAGATGTAAGATTTTGTCGGAGGTCAAAACTGATAAAATGCTACAAATGATGCTCAAAAAATAGATCCAGAAGCTTAAGGCCCTATGGGATAGGGCGGCAACCACCCAAGTCTATTCGGGGAGATACTCCAAAACTATTTTTGGATCTTGAAACTCTGTTTCCTGCACTACCTTCTTGTAGCTCCACTTTCCTGAAACTTGTACTTGTAACCTACACACAAGATGACAAGAGAGGGGTTTGAGGGTTGTGGTGTTTAGGGATTTACCTCAGTCATATCCAGGGTTAGCATTCAAGATTTCCCAACACCATTGTTAATGAGAGAGCATACCCTTGCAAGGTAGAGGCTAAAGATAATCCAAATGATGAAATGATTCAAATAGCAATGATGTCACCTCAGAGGTGAAGTTCTTAGGAGGATGAAAGCTCTTCAACTCAAAAGGAGATGGATGATAAATCTATATCTGTAACAAACGCACAAATCTACAACAACAACACAATAAATGCCTTGAATGCTCTTTGCTTCAATATCATAAGTTTGTGTTATCCATCTAGGTGTAAAATGAAGTCATAAACTCACTTATATATGTTTTCCCACTAACATTTATAAATTTAAATCACAAGATCCAACAAGGAGAAATATTTTGGAAGGGCCCAAGCCAACATGCAAAAATTTAGCCCCGACCAATCAGGGGAGACTTGGGCAGTTGGCATCCAAGCCCAGGGGCCTAAATTAGGTCAGGGTTAAGCTAAAGGAGGCCTCAACAGTCCAAAATTTCATGGGTGTCTTGCAATTTCCTTAAGGATGATCAATTAGAATGTATAATGAAGCAAATAGGACCTAGGGGCTAGTCTAGGAGGTAAAAAGGCATGTGGCCACTTTTTACTCCATAACACTCACTTGGACTAAGTTTAAACCCATGTTGAATTTTTTATTGGATATATCAACTTTGCATTTATCAACTCGTTGAGTTCATATCTCATCACTGGTTAAATATTTGTATTGAATGGCCTTTATTTCTATCGTACTAGCTTAACCTCAAGATGAATATCAATAGTGTGTTGTATTATATACTTGTCAAATCCCTTTAATTCTAGATAATACCAATCCATGATTTGATCATACTTAGTGTAAAGATCAATAAAATGTTTCTTTTCTTTTGTAGTGGAAATAATTTCCAATTTCAACCCTTTCCCTAGAGCTATCTGAATTTCCTTGTAATCTTTCTTATTTGCTTAAATTCCTCTTTTAATTCTACTAGTGGCATCGAGGATAAACAAACCTTCTAATGTAATCATTCCTCTTGGTATTTTTTCCCTTTTAATTATTAGATTTGGTCCTCATAGTCTTCTTGAATCTTGGGGGATAGTTCTTCTACAAATTCAACATCCTATTGAATGAATTATACTATTTTTCCATCATTCTCAAACACCATCCAATGTCCTTTAATATCAAGAACAATGGGTCTTATAATAAGTTTAACTGCATCCTTATTATGCAAAAAGTCCTTTACTAGATTAAATTGAGAGCGTATTAAATCCATTCTATTTGCTTTTGTATTTTCTTTTCTAGGACCTACCATTATGTTTACTACATCAAAAAACTCTAGCAAGTCGTAGACTTTGTGTTTGTATGCTTTCATCAAGGAATTATTTGTAGTACATATGGAATCTACTTGCTTGGCAATTAAATCTAAATCTTCATAGATTTGTAACAATTTAACTCCTCTCTTTTGAGCATATAAAAGACCATAAATGAGAGCCTCACACTCTGCAATGTTACTAGTGTAGTTGAACTATAATCAATAAGCATGCAAGTATTAATTCTTTTGAAGTGATATAAGATAAATGTCTACTCCAACCCTAATTCTATTATTGACACCATCAAAATATAATTTTCATATCCCAAGTGCCTTAGTTGTTTCTTTAATTATTTTTGGGATGAAAATAATATATTCATGAATCACATATGTTCCTAAACTAGCTTCTTTGAATAGTTGGCACCCCTTCTAATACTAGGTCCTGATCCATCCATAAACTATCATGATCTTCATTAGTTACCCTTCTAGTAGAATGAATTTCTTCCTCAATTTATCAGGAATACAACTTATTTTAAATTGCATAAGACTAATTACAAGGGTCATGAATCAATGGTTTGTTTTCCATATGATGCATGCTTAAAAGTTTGGACACTATCTTCATTTTGGTTCCATATCTAGTTTTTAGAAATATATGACTATAATCTAGTGACAAATATCCTCCTATTGTTGTAGTAAAGTCTCTAAATAGGTAAATGCTAAATGTAAATCCTGGAAGTTCTATAACAAATATGTCTTGTAGAATCTCTACATTAGGGAAAGCATAGAGAGATAACATAGGTTCTTTATTAATCCTATTACATTAATAGAGGTCCCATTAAGTTGGATCACCTTTTTGTCCATTAGCTCATAGTTAAGTCCTAACACATCAACAATTCTTTTAGGCATTATTGAAGTGCTAGAAACTAAGTCAACCATATAGTTATGAATTAATTTATCCTTGAATGCTAGAGTTAGATAAAATGGATTAGGATTTACTATACTAACTTGATCTCTTGCAATTCACAACACAACTAGCTTCTTTGAAGGTGTATTTGCTTGTTCAACAATTTGATTTTTATATTTGTTTGACTATTTCTATTTCTTCAATACTTTTTCTAATGTCTTCATCTGGTCTAAGATAGAGAGGACTTGTTGATTGTAGATCTTTTGAGTTGTTCCACAATATTGAAATCAATTCTATGGGTGGCTTAGTATTTGGTGCCCAAATAATTATGGGCTTTTCCACCAATGGATAATGGGCATTACCTTGTTTTACAGGGTTGTTAAATTGTCTTGTTTCTCCTAGTTCTTTCAACTTATCTTTCCTCACAAGAGTAATGATAGGGGAAGATGCCATTAACACTCAATTGAGAGGGGTTCTTTTCTCTATTTGACTATCATATTTTTTCTACTTTACCTATTCACATCCCTAATTTTATTCTTCTATTGGTTTTTTTAGACCTTGTGAGATAGTTTGATCGATCTTGCAATTCGTTAGATGTTGATGTTGATTGATTAACCATGCACATGTTTTACTCCTCTCAAGTGACAAAATTTCTATCTTGAGTAAATGATGTGTGGTGAAAAGGGCCTTCAAATATTTGACCACCTTGAGTGGTGTCATAGTTTTGATAGGAGAAAGATCCCTTGGATTTGTTCTATGTTAGGAGCTGAATTGGAAGCATGATAGCTTGGGTGTGGGCTACACCACTGAGTGGGTTCTTCTACATAATTATTTTTTACTATAACCAATTCTTTAGTAGGGTTGCAAGGAATTTGCTAGAGAAGTAGTCCCACATGTACAATTTGGTTTTGCAAGGAGGCAAGAAATCTTTTAGGCTAATACATTGGTTTTGGTAGGAAATTTTGATTTCTTTGATGGGGTCTATTATTTTGGTCTGACTGGTAGTGATTGTTGCATTATTGGGCATGAGGTTATTGATTATTACCATTCATCAACTTTTGATTTTGAGATCCATCATGTCATTAGACGTGTTTCTTAACAATCCTCTCATTTCATCAAGCTTAGATGTAGGTGATGGTTCAACAAAATGATATTCAAGAATGGGCCTTTGAGTTGGCACATAAAGGATACTAGGTGGGGGAACCTATTGATGACTCTCATGTGAAGGAGGAAAGGTCATTTGAATATTTGGGAATAGTGGCGTTGGAAATTTGGGTGCCAACCATCCTATCTACATCAAATTATTTTTTGCAGCAATGGCTACTCCATATGCTCTTGGTAGGGTATTTCCTCCTCTATTCTTAACCATTATTGCTATCTCTAAATCTATTTATTTTAGGTAGAAAATATAAACCTTATCTAGTGGGGGACATATTTCAATAGGGATTCTTTGCTATCTTTTTTCAAATCTATTGTTGAAATCATCCAACATCTCCATTATGGCTCTCTTTCTGATTTAAAGTTCTTCCAATAGTGCAGTAGCATCACCTTTTTCTTTGAATCTATTAATCAATCCATGGCCAAGTTGGTCTCAGTCTACTATTAAATGTGAAGCCAATGAATGATACCAATCCAAGGCTTCTCCTTTGAAAGAAGAAGCTAGCAGTCTCAGAGTGATATTCTCTTTAGCAATATTGTGTACAATGCAAAGATCTACTATATCATGGAGGTGTTTATGTGGGTTTACAAAATTTTCCCTAGTATATTATGGTAATGAATGTAAAGTTTCATCAGAGATAACCCCACATACATGAGGTGCAACAAGTGGCACCAAAGGTCCTCTTATATTCCATACTAGAAATATTCTAGGCTATGGAATAGCCATGTGGGATTTTTGTTGGTTAGTTTGAGATAAAATTTTAGGCATTTATTTTATTTTCATTGGAGTAAAAATGAGATGTGGGATTAAAATATTTGGATTAACTTTAGTTGTAGATCTATTACGACCTCTAGAGGACATATATTTTTAAGTATTCTAGGTTAAGCAAAGTCACCATAACTAGAAGAAAAATATGGATATAGCATCTAACTTCTAATTAGGCGATTGTGGGTTCTAGTCCCATTAGCTATGCTAAAAACTATTGATGATCTTTTTTTGCTCAAGGAATTTACCCCACAAGTATACTACTCAAGACTATCAACAATGGAAAGAAGAGTTAGCCTGGGCACAAACCAAGCCAAAAGATTAATCTCTGGATTAGGGTTGACTCCCTTCTTGTAAATTTTATGTCAATTTTATTGGAAAATGGAGAGAAATATTATGTGAAAGCAAATTGCTGAAATTAAAAGGCCATAAGTCAAAGGAAAGATCGTTGCATAGCTAGATAAGAATCAAATGATATACTATAACATAGTTAATAAGGACCAGTTGATACTACCAAGGTGAATGTGATATTTCATGCACAACATCGATGAGTTATATTATCTATAATAATAATCTTAGACACTGAAGATTATGATATTACTTCTTAGGATAAAGGGTAGAAAATATTTTGTCCAAAGACAGTCATAGAGGTCTTCTACTTCTAAATACACAAAGAAAGAAGCTAATGCATCAATCCAAAAATGACTTAGCTATAAAGATCAATTGGCTTATAACTACGATATTTTTATAATAAATAGAGGCAGAAGGATGAATAATCACCCACCAAAAATATTTTCCCACATGATCCAGGTGAAGGGAATTAATAATGATGCACAGAATCTTTGAAAAGATTGTGCCCTCATTAATTCATGTGTTTTGAATGATCACCCTATAGATTTAGGCACCATAGGAATGCTTCACATCATTTAGGAATAATGAAAATAATCTTTAGTAGGTAGGATGATCAACCTAGTGGGTTAAATATTTAAACAATAAACTTTGGCATTGTTATTGATATTCCTAGTAGGTGGTGATGTGGAATATAATCCTACAATGCTAGCAAATCCCCTCCATCACTTGTCTCCTTTTGTTAGTAGTGGGACCCATTAACTTATCCCCCTTTATAGGGACTTGCAATCTATTGGATGGAATTGGTGAGTTGGTGAATCGAACAACTCATGGGGAAGGTTGAAATTAATTGTCACTGCCCCTTTATGAATGCTCGTGGTGGTGCCATGTAGCTTTCTATAATATTTTTCTTTTACATCTAGACTTATGTGGGCCCCACTTGAAGATCCATACAACTTTAGTTCTTTCATTAATTTTCCCACTAATGAACTAGACCAATGACACAAGCTTGATACCTTCCTTTTTCCTTTATTTATTATGATTCCTACAAACCATTGGATGAGATTTTTGAGTTGGATGATCAAATAGTGTGGGAGGCAACATAGAGCTAGAAATAAATAACTTAGGTGCCATCCATAAAATAGAACACTATTTTTTGATTGGAGAAAATAACATTATAGTTACAAAATAGAAAGAACATGAAGGAAAAGCATAATTAAACCATTAGCCACTTGTAGGATATTAAGACAAGGTAAGGTTGAAATAAATATTAGTTACTTGTAGTAGAAAATCTAGTACATAATACATATCAAACAATGGGTTTAACCTCACATACCAAAAATAGTAATGCTACATGATGTGTAATTACATCAACTATAGTAAGTAATCAAATAAAGAAATCGTGCTTAATAAATAAAACAAGTAGAGCACTAAAAATAAGTAGAAAAACACTAATGAAAGCTATTAATAGGAAAGAAAGAGTTGAAGACCTAAATAACAATGAACTATGGGCATTCTATAGTAGACTCACACAAAAATATAAAGTCATAGTTGAAGCCTTAAAATCCCTAATTGAAGAATTTTGGAAAAATAATACAAGAGTATTACCTAATCAAATAGATGTTGTAAAAGGAATAATTGGTTGTCAAAACTATGAGTCACATCCAAATTCTTTTTTGGATATGACTCATACACAAATTTTCTCTAAATTGGTAGAACATTATCCTCAAATAAAAATTAGTCAAAGGTATTTTGAAATGGAAAAACTTTTTTATGTTAAAATAAATCACACACATACTAATTGTTGTAGGGTCCACATTAAATTTTCTATGCATTATGATGTTTTTTGAAATCTACATGTTAATTTACATACTAATGATATTTTGTAGGAGTGTATGATAGAAGCTCCACCTAGATTGGCAAGAGGTTTCATTTCAAAACAAAATTGTGAAAGAGTAGGTGGACAATTATTTTTTTAAGAAATCATGTTTGGATGGAACATGTGATAGTTGTGGTAGTTTGCAATGTTTGAGAAAGTATGTACACATAGAGAATACACAAAAAATGGAAATGAACTTGTAAGTTTTATAAAATATAAGTCCATAGTATACACATTAAAGGATGGTAAAGAGGCTGAGAGGTGTGAATTAGTGAGTGAAGAAATAAGAGTATCAAAATTTATGGCTATCTTTAGATAGATGATAGTATATGATTATGAAAACTTAGTGATTAGAATCCAAACCCATCTCTTTTATGTTTTTAATCCCTTAGAGGGCCTGCCTCCCAATTTGTGAGAGGGAACGACCCAAGCGGTATTTTCATTTCGGTCTAGTATATAAATAATTGTGGTTGTGACGAAAGTCATCAATCACCTAGTGTAGATGTTCTATATTGATAGAAGTCTCCCTTAGTATCCATGAGATGCATAAAAACCCTTTTTGAGGGCTGGGAGACCTCTTAAATGAGTGAACCGTCACATGTATAGACACCAAATTATCTTGAAACTCTAACTAGAAACCACTTGTTGTTGAGGCCAAAAACCTTTTTTGCTTGCTGGTGCAGGAGGTCAGACCTCTGAAGCTACCCTACACATACTATTCATGATAGAGACAGAAAATCCCTTGGCTCATAAGATCTTCGAATCTTCGGGGTAAGAGATTTATTGTGCCCATGTCATGGTGGGGGAGCCAGTGTCACCAATATCTCTAGTTGTTTGCCTTGTCTTACTATATGGAGTAATCCAAGTAAGGACTCAACAAGTAGTATTCTTTTTCCAACCTAGGTTGTGCATTCTTACGAGTGTTTTCAAATTTGTCAAGACCAGTAAAGAATTTTGGGCTAATCTAGGCCCTCATTCAGACTTTTACTCTGATTTTGTATCAGAGTCATCCAAAATTTTCTATCTGCCATGTTTTGTGTGTGTTCAAAAAAAACATTTTTTACTTCCTATCAAACATCTAGCCATTTTGTTTTTGTGCTTGAAGTGCATCCTTGCCACTATTTGTCATTGTGAATCCTAAGAAGTTCTTTAATTGATCAAATCATCCAATCTATCGATTTCCTACCTAATTCATTTATCATCATTTTACTCATATTCTCATCCTTGAACCTAGTCCAATCTTCATTCATCAATATGGTTGTAATCCTCAACAAATCTAGGCCAAATCCAAAACCATATATACTCCGAGGTGGTCCAAAATTTGCTCCTAATGATTATGAGGATCTTGTAGATTTTGAGGCATACTTGGAGGAACAAACTGAAATTCAAAGACTTCAATCTATGTGTAGCTCCATCCCAACACAAGAGAAAAAGATCTTAGCCCAAAAACCACAAACATACCAATTCCATGAGTCACCCTCATCATCATGTCAACCTAGTTCCTCCTTATCAACCAATCTCATGAATATTCCTTAATATCCATCTCCAAGTCCATCACCATCCAATAGAATGCCTATCACAAAGCATACTAGTCCTACACCAACACCACCATCAAAGTTCCCAAGCCCTAATCCATCAACCAAAGAATCCTTGAATGATTTTCTCCAAAGATTCTTTACAAAATCTAAAAACAAAAGAAAAGCTATGGAGAAATCCAAATACACTCATCTAATTTCATCCCCATCTAGCACAAGTAATCCTAATATTACACATAAGCCTACACCTTCTACCATTATTCTTCATCCATTATATTGTGCATCTACCCATATACTAATGAAGGATGTGATCAATTGGATACTAGCAAGGAATCAATCACCACCCTCATTCCATCAAATTCCTATCCTTGAAACTATCCAAGAACCCTCAAATGTCATGCCTATTTCTCCTATCCCATCTTGTAGTCCAAAAGCTATCCAAGAACCTTCAAATGTTCTTGAAGATCCACCTACCATAAGCCCGATTCATTCCCCACCATACATTGAACCTATCAAAGAAACCTTCATGCCTATCCAAACTCAAGAGCTATTTCAAGAGTCAACTCCAAAGCAGGATGATCAACCTTGTTCCTTACCAAATCAAGATCAAAGACATCAAGAGCTTGTCACTCCTTCCATTCATGGTCCCAATACTAGTCATGATCAAGAAACCTCCACCACTCCTATCCATCATCCACCTAGCCCTATCTATGATCCAACAGCATGCACTTCCCTTGATGAGACACTTGGTCCCCAAGAAAACATAGATAATCAAACAAATAACTTGGATCCTATTACACTAAATCTTAATGAGAAAAATATTGAGCAAGATCCAAGCATTCCAACTCATCCATTTTTTGATTTCACACCATCTCCTATTGATCCCATTCCAAATCCATCTCCCATTGATCTTCCATCATCCCTTATCAACCCCATCCCAAATCCATCATCCTGTTGGAATTGGTTCGAACAACTGAGAGGGGGGGGTGAATTAGTTGTCACACAAATTAAAATTTTCTGCCTTTAATCCTCTTTCACAACTTCTAATCAAATTAATGATATGAACATTAAAGCATGAATCAATAACACATGAGCAAAAATATAAGTAATACACTTGACACCAAGATTTTTGACATGGAAACCTGGTTAAGGGAAAAACCATGGTGGGGGTTAACCCACAAAGATTATACTCTATTAAAAGTATTACAAAGGGGAATGCACATGCATTCAGGCTCACTACTCAAAGAAGGCTCACTACCTACAGAAAGAAGGTTACAATGAAATTGAACTGATAATTAGCATCTATCAATGCAAGGATTCAATTCTGATTAAGCACAAAATACTGACTTGATACACTTCATCTTCACTCTGCCCTTTTTACTATTTTGCTAACATCTAAATCTTGGATCTCTGCTCTTTTCGCACTTATTCCATAGTCGCATCACACACATGTACAAATCATTCAAATCCATCAGCTATATATATCAGCATCTAGATCTTCAACCACTTTTCAGTCAGCTTCAAGAACACTTAGAACTTTATTGAAAATTATGCTTTGTCAGCTAAATTCATGTACACTTGTAATGTGGACCACAACTTGCACTCACAAATCATAATTAGGTCGGCTACTATCATTGATCATCACAACTTGTCCAACCAACAACTTCCATACATCTTGCACCAAGATCAATTACAAGGTCAACCTGTTCTTCTTTTGCCTGCTCTGTCAAACTGTTAACCCGATACTCTGATGCTAATAACTATTGAATCCTTCATCACCAGAGGCCAAAACTCTAGATTTAAATTATCCTGACAATGCTTATGACTCCCTCAGATCTACACCAAAATCTATGCTAGTCTTGGGGAGATCTGGACCAAGATACCAGACCCTGTCACACACTATGTTCTTGACTTCCCGGACTTAGACAAATCTTCAATTTGATTTCCGGTATGGGAAAATTATGCAATATGGATGTGTAGTAGATACTTAGTTGCCATCAATTACAACACTTATCATGCCTAGCAGTGTCTCTTGCCAACAATCTCCCCCTTTGGCATTGATGGCAACACTTAATGAAAAATGACTAAGTGTCGAAATAACTCCCTCTTTGCTTGTGCTCCATATTGTTGTTCACACTACTTTCTGGTGCTCCCCCTTTGCTAGATTCTTCATTTTTCACTGCTCTTCACTCCCCCTTTGACATCAATGGAAAAGGGTGGGATCCACAATCACTAATAATGCAAAAATTCTGTATATAAGGCTGTATATGTACAAGTAGTCCATATGTTATATTTACATATATTTAAGGATATCTGCAAAAGTACTCTTTAACTGTACAAATTTGGTGGCCCAACCTCTCTTCATACCATCCAAAATTGAAATGTGTCCACTCAGCAAAAATACATATGCTTCTACTTTCCTTAGATCTGAGGGATCACTTGCCCGGGCAGTGCTTTGGGCCTCTGATAAAGTATTAAACATTATTTCCAACTTAGGAGTAATCAGTCCCCAGAGCTCACCCATTCTTTCCATAATGTTCGTATTTTCTTTGATAAGCTTCTTTATTTCATTTGTCATGCTAATTGCATGACATTCTTGGCTCACCAGAGATATTGTTAAAGGATCAAAACTTTGAGATAGGTCTAGCAGCTTTTTCTCTTGCTCCTTCATCTTTTTCTCAATATCCTCTACTATTTTGGGCCATGATAAACAAAACTTATATAAATCACCACCATCCTTCAGAGAATTTTCAATACTCTCTATACAAATATCGAGTGTTTTTCTATCATTATCTATAAGGCCTTTTAAATCACTAAACCTCTTAACCAAAAAAAAAATCCAGACCTTTACTTCGGCTGACTTCTCAAAAGACTCAAAATTTGTATTTACAAAATGCACAAGATTTTTCAAATTACCAGAAGGAGAATTAGATGTATTTTTCTGATATGTGGGCATGATCTTCTCTAGTATTTCAGATGCTAGGCCTATCAACTCACTGTTTTCTATGTAAGACTTTAGAATTTTCTCCCTTGCCTTGGCCTGTGTAAATGATGATATCTTCAGCATTTGGTCCACAAAGAGAGTGTCCAAATTGATTGGCACTTGTATCAATACTAGCTCATCTAACTCTAGCATCTCTTTTCTAAGAAAACTCTGCACTGCATCTGTAGTGTCTCTTACCACACTTGTTATTTCAGTTTCCTTCCCTTGTGCTTTGTCAGCGGCAGCAACCAGACTGTCTTGCTATGGTGCATTAGCACCATCTCCTTCTACTAGTTCTTCTTTTTCCTTTGCTTTTTCCTCTTCCTTCTCTTTCTCTTTTTCTTCTTCTTATTCTTGGTCCTTTCCAAAGTCATCAGTAGTAGGAGGATCCAGAGGATCATGGCCAACATTTGCTTCTTCTATCAATACTTCCTCTTCCGGAATAGAGGAATCTGGAGTTTTAGTTTGTTTCTTATTCTTCTTTAATCCTTCGACATTCATGTCTGAGGACTCAATCTCTACATTTACCTCCTCTGCAACAAGAAGATTGTGCTTTTTCAAAGCACTCCAGAGAATCTCTTTGGTTTCCTTTGCAATCTTGTCTGTCTCCCCAAGCATAAGCTTATTCATTCATTTTTTACTTCAAAACTCATCCTTGGCTTCTTTAAATATCAAATTCATTTTCTTCGGAGTAATTTGGGGCATAATTGTATTAATGTTTGTTCTCAGATCTCAAGATCCTTGCTTTTTGCATTCTCTTTTCTTAGTTCCAAAAATTTTTCAAGGCTTTTGGGTATCAATGAACACATCTTAATAAGAGCCTTGTTGTAGATATTCAAATATCTTATCGTTGCTTCCTCAAGTACTCTTTTGTTAGCATCACTATAGTCATCATAGAATTATGTCATTGGAGCCAAGTTTCCATCTACAGTAACTGATTTAATGATGTCATCTACTGAAAGGGTAGGCTTCTCTACATATTCCTCTATGTTTTGTCTCTTGCTTTCCCTTTTGCTTCCAAAGGGCATCTCCTTGGATATCTTGGCCACTTTTGTGCCTGTGGCTTTTAGTTCTTTGATCTCAATGTCAGAATCTATATCTTCTTCTTCTTCTCTTGTGCTTTCATAGGTCTGAGATGCTTTTGTTTTCTTCCTTTTCTCTCTTTTTTCGGATGATTTTGCTTCCAGTTTTGTAGTCTTAGGAGGAACAGGGACAACAACAGAGCTCCTAGTAGTTCTTAAAGTGGAAGAAGGTTCCACCAGAGCACTTCTTTATTTCTTATTGTGTTTCTCTTTCTCAGCCTTTTCAGTTCTTTCCTTGAATTTCCTCATAGCCTCCTTAGTTAGGCCCAGATTTTCAGCCAACTGCTCAACTTCTTTTCTTAATTTCCTATTGGTTTCAGGTTCTCTGAGCTCAGTATGTAGTTTTAAACTTAGCTCCTCATATGTTCCAAATCTTTCAACCATTGTATCTTTAGGATTGCTTAGAAGATGTTGAGCATACATATTCAAGAGTTTTCCATCTACTTCATACCCCATGGGCATGATCCAAACAATTATGGGTTCCACTGCTTCCATTAGGCACTAATCAATGTCAACCATGAAGCATATTTCATTTTTATACTTCTCAACAATTGATTTACGGATTCTTTCCCTTAAATGCATCATACTCTAAAAATTCTTGAAGTATCCCCATATTGCAATTTTATGACCTTTGAAATCACCAATGCTGCGAAGATGTTCTCTGATCTGAATGGCAACTGGCTCATCATTAGTCTAGTGAACACCCTTTACTCCAGGTACTTCATTCATATAGTAGAAAAATAAGCATAGAACCAATGTACCATATTTAAAAGTGTTTTTCTTATCCCTTTTGATTTTGTTCAAGTTCTCAATCAACTAGTTCTGTAACAGCTCACAAAGGTCATAATCTACATTCTCCTTTAACATTTGATATGCTGCATATATGGCAATTCCAGAGACAGAATTCTCCCTGTTGGAGTGATATATCTTGTAGCCAATCACCATGGAAGCAAACTTCACATTCGGTTCTATAATGTCATTTGTAGTCATAGCCCTCCTGTCAAATTTAGCACCAGTTGCATCAGTAACAGTTTGGTTTTTCACAGATTTTAACATGGGTAATCCACCGATTGAGTTTAACCCTATCACAATTCTGATAACATCTTTGGTAATCTTGAATGGTTTTAACAGCTAAATGAATTCATCATACATCTGACTCAAAACATACTAGACCCATTCATCTTCATCAAATGTTGGAAACCCCATAATCTGAATAAAGTGTTTATCATGTAGTGCCTTATACTCAGGTTTAAGATCATGATTTTCATCCCTGAGATGACTCTCAAACAAGTCTACATACCTTGAATCACCAAATTCATCTATGTTTGCATGAATATAAACCATAATATCTTCAACATGCAGCACACCATATGGAACACTTGAAAAGCACCTAACGGGTCGACTTCTATTGATTTGTGAGGATGCTTCTTAAATTTGGGTCAAGGCCTTTCAGTAATGTTAACAACATGAGGAGAATCCATCTCAACAGATTTTAGATTTAAAGCTTTACAAAGAAGTACCTTTTTCTTGTGCGGGGTTAGGGTTGATCAATTACTGGTTGAATTTGCTCTTCATTCTTCAATCTCTGGATTTGTAGCTCAGAAGCTCTTCTATTTGTTTCCTTCAAAATGCAAAGTGGTTCAAATGCATGATTAAGTGACCTTTTATCCTTCACAAAACCTAATTTCACATTGTAATAAATGTGATGCCCTAACTTCATCTGATTACTTTGTTTCTTGAATTGTTCTTCGTGAATCACTCCACAAATTTCCATATTAACATCTTTTCTTTCAGAAATCCTTCAAAAAGTTTTGAAACAATTCAAATATCTTCTCTCATTGTGCCATATCTAGGCACCCACTTACTGACTGGGGGAATTTGATGTTCAATGCAACTCCCCCTGTGCCAAAGCTCCTAATTTAATTCCTGGAGGAATTGTCAGCATCGGATTCTGGTGCAGACCCATCACCATTGTTCATTGTATCTTTCTTCACCCAAGTCTTGTTCATTCACATCAATTTTTCTTTTTCCTTTGTCTTGTCTCTGCTCATCTAGTTTTCTGTTTACCGGACCTCTTCTTCCATTGTTCCTACTTCTGCAGAATCTTGTAATATGACCAGATTTATTGCAATTAAAGCACACAACATTTTCTTGCTTATAAACTTGATTTCCTCTTGATCTGCATTGATTAGCCATGTGTCCAAACCCATTGCAAGAAAAATAGTAACCATTGAAAGAATTGCCAATTCCTCTATTGTTAGAATTATTCATTATCATACTTCTACATTCATTTGATCTAGACCATACCTCTTACACTTGAAACATTGACCAGAGAAGGATGGACCATTTTGATTTACTTTGCTTCTACACTGAGTATCTCTATGACCAAATTTATTGCAATTGAAACAATTTCGATTGAATGATGGATATCTTTGAGCATTAGGCTGTCTTACCGGAGGTTTTCTAGTTCTGTTTCTCCCTTTCCTTGGTTGAAAATTTCTCTGTCCGGATCCAGAGCTTTCACCTTTCTCATAGCCAAGACCATGCTTATCATCATCCTTTTTCATTCCTTCAATCAGTTCTTTAAGTTTAGTTGAGCTTATCTTGAACTTCTCCTTATATTCATTTGCAACTTTTAGGTCATGTCTGAGAGTGATAATTTGTCTCTCAAGTTCTCTCTCATTGTCTCTTCTTTCTTGTAGATTAGATTCTAGGAGACCAGCTATTCCATCCAATGTGCAGCATTCTTTAGTTCTCTCTTTCAGATTTTGATTCATCTCTTCTTCAGTTTTTTTCCTATCTTCAATTTCCTTGGTTAGTCTCATCACCCCAGATTCCATCTCATGTTTTAGGACAACAACTTCTTTAGCTAACTTTTCACATTCCTTTGTCTTCTCTTTCATGTCCTTGTCTTCATAATGATTTCCCAATTGAATAGGTTGCTCCTTCCCTTTTTCATTGGATTTGCTCAATATTCTTTTTAAAATCTCAATGAAGTCTTCAGCGTTTTTGAGGTTTTCTTGCAACACTTGGACTTCTGCTCTAGACTACTCAAGATCTTCTAGGGCTAGATTAAGTTGTCCTTGAAGGTTATATTCATCCATTTTATTGCCTTCCCAGATCTTCCTTAAGCTGTTAAACTTTTTCAAAGGAACTTGGCTCTAATACCAATTGTTGGAATTGGTTTGGACAACTAAGGGGGGGTGAATCAGTTGTCACACAAATTAATTTTTTTGCCTTTAATCCTCTTTTACAACTTCTAATCAAATTAATGATATGAACATTAAAGCATGAATCAATGACACATGAGCAGGAATATAAGTAATACACTTGACACCAAGATTTTTGACATGGAAACCTGGTTAAGGGAAAAACCACGATGTGGGTTAACCCACAGAGATTATACTCTATTAAAAGTATTACAAAGGGGAATGCACATGCATCCAGGCTCACTGCTCATAGAAGGCTTACTGCCTACAGAAGGCTCACTACCTACAAAAAGAAGGTTACAATGAAATTGAACTAATAATTAGCATCTATTAATGCAAGGATTCAGTTTCAGTTAAGCACAAAATACTGACTTGATACACTTCATCTTCACTCTGCTCTTTTTACTATTCTGCTAACATTTGAATCTTGGACCTGTTGGTACACGACCCGGCTACCACTATGCCAAAAGCTCAAACTAATGGTGAATGGCGCCCCGGTCATAATACCCCTAGAGACCGCACGGGCCTGGAAGGGAGGGGTTGAGGGTCCTGCAATCCTAAGTACCAACATACCCCCACCAGTCCGCGTATGCCCGATGGTAAACCGTACGAACATACACGGACTGCTAGGTGCACCTTGTACACATGGAGAGCAGTGGACATCGGGCGGGATTTGAACCCCTCCCCAGCAAAGTCGCCAATTTGTTGGTACACGACCTGGCTACCACTACACCAAAAGCTTGAACTGATGGTGAATGGCGCCCCGGTCATAATACCCCCAGAGACTGCATGGGCCCGGAAGGGAGGGGTTGAGGGTCCCGCAATCCTAAGTACCAACAGGACCTCTGCTCTTTTTGCACTTATTCCATAGTCGCATCACACACACACACAAATCATTTAAATCCATCGGCTATATATATCTGCATCCAGATCTTCAACCAATTTTCAGTCAACTTCAAGAACACTTAGAACTTTATTGAAAATTCTACTCTATCAGCTAAATTCATGCACACTTGTAATGCGGACCACAACTTGCATTCACAAATCATTAATCAGGTTAGCTACTATCATTGATCATCACAACTTGTCCAACCAACAACTTCCATACATCTGGAACCAAGATCAATTACAAGGTCAATCTATTCTTCTTTTGCTTGCTCTGTCAAACTGTTAACCTAATCCTCTGATGCTAATAACTATTGAATCCTTCATCACCAAAGGCCAAAAATTTGGATTTAGATTATCTTGACAATGCTTATGACTCCCTCAGATCTGCAGCAAACTCTGATCTACTCCCGGGGAGATCTGGACCAAGATACTGGACCCTATCACACACTTTGTTCTTGACTTCCTAGACTTAGACAAATCTTTAATCTAATTTCTGATATGGGCAAATTATGTAATGCAGATGTGTAGTAGAGACTTAGTTTCCATCAATGACAATACTTATCATGCCTAGCAGTGTCTCTTGCCAACACATCCTATCCCCTTGGTCCCGCTACCTTCATCCATGGTGGTTCTCTCATGGGAGAGGAACAAACTCTATCCACCACCCATCCTTCTCCATCTAATAATAGACTTGCATCTTGTTTCCAAAGAAATAAACATCCCATTGTGAATCACATGCTCCAAAACATGAGTTATCAAGGCAAAGGCTTAGGCCTTCTTGAACAAGGTATCTTGGACCCCATCCATATCCAAATCCATCCACACGCATATGTCCTTGGAATACATGTGAAGATAAACAATCCACACATATTGGTACCACCTTCACCCTCTTAAATCCACTTCTTTTAATCATAAACATGGTGCACCTCATCGCACATTCAAGTCATATGTCGCCATCCCTCCCCCATCGTCATACCATATACAGAAGCATGTGACCATACATCTCCCTCCATCCACTCTTCCTCCACTCCTTCCAACTCCTAATATTCCCATCCTTAATCCCTCCATCCACAAATCTCATTCCCTTAAATCCTCTAACATTCCTAACTAGGATCAACAAATGCATACATTGCCTAAACATGAAGCTATCGCAAAACCCATGGGATTCAAAAATACAAATTTGGATGCCTCCTCACATAAAGCAAAAAGCCTACAAAAGCTTCAAAATTATCATTCTGAAGGGCATCAATACACAAGTCAAAATCAAAAATCTAAAAGTCTACAAACGTCCACACCCCCAAAAGAAAAAGTAAAAATGGTGTGGGTCCTTAAGAAAAAATAAATCAATCTAGATGAAGCATCCAAATCCCACTATATCGCTAAGTATTCAAATCAGAAAAATAACAAATCCTCATTACTTCCAACACCCCCTCCCAATCACAAGATTCAAAATCTAAAATGGTGTGTGCAACCATTGGTCTTGGTTGCTTTCCATTCCACAACTTTCCCACATACCTCCATCTCCCATCTTTCATCCACTGTCCCATATATTTCACCCATCATATCCCTATGGTCCATGATTTTACATAATCCACTATCCCCCATCCATCCTTGCATAAACCTATCATAATCCACCATATCCCATCCATCTATAATTCACATCATAATCCACTCCATTTCCATCTTATCCAATCACCTACCAACATTCATGCACGTAATAACACTTGACATGTTCTATGTACTGCAAGCATCCAAAAATGGGATACTATCACCTCCTCTTGGAAACAGATGCTTGAGTCCCCATCCTC
The DNA here is from genome assembly GCA_027924645.1 of Cunninghamia lanceolata. Lineage (NCBI taxonomy): Eukaryota > Viridiplantae > Streptophyta > Pinopsida > Cupressales > Cupressaceae > Cunninghamia > Cunninghamia lanceolata. The sequence goes on along the minus strand of BSBN01001495.1, from coordinate 141,761 downwards.
CATCCAAATATCTCTCCCATCATCCACCCATCCCATCTAAATAGTAAAAAAAAAATAGTAAAGAAAAATCATTCGTCCAATGGTGAAAACTTGGCAAACAAGCACCTTGGATAAGTACCATGATGAAAACCTGGCAAACATGCGTCATGTGCAGGTTGATTGTCTATGCACCTTACACTTGGGGGCACGTTGTCTCATCCTATCATATCCTATCTTACCATCTCCTACTTACCATCCTTATCCATTACACCCACATACACATACTTATCACAATGAGTTCATCCCTCCTCCCTTCCTCCTTTTGATCTTGACAAAGACATGGGGCACAATGTTGACAAATGTTTTGGATATCTCTTAACGTACCTCATTCTTTCCAAACTAAATCCTATCCTTACCCTCGTGTCATTACCTATTTTTCCATCATTTCCAAACCAATCCATCTTATCTTCCCCATTGTCATAAGATTTGTCATGTCAAATCCTAACTAGAATGGGGCATGTTATTCCTATGCAACATAGTATTTAGATATCACATCCTCTCCCCCCTCATGATGCATACATCCACTTCATTTATTATCGCCCATTCATTTATCCATCTTACTTCCATTCTTGCACCTAGACTTGGTTCCCCCTTGTCACTGGCATCCAGCATAAAGGCTATCAAAAAATTGTCATCCAATACCATGTCAAAACATTTCAAAATTCAAAAAAAAATCAACACATCTAAAAATCCAAAAAAATCATAACATCAAAAAAATCCAAAAAAATCATAACATCCAAATTTTTTTTTTAAAAATACAACATTCCAAAAATCCAAGCAATAAATCCAAATTCAAGTCATCCTAAATCCATACCAATCCAATCGAGTAATCTAGCAAATCATCCAAAAGCATACTTTGATTTTGTTTCCAACCTTGTTGTGAAACCAATCAATTGATCATTTATCTAATCAACATCAATGGGATATATCATTCCCGCATCCTTGTGTTGTTCTAGGGATATATCATTCCCAACAATGACAACACTATCCTTATCAATCATCATCATTTAATCATCAGTTTACAGCTTGACAGGGGCAATATCTTATTTGTTTTTGAATCATTTGTGCATGCTTGCTTGATTTCTTATGTGTCATCATTTTATCTTGCATTTGTATCAAGTCCTTATCATTCTAGCTAATATACGTATCTTGTTTATGGTAGAATATATTTTTGCATACCTTTGAATCTAAGGTCTCATTATCCCTTTTGTGCACTTGGACTATGCTCTAAGTTTCCTTCCTCATATGTCTAGACAAGGTTGTATTATGCTAGGTGCACAAGACACATCGTCACCCTAGTCTTTATACCTTGGTGCATCATGTCTAGTGCTATATCAAACTATATAGTTACTCACCTCAATGCAACATAACATATCATTCATCCATTTCATCCATCCCTTATCTTTCCTCCATCCCTTATCTTTCATCCATCTCTTTAATCAATTTGTTTCATCCATTTCAAGAGCATACCTGTGTTCTTCTAACCCGCCTATCCTCTCGAAGGGGGCATACCATCCCTACATCATTTTTCCTTGTCACTTTCAAGTGACTGGGGCATCATCATCCCTAATCCTACCATCTTCTTCTATCCAACTAAATACTATATTTTATCTTTCTTTGAAATGATGTTTCTTCACAACACCATCTCAAAGAGGGGCAAAATGTAGACACCTAAAATTGACTCCAATTTCACCACCACTCACTATACCTTATTCTTCCACATTAATTAAATAATTATTAATTATTTAATTAAGTTAATTTTCCCACTTCATAGCATTAATTAAATAACTTACAATTATTTAATTAATCCATACTTTCTTCTAATAGTAATTAAATAATTTATATTATTTAATTAATTAAATAATAAAATTTAAAATTAATTAAATAAATCAAATATTTATTTAATTAATAAAATCCAAATAAGATCTTCTTGATTTCTTTCCAAAATTGAACTCGTATGTATCTAATTAATTAATTTAATTAGATAATTCATCAATTATCCTCCCATCCTTTTTCAAAGATTTATTTCCTTTTGAGGATTTAAAACTAAAACCAAATCTCTTTCTATCTTTTGAAATCCTATCTTATCTTGTTTTATTTCCACTTTGATCAAATAAAGAAAAAATCAAATCTCATCTCTATCAAATCTTCTTCCCTCCACATCAAAACTCTATAAATATAGCCTCAACCAAGCCATTATGATGACAAAACAAAGTAAAGTTATGCTGAATCATGAGCAACCCACATACCAATCATTATATCAATCAAAGTGTGTGGATTTGATTGAAGGAGAAGGTTTTGTATTTGCATTTATCTTTTGTTTTCCTTCGATCAATTTCCACGTACACATTGGGAATATCACCTAATTTCAACATTGTAGACCTACATCAGTATTATGAAGCAAAATTCAGTGACAACATGGAAGAAGATTTGAAGAAGCAGTTACCACAACAAAGACTAGAGCAGATTGAAGACATCTTGGATAGAAAAATTGGACGCAACACTAGAGGCAAGCAATATAAAGAATATCTTGTGAAGTGGAAAGGTATACCAGAAGAAGATTCATCATGGATTTCCTAGGGTAAGGTAGACAGCCTTGGTTTTCCTCCAGCCCTAACAAAGTAAGGGACTCACTTTTCAACAACCCCAGATGTTTTATGTAGGAGCATCCTTGGTTCTAAGAGCAATCTTGCATCAACCAAAAATATTTGCATTTTAGTTTGTTTTCTTTCATTTTCTAGTTTAGTTCAGTCAGTAGGAGTTTTAGTATTTTGGTCCGTATTCTACCACAGTTTCATTTTAGATCTTATGGAGCTGGACTTAGCATCTAGACACGTTCATGCACATCATATCCAAAATTTATATCATTTGGATTAGGGACTGGAAAGATATCGCTATCAAAAGATCGATTGTTTTCTCAAAACAAAGCATCTTGACAGTCTCAGACAATCAGCTAAAGGAGAAGACCTGCAGAGAATTTCATGACTTGTGGAGCTAAATGACACATCATTCAATGTTGTTTGGATCGTGGTCGACCTTCCCTAAGATCCACACACTATTGTATTCATTTGCAAAGGAGTTATATATGATTAGGTTTGACCTATCCATGTACACATGTTACATCTCTTTCTTGGAGTTTGTAGCCATCCTTGGTTGATGCGAAGGAATCTTATGTTCCGAAGATGATATATAATCATGTAATAGATGCCTGGGAAAGTAGTTAGCATAATTTACAAGTTGGATAGTTTGAATTTCTAGTGTAAGGCACTTTAAAGCTATATCTTGCGCATATTATGTAACTAAGGAATCAGACCTGTGACCCCTATTGTAAACCTACATGTTGCTGACCAGTTTGCATTTTGATTCTATGATATACTGAATGACTGAATCTACATTTGTTTTCTATCTTTGAGTTATTTCTGTTGTATTTACTCTTGCTGCACGGTATGGACTATTCACTTTGTGGATCCTCCTAATCGTGATTGCACCAGGTTTTCTCCTTTTCTCTATTTGTGAGAGACTCTTTTGTACATGGGTAGCTCATCAGGCCTAGTTGTTGGGACCCATCTTTGCTTTCATGCATTTGTTGTTAGTTTTTTAGCTTCTCTCTAAGTTCATCTTAAGGGGGGGTGTTAGAGTAATAGGTTCTTTACTTAATTAATTTAATCATATTGATTAATTAATTAAGTCACGTTTACTTTATTTCACTTAAGCTAAACTTAGGAATCTCACATTAGGGTTTTCTAACTTGCAAATATAAAAGCAAGTTCTCTCATATAATTAATTAATCCATTTCATTAATTGCATCTTTTTTTGTGCAAATTGCTCTCTTTGCTTTTTTCTCTTGTGGAAGGTTAATCTTAGGTTTTGCAGGTGTTCACTAGGTCCTATGAGGTTGGTTTCACAACTTCTACACATGAGTGTCCCAAAATTCATAATTTCTTTATGAGTTTTGTGATGTAATGCTCTGAATATGAACATCCTATGAGAAGAAGTTATCAAATCCTAATGGCCTCTTGACAATTATCTAGCTCTGGTGTTTCCACATTGAAAGTTGAATTGGATAACCTATTCATACCAGAGAGTTCTGAAACGTGATCATCTCATAATTACATCCCCACCTTGCCAATGATCTCCAAAACACAACCTTCTCTTGATGCTCTTAAGAACACCATAGCCCATGTTCCAGAGGCCCAAATTCAAAATCTAGATAGTGAGTTGGCTAATTTTTAGCAATTCCTAGGCATGAAACACTTGGCTGGGGAGGCTATACCTCTTATAGAGAATCTAATAAAGTTGTTTCTTGATGATCCATAGGGTGTGGAAGTTCTATGTGGTCTCACTCACATAGTGGATAACAACATTATGTCATTGGCTAGTTGTGTAGAGCTCCTCAACAACACATCCTCTCAAAACCAAATGGAGATGCAAGTGTCGGTACCCATAGAGACATTTTCTATTCTAACATTCACTTCTTCTATTGTCACAGACAATACACAATTTGGTAATAGCGCTAACACTGGTTCTAGGGTGACAAGTGGGAACTATACTTTCGTCCCACCTTCCTCTGGCTTCCAGTATACCTATAAAAACCTTATTCCAACTACTTCCTAGCATATTGTTAGCCAGTATCATCCATAATTCACTTACTGAAATTCCAATCATGTTACATCTCATCCTCTTGTTAGTTCATCCCCTTCGCATTCTATCCATTCACAAGTTAATTCACCTATTGATCCTATCATAAACCAACTTTTGCAAAATGTCAACTCCTTACAACAACAACAACTAGCAAACATAAGTCAAAGTCAAACACAACCTACCATTCCATCTTATTAAACTCGCAGTCCATTATCCCTCTCTATCCTTAGAACTTTGATTGATAAGTTTAAAGTTCCTCATTTTGAGAAGTGCTCTGGAAAAGGAGACTCGAATAACCATGTGTTAGCCTTTGCCACCTTGTACGATGACCTCTTTGAAGATACTCTCTTCGCTAAACTATTCCCTAGGTCTCTGAAAGACATGGCCTTGGATTGGTTTTTCTCTCTACCTGACAATTCAATTAATTACCTTCAACAACTTGTCAATATATTTCTCCAACACTTTCAAGCCACTATCAAACCTCAAGTCACATTGACCAATTTGGTTCATTGCAAGAAAGGAGTAAAGGAGATCAAGCCCTCTTTTCTCAAATTCCATATTCTCTTCAAATCTGTGATAAGATTTTGTTAATGCGATATCTTTCTTTTACACATCTTTGCACAGTTCTCCATGATTAGTAACTATCAGTTAGTCAGTATGAGGGCTTTTCCTCATCGGCTTTCGTTGGTCAATCTAAAGCTACTACTACAAATTTTTAATCATTCAAGAAACAAAACAAAAATTTTATCAAAATTTCTTCTAATTCTTCACATAATATCCAATCACCCGCAATACCTTCTATTGTGACCGCCTATAAATTTAAACCAAGGACTCAACATCTTTTCTAGCTCTTTGAATCCCTTCATTCTATCATGCTCCAGCTTCTTAATAATAACCTCATCCAGCTTTCGCCTATTCACCTCATTGACACTTCTAAACCACTACCTCCTTTTAACCTGAAGGCCTTTTGTCAATATCATTGAACCCATGGACATGACACCAAGAAATGTATGTATCTTAAACATGAAGTTCAAGACCTCATCGACTCTAATGTTATCCAGGTAGCCAGTGAGAATGACAAAGGGAATAAGTTTGTAGCTCTGCCAAACCAAGACTTGCAAATTTATACAAACCCACTTCCTAACCATGCTACTAACCTTGTGGAACCATCTTCCAATAGAGTACCTACCTCGATAACTTCTGATCATCAAGACAAGAATTTAGAGAACCTGGTTTCCTTGATAAATGCTTACCCTCGACAATAGCTAAATGGCTCCGAGCATGACATTTATTTTACCCATGTTGATGCCTCTATTCATGCACCTAATGGTCCTCTCTACATTGCTACTAGGATTAATGACAAACCCACAAGGGGGGTACTCATTGATCCTGTATGCCTGGCAAATGTAGTTACAAAGGAGTTCCTCTAAGTGCATGAATTATACCAAGATAAATATGAGAAATTAAAAATCTTAGTTAAAGTGCATGATGGTTCCACTCACCCTACTCTTGGTGGCTTGACTCTCTCCATCTAGGTCAAACCAAAAGTCCTGGATGTGTCCTTTGCCATTATTTTGACCTTAGATTAATTTCGTGTGAAGTTGGTCTATCCATGGATCACTTCCATGAAGGTGGTCCCTTCCATAATCCACAAGTGTCTAAAGTTTCCATTTCAAGGAGAGATGTGCACTGCATATCATAGTGGGTTCAAGACTTTGTCTCTTTGTGGAAACTTTTCACTTGATTATTTCTGGCCATAGCTAGTTGAGCCCCTTCCCCCTCACAATGATTTTTTGTTTATCTCCTATTAGAAATTCAAAGCTAGTCGAATTGCTCAATTGTCTACTGATGTCTCTTTGTGTACTATCCTGACTGCTACCCTTGAGGTTTCTCAATCTTCTGTGACTATGGCTGTAGTTCCGCATGTTCTGCAGGTGGTGAGAAACCCATAGCCCGAATCAGGACTCCTTCCCTAACCCTGAGCATTTGGCATCTATGCTGAGGTTCCACCTCCACTATCCTACCTAGGACCATGAGGCAAAGGCCTTGCACAGTCCAGATCGCCCCACCCATCAAGGATTGCTTTTGTTCCTCCTGCTTCTTCTAAGTCTAGAGGAAAGCAATTCGTGGCACGTGAGGTTTTCTAGGCATAGTTTCTTAACAATCTTTGGATGTCTCAATACCTCCACCTATTTCACAAGCTTTGAAAGAATGACAACCCACCTTGAGAGACCCTCCTCCTATTGTCTCCCAACCTTCGACAGTTCCTTCTATTCCTCCTCCTACTCCTTGAGCATATGAATAAAAGGAACCTACGTTGGAAGACACCTCAGTTCCTCTTGAGAATACTCCAAACTATACAAGACAAGTTAGAATGTGAAGAAACATAGGAGACGATGTCATGCTATGGCTTGCTAGCTTGCTATAGGGGTTGAACCTCTTCCCTCTAGTCCTTCTCCTACACAACCCTCCCTTGGCTTAGCTCCACCCTCTGACCCATCGTTTCCCACCTCTTTGATGACTGAACAAGTTGAAAAGACCATTTCTATGGTCCCAATATCCTTGGATCGATCTACGAAGAGTCATATCCCACCATCTATTGTATTTGCTAAGCCTTTAGACCTACCCACTGACAGAGTTGTTTCGAGTAGTGCTCTATCGCAAATGGTTCAAATGTCCCAGCATACCCAACACCAAGTATTCCCTGATGTCTTGTGTCCCACCACCATTGACATTGACATTCTACCACCTTCACCCAAACGTAAGCATGAGTCTTATCCATATCATCCATTCCAAATGCTTAAGCACCTGTCGAGTTTGTGGGATTCTTCTATTTCTTCTTCTCCTATGATTGATAGTGCTTGTGACCCTGTTGTTAGCACTGTTATATCACCTCTTGTGATTTATTCTGATAATGATTTGGAGGACATCCTTGAACCATCAAAAAATCTACTAGAGTTGTCCTTAGTTTTCACAAAATTAAAGGACTTAGCCTCTAGGGGCATGCGTAGGGATCCCTCTCTAGTGATTGATTCAACACGTCATGCACCAAGTGTTGCTCCTTGTACTGCACTTGTTGTAGTCCCTCTAGCATCTTGTCCACCATCCCTTTATGATGAGCAAGATTGGGAGAAGGATGATTTTCTTAGTCTGACTCGCAAGAGTGGTGTACCCTTGTGTTATTTGTGTTATGCTTGTATGTAATACTATCTCCATACATGCTTCTTGATGTGTATTTTGTTTGTTAGTTCTCTTTGGATGACCCTTGACACTCTTGTTGACGCAAGCATACAAAGGGAATGAATCCATGGTGACATTCTTCTTTATGCATCTTCATTCTTCTATTTATTATAAATACTATTTTATGCATTTCAGGGACGATGCAAACTGATTGGATGATTTAGCATCCCTTTGTTGACCTAAAGTTTTATTTTCTTTTGATTTCATGTGATATATCTTCCTATATCTTTGTAGTTATACTAGTTGGAGGATGATGACAATTCCTAAAAAGGGACACAAACATTCATATACTAACTCCAATTGAGTAGATCCCTTTGTGCTATTGTATGATGTTACTTTATGTTGGCATTGTGCCTGAGGGGACAAACCCTTGTCTTAATGTAGCTTTTGGAAAACATATCCTTTTGGGCATGTACTTTTGGAAAGCTCTCATGCCTGTTCTGCGTGTATTGCTCTCTCTACCTTAAAGTCAATTTCTCCCTAATGGAGTTAGCAATTACTTTAAGGTGGGGGCATACACTCAGTTATGCACCTCACTTTGTTCACACACCATGTGGCTAGTCGTGCTATCACAACACCTTTTGATCATCTCTGTAGCACTTTACCAGAGTTACCTAGAAAATAGTGTGTTTTTCTTGGCCTGTAACCTCTAATATTGTTGACATGAAGATCACCTAGTAAATCTACGGATCTTACTAGCATGTGATGCTTTCATTTTTCTACCTGTTGACATGGATCTCGCCTAGTAAATCTATGGATCTTACTAGCCTATGATGTTTTCATTTTTGCCATGCATTCACAACCACCTAGTAAAAAATAGATTTACTAGCCCATGGCTTGTGATATGTGTTTTTGGTTTGATTCCCAGCATAATGCAACTTGCAAGCCCAAGAATTAGACCTTGCATGCTTTTATTTTCTGTGTATGCTCCGTGTATGTTTGTATTTGATCATATTATCTTGCTAATCATAGTTGTTTTGGCATATAATATTTGGTCTCACCCTGTGTTTATTATGTTTTTAGATATATGTTATATGTACATGTGTAACCTATGTTATGATTCTTATGTGTGTGTAACCTCTTTTTCTAAGCACTTGTAGACTCATAGAATCCTAAGCTTGGGGGCTATCGCACCTCTCAACTTAGTGGCATTCTACTCCTTCAATGTTTAGTGACGAGATATGTCTTCTCTAAACTTTAGTGTGTGTATGAATGTAATCTCATACCCTCACTAAAGTAAGGGCTAAATGTACTGTCAAAAATTGTCACCACCCATAATTTCACACTAGGTTTAACACTCCTTTTTGTGTATGTGTATCTCCGTTCGTGAGGTACCTATTTTGGGACTTGATTAATAAATAACATTGAATTACAAGTAATTGCTTAGTTTTTGGGGGCCAAATTAGACAAGACTAGGGCACCCAGTGCCCAGGTCAAGCCTTTTTGCCCCGAACAAAGTTTGAACTTCAAGTTTTAGCCTTGCTACATCAGGTGATACACTTTTTGTCGGCCTAACGCAAACTCTTTCAGAAGTAATTGAGATTCATATATATGTAGCTCTCTCCCTCACATTTGAAAGGATGACGAAGTGATTATTTGAATGAATACTTGATATATGCTCTCTACACAAAATATGAAGCTTGCTACTTGTGAATTATTATTGCTACTATTGTACTAACCCTTATAGGTATTTGAAGAAGCTTCCTTCCTTCTCTAACATCTCCTAATTTGTGACTAGTGTTACGACATCAAGTCCAACTAGGTTTTCATGGTGAGTTTGTTCCATTACATTTGATTATTGTTGTTTCTATCAGTTATTTGCCTCTGCTCACCAAGAGCACACACTCTCTATGACACTTATCTCTGCTATTGTGGAAGTGGGAACACTTACACAAAGGTTTGACTAAGGCAAGCCTCTATATGACACCCAAACATTTTTTTCCTCCTTGTGTGTGTAGATCCAAAGCGAAGGATCTTTGATATCAACAGATGAAGGGTAGATGAAGTTTACAGAGATGAAGATCCCCACACAAAAGTTGATCTACTCAAAAACCCTAAGACTAGGGTGCCTAGTGCCCGTGTCCTGCCCCGACAACTTTTGGTTTTGGTGGCAGGTTCCTTTCTGTCTGCTATGCTCCTATTTCCTATTTTCTGCTACTCTAGTCAACACTGCCACTTAGTTTGTTCATTAGATCTTCTCATTTGCATAGTTTAGTTGATATATTTAGCATCAATCCCTAATCATAACAACAAAGGAACAAAGTCCCCACAAACCTATAGCATGGCTCTTCTCTAGGGATAGTAGTCAAGCCTATAGCCCTTGGTGGCTTGTGTTCCAATGTTATGTGAGGAGAGATTGATCTAATTGCTTCATTTTTTATTAGGATCTTCTTTTCACACATAACAACTTCCATTTTGTTGGAGTGGATATGCTCCAAAAGACCAATTTGATGTTGCTAGAGATATGATGTGGGTGCTCAAGTGCTATGATATTGCCTAATTTGATAGCATGTAATTACTATGAAAATGGATGCCCAACCCTTTGTGTGAGTCTCCTTAAATAGATTTTCCCAAGGGAGAATGGATGGTTGTGATTGAAGAATGAAGATCAATGGTTAGGATTTGGCTCCAAGGGGATATCGATTAGCCTTTTGACAAGTGGCATAATGAGAGCCCCCCTACAAGATGGATGGCTAAGATTACCTTAAAGTGTAGGATGATATGAGATGAGTACATGTGGAAGAGAGAGAGGGTGCAAGTGAACGATGGAGATGGAGGGAGAGAAATCAAGGATCAATATTAACCCATGTAATATGCTCACATATGTGTGAGCAAGAAGTGGGGGTGAGATAAAAGTCAAAGATGCTTCCAAGTTGTCATGCTCACACATGTGTGAGCAAGGAGTGGGGTGAGCTAGCATGCTCACATATGTGTGAGCAAGGAGTGGAGGTTGGACACATCTTAGATGATGAACGACTGAGATCTTGATCTATGTTGGTGAATTGGATAGTTAGGATTAAAGAGGGGAGAATAGGTGATTATTAAATTAGAAGAAAAGTTAATGGAGGTTAATTAGTCTTAATCGATTAATTAATCATGGATTAATTAATTGATTAAGTCAGAGGAATGGGGACTAAGGTTATTAATTAAATCTACTTTAATTAATTAGCCTTAGGGATGAGTTAGCAAGTAGTAATTAATTAATTTTAATAATTAATTAATTACAAGAAGATGGGTTAAATGCGAGGATAATTAGTTAAATTAATTAAATACCTTATTTATTTAATTAATTCATGGGGGAAACAGGTTAAATTAATTAAGTAATTATTTATTTAATTAATTTGCAAGAAATCGGGTTAAATTAATTAAATAATTGCTTATTTAATTAATTTCCAAAACTTGCAGGATTATTGTTAGTGACGAATTTAAGGTGTCACACATCATATTTTTGACACGAGTTTCAATGTTACAATTTCGAGGACATGTTCACAATATTGGGAACTTGGAATAATGTTATTTTTTCCCCCTCTAAATTATTCACTAAGTAGTAATCTAGCATATAATGTCTTATAAGTCACCTATATCTCATTATTAATATCACTATTAATTTCAACCCAATATCTTTTACTTTACTAAACAATCATAACCTTAAAACATCTAAAAAGATAAAATTCCATTAAATAGAGATAATATAAACTATTTTTAGAGCCTACATTTTCAACAAATGGAATGTAAAATGTCATGATCATTGGCTTAAATTAATAAAGCATCTAGACATTTTAATTTTTATATTTGATGAATTATAACACTATCTTACATTGGGCCATTATTTTTTTATAAAAAAATATTATTAATCTTAAAATAAGTCACAATAAACCAGAGACTCGAGGGCGAAGTCTTTAAATGATATTTTTAATTTTTTTTAAAATTGATTTTAATGATTTGTTTTGTTTTTTAAAACTCAAATGACAGCACTTGTCGGAGTGCTTGGGTATGCTTCCTTTCAATTTCTGATGCGGATAATTAAGTAGACTCCGAAAGTCCAGAGCGACATTTTACTCGTATTATAGAAGACTTCAAAAAGTCTAGAAAGACTTTGATAAAACACAGGCCATTTTTTTCCATTGACTCCATTAACGCGGCATATAAAGTTTTATAGACAGATCGGTCAAGTTCAACTTTATATGATGGTAGTTTAGTTACCTTTCGTCATCCGATAACCGCGTGAAGTGGCCCGCCCCCTGATGGTTACTCCTCTAGCGTTAAGACTGTACAATCCTAGTCAATCCGTTAACTTTTACTTTGTTTCTTAAACCGGCGAAAGAACCCAATTTACCCAGCAATTGGATGTATATATAGGTTATATGTGTGGCATTTCATTTATGCATCTGCAGTGAAGAGAAAGTTGCAGCAGATTGCAGATATGAAGATGGAAATGGGAGCAGGAGAGCAAAAGGGGAGGGAAATGGGGGAAATTGAACTTCCTGGCTTCAGGTTCCACCCCACAGAACAGGAGTTGGTGGGGTTTTACCTGAAGAAAATGGTACAGGGGAAGCTTCACAACTTCAGTTATATAGGTGTTCTTGACCTGTATCGTTACGATCCCTGGGATTTGCCAAGTATGTGTCAATTTAGGAATAATAAGTTTTCACAGTTTATATTGATAAATTTACAGTAATTTTTGGAAAAATTGTGTAGTTTATATCTAACATTTTGGATCATACTTGGTTATAAGGATGATTTAAAAACTAAATCTTGATTAAAAACTAAATCTTGATGTAAAAATTGTTACACAGATTCTGCAAAAATTGCTAGAAATTCATGGGTTAAATTTGGTTACAGTGACTTATCTGTGTTTTTTTGTTTTGCAGGTTTGGGCCGTTTGGGCGAAAGGGAACTGTTCTTCTTTGTTCCGAGAGATAAAAAGTGCCAGAATGGAGGACGGCCCAGCCGGATTACGGCCTGCGGTTACTGGAAGGCCACGGGATCAGACAGGCATGTCCGTGATGAACATGGGAAGCCGCTTGGCCTGAAAAAGACTCTGGTTTTTTACAGAGGCCGAGCCCCAAGGGGTGAGAAAACGGATTGGATTATGAACGAGTACAGAATGCTCGATTCTAATGAGAGATACAGGGTAAGTTGAAACTAAAAACTTGACATTTGGGGTTTCTGAAATCTTAAATAACAAAGAATTATACTTTACCTGAGTTGAATGGCAATTGATTTTGATTCTGATTATGTTTTGGGTTGAGATTCAACGCAAGCTTATCTTTTTATTTTGATTCGGATTATGTTTTGGGTTGAGATTCACTGCAAGCTTATCTTTTTTTTGTTTGATTTTGTTTTCAGAAGGAAGTAGTTCTGTGTCGAATCTACAGAAAGGCAACTCCTCTCAAGTGGCTGGAGCAAAAAGCAATCAGCCAGGCGCAAGACACTTCCATAGATGACGATTTCGACTGCAAACCAGAAGACTCGTTTGTTTCCTCCAGACAAATTAGCTCCGATTTTCAAGCTAATAAGCCAATTTCTTCGAAAAAACAGCCCCTGCCAAGCAGCTCGCTGGATGATAATACTAATACTAATACCACCCACACACACAGTGACATAACCTCGTCGCAAGGTTGCTGCTCTGCTCTGGATTTGGAGCTCAACAGAATGATGGAATCCACAGTTTATGGGGGCTTCATTGACCCCATCTTCCAAGCATTCTCAGACGAAAAGAGAAGCATGGAAGGATTTTCAAGCTTGATGGCTATGATAAATTCAACTTCTATAGACTGTTGTGGCTTGGATTCCATTTTTCCTTCTGTGGACAATCAGAAAAGTAAAGTAGTGGATGTTCCAAAGTTGTCCTTGGATTTCCGCAACGATGGGTCCTTGTCCAGTGGGAAGGACAAAAATCCCTGGTCTGATTTGTGGAGTCCCTCCTCACTTCTCTTATCCACCCCAAATAACCAGCAACTGGATGGCTTTTAGACCACCATTTTTAACACTAAATTGTAAATTTGCAGTGTTGCCAAAGCCCAATGTATTTCTTCTGTGAGAACTAATATAACTTGAAACTAGGGATTAGGTAAGCTTTATTGCAATATGCTTCAGCAGAGTACAGCTTCCCAATTAGAAAAAGTGTTGTGAAGTGCACTGGATTGATCGAATAAACGCCATAAATTTCCTTGACTGAATTTCAAGTGTTGGTAGATGTATATTTCTTGACTGGTTTTGTTTGGTTTCATTAGGCAGCCGCTGTAATCCAAGTCTGCCTCTGTCGAACATTTGTATTCAAGGAATGCTCGCCACAAATTACTTCATGTATTCCCACCGTATGTTTGAAAATTCAAGTTTCCGTGTAGAAAAACGCGTGGAACAAAATTGCGACGAAGGATCCATGGAGGTGCTGATTGTTTTAAAATAACCTGAATGAATACGATAGAAGATTATTTATTGATCTTCCACATATTAGCCTTAAAATGGGAGAATACTATATCTTGGAGATCTCAATTTCTTTCATTCCAATCAGTATCTTATTTGAATTTTCCTCTCACTCTTTTAATGTCTTCCCACTTAAGGAGTGGATCTTATTTTCTTTGGACTCATAAATTGTTTTGTTTTGTGGATATTATTCATTTATTTATTACATTTCATCATCTTAGTTTCGTGGACTTTATTAAAATTTTCGATTTATTTATTTACTTAATATTTTGTTTTAACTTTTTTATATATTTTTAAGTATTTAATAAATGTCATTGTCAGCTTACTAAATATCACAAGATTTTTAGAAGGCAATGTTACAAGGCTTAAAGAAAATATATACATTGATTTCATAATAATTCTAAGAGTAGTCTTAAATCCTTTTATTTACAAAAAAATTGTGTATAATAATAATAACTTTTCTACTAATCACGTTAAAGGGTTGGGAGAAGTAAAGAAAAATTGCAAGCTTCTTAAATGGTTATTAAAACCTTTGATAGGAGTAAAATTCAACTTTGATGGTGCTACAAAAGGCATTCCAACTAATGCAGGGGTAGGCTTTGTGGTTGGAAACACTAAAGGGAATTTTCTTTTAAGTTGCTCTCAATAGTTGGGAAATAAAACTAACAACTTTGCTGAGTGCTTAGCACTTCTTTTAGGGACCCAAGCCTCTATGAGAGTGGGATATAAAGACATAGAAATAGAAGGAGATTCGCAAATAGTTATAGATGCATTCACCAAAGGCTTATGTCCAAACTAGGAACTTAAATCGTTAATGAAAGAAATTTTGATATGGAAAGAGAAATTAAAATCTTGTAAAATTTCCCATTGCTATCAAGAGCAAAATAGGGCAGCTAACCTTTTAGTCAATATTGGTGCATCACAAACTTATTTCTCTCTCTTAGAAAGTATAGTCAAGTATGATTGACAATCTCTAAGTGATATTATAATCAATGATAGAGAAAACTACAACGAGTGTGGCTTGTTTTGTGGATGACAAATGGTGGTGGCTAGTAGTGGCTTTAAGTGTTATCAAATGGTGCTAGCTAGAGAGTCTAGGCTTTGTGTGCCTTTGGTGCCGGTATATGTGTTGTAGTGGCAAATGGTTCCAAATTATGAGATGTTTTGAGTTGAGGTCTGATATTAGATGGGAGATTGCAAAATATTTTCAATTACAACACCTCAGTTAATATGAGGATGGTGAAGGTGTTATTGGAGGAGGAGGGTTTTCCATATTATAGTCTACTTTAGTCACATGCTACGATAATGGTGAATTTCAAAGATAAATTCTAGGAGATGGTTTGAAATGTGGAGCTTCATGAATGAGAGGGGAGGGATATGGAAGAATATCTATAGGAATTGGATTGGGATTGGAGAGAGACAAAGTTGAATAAGGAAAAGAAATATATGGATGGTGCTAAAGTGGAGTATTGGTTACAAAGGTTGAGGGCAAACATGAAAGAGATGCATATACATATGGATATTCTAGAATGCTTCATGCAAGATATGAGTATTGTAATGTGGAATATGGTAGTGTGAGTGCATAAGGGTTATGTGGAAATAACTAGTGGCTATTCTATGCCATTTCTAAATCAAGGTTTGCTAACTCATGTTTTCACTTGGATTCCATAGTGCATGGTCTCAAATTTCATGGTCTATTGAAGATGGCAGAGAATTCAATTGAAGCAAAAGTGGAATTGATTCTAGTTTCAATTTTAGGTGTTTAGAACAAGACATGAATGCTAGAACTTTGGTCATATGGGAGATGGAGTAGGGTCTAGTGCAAATAAATATATTGGTTTGTGCTAGGTTATGTTTGTTGATATGTAGAATAGTATGTTGAATAGTATTTTATCATAGTGCTTGTGGTTGATACAACTACACCCTAGTAAGGACAATTTATACAATTTTACTTTTGTAATAGTTGAATGGTATATGGTAGTTGATATGGGGCCCCATTATATACACACACACAAAACAAAACAAAAAGTCAATTAGTTTATTTCATTAAGTGTGTATATATATACACATATACACACACTGAACAAAAAAGTCAATTCATTTTTTTGATTAAGTATGAAGATGAGAATTTTTGTATTACATCATGAAAGACTATTTTTGTTTTTCATTAAGAAGTATATGGTGTGATTATTCATGCATTTTTCTAAGACAAATTAGTCATGGTGATTGTCAAATTACTTAGATTTAAATATTTGATTATTATGCTTATCCACAATAATAATCAAATTTTATCTAATAATAATAAAGATGACAACATCATAAATTGAATAGAATAAATAAAGTTAATTAATTGGGGATGCAAAATATACCTATTACCTATTTTATCTAATTACTTACACTAAATTAATTCTTAATTAATTGTATTTGAAAAAATTCTAAATTCTCGAGTTATTTTTACCTTGTGAATCTTTGTACTTATATCATGAGAATTTAACCTTCACCCACTTTTCAAAAAGGTTCCCAAGCCCCCAAAAAATTGTATGAAATGTGTCACCTAAAAAGATATTGAATTGGATCATTGACTTTCATTGTAATTTTGAGGATCAACATTGTTTATTTGGTAAATGTGGAATGAAAAGAAAAATAGTTCAATATCTATCGAGTTAAAAGAGAAAATGGTAAATTCATGCTGTTGCCCTCTTTATTATCAATTCATTTGTTAAATAAAATAGGTATATTTGGCATTTTCATGAGTCACATTACTATAATCTTGATAATATATGTTTGACATTCAAGACATCTGTCATTTATGTATTATATTGTAAAAAGTCATTGCTAATATTTTCTTGATCTATATGTAAGTTGTAATAAAAATTCAATTTTTTTATGTAATAGTATTTGAAATAAATAATATTTTATCATTTCTCATTAAAAAAATTATTTTCTACTTTGTTAACATTAAAAAGTAAAAGACATAAAAACTAAAAGCTTTTAATTAATTGATTAGTATAAATAAAAATAACTAGTTAATAAATATTAATTACATTACTACATATGATAGGAACTACTAAATTATATTATGAAGAGAGGTCACTATAAAAATATTTAATGTTTATAAACATAAATGATCAAATTATTATTTGAACATTAATTATTTTGTTAAATTGAAAAAATCCATTAACATGTTCTATAAACTAATTTGATCTAAGAGATGTTATAATTTATCATGAGAACATAATCTTCATCAAAATAGTAGTTTAAAATATTAATATTTTTACAAAGTTTATGGATTCCAAAAAAAAGAGGATAGGTAAGGTCAAAGATATTGTTAAAGGTGTCAATCAAGGTCTTACCTCCTATAAGGGAATTTGAAGGGTTATATTTTTTTCAACATTAATATATATGGTATTTAGTGTAATATAATAATCTCATGTGTTATAGGGTGTTATAAATAATTTTATATCATGGATAAATATTGAGAGAATGAAGTGGTTTATTAGGTATTAACTATACTAAAAGTTTTTTGGGGTGTGGAGGTAGGACATTTTTTATGAAGATTTTTCTATCATGTGTCAAGAATTCAACAAGGTTGGCTACTCTCTTGTTGTTCTCTGAACATTGGAAGGATGACATACTCCTAGAAGAAAAAAGAAAATATGGATCCTCTTGCTCAACCTTCGAAGGTTGTTGCTATGGTGAGTGGTGTTGTAGATGGTGACCATTCTTCAGATGTCCTTGCCATGAATTGTGCCATGTCCTTGATTCAACTTAACTCTGTTGGGACGAGTTCATAAGTTGGCTAGTCAGGTGCAAAATTTGGTGGATGTGGACTTCGCTGGGACTTCACTGACTTCACTCTCCAAATGCAAAGAAAAAATGAGTTCACCTTTGGAGAGAGGTCTCTTATTTCAAGAGCGGCAATCAAAAATGGAAATATTGTCAATAAGGATTCAAACATTTATGATTATTTGGTTAGGCCTAGTGGTCGTATTTGAATCTCTTTGGAGCAATTTATCTTCAAGTCGATGTGATTTGGTGAGTTTCTTGTTGGCCCTTGTTGGCTTTTTATCTTTGTTGGATAGTTCCATAGTTGTTGGTGTTTGTTTTTTAGCCTTAGGGCTATTAGGTCCTTGTTGTGATCTTCCATTTGGGTGTTAGACTTCATTGCTATATCTTTCATATTCTTTGTAAAAGGTTTTGGGGCCCTTTAAAAACCCTTTTATCCTCTATCAAAAACTATACTAAATATTTTATTAATTCTTAGGGTGTCAATTTTTTAGTTCATGTGTTAGTATCTTCCCTTTCTTTGGTACTAATTTTTTGGTTTCATAAAATGTCATGTAGAATCTCCTCATGTTATGAGTAATATAAAAAATTAATAAAAAGGTAGTTTATGAGGCATTACCAACACCAAAGCATCAAAATCTTTAGTCATCTAAAAATAGCCTTCCCATGTTGAACTTTATGGTGCATCACTAAAAGGATAGATAAATTTCAAAAGGAGGAAAATAGATACAAGTGAAGAAAAAATGATTCTAAAGATAAGTTTCAAAAGGAGGGAAAATAGATACAAGTGAAGAAAAAGATTCTAAATTTCTTGAGATTCCAAGATAGACATATTCCTAGGAGCATAAGGAATATTCTAAAGAGAGGAAAATTTGAATGAATATTGACATTTCTAACTAAAAGATAAAAACAATAAGGTTATCTTTCTTAAAGCATGCATATAATTAAGATCAAATAAAGGAAATTTAAATGTGTATGAAAGAGTCCTAATTTGACCTATTTCAAGAACACATGGAGCTATAACTAACAACTAAACAAGACTGGATAGGAAACAAAAATAGAGAATTGAAAACATGTGACTAGGAGATAGAAAATGGCTTAAAATGGGTCTAGGTGCACCTATGAAAAAGTGTTGCCATATTGAAAAGTATTATTAATGGTGTCAAGATGCTCCTTGGAACTTTCTAGACTTTTCTAAGATAAATTACATTGTCATCCAAAATTGACAATGTCCTGACCTTACACCCAACCCTACAAAATAGTCCTACTTAGGCAAGCTGGTCCTGGAAGGTGGTGGAGACTTGAAAACTTGTAGGGAGGAAAATATTAGTGTGTATAGTTCTATTAGAAGTAGGCACCTATCAGAGATTAGAAATAAATGAAATCTAGTGAAAACCATATGTAGGTGTACTAAAATAGGACAATGAAGAAAGAGAACCAAGAATGGTTTCACTTGGTTATGGAAAGATGGGATCTTGTAACTTTATGAAAGAGTTGATAATAGTAAATGGGAATATTCCTAGAGAGCACACTTGATGGCCTGTAAAAATGATAATAAAATGGGTAGAAAATGGTCTAGCCTTTGACTATATGGGAAGAGAAATAAAATAGAGAAAATGGGCACTTTTTCCTAACTTCTAGATAATATTTTACTATATTTCAAGCTTTGACATTGAGAAGGACTTGCCACTACAAACTAGAGCTAAAAATTGTTGGAAATTGTATTTATGAAGGAGTGACACCCTACCTGGTGGCAATTGTTAGTGTAGGTTTTTATTTTATTTTATATATTTTGGTTTACTTATTTGTCCTACACGTATATTTAAGATTTATTAGGTTATTAGGAATAGTAATTATAAGAGTAGATGACATCTTTTATTTAGTGACGTGTGTAACCCCACCTATTCTTAGTAGTAGTAGTTACTCCATATTTTGGATGTATTTGTCACCTTTCTTTACCACTTGTTTGTCTTCTTCTAAGTAGGTGCAATTGTTTGTTTGGCATCTTACATGTAGGTGTAACTTCCACCTATTTTAAAGGTAATTCAAGTTACTCAGGTCTTATTAGTTGTATTTACCTCTCCTAGCTATATATACAACACTCATCTCTTATTTCTGATGATGAAGAGTGAGTTTTCTTTATTCTATTCCATATGTCTCTTATAAATTATTAGCAAGACAGTTGTTGGTCCACCAAAAGATCGACCTGTTAATGCCTAATACAACCGCCAAAGTTAATGAATCCATGAGAGGTAGTTAAGTCTTGTCACAAACCCAAGCGTTGCATTGCACAACACAAGGAGACCAAGGGTGCACACATTGCAACAATCCCCCGAGCACAAGCGAGGGGTTTGAACCTATGACCTAGGCTCTGATACCAATTGTTAGCAAGACGGTTGTCGTTGCACCAAAAGATCAACATGTTAATGCCTGATACAACCGCCAGAGTTAATGAATCCACGAGAGGCAATCAATCCTTGTCACCAATCCAAGCATTATGCTTCATAGCACAAGGAGACCAAAGGCACACACCTTGCAACATAAATTACTAGAAACTAGAATCTATTTTGCTACTATGATTCTAGAATCATCTATTAAATAGTTCTATTGTATCCATTCATGTACTAGTTCTTAGATAGTGTTGATGGATTTCATTGTCTGCACCTAGGAGTTTCTCTTTGTTTCAGACAACCATTAAAGTAATGGGAGATCCCATGACTGTGGGACTCTTTTGTGAATCACAAGATAACCTCCAAGATTTTAGAAGCTGACTCTTCTTAAGATTCTTATTAATTATTTCTAAAGTCTAGGGAAGGAAAGAGGAGAGAAAATTAAAATAAGGAAACTAATCTAAGGTGATGCATCATAAATAGTACTCTAATTGATGCAAGAACTGCATAGTGATTTCCCATTTTAACTCATAACATTAACTTGTGGCTACCAAGAGCATAGAGGCATGAATTCAAACCACTTACTAACATAATTTATTAAAACTAAAAATAAAGGCACATCAACATCTAAAACTCAAAAGAAAACTTAATAGACATAGAATAAGCATAGGGTGTCACTGCTCTTCATTGATGAACCAAGAACAAAATACAAGAGGCACAGAGGCATACTAACAAAGTATTCAATTAGTTTTGAAAAGCATCCACAAAGGCTTGAAAACCTATCAACTCTACCTTCAAAATCCTAGAATTGGCTCAATGAATAAACATTGCCCAACCCTTATTACAGTGGCTCATTGCCCTATATATAGCATTCTAACTACCTGAAAATGTTTACATTGGGTGGGAAAATCTATTGCATCTACTTCTAGCACCACAACATTGAATCACCCTGACTCTCTAGTCCTCTTCTATTGAATCTTGATGGCTCCAGTCTCAAGTATAGAAGTCTCACCAAAACTTTTAGAGACCCAACCACCACCTTTGATGTTTTTCTAGGCTATTAAGTCCTGAGTTATGATCAGTTGATGCTTCTATGTCTTCTTTGCCAACGTCGAGGCCTAGTGGCTCAACTATATTTTTTGCTGATGTATCAGCTTCCTTATCTACCTTGAAAGGTCCTTCATAATTTTCCTACCATTAGATCTTTTGTGCTTAGATCAATGGCTCCATAAAATCCTTGGCCTCATTGGAATTTCTTGGGTCTTTGCACCATGTGGCAGCATGGTGCTTTATTTAGGGTGTGTTGAAATGTTTTATTGCGGGAAAGCACAGACACGACAAGTGGCAGTAGTAGAGGCTATTTTCTTTATTCCTTTCTTAGGCTCCTTTTTAATGGAACTAGACCCACCCTCAAACAAATTTTGTGACACCTAGCGACTAGGCACAAATGGAAAAATACCGCTGAATTGATTGAGGCTTGGAGGTGTGAAAAGCCTCCACATGTTTTTCTCCCTGCAGACTCCTTTCTTTGAAGGCGTTGGGTTGATCAAGGTTTTGATTTTAAAACTAATAAAGGCCAAAATAATCCCATCTATTTGTGATTCAAAATTGGTGTTGTGTATAGCATATCGACATTGATCTATCTTTACTCAAAATAAAATGTAGAGCCAAAATGCTCTACAGATAGTTTCTTACTTGTAGAATCTAACATGATATAAGAGCCATTGATGTCAAGAAAGGTCAATCCATTTCTATTTTTTTTAGTCCATCAAGGTGGCATGACAGCCACTATATATATTAATAATATAAGATAATTACAATTTGAAAGTCTAGTCCCAAAGGCCAATTCCAAAACAATGGGGACAACAAATATTACAAAAAAGGCCATAGCACCAATATTGGGCGAAATAAAAAATAGGAACGAAATGTAGCATAATTAAAAACCCATACTACTTAGAGCACCTATCTCTAAATGTGACCATGATTGTGAATAGATACAACTTCTATACAAAAATATCCAGGCAACGAGGGCACATTCTGAATTATTTTTCTTCCATCAAGGAAATGCAACTGCCACTTGAGATTGCTAGCTCTAGAGTCACACTTTGCAAAGGGGTTGTATCCTTATGAAGATCTTGTGAGGCATGTGTAATCAGAAAATGAATTGCATTCACCATGTCAACCAGGAAAGAATGAATGAATCCTTCCAAATCCTTCTTCAAGCTATTCAATGTATCCAATGCAGACTGAGGAGAATCACTTACTAAACCCTTTCTAATAGCTAGGATGGTTGTTTTTAGACTATCAGAGGAGTGTATAGAATTAATAGGAATAAATCCTGGAAACAATGGAGGGTCTGAATCCAACTTGTAGCTTTCAAGGGCACATTCTAGATTTTTGTGTTTAAAAAGAAATGGTTGGATATAAGCATTTTCCAAATACTTAACCAAGTCTCCATCTAGCAATACATCCATACAATTTGAAAGAAAGACTGACACAATATTAGAGAACAAGAGATGTTTACCATTATGCAATATTTTATGACCTACCATTGTTTGCAAACAAAGCTCCACTGATTCACACTGTAAAATGAAGACTTTCCCCAATTTTTCTTTGTTATATGGATGTTTGTTGAAAGATTCCTAGAAGACCTTAAGCAAGCAAATTCTTTTATTTATCTCCATTTCAAATGAAAAGAAGATTGGCTCCAAAACTTCCAATTGCACGAACAATGACAATGATGTTATATTGAGAAGCAAAGATTGCTCATGATCTCATAGCACCACCATTTAAAGGTCCTCATGTAAAGAAGCAATGATCAACAATATTAACACCTGTCAAAGATGGAAGTGAGAAATGCCAATTTCAAATCAAATGATACCAAACAATAATGAAATTGAATACAACTTGTATACACCTAAAAATGTCTTGACCATCTAACCATCCTCTGACATCATCCACATCATTAACTTATTCTCTATTTAATTAATTAAATTTTTATTTAATTAATTATTTCATCCATTCACCCTTTCTGCATTATTTAATCCCTAAAACTGAATTAATTTAATTAATTCAATAGTTACATTTACTAACATTAGCCTAATTAATTAAATAAGTATGCAAATATTTATTTGATTAATTTCCCCAAGTCTCATTAAACCTAATTAATTAGATAAATCTTACTTATCTGATTAATCAACCCTACTAATTAGCCTACCCCTATCCTAGTTGATTAAATATCTAATTTTTAATTAGCTACCCCAGCGTATGTGACCCCTAGACCTAAAATTAATCGAATGAACCCTTTTTAATTAATTTTAACTCCTAATTAATCCATTTACTAATTTACTACAGCCATATTAATTAAACTAATCCCCTTGATTAGTTTGGTCAAACCCCACTTAACACTCATCCCCACACCTCACAAATAAAAAATTAACCTTTATTCCATACAAAGTAATTTTTTATTCTAATTTGTCCTACAAACCCATTAATGATTTCTTACACACTTAACTTGTCATACTTCACATTTAATAGAACTCTTCCCCAAAAGAATTAAAAATTCATTTCTAATCCCTCTCATCCAACTTCATTAATGTACACCCATTCCCAAGGTGAATTAAAAATTCAATTTTATTCTCATCCCTCCATTGTTGTTGATCAAATCTAAGCCCTCCATCTCACATTCATCCTCATCCATTGATCTCTACTTTCAATCTCAACCATTGGATCAAATCCCTCTCCAAAATGTCTATAAATGCAACCTCTCCCAAGCCATTTTATCATGTAATCTTTGAGTAGTGTTATTATGCCAAAATATTTCTCATCTCTTCATCATTGAGCTAGGTTTTTAGTGGTTTGGGTTGCATTGAGAGTATTTCACATTGAAGCCATGGGTGAAGCTAGAGAGTAAGGGTGCACTCTATCTACCTTATCAAGGAGGAGGTGCACTCTATCTACCTTATCAAGGAGGAGGATCACATTGAAGGTATAAACTTGTGTTTTTTTGCATTTTGTTTATGTTTTTAACCTCATTTGTTTTCCTTGATTCACAACTCGCTTGGCCTCCTACAAAAACACACAAATAAGGATAAAGAGGATGAATTTGAAGATGAAGAAATCATGTTCACATGCAAATAATTTCGACATGAGGGCCTAGGAGGTTTTTCGCCAATATCTGCCACATCATGACATTCATTAGGCTCAATAGGGACCTTAATGCCTTATTCTCTATGACCTTACCACTACACTTGTAACTAGCTTTCGCTAGGATATCACAACCAAACCCATAACATGATTGCAACTCCTCAGAAAGAGGATCAATGTTAGAGGCACGCTCAACATAAGAAGTATATTCAAATGATCCTCAAGCAGAGGAATTGGATTCCTCATTAGATTGATATGTAGATGTTGTAGTTGTGATATTGGGAATATCAAAATGGGATGGGTCTATTTTATACTCTTTAACAAAGGAAGGTGTAAAATCTAAGGGACCCCAATCATCATCCAACCATACATTGGATGAGGAAGAAGTTCTAGGTCTTTAGCAATATCTTCAACATGAGTTGTGCTTTGCTATGAAGATAAAGAAGGAATCGGGTTCTAAAGCACTGGTGAAGATTTATATTTTTTCCCAAGTTTGGTTTGTTAACAATATTGTAATGGATTAGGATCTACTTTTATTGTGAAGGTTTTATTCCCATGGATGAATTTAATAGACTGGTGTAAAGTTGATGGGATGGCACCCATGGCATGAATCCATGGCCCGCCTAAAAGGAATTTATAAGAAAGGGCACCTAGCATCATATGCACCACAATGGGTAATGAGACAAGGCCCAATTGTATAGGCAAAGTGATGGTTCCAATGGCTTTCTGACTTATGTTTTCCAAGCTCTTAATTGATAAATTAGGAGAAATACAAGTTGTATCAATGTTCAGATAATTTAGCAAGTCTAGCCCACAAACATTAAGACTATATCCATTATCTACACTTGGGTACATTTTACCACAATAGAATCCGCACCAACAATAATCAAAAGGGGTTCATTTTGTTTTTTCACTTTAATGGAAGGTAATACATACTACTAGAACACAATGTCAATGGTATTGGTGTAAATGTAGTCTAAATAGGCTACTACTTCATTCAACCTAATAGAATATGATATCTAAATTTTCTACAAGGCTTCCTGGAGCATACCACGACAAGCAAGAAAAGTTTGAACAAGGTCCCAAAGGGAGTTTTTAGCTGAAGTAGCACGTAATTTTTCAATGAAGTCATAATATCCAAGGGTCCTTTGAGACACACGAGGAGCTTGTGGTAGAATTGAAGTGGATGCAGGAAGAGAGGTGAGAATGAATTTTTATCGTCTATTTCCATGGATATTATAGGTATGGGCTACCTCTTGATAATCAGGGGGAGGCACCATGTGATACTCAAGAGGAGTCATAGGTACATTAAATGTGATGGCTCTAGAAAATCTAGTATAATAGTCAAGGGTTCTAAGTGGGATAGGAGCACCTCTAATGGTTAACACTAGTTTAGAAGGGTAAGAGACACCATGAATAATGATTTTTGGTTTTTAATCTTGGTTGGTAGTGTGTAAGGAAAAAAATGAATTAATCATGTTTTTAGAGAGTTTTGATGTCAAAGGGGGAAGAGAATCATCATGCGTGAAGTCCTCAAGGGCTTCATCCAACATGTCAAAATCTTCTTGAAAGAAAGGTTCATTGAGAATGTTTCAAACAAATTAGAAGGTTGCATGTTTGATTCATGTTGGGTTCACTAGAATGTAGCACATAAGATAACAACTTAGCCTAGAGAGTTGAAATCTCAATAAAAAGTGATCCTACAAGGTACTACTTGATGTAGGAGCATTCGGGTGCATGTGCGATCCTACATCAACCAAGACTATTTCAATCTTTTATTTTTTCATTCAGTTTAATTGTGTTGTGTCTTTGTTAATTTTTGTTTGTGGCTTTACGAAATAAATGATTTAAGTCAGTCAGAGGCATCGCCTTATAGAAGGACCAAATGGGGTTGCCACTTGTAAGCATATCACAACATAGAAATATTGTCAAGTCTGACAATATTTCCTTTTGTGTTACTCGTTGATTCAACTGAGTCATCAAGGAGGTGGGAATCTATGTATCAATGAATTGAAGCATTGCTAAGACTTGTGGCATTGAGTCACATCATTGGCAGGTCTCTTCTATTTTCATAAAGAAAAAGCATCCTTGGAACCGTCTGATCAAGGATTTCATCCAACGATTGGCACATTTCAAGAGACTCATAGGGGATGCTAACAAGTGTCACAACCGCGCATAGTTTTAGAACTATAGCACTGACACATGATTCTTGATGCGTTATTGTTCGATACTATATGAGTCATTAAAGTGGGCCCAGTTTCATACTACAGGAATCTTCAAAGATAAAATAAGAAAGAGATATACACGTGGCATTTCTATGCTACTTTTCAACGTTGCATCCCTGACATATTCAAGGTCAAGCAGCATGGATACATGTGTCATAGGAGACTCGCCATATGGTAGAAGAATTCTGAGCCATTCAATCATCATTGAAGGATCCAATGGCTATCACAATGCAAAGGAGAAATTTGATAGAAACAAGGAAAGAAGACACTTGTTGATAGTGCACAACCCTATACAGAATCAAATCTGACACCCCAAGAGTGGTGTGCCTTTGCTCCATGTAGTGCGAAGAGATCTACTAATAACAAGGAATCGTTGGAACTGTCGGATTGAGAATCTTATCTAATAGTTGGCACATCTTGATTGTTCAATTTCAGTTTACAACTATCAATGGTTCGACTTCCTTGACCCTGAAGTATAAAGGAAAGATGTTGAAATCTATCTGGGATCTTTTTTTGGAGGACTGGTTTTTATTTTAGAAATATTCATTGGATTGAATCGAGACAATGGTACTCCCAATGCTACTATAATGTTTGTAACTTGTGAATTGAATAAAATAGTTTGAGTTGTTTTGCTGCAAGATTCTATTCGTTTGATAAGACTCTCAGATCTTGATTGCATTACTACTCTAGAATGTTCTATCTTCAAAAGGGGAATAAGTTTTTTTTGTCACATAACTATTCTAAAAATTTTAGAAATGCTATCAACTAGAAATTTACATTTTTTTCTAAGTTAAGAGCAATAACAAACAAGAAAGAAAGACTATTTAAAGACAACTAGAAAAAAGTCTTAATGAATAGAAAGTAGAACTCGAATTAAAAATGTAAAATGAATCTATCACCAAAGGGAGAAAGCCTTGGCCAAGGACACCAATGCATCATGTAATTGTCTACGTGTCACATTATCGTTTGTATGAAGTAGTATAGACAACAAGGATTGGATGTTGTAGTTTGTACCTTCCTAATGAGCTTCTAATCTACCTATGAGATTTTACGATAAACTTGCACAACAAAACAAGAGAAAAACACAAGCGTAATATCCAGATAGACAAATAAATCAAGTAAGCCTTAAATGACAGAATCTACATAAATGATAAACTAAACACTTGCAAACCTCCATGCATTCAATCTCCTTCAAATAACCTACTTCTGATAGAATAGAAAAGAAGGTTGGGACTACTTAGGAGCTTTCCAGAAATGGTCAAGGCCCTATTTTGGTCTTTTGACCTCCACGAGCAATCAAACAATAAATATGTTGGAGAAGTGTGTGCACCTATCCTAAGTGTGTCTAGGAATGGAGATGCATTGACAAAAGTGTTAGGAATATCTCCTTGGTCTACGGGGAATAATACTCTAGGCCTAGTTTGTGGATTTTGGATAGTAAATAATGGTGGTCTACACCGATAGATTTCAAAAGGAAATAAAAAGGAGATTTCTTGGGTAATACTAGAGAGATGGTTGAATCAGTGCCTCTTGTGCAACAAGATCAACTAAATGATGAAACAAAGATTATCAAAACAAACAAATTTCAAATAGAATATGGTGAATAAAAACACTAAAGGATTCACTACCTTATTTTTAAGAGGATCTAGAATTAGAAGAGGGGAAGGACCTTCATGGGGCAACTTGCTGCCACTACTTACTAAAAATGCCTTCCAAGATTCATAAAAGAAATACTAGAAGAATCCCTAGGAGAAGCATGAACTTCTATGATATAAATCTTCTCTTTTGATAACCTACAAGCTATGCACAACAATAGAAATAACCTAGAAGCAACACAAAGGAGGAATCACAAATCCAAGGATGGATCTCCTTAGGGGTGTGTGCAAGAAGTTGAGTCCACTTTTTGGCCAAAAAGTGGAAGTGTTTTCCCTGATTTTTATAATTTGTCACATTTGACCTTAAAATTTGAAGCACTTAGAGATGAAATCTTGAAAAAAGTCACTGATCATAAAATGTAGTACTCGGAGTCTAGTTTCCAAATATGTAATTTATTTGAATACCTAGATGATACAAATTGATTTTCAATAGGCCTTTCTAAAAACCATTGTTTAAAAGTCACTTTTCTTTTCCTATACTATGCACATGTATGTCATCTGGATATTTTGATCTAAATAATCATATTTTTCTAAATCCTTTTGGGAAAAGATTTGTAACTCACTGAAGCATGTTTTCCATAATTTTTTGTAATTTTTTATTGAATTTTTTTTTGTTAATTTTTTATTGGCCATATTTGGTGTTTTAAAAAATCATCGTGTACGTCATGCATAAGATGACCTAAAATTATCAATTTTTGAATTTTTTTAAATTGAAAAGAATTTTCTAAAGAATGTTTTTCATACAATTTATTTTTCAAAAAATTATTTTAAAAAAAAGTTATTAAAATACTAAAAAACCCTGATAATTCAAGTTTAAAGACCTGTTTCATCAAAAATTAATTAAAAAATAGAAAAAAAAATTAAATTGTAAAAAAAATTACATATTTGGAATCTACACTGTCTCATCTATGATGGGTTTTAATTTCATCAAAAAATTCTGCAAAAAAGGTCTTCAGACATATGCCCAAAGTCACTATTTTGTTGTGACATTGACAAGACCTTCAACCTGCAAGTCAAACCAGGTCCAAAGCCTAGGTTCGGGTTGTTGGCAAGAGACATTGCTATGCATGAAAGTTGTTGTCATTGATGGCAACTAAGTCTACCTTGCACATCCACATTGCATAATCTATTCATACTGGAAGTCAGAGTTAAGATTTGGTTAAGTCTGGGTAGTCAGAAACAGAGCATGTGATAGGGTCCAATATCTTGGTCCAGATCTCTTTGGTGGTAATTCACAGTGTGTTGTGGATCTAAGGGAGTGATAAGGATTGTCAGGACTATCTAAATCTAGAGATTTAGCCTCCGGTAATGAAGGATTCAAAAGTTATAAGGATCTAAGTATCGGGTTCCAGTCAGTTAGCACGGTCAGAAGAAGAATAGGGCAACCTAGTATTTGATCTTGGTCTAAATGCAGAAAAGTTGTTGGATAAGCAGTTGGTGATAATTAGGGGTATCGGTCGACATGATTGATGATTTGGAAACATAATTTTTTGGTCCGCGTTGATATTTGTGCATGGATTTAGTCGACAGAGTAGAGTGTTTAATAAATGTTCTAAGTTTTCTCTAAGCCAACTGTAGTTGATAAAATGTCTTGATGTGGATATATAAAGCCCATGGATTCAAGTCCTGTGGTGAGCGAGTAATTGTGTAAATGCAAAAAAGGGAGAAGGAAGTGCAAAGGTGAATATCTAAGCTCAAATTATGGCAAAACAATAAATAGGGCAAAATAAGGATGAAGTGTGTAAGATCAGTATTCTGTACTTAACCAGAACTAAATTCTTGCATTGGCAGATGCTACTCATCAGTTCAAACAATCTGTAATCTTTTTGTAATCATTCTTGTAGGTAGTGAGCCTCTTTGAGCAGTGAGCCCGAAGCAATGTGCCTTCTCCATTTGTAATACTTTTAACAGAGTATTAATTTTTGTGGACTAACCTCCACATGGTTTTCCCTTAACCGGGTTTCCACGTTAAAAATCTTGGTGTCAAGTGTGTTGTTTGTGTTTCTGCTCATGTGTTATTGATTCATGCTTTCATGTTTATAATAATGATTTGTAAATAAGTGTTAGAGAAGAATTAATTGCAGCAAGTGTTAAAGTTCTAAGACAACTAATTCACCCCACCCTCTCAGTTGTCTGCCCTAATTCCAACATGGGTCCCCAACCCTTTTCCTGAACCAGTTAACAAAGCAAAAAATTGGGCCCAAAATTCAAATTTTAAGAAACAGGATCCCGTTTCAAAATAGGACCCTATTTTGTTTTTCATATTTAATCCCTTTATGAAACAGGATCCCACTTTTGGCTTAGGGTCCCGAAGCAAAACGAAATCCCATTTCACTTTTCTCGATTTTGAGTTTTTGTCTAAGTTCAAAACTTCCACCTTAAGTGAACTCAACTTTGTGCATTTACCCATAGAATCAAAAGAAGAGAAGGAAGGATGCTATCTACTATGAAAACTATTGAGAAAACTAGAGTTTTTGATAGATAAAATTTTCAAAGAGAATCGAAGCGAGCCCCTATCTTATGAATAATAGTGATCTTTTTTATTATCTTTATTCTCTAGTCAAGAACGGGCTAAGGATAAAGAGGTGCATCCATGGAAGTATTACAACCATCAAGAGACATTATGAGGGAGTGACATGTAAAAGTAACACACATTTTGAGGTTTTGTATGACATGGGATGCTAATGCGTCATGCAGACATCCACGTGTTGCATTGTTGTCCTGAGGGAATTTGCTCAAATTTAGCACATATTCTTATAAAATGACACGTTGATGCTCTAATATGAATTTGGTAAAAACGTGGTTTGGGGGAACCAATCCAAGGTTGAGTCCAAGATGTTATAAGACATGCTATAGGAATTGGTGATAAGACATGTGCAAGATATGATGTGAAATTGCAGGATATGTAATTTTTGACATTACACCTACCCCAAACTTCATTATCAATTTTACTTAATTAAGTTTCTTATATTCAACTTTTCATATTCATTTTATATTTGCACAATTCAAGGCTTCTTTAGCACTTTACCTCCAACCTCATCTGGAATGAGTTGGGTGTTTTGACACTCTTAATTACTCATTTTAAGAAAGGCTTCTTCAACACTTTGCCTCCAAACCTTATCCAACAAGTTTGGGAAATTGGCCACCCTAAGCCTCCTACAGATACCCCCTATCTTATACAATTCAGGGGTTAATTTTATTCAAAGATCCCAAGAATAGGCAAGGAGTAGTTTTCTACAAAAACACTCTTCCTAAAGCACATACAAAATAAAATTCATGGAAGAATACAAATTTCACATAGCAAATACTTTTAATAATTTCTAAAATCCAACAATTTAATTTAAATAATTATTTTTCTAAAAAAGCCAAGGTCCACAATTATAGGATCTTGAAGCATCCTTCCCAAAATTTCTCAATTAAAAAAAAACTAAAATATCTAGAGATAACCTCTTATTCTAAATTCACCCAACATCATTCTTTTCAAAACACAAAACAATTTTGAGAAGATTCAATCAAGTTTAGAAGGTAAATTCATATATTTTTCACCAAAATTGAAAAATGCATAAACTAAAATTGTAATCATACCCTCTTGGCCTAATCCTACCCAAAAACACTCATTTCACATTTCTTTTCATTTTTGAAAATTTTTGCCATAGTTTTGATAGGAAAATCCAATTTTCAAAAATAATTTCTAAAGCATAAGAATTCAAAGTAAAATTCAATTCTTAAACATAAACAAGATAGAGATTATCTCAATGAATCCAAAGGCAAATCTCAAATGATTCTTCTTCTTTCAACAAACAATCTAAGCCACTCCAAGCAAGCCAAAATTCAATTTTCTTTAGAGAGGGTTTTGGAAAATATTTTCTCTCTTCTATTTTTGCTCTCCTTTTCACACAATGCATAATGATGGGAAATTACAAGCACTTTTTCAATATATGCCTAGTAATTAAAATATCATAAAGCCTTTTCTTTCTTTCCCAAAAAGCATTTCACTTAAACAATTATCTAAAAATAGATATTTCCAACAAAATTTAAAAAATCAATATATTTCCTAAGAACATAATAATTAAAATATAAAGCTTTTCCACAATTAATCTATTAAATTAAATAATTCCTTTTCTCTTTTCTAATAATCGATCACATAAACTATTTATTTCAAAGGAACTATTACATCATTTTTGCCCATATCAAGCAAAAGAAAAAACACAAACATGATAATTAAACACACCCAAGAAGACACCTATATGAGTCTAACACAAGGGGATCCAGAATCACAATCAAATCGGATAAGATTTTCATAGGTTTGGACCACATTAGGGAAAACAAGTAAGGTAAGGTGGCTAAGTGATATCCATGTCAATGTTCTCCACATACAACCATTGGTCAATACCCTATAAATTCTTGCACACTCAATCAAATGTTATGTGCATCTATCCAATACATAACAATAGCCACAATGAATGATAAAATTACACAATTAAATAATAACATCTAATAGGCATATTTCAATTAAATCATTCATTCTATCAATATGATCAAAGTGCAATTAATCATTTAAAGGAATAATACTAAAGGAACTAGGTCTACACACACAACATACCATTTAAATGAAAATAGTGAAGCTGAAACACCAATAAATATAAAAACACACACACACACACACACACACACATATAAATTCATGTACATCCAAATATACACATAAAATATCCAAAATAGAACATTAGTATCGACAAGCAATCACCAATCCACAAAACAAAATAACGCATCATAGTATCGTATAACTCTGATACGTCAAGAAAAGATGAAGAGAAAGGCATAAATGCCAGTGGGCCTTGTACATATTTTCCATTCTTTTTGTTCTCTTGCTTATATATAGGGGTCTTGTGATGGAGGTTAGACATCATATTGCACATTTTGATTGTGAGTGAAGATTGGTGTACACACCTAGAGGTTGGGTTGCTTGTTGAGAGATCTTGTAGAGCATGGAATAGATGTGTAGATCTCATTTGTTCTCATATTAGTCTCATGAGGAATGCAACAATGGTTGCTTAATATTTTTTAAGAAGCCCATATCTTACATTATTTCCTCCTTGATTAATACTATTTATCTCCTATGAAGGCTTCAAGCCTGATATTGTATTATAGCTATTTTATTGTTGAGAATACATTAGTTTTGGTTCTTTAGAGATTAGGTTTGTCTCGGAAAGGTTTTCCCAAGGTATATCAATATCTCTTGTGTGGTTATTATATTCTTTCTTTCATTTTTGTTATTCTTTAGTGTTCTTAATATGCCAAGATGCTACTATAATTTGTATAGATGAGATAACTTGTGACATCTCTCCTCAAAGGATTAAGTACAAAATTGTTTCTCATTTCCTTTCATATAGTACTACCATAATCATCATGTAATACATCCTCTCTAAGGCTCATAATATCATCATGTAATGTAGGAAAAGGTAATGAAGCATCAATAGTGCCTAAATTAAAAGGCTAATGAAATATCATCAATATGTATGCCATCATTATGAGAGGGATCTCTATGTGAAAAACTATCATGAATATTTTTAGGGCTCATATGAGGTGTAGAAGAATTATCATCATGTATAAAAGAATGTAGCATTGCAAAATAACATGGCTCTATGGACATAGACCTATCACAATATATAGAAGGAATATCATCATAAGGTGTAACAATGTCATGTATATGTAAAGGATAAGTACCATCATCACATAATATATCATTGATAGAAATGAAATGTATAGGTATATCATGAGTATCCTTCACAATAGATGTATTGTGAATCAAATCATGTGAAAGGAAAGTGGTCAACTTAGGTAGAATATAGTTAGGATCAAGCACATGACTATCATTATCCATAGAAGTGGTGACCCCTTGTTGGCATTGGCAGTGTTGGCATAGATGTCAAATAGTTTGGCATACATAGAAGTGACATATATTGAGATGCTCTGCTTTGATATTTCATGAGACTTCTTTGGGACAACAGTATTACATGAGTTCTATTGTTTTGGTTGTCATTTGTTGACATTTGGACAACTTTGTTATTTCCAAGGCAGCACTATTCTTATCTTGTTCCATCAATCATATTTAAAATCTCCTAAGGGTCAATGGTTATTGGTGACTTTGCATCCTTCTTGGTTTATGCTATGAAAGGTAATTATCAAGCATGTTATGTTTGATTAAATTCAAAAGTGACAAAATGCATGGGTTGTAATGTGAGGGTCACAAAAGAATTGTGATTTGATTTACATATGACTTGATCAACAAGTCTCAGGTATAAAGTGCAAGTCACAGTTGTTATTTTGCATTGTTATTTAATCGGCCCTTTTAGGGCTAACTAGGACAGCAGGTTAAGGTTGTATAATGTGAAAAAGTAATGTTTGTCGATCATTTTGCAAAGTGAAACTTTGGTGAATAAAGAGAACAGATCTAGGGTTTGACTAATGGCGGCATCCATCATGGCTCCAAGAGGTTGAAGAGGTTTTGTGAACGTTGAGACAATTGAAGAACCAGTCTGTCAGTTGTGATTTGTAAGTTGTTTTTGTAGTTTCGAGAACTACCAGGTATGGAAGCTTTGCATTCAAGGGTTTATATATCTGTGAGAAACTCAAGGTACTCAGTGTGTAGAAAGAAAGTGAGATGGAAATATTATAACAGCAAAGACCTATTTTTTGTTTTGGTTATTTAATGTGTTTTTGAAAAGGTTTCCTCTACAAAATATAATTCAAATGTTCAGTGTCAGCCTAGCAAGGATAAAAGTAAGTCTTGAAATGTTTTTGATCTTTAGTGATAGTATGGGCAGAGTTATATTTTATACATTGTTTTGAGGAAGTTTTTGTTTGATTGGCTGAACATTATTGTTGAAATTACTTGACCATAAAGTCAGATAGTGAAAAAGGAAATTTAAAACAACAAAATATATCTGTTACAGTTGCTTTGATTACTTTGCTTTGAAGTGGAACTCTTGAATATCATTTTTGTAAGACTGTTGCAGAAGAACAGTGTTTTTGAAAGGTGTTTTAATTAATGCACTTTATGCCTTATAGCTTTCAAACATAATGAAATCTATAGGACATATAGTGTAGTAGGCAGAAAAATAAACTGTCATGAATAGCAGTGAAATAGAGAAACCCTATGTATCTTGATTTGATCTTTGAGATGTTGTTGGGAAATGTCAGTGAGGCGATGTTAAATGAAAATGCCAGTGAGGCAGTTGTAAGCAAAATGCCAATGAGGCAGTTGAATAAGTCAGTGAGACATAAAATGCCAGTGATGCAGTTAAATAAGTCAGTGAGACATAAAAAGCCCATGAGGCTCTGTAATTGGTGATTTCTTGATTAAGCCAGTGAGGCAATTTCTGAGTGGTTTTTCATCCCTATGAGGGTTTTCCACTCGTGAAATTCATTGTGTTATGGTCTCATTTGATGTGTGGTTTACTTGGTCTCCATGTTTGAGCATTCAGTCTTGGTTGTTATTCAATATTTGAATTCTTACTCTGATAAAGCTTGCTAAATTGATTAAGTTGCTGTTAGCATCATTATTTCATGCACACAAATTTGAAGAGAAGTAATTGAATTTTTTTAATACAACACTGATTCACCCCCCCTCTCAGTGTTGTTTGTACTCCAATAAGAAGAGGTATGCAGCATGTGAGAATCATGGAAAATTATAGTAAGGGTATCCAATTGAGAAGGGGAAGTGATAACTAAATCTCTAAAGGAAGAAATGGTACAATGGTTCATGGATTATGTGATACTATTTGTATGATAAAATGTCATAAGTCAATCGAGAACAAAAGGATCACATGTCATAAATTATATAGACATGTCAAAATTAGTAATGGAGGCATGGATAGAAGTCAAAGATAAGGGACAATGAGAGTCCATATGTAAGGATATGATGCTAGAGGTCTATCCAAGGTAGAGTTCACAAAATTATACAATAAAAGCCCTAAATTGGAATATGTGTATATAAATGGTATGATAATGAGGCACAATTTGAAATAAATTCGAAATATACCAATCAAAAATTAGATTTGAAATTAAGCCCTCAAGGTTGCTACAAGGTGGGTAGGGTGAATGAAATTAAGATTAAATAATGTAAGTCCAAACCCTAGAATAAAGATATATTGACAAATGATTAATATGTAGGAACATGAACCCTAACAAGATTTAAAATAATAATACAATTGGAAAATACAGATCTAAAACCCTAGAAAGCAATGAAGGTATAGCCCTAAGGTCAAGCCCTTGGACGTGTAGGATTGCATAGGTTCACCAAAATGTAAAGGAAAATAAACCTTTTCCTACAAACAAAGGTAATTAAGTAAATGCATACAAATTAAGCATAAATTAATCTAGATTAATTAATACAGTTGGGAATGATAAAGCATGTAAATTAAATGTTAATTTAGGAAGTTAAATGTAAAAGAAAAAGTACTTAGCTCTAGGAATGATGATGGTAGATAAATTTGATATCCCACTAAAACCCACTTGTCTCGAGACTAAAGATGAATGTTCTCTATTTGTACCTTGCCTTAGAATCATATTAGTCTGTGAATTTTACTTCAGGTTGAATCTACACTTGCATAATCAATCCCATGCTATGTAGATTTGATCTGCCATGCAAAGGTGACCAATAGCTCTTGATGTGATCCTACACACCATGAACTTTTGCAACCTATGTCAACTAAAACTTTGCTTTGTGTTGATTGCCAAGGATTGATGGTATTTAAAATACCTTGGGAAGGTCACCAGATTCCAAGTATCACGATCTCCTAGATTGATGCCCTTGATTAGACCAACTTTATGGTCATGGAAATGATCGAAGACAACACTCTTCAGTCATGCCAATGTCCTAGGATGCTAATACAAAATTTAGGTTCCTTTTAGTGCTCCAAATCGAAAGATTCTTGGAAAGATTCTCCTCTTTAATGCATCAGATTTTAGATAGGAACTAGATATGACTTGATGATAATGAATGCACATTGAATGCCTTTAAATACCAAGACATAGCAACTAATCCTGTGAAATGTGTACCAAGTTGGCTCAAGGCATGAATGAAATAGGTGGGAGTTGGCGAAATCTCAATTTGAATTTTTGAAATTTGAAGGTCAATGTTGCATGGGTATGATTGATCTCGCACACCATAGGATTGACTTGAGATAGGTAAGTGCTAATCTAGGAATGAGAGATGAATGTATAGGAGTAAGCGTAAGGGTAGGTGTAATAAATAGAAAATGTACAAAAATATGTGTGGATAGGGTCGAATATGTGGAAGGATGTGCAAATGGAGAAGTATATTAGATCAAAGAATGAGCCTAACATGAGAAATGAATGTGTAGGAGTAAGGGCAAGGCTAGATGCAATAAACATCAAATGTACAGAAATATATATAGATAAGGTCGAAAATGTAGAAAGATGTGTAAATAGAAAGGTATAACAGATCAAAAAATGAACCTAACTTAACACAAGAATATGCCATTTGTTAATATGTAATTGTATTAAGCCATTCCATCAAAATGGACCCAAAACTAAATAGAAATTGACATTGGATATGCAATGGTGAAAAGAAAGCACTATTCTAGGTGGAAGACTTACTATAGCAGATTCTTCCCCCCCGCACTCCTATCCTACCAATGCCTATCATGTGTGTTTGTGTCCATTTGCTAGCCCCTATTTTGCCCTGGTAGGGGCATAGCCACTGTGTCGCTTCACGGAAATGACTAATTTTCAGAGTCGAAGTCAAGTCATATGTGGTGGAGGACTTCTGATTGACGAAGTCAAGCTACCGTCACGACTAACGAGAGACTGTAAAATATCATGTACAAAAGGACAAATTAGTTATTTTAAAATATCATCTACAAACGGACAGCTTAAATAATTGACAGGGAAGACCGTAACCAGTTTAATACTCTTTAAAAACTGGATTATCTATGCGCGTAGATTCTATTTCTGCAGCAGCGAGGAAAGTGAGACCTGAGAAGAAGAGGCCGAAAACGCGTGCTTTGAAAACTTGGCGAATGAGGCTTCGAGTTTATTCCTCGTCGCTGTTGAAAAAAGGTATGAGTCTATCATCAGGTCCTGTTAGGGTGGGCCAAGTTGCTAAGTCAAGTCAGCATCCACCAATTTATATGGATGAAATAATTTCAGACGAACTGGATGATGGTCACCCGTGATTTATGTCTTTGTTGTACAAGAGCTTCTGTGCTTTGAAAATATGTGCAATGAGTATCACCAACTGTGGAAAATCATGAATACCTATGTGTACTGTGGAAAAATCATGAATAATCTCCGCAAAGCTCTCGTACTCATCAATAATATGTGTACTTGTTTAGATATCTATTATTCTAGGACGATATAGAGGTTTGGCTGCTGCTTTTTTGTTAAATTTGTGTACGAATTTTCAGCGAAATTTCATCGTTGAGGAAGCTTCAAAGAAACTCAAGATCTCTTCAGGTTGGTGAAATTTTATTAAGTGTATGCATTTGCACGTTAACCAGCAATTGTACTTTTAGTTAGAAACAAGGAGTTTAAAAAAACAAATTTACTCATTTGTATTAGGTACTACTGGGGTATTTGAATGGTATTGCTATATAATGATATTAGGGTTTGATTATACATATGTTTGTAAAATTAGATTTTGGATTTGATAATTGAAGTGAAATAAACATGATAACATGATAATTAAATAGGTAAATTAGGTATACTTAATGTTAAGATTAATGATGAATAGTTGTTGTTGATGTTGTTTTGAATCAATTTGTCATGTCATGCAATTTCTACCTTTGTTTGATGAACGCGTTGAAGTCTAAACTATCACAAAAACCCCATGGATTGATTACAAGCCTTGTGGGGTAGATCAGCATTGCCATGAACTTGATCTGTCATATAAGATTGATACAAAATGCATAAGAATGATTTGATAGAATGTTCCCCTAAAAAGTTGTTCTAAACTATCATAGAAACCCCATGGATTGATTCCAAGCCTTGTGGGGTCGATCATGACTGCCATGAACTTGATTTGTCATATAAGATTGATACAAAATGCATAAGAATGATTTGATAGAATGTTCACCTGAAAAGTTGCTCACCTTTGCCTCCTAGATATCTGAATATGTGAAGGTGGTGTCTAGAGATACCATTGAGGAGCTTACCCACTCAATACGTGAATGAGTTCTCTTAGGTCAAAGCCCTTGACATACCAAATTAATGATGATAAAAAAGATTGGAGACAACATTCATAGACATGTTGGCGGCTTATATAGTGGTGTAGATTTGATTCCTTTAATGCTCTTAAATTTGAAAGTAAATGCTCTAATAATTATCCAATCCCATCATGATGTGTTTAAATGATAAATGAATATCTTTAAATACCATGCGATAGCAACATATCACACAAAACATGTGTTAAGTTGACTCATAACTATTTGTACAAAGGGGTAGGAAATTTTGAATTTGAAATTGATGCCTTGGAATTTGGGGACTATTCCTACACTCCTCAAGATTGACCAAGATCAACCTTGAAACACACATAAACATGATATGTAGCCCGGATAAGGTGGTGATTTCAAGGTGGGGAGAAAATGTATTGAAATTGATGCCAATGGAGTGAAATAGGGGTGGATAGGTGTGGGTATATGACTCTTGTCTAACCCAAGAGCATGTCACTTGTCAATATGTTATTGCATTAAGACATTCCCATCAAGGTCAACACAAAACTAAATTTGAAATGGCATGGGTATGCTAATTTTGTGCCATTAAAAATATATATTAATTATGAATTATGATATTACATAACATTTTGAAGATTTTGTTTTATATTTAAATTTTATTTAGAATTATTGTCTAAACAAGTGAAACACATGATTAGGATCCACTAAGTTTGGTTTAATACTGAATTAAATTTTCTTTCATTACTTTCTTTGAGGAATAATTTTTCATCTCTATCACTCAAGCCATCCTTGTGATGACTATTTTTTTCTAATTGATTTAGAAATTATGGGAAAATTATAAAATTCATTGTCTACACAATATGTGTTAATATGTATGTAAATATATTAATACTCATGATAACTATCTTTTATAGAAAAGAAAATGCTTAGACATCCACTTGAATATTTTACTCCAAATTCACATGTTTTAAGTGAAAAATAATTGTTCTATGTAATGTCTTTGTAATGGTGAAAATCAAATGTACCCATGCCCTTTTCCCTTGTGTTTTGGGCCAAGTTTGACTATATTGTATTGGGTAAGTGCATGGAAATGGGGGACAAAAAGTGGGTCAAAGTGGCCATTTTTTCCCTTGAAATCAACTCAACCTAAACTTAGATGAGTAATTTGAAATGCATGCACTCAAAATTTGAAGATACGACAAGAACAAAAATTGTAGTACACTCCAAATCTAGTTTCTAAACTACTAATTTTTTTTAAATTGTTAAGATTAAAAGGGTCAAATGTTGTGTACACACAAAAGTGTTCCTATTTTTCTCACTAACATATAACATAGTGTTTGATGTGAGCCCTCTTATTTTTTGTTGCATTTAGTATTTTTTAAAACCTCTTGGTAGAAATATAGTTAAGAGTGAGTACTAGAAGTTATGTATTTTTAAATTTTTTAATTGAAATTTCTTTTTTGTGTGATTTTTCAAAGTGGATGCATCCTAAAAATTACATCACTGAGCACGCACATCACATAACTTGCACAAAAATAATTGACAATGTAATTTTTTTAATGAGTAAAGAATGAAGTGCAGAGCAATCCTATATAATTTTTTTAAAATTTTGATAAGAGAATCAAAAGTTATAAAGAAAAATCAATACATATATATCTAAGGAATATAGAAACATTAGTAAAAGAAAATAAAAATAAATATGTTAATGCATTCCAAATAGAAAAAGAATATATGGTTAGAAAACTAAGAATAAAAATGATATTTTGGTGGTAATTGTGTCAAATATTGTAATAAAATGAGTAAATCTAATGGCATTGAAGTTGAAAAATGCTATTAAAGATTAAAAAACATGTCAAATGGGGGAAAATTAGAAGCCCAACCCTTTAGACTCATTATCAAAAAAAATTCCAAGGCAAAAAACATGTGGGGGAATTTTTTGAGTAAAAAACACAAGCACGTTATGTAAAGTGCTCGTATTATATAATGCGAGCATATTTTGTAATGTGAGTGTGTTACATAACATGCTTGTGCCTTCAAAACGTGATCATGTTTTATAGAAAGTTAAAAAGGTTGCGTAATGGGTAGAAAAGCCATGCAACCCATGATTTGGTCCCACTGCAACTCTACACATGTTTTTGTGTGCCTTTCTACAACATTCTATGAGATCTTTTGTTTTATATGAGTACAAATGATTGAATTGCATTAGAATCAATAATTTCTAGATTATTACATGCTTTTTGTTTGTTTAAGACTTTTAGTTGTCAATTTTGATCACTATTAACATAATTTTGACAATTTGTTAATTGTTGTAAGTAATAATCATTTACTTATACTTTAAGAGTCTATTTGTGATCAATATGTTTTCTTTTGTGACCATTCTAATTTTTTTATGTAATTGAAATTTCAATTAAGATATATCAATAATTTTGTGTATGTAGAAAGAATTAACAATTACCATGGAAAGGAACAAGTGGGGAACACCCGAGAAAATTGAAGCGTAGAAATAAAAACAAAGGGAGCACATTGAAAGACTTTGTCAAATGAGAAAAGTTGAAGGAGAAGGTACATCATCAATACCAATTGATATGAATGTAGAAACAAGTCCCAAATCACCTATTGAAATAAGAAATCATGAACCAAATTTACCCAATGCAAACCAAGAACACATGCCAATAAAAAAACCTCTTAAAATTATTCATAAACACCAAAGTATCTAATTGAAATTGATGAAAATATTTTAAAACCAATGCCCAATAAAACTCCCAAATGCACTTGTAGGAGAATTGCTAATAAAGTATGGAAAATATTTAATGGAAGCTTAAATGAAACAAGAAGGTGCTAATTATTTATTGAAATGATAAAAAACCTTAATTTTAGAGACACTATGAAGATCCTCAGTCTATGATCATCCAATACCGATGGTGAAAAAATTATTGTAAGAAATCTAATTAATGCATACCAATCAATAGGTTCAACCTCACGCACTAAAGATAGTAATGTTACCTAATGTGTTCTTACAGCAACCATAGTAAGAAATGAAACAATTTAATTAGAAAAACAAGTATCACTAAAGATAAATAGAAAAACACTATTGAAAGCTACCAAGAGACTTGAAACAGTTGAGGATCCCAATAATAATGAACTATGAGCATTCTCAGGTAGAATCCTGTGCAAAGACAAGGTTGTTGATACCTTAAGAGAATTAATTGAATAATTTTGAAAAAATAATACAAGAGTTTCACTTAATCAAAGAGATGTTGTAAGAAGGAGAATTGGATCTCAAAATTGTGAACCACATCCTAAACATTTCTTGGATACGAATCGAACACAATTTTATCAAAAGTTTACTAAGAGTTATCCTCAAATAAGAACTAATCAAAGGTATTTTGAGATGGCCAAACCTTTTTATGTTAAAATAAATCATGCACACACTACTTGTTGTTGTAGGGTGCATATTGAATTTTCCATGCATTATGATATTTATCATCATATATGTGTTACTTTGCATACTAACAATGTTTTCTAGGAATGCATGATACAAGTACCACCTAAATTATCAAGAGATTGTATTTCAAGTGTATTATTTGAAAGAGTGGATGGACAATTTTTTTTATAAGAAATCATGTTTAAAAGAATTATGTGTTAGTTGTGGTGGATTACAACATTTGTAAAAATGTATACATATAGAGAGCACACATGAAATTGGGAAAAAACTAGTTAGTTTTAGAAAATACAAATCAGTAACATATAGAGTAAAAGATGGCAGAGTTAAAGAGATGTGAGTTAGTGAGTAAAGATATATTTGTAGCTGAATTTATGAAAATATTTCAGGAGAAAATAGTGTATGAGTATGCAATGCATACACACAAAGCTTGATGGTTGGATAAGCAAATGCAATCTATGTAAAGACACATTTCCTCTTGGTATCATTATTTTTGTTGTAAAAATTATTGATAATTATACATTACAATAGTAGAATGAAGTGCAATATTAGTACTACAACTCTATTTAGGTTACTATTTTTGAACATAGAGCATTCATACAAGAGAGATGGCATGTTTTGTTCATCATGTATGGATTTTGTTTAGGAAGAGTGTGAGTCAAAAGAAATGGTTGATGAATGGTCTTGTAGACCTTTAGTTCTAGTTGACACATATTGACTTCCACACGAACTATAGTTGAACTAGATGGAAGTATCAGTTGACTTTGACCATGTATTAGATCTAATGCAACCAAGTATTGTAGGTTTATTAGCAAG
The DNA here is from genome assembly GCA_027924645.1 of Cunninghamia lanceolata. Taxonomy (NCBI): domain Eukaryota; kingdom Viridiplantae; phylum Streptophyta; class Pinopsida; order Cupressales; family Cupressaceae; genus Cunninghamia; species Cunninghamia lanceolata. Next base: position 97,754 of record BSBN01001495.1, on the reverse strand, counting down.
ACATGCTTTCTTTGGAGCTAGAACATGGCTCTATGAACATAGACCTATCACAATATATAGAAGTAATATCATCATAAGGTGTAACAATGTCATGTATATGTAAAGGAGAAGTACCATCATCAAATAATATATCATTGATAGAAATGGAATGTATAGGTATATCATGAGTATCCTTCACAATAGATGTATTGTGAATCAAATCATGTGAAAGGAAAGTGGTCAACTTAGGTAGAATATAGAACTAGGATCAAGCACATGACTTTGTTATCCATAGAAGAGGTATGCAACATGTGAGAATCATGGAAAAGTATAGTAAGGGTATCCAATTGAGAAGGGGAAGCGACAAGTAAATCCCAAAAGGAAGAAATGGTACAATGGTTCATGGATAATGTGATCCTATTTGTATGATAAAATGTCATAAGTCAACCGAGAACAAAAGGATCGCATGTCATAAATTATATGGACATGTCAAAATTAGTAATGGAAGCATGGATAGAAGTCAAAGATAAGGGACAATGAGAGTCCATATGTAAGGATATGATGCTAGAGGTCTATCCAAGGTAGAGTTCACAAAATTATACAATAAAAGCCCTAAATTGGAATATGTGTATATAAATGGTATGATAATTAGGCACAATTTGAAATAAATTAGAAATACCAATCAGAAATCAGATTTGAAATTAAGCCCCAAAGGTTTCTACAAGGTGGGTAGGGTGAGTGAAAGTAAGATTAAATAATGTAAATCCAAACCCTAGAATAAATATATATTGACAAATGAATAATATGTAGGAACATGAACCCTAACACGATTTTAAAATAATAATTACATTTGGAAAGTACGGATCTAAAACTCTAGAAAGCAATGGAGGTATAGCCCTAAGGTCAAACCCTTGGAGGTGTAGGATTGCATAGGTTCACCAAAATGTAAAGGAAAAATAACCTTTTCCTAAATGCAAACAAGGTTAATTAAGTAAATGGATACAAACAAAGCATAAATTAATCTAGATTAATTAATATAGTTGGGAATGATAAATCATGTAAATTGAATGTTAATTTAGGAAGTTAAATGTAAAAGAAAAAGTACTTAGCTCTAGGAATGATGATGGTAGATAAATTTGATATCCCACTAAAACCCACTTGTCTCGAGACTAAAGACAAATGTTCTCTATTTGTACCTTGCCTTGGGATCATATTAGTCTATGAATTTTACTTCAGGTTGAATCTACACTTACATAATCAATCCCACGCTATGTAGATTTGATCTGGCATGCAAAAGTCACCAATAACTCTTGACGTGATCCTACACACCATGAACTTTTGCAACCTATGTCATCTAAAACTTTTCTTTGTGTTGATTGCCAAGGATTGATGGTATTTAAAGTACCTTGGGAAGGTCACCAAATTCCAAGTATCATGATCTCCTATATTGATGCCCTTGATTAGACCAGATTATGGTCATGGAAATGATCAAAGACAACACTCTAAATTTGAAATGGCATGGGTATACTAATTTTGTGCCATTAAAAAAATATATTAATTATTTAAATTATGATATTACATGAAGTTTTGAAGATTTTGTTTTATATTTAAATTTTATTTAAAATTATTGTCTAAACAAGTGAAACACATGATTAGGATCCACTAAGTTTGTTTAATATTGAATTAAAATTTCTTTCATTACCTTCTTTGAGGAATAATTTGTCTTCATCTCTATCACTCAAGCCATCATTGTGATGACTATTTTTTTCTAATTGATTTATAAATTATGGGGAAATTATAAAATACATTGTCTACACAAAATGTATTAATATGTAAATATATTAATACTAATGATAAAAATTTTTTATAGAGAAGAGAATGCTTACACATCCACTTAAATATTTTTACTCCAAATTCACATGTTCTAAGTGAAAAATAATTGTTCTATGTAATGGTAAAAATTAGATGTACCCATGCCCTTTTCCCTTATGTTTTGGGCCCATTTTGGCTATATTGTATTGGGTAAGTGCATGGAAATGGGGGACGAAAAGGGGATCAAAGTGGCCACTTCTTTCTTGAAATCATCTAAACCTAAACTTAGATGAGTAATTTGAGATGCATGCACTCAAAATTTGAAGATACGACAAGAACAAGAATTGTAGTACACTTTGAATCTAGTTTCTAAACTATTATTTTTTTTTAAATGGTTGTTTTCTTTACAATGCCCCCCAAAAATAGCCTAGTTTTCCCTTTACATTTAAGTCACCTAACATAAATCTCATGTTATGTGTTCATATGTTGAAAGCTATAATCATTAATCTGTAGCTTAATTTGGTAAAATAATCTAGTTTAAGTAGGACACCTCGATAACATATTCAAAAGAATAAAGGGACCATTCAAATTAGTGTTTCATGTCAAAGTGAATTTTTGTCCCACTTTTGTTTGAGTTCCAATTAGCATAAGTAATTTATTTTTAATAAGTTGTCAAAAGTAAAGGTTAGCAAACTAAAATAATTTACCTAGAATAAGTAGGGTATTTTACTTTTCCCGTGCTTCACAAGAGATCAACACTCTTAAGTCCAACCATGTAAGATATGGTCATCTTTAGTAGCAATGAGTAACTATATTTGCTTCAGGGATAACTTTAAAGAATCCCCCTAAAAAAATATAAAATCCTGGCGAATTCTAACTAAGTGCTATAATTTTCCTGGCAAATATTTCCTTTTTTTTTTTAAATATTAATTTTCCTAGCAAATTTATGTCCGTTATTAGAAATTTTTATAAAATCATGGAAAATCCTAATGAATAATTGGTAAAAAAAATTTGTTGGCGAATTATACTTGTATTAAAAAAAATAAAATAAGTCCATTGGCAAATTATATAAATATTCAAAAATATAAAATAAATTATTTGGCAAATGTGCTGACAAGTTTTTGAAAAAACATAATGTGGTTGGCAAAAAAATCAAATGCTAAAGTATAATGATTAATTTACTTAGTGAATTTATAGCTTAAAAATATTTACATTTAGAATGAAAATTAATAGATAATAATTTAATAAAACAAAATTCAAAAGAATGACTAGACTTACAATTTACATTGATGTACTTATAATATTCTAATAATTTTTTATCATCAGATGATCGCAGATCGATGACATAAGTTCTATTTTGGGCCAAACTATTGACACACCCAAATTTCTACATAAAGTGTCTGGAATAGAGACAAGTGTCAATGAAGGAATGATTCAAATTAACAAAAATTAATAGATAATAATTTAATAAAATAAAATTCAAAAGGATGACTAGACTTACAATTTACATTGATGTACTTATAATATTCTAATAATATTTGATCATCAGATGATCACAGATCAACAACATCAATTCTATTTTGGGCCAAAGTACTGACACACCCAAATTTCTACATAAAGTCTCTAGAATAGAGACAAGTGTCAATGAAGGAACGATTCAGATTAACAAAAATTAATAGATAATAATTTAATAAAACAAAATTCAAAAGGATGACTAGACTTACAATTTACATCAATGTACTTATAATATTCTAATAATTTTTTATCGTCTAATGATTGTAGATCGACGGCATAAGTTATATTTTAGGCCAAACTCCTGATACACCCAAATTTCTACATAAAGTCTCTAGAATAGAGACAAGTGTCAACTGTTGAATAGCGAATGCTTCAAGTTCAAATTAACGAAAAATAATACATAATAAAATAAAAATTTAGAATAATTACTATTATTAAAATTTACATCGATGTAATTATAATATTATAATAAATTTCATTCGTCAGATGTTCGCAAATCAACGGTATAAGTTCTATTCTAGGCTGTAGTTCTGAATCACCCAGATTTGTACATAAAGTCTCTGGAATAGAGACAAGTGTCAATGAAGGTGTTGGTAATCATTTATGTTTTGGGTTTTAAGCTTGGGTGTTTGTGGGTTTTCTCATTCGAACCCTCAATTTTGTGAGTCATGGGATCTCGCATTGTTTTGTCTATTTAGGTATTGGCCTTGTGTGGCGAGTTTCTGGTTGATAGGTCTCATCCTCATGTTTAGGTTTTCATAAGTTGACTTACCCCCACGCAGTGTTTCATGGTTTGTCCCTATCGCCTTGAGAAAATGCTAAGAATGTATGTGCAAGTGATCAAGTTTGTTGACAAGCTAATGAAATCCCAATCGGCTTCTAGAAATGGTGAAAAATTTGAGTATCATGCATTTCTCGATGTATATCGAGTTTGCATATACAAAGAGGAATCTTTCACAGATTCCCGTGAATATTCTGCAGTTGTATGCATTCCCAAATGCATATCAGGCTCAAATGGAGAATATACAAAGGTGGAATATTCCTTGGTGATTCCTTGCTTGTATATAAGGGGTTTGTATGTTTGCGTTTGAATATTCGACATACAAAGGAAATGTACATTGAAAAATATACAAGAGGGCGCACATACATGTGCTACAGCGCAATGAACAGGTGATCTTTTATGTTCATGAAACATACCAGGAAAAGATATGCATGTGGTGGGGCTCAGAGATATACAAGTGAGAATGTATGTGCGAATATACATTCAAGGATACGAAGGTGGTCGCAGGGTCAAATGTATTTTGAGTTTGTATATCCAAATATATAGTGCTAATGGTCTTGTATGTTCGGCAAATATACAAAGCAGCAGGAGATGCATTTGGTGGGGTCCGCCTCACATACAAAGGGCTTTGTATCTCATATACAAAGGAGAATGTATATGTGGTATACATTCGAAAATATGTAAGGGAAAAGGATGCAAGACGGACCCGATGGTGCTTTCATTTTGTTCTATAGGTTCTTGGCGTCCGCAACTTGCATGTATGTGTAAGTTGTATATCGCAGATATACAAAGATGAAAGATGTACATTCTGAACCCGATAGAAATTTCAAGTTGCTTCATAAACATTTTGGGTTCCGTGGCGTGCATGTATATAGCATTTGTACATGCCGATATCCAAAAGGTAAGATACAAGCCAGATTTCAAGGTGAATGTAATGTGTTTCATAATTTTTGATATCTGCCTTGTATGCATGTCGCACTTGTATGTGCAATGCGATAATCATAAGAAGGAGATACAAGGCCCGGATTTGAAAGTTTTTCAAATCCGATGGATAAATGGCTAGGGACTGCCTTGTATATTAAGCAGTTGTATGTATATCCATTTTGCATATACAAGGGATTTTTGAAAGATGAACAGTGACGATTGTATATGCATTCATTTTTGCATATACAAAAGCGATAAAGGCGAAATGAAAGGGGAAGGGGTCAGCGATAGAAGGTCAAGGTGCCTACGTGGCATGATATTATTGGCTGGCGACTCTTCATGCATTTTTTGAGACCGTTGATCACAGTGATGGGTTTTTGATCGAGCGGCCAAGTTTTGAACCTGCAGCGAAGGTTTTTTCCTGAGCGTGTGTGACCATTTTTTAGCAGAAAATTTTCAAAGGTACGCCGTTGCTACATTTCAGAGAGGCTGTGGGTAGCTGAAGCATTAATGACAGAATTGCAGCGGTATGGGTCGGTGATGGATGGGTCAACAACCTGATTAAAGGTGAATGTCCTTGAACGACGGTGCGGATCCTGATTCCATCTGCTCGTTCCTCTCTGTCTCCCCACAGCGTTGAATATTTTAAGCACCATTTTTGTGGTGCATGGTCTGGTGGATTTTTTATTTGCCTTGTAATTAATTTTTGCCGGGTACACAGTCTTGGTATAAAAGCCAAACTGTGTTACTCATTTGTTGTTGGAAACTGGACAAATTTTGGTGCTGCAGTAGGAATACAACTTTCTGGCGACTCTATTTCAGGTGTCTTTGCGAGTTTATGAGTTGTATGTTGTATGTATTATGCACAGAATTATCAATTTCATGTTGATTTAAATGAGAAATGCTTCATTGCGTGTGTTTTGTTATTTGTCTCCAGACTGAATGTGTTTTTCTTCTGACTCTGAACATCTAAGGGGTGTTATAGATTCTAGAATATAGGTTTTCTATATTGAATACTTAGTCTCTTACTTCTACTCAAGGAGTAGATTGAATGTTTTGGATTAAGTGTTGAGAAGAATACATTGCAGTAAGGATGTTTGTAAGCAAAAATAACTAAATACTCTCTCTTGGGTATTGTCTGTAAGGCAGACATTTTAGAAGCCCCTTAAAATCTGATTACTGTCTTAGGTCTGTGGTAAACATTCACATATATATGTCTACTGACTTCGAGCCCTGGATAGGCACCGATCTGGTCCGGTATCTCTGATGTAACCCAAAGTCCCAGTTTTGCATCCATATATAAATCAAACTCAAACTTCTTATACAAACCTTTAGGATTTTAGAAGTAGTTTTAGGACCCAAAATCCTCTGTCTACAACTGAATATAGGTCTGAAGCTAGCCCCTTTGCACTTATCTCACAGTTTTGGTCTACATAAGAGAGGATTTATCTGCTTTGTATCAACATCTTAGCTAATACATGGATGTATTTCATAGATGTTGAGTAGGGAATACCCCCCTTGGTTTTGCAGAGCCTAAAGAAGAAGAGGAGATATTTATAGAGTCTATCTCCTATACTGTTGGCCCCTGGCCCGGGAATCCTGTTGGTCACTAATGGCTATTTTGTAGGGATTACTGGGAATAAGCATCCAGTCTGGGAAAATAACCAATAGAAATTGGCAACTCCACTGGGGAAGTGAAGTGAAGTGAAAGTATTATCTTTTCATCCCTAGTAAATTATTGCCCATCTGAGTCGCAACAAAAATTGGTGACTCCGCTGGGGAATGCTTTGTGAAAGAACCCTGATTTTAAAAGAAAACAATTCCTAGTAATAGGTGGCGACTCCGAACCAATCTCCCAACTGGTAAAGTAAAAATTTGTATGCAAGGGAGAAGATCCCAGCATAATACTTTGTTTGAAGAGTTACCCATAAAAATGATGTATAGGAAAAAAGAGACTATTCGAGCCAGTCAAGATGGTTCTCCTAGCCCCAGGAAAAATAATTTTATTCAAGATAATCTAGGATCTTCAGAGCAAACAATGCCTTATTTTTCAAACACAAGCTAAAATCCAAAATGTATATGAGAAACAACAGGGTGGTGCTCTAAGAATAAGGTCAGAAGTTTTTCAAGAACGTCCTTTCTTGGATCCCAGTGATAGATTTGAAGAGGTTGAGTCTCCAAGGGATGAAGATAATGATGACCAAAATGGAGTGGGACCATCCTCTTCTATGCCTAAAGAGGAACAGTTAGCTGAAGAAATCAAAAGCTTAAGAGCAGAATTAGAATATCTGCAGGCTATGAAAATCAGAGATGACATGAAACAGAAAGTGCAAGCTCTAAGAACTGCTCAAAATGATTCAGTTCCTACCCTTGAAAATGCAAATGTGATGAGAAATCACTGCATAAATGAAGTTCAGGATCAACATGATGATCAGAGATAGAATTCAAGTAATTCTAGGATACCATTTAATAATATAAGAAATCAAAATGCAAACAAAAATGCCAATGCTAATCAATTTGGCAGACAACCTATGCAACTAGATTGATTCAGGCAGTTAGTTTTTGATGGCATTCCTAGTTATCTAAATCCTATTGACAAACATGTGAGGCTGCAAGTGCCTAAATTTTTAGGAAATAATACTGTGTCAGGGGAAGACCATCTAAAAACTTTTCAGAATATCATGGACAACTTTGAGGTTGAGCATGAAGATGTTTTCATGAAATTATTTATGGAATCTTTAGTTGATGAAGCCAGAGAATGGTACAAGGGTCTGCCTGACAGAAGTGTCTCATCATGGGATGACTTCAGAAGAATTTTCAAGGAACGGTATGGTGACAAAATTGATCCTAGTTTCTTCATCAATGAACTCACTGGCATTAGCAAGGGATCAAATGAACAGGTTGTTGATTTCAATGCTAGATTCATGAAGGTATTGAACAAACTACCGCATCACCTGAGACCTAATGAACCTATGTGCATAGTGTTGTACATAAATACTTTTGATGCCAAAATGGTTTATGGATTAAGAGATAAGGGTCCTCATGTCATGCCCACATTTTCCTTGTGGTCACAACACACATCGCACGTGTCATAACCACATCTGTCATGTGGTTATGACACGAGATATGAAAAACTTTTCTCACACCGTCCTAAAAACCCCTTTCGCATGCGTACGCATGCTCAACGGTGTTCTCTCATGGCGAAACACTATACTCTTCGGCGGAATACAAGTACAATGGCGTGCAACCCAGAAGCCTATAGATCAACAAGAGGGTCTATACAATGCTGCTAACGTCATTGCAAGAGTGAGATTACCCAAGGTTCTTAAGTCAAACCCTCGGCAGTTTTCGGTAGCAGAATGCCTTACGGCGTTAATGGGAATTACGCTGCACTCATTTACGCACGTGGTTCGCTGATAGAAAAACCACTCCCCACGACGCCTTGTTCCGACTAAACCGGCTAGTGATCTCCCTATTTAGTCATTTTTCAGCCAGGCACGGTTGTCTGTCTCCTCTCTTGTTTCCTGAAACATACCCCTCCTATGACTTAGCATTTTCAACAAGGCGGTTTGGTTGCCCTCTCTTCCCTTTCCACAAGTTCTTAAGTTGGATTATATCTTTATCGCCCTTACCTTAACTATCTCTTAGTTCATTTAGTGTGTTTATATTTCGGTCTCTCTCTCTCTTTCATTTTCTATACTTTCTTTATGTGCATCCTGTCCTTTCTTCGTGATTTACGTCAATCAGGGTTATTACTGCAGTTATTGTTGATATTAAACCTAATTTCAGGATGATCTAGGCCACAAAGGCTGGTTTACTATTTCGCTGGACTCAGTCTCCTAATCTTCCCCGATCTAGGTTCCTCCTCTTCGTAAATACTTAGTCAACTTGTACCTAAGCACAATTGACAGAAGGGTCCGTCAACTTAGTTCTCTTATCCTGTGTGAGATATGTCGCGCATTTTCTCCTCTGTGTTTTCCAATGTTGGTTTTTCCTTCTTCGGAACCTCTTACAGGTTTACATATGAGATCGTTTGCTACAGTTGAGATTAATATGGCCACAAGGATTGTCAGTGGTGGCTTCTTAAGTTTATTTCCAGTGTTCTTTTGAGTAAGGAGTTGTGTAATTTTCCTCTTCATTTTTCCGGGTGATTGTTAGTATGTTTTTAGTTGAAACTTCCGAGAAACTCTTTCCAGAGTATCACTGAATATTCCTAAACTCTCTTTACATTATAATTTTATTTTCTCTTGTTTAGAATTACTGTTGTTACTGTTACTCTTAATTACGATTCATACACTGTTTGTAACTCGTATGACGTTGTCAATAGATGTAGGTGGTTCACCACTTTATAAAACTCTGTTCATGGTAATATAGCTTCCTTGGTTGTTGTGTTCAACACTTAATAACATCTCCTGTGAGAATATAATTGTTATTTATATATATATTTTTTTTTCTCCATATCCATGAAACATAGTTTATAACGATTTTAAACGAGAGCCCAATAATTTGGTTCATAGATTTACTCCTCTGTATGTTATATATATATATATATATTTATATATATATATATATATAGATATATTTATATATATATATATATACATACATACATACATATATATAATATATTTATTTTAATGTCTATGAAAAGGACGAATTGGTTTACCACAACCTATATATATATATATATATATATATATATATATATACAGATATATACGCATTATTATATTAGATATATAGCTATATACATAGACATATAGAATATATATATGCCTATATATAGAGCTATATAAAAATAAACAGCATTTAAATTCCAAATAACCCAAACATATGTTAGGGCCAAGCCCTAACATTTTATGTGCTGGAGTTACCACAGCCGACGGCGGCCATGGGCGGCGTGACAGAGGAGCGGGGTCGGGGTGGCCGCAGAGCGGCGGACGGGGGTTTATGGTGGCCGCAGAGCGGCGGACGGGGGTTTATGGTGGCCGCAAAGCGGCAGACAAGATCCGCGGGAGGCATAAGGGTATGGAGGAGGGGGGAGATGTGGAGTGGGGCGGAGCCCCACCCACATTCCCACGACGTGGGGTGTGGGTGGGGCTCCGCCCCACTCCACACCTCCAAATATAACATAAAACCTGCGGTGGGGTTTTCTTCCCCACCGCCCATTGTAAATAACGACTGTGTATTTTGTTATCCGCGGCTTAATTTTTTTTGACAGTCTTTCACCATTCGTTGATTATTATCAATAATAAAATATCTTCAAATATATATATATATATATATATATATATATATATTTATATATTCATATATAAATATATATATATATATATATGTATATATATAACAACGATAATATATTTATATATATATATATATTCCATATTTATATATATATATATATATATATATATATCCCCCTTTTTTTTTATATAACAATTATAATTACTTTCAAATTTCTCTATTATTTTCTAAAATGATAATTACTCAAAATGAGAAATATATATATATCTCTATATATATATTTATAAAGTATTTAGAGAAAAATATTATATTTGTATAATTCCAATTTCGACAATTTTTTTTTTAAATTCACTACTCTATGCATTTTCTCCAAATCAACCTATTATAAAGAAATTGTCATAACAATTAGATATAAATATATATATATATATATATATATATATATATATATATATATATATATATATATATATATATATATATATCCCAATTTCACCAAATGATAAATAGCTCTTCCCTTATTATAAGTATAAATTTTCCATTGTTATAAACATATAAGACTTGTAAATTTACAAACAGATTTTATTTACATGCTAGATTTCCTCTAATTCTTCTAAATTAACAGAATCCATTATTATGGAGAAAACTCCAATATTTAAAAACTGTCTTTTCCATTTCAACATTGAAAAGGAAACTAGCATTTCAACTAAAGAAGCAATTCCAAACTTTCAAATGTAAACAACTCAGATTAAGTTGCAAAAACGAACTTATTCTTTTCAGTAATACTTGAAACACAAAAATTGCTATTGAACAAAGGTTGCAAACATCCACTTAAAATTTAAGCACAGTCATATTACAACTTCTCAAACATGAATACCAACTTCCCAGATATGAACTTTCTCCTCCCAAACAGTATACAACTGAAAACTTATGACAACCAATAAAAGTCCAATAATAACAAGACCAGGGAGGTGATTTTCTTCACTCCCAGAATATCAGTAATTTACAACAATAACAAGAGAGGTGTTCTCTCTTCATTTCTATGAAATAATCCAGGCCTAATTCTCATGACAAGAAGATGATCTGTTTCTTCATAAATAGCCCACCAGAAGCTCCAAGAGAAAAAAAAAAAAACCTGCGTATCAAAGACAAACAAGAAGAAAAATACCACTCGTCTAGCTCTCCTCCCTACCGTAGACCCGCAAGAGGGTCACCCCCGAGCTAGGGAGACCATACTCACACCTGGGTACTCAAACACTCCACTTCACAACAGAAACAACAACAATCCCAAAGCACACATACACCCGTGGCTATTTTACACAATACGGAAACTCAACTACAGTGAGTTTCATAAGGGGCAGGAGAGTGGATACACTCGACTCCAGAGTGTCACCCTGACAGATAAATGAACTCATATAAATTTCTCTTGGTCTCAACCAAGTGTGATCACAATTTGTAAGAAATCTGTATTTGACTCTCAAGTCAAAATACAGTCACAGATACATGCCCTCAAGGCTTTCAACATCCCAAAAGATGGAACAGGTATGCACCCGAGGAGGATCTCTCCTCCCCTACCCCAAACTTGATGAGCATTTCTCCCAAGTGGGAGATGCTCTGTCAAACACCCGACAAGAACCCCACAGAAAACAAATTTAAACACATATTCCAAACACATTTCATACACATTTCAGTTCTACCAAAACAAAGGTAAAATTCAGACCAACCTTGCAAAGCCCTCCTGGAATGAAGTTGTTGCAGAGTCCACAGAGTTCACTTCCAAGCTTAGCCACCAACTCCCTCTCCCTTCTCTATCTTCCAAACTAACTTCTCTATATTTGGTAAGGCCAAAATGAAAGTTTTTCCCCAAAATTCAACTAACTCCCTCTCATCCCAAAATTTGAAAATAAATAACCCAAAATTCTCTTTCTTTCTAATTTTTGAGAAATGGGGAAGTGACACTTGTCACCTCCTCACCCTTCCCAAAAATCACTATTCTGTCCAGGTGGCTTATGTCACTCTCCATTCCCAAGGGTACTCCTTATTCCTTTCATGTGACTCCACTTTCTCATAGGAGAAATAAAAAAAAAGAGTTAAATGGGAACAAGACAGGTGACCCATGCCTCTTTCTCCTTTCTTCACATGGGTGTCCCCATAGTACATGGGGGAATCTTACTAAAGAAGAGGTAACTTTTACTAATGGATGGCATCTCTTATCTAGGGAAAAGTAGAGGGGATGGGTTGAGTGTTGGTACAACCCATCATGTCCCCTCCTACCTCCAATTTTCGCCACTTAACTTCAGGGAAAGGTTAAGTTGACTAGATGGAGGTTACTCAAGGGTTACCCATGCCAAATGGGCCCCTGGACCCATGGGGTAGAACCCAGGGTCAATTTTAACCCATACAAGACACCCCAGGTCAAGGTAAAGCACAAGAAAAAGGGCCTCATAAATTAAATAAAAATAGAAATTTCAAATTCAATCTCTTTACAACACTTACTTATAAAAATAATATTACATGAGGGTAACCTAACCCACTCGACCATACGAAAGACCACATTACATCATGACATCAAACACAAAGAGATCTTGGTTCATCGTGGAACCAGATCGGCTTAACAGGGAATAACAATTAACAAGGTGTGGAATGATCTCCGAAATCTGTGGTTTGATTAGTAGTCCCTGCACACTCAATTACAAGATCAGTAACCACATAAATTCATCATAGCCGAAGCAACTTAAATAACACATGCATTCTCATGCCTTAGTACAATCTAACATAATTAAAAATCATATTACAATTTTCCATCATCTCTAACATCTCTAATTCATTTTTCTGAAAAGTAACTTATCCAAACATCACCCAATTAGTTTTTCCGAAAACATAATAAAGTTAAATAGTCTGACAAATTTCGGGAACTGCTATCCCACAAATATGAAAGTAACAATAACAGCACTGTAAAGAGTCATGACAACAGTAGTAAAAAGGGCGGTCCTCACATCCTCTCCCCCTAAGACGGTACTTCCTCCTGGAAGTCGTCAAAAAGGTGGGGATACAGGGTCTTCAATCTCTCTACATCTTCCCATGTTGCAGTGACTTCGTCGTATAAGTCCCATTGGACTCTAACCTGGTCCAGCTCTCGACCTCGAAGGGCCAGCTTCCGTCGAGCCAATATGCGAATTGGCTCCAACGCCAGTTGTCCGTCTGCCTCTACCTGAAGAGCACTCCAATCCAACACATGAGATAAGTCAGAAATATATTGACGTAAAACTGATACATGAAATACATCGTGGATACGTGACAGGCTAGGTGGCAAGGCTAGACGATAGGCTACTGGTCCTATCCGCTCCAAGATTTCGAAAGGTCCTACAAATCGAGGTGCGAGTTTAGAGCCTTTTCCGTAACGGATTGGACTTTTGTGCGGCCGCACTCTCAAAAATACTCTTTCCCCCACAGAGAAACTTCGGTCTGTCCTCTTTGCATCGGCATACTTTTTCTGCCTGTCCTGTGCTTCCAGAAGCCTCTGTCTTATCTGTTTAACTTGCAGTTCCATATTCTGAACTATCTCTGGGCCGATGACTGTTCTATCCTCTATACGATCCCAACTCAAAGGTGTTCTGCATGGTCTGCCATATAATGCCTGGAAAGGAGGCATACCCAACGAGCTATGATGCCCATTATTGTAGGCGAATTCAACTAGATACAGGTACTCCTCCCATCTAGACTGGTGGTCCATCACATACATGCGAAGCATGTCTTCTAACACCTGGTTAACTCTTTCTGTTTGTCCATCGGTTTCCGGATGATATGCAGAACTGAAGTTGAGCTGTGTGCCCAACGCCTGATGTAAGGCTTTCCAGAACGATGAAGTGAATACGGAGTCTCTGTCAGATATAATGCGGCGAGGTACTCCATGAAGTCTAACAATCTGATCAAGAAACACCTTTGCCACTGATGGTGCATTGTACGTTGTACATATTGGTGAAAAATGCGCCACTTTGGTCAGCTTGTCAACTGTCACCATAATAGCATCATGGCGACGTGATGACATAGGTAGACCAACGATAAAATCCATAGAAATGGTATCCCATTTCCATTCAGGTATCTCGTGAGGGTACAACAGTCCCGCTGGATGCTGATGTTCGGCCTTGACCCTCTGACATTCCAGGCAACGAGCAACAAATTCAGCAATGTCACGCCTCATCCCAGCCCAATGATAAAGCTGTCGTAAATCAGCATGCATCTTCTTCACTCCTGGGTGTGCTGCGTAGGGTGCTCTATGAGCCTCTGATAGGATTACTGTACGAAGATTACCCGCATGGGGTACATATATGCGTTGCCGATGTCGAAGCATTCCATCAGAATCAAGGGTATATCCTGTAAATTTGCCCTCAAGGGCCTTCTGATTTAGTACTGCCTGCTGCACTTCAAGAAACCATTCGTCCTCCGGCAGATGCTGTAAGATGCGATCCTTCAAGTCCATCTTCAAGGTCAGGGTCTGGATCTCGTGGCGTCTTCGACTCAGAGCATCAGCGACCACGTTCTCCTTCCCTTTTATATAATGGACATCGAAGTCATATTCGCATAGGAATTCCATCCAACGTCGTTGGCGGGCGTTCAAATTAGGCTGTGTAAAAATATACTGCAAACTATGATGGTCTGAATGGAGTTCAAAGCGTCGCCCTAAAAGAAAGTGTCTCCAGCGAACCAAGGCATGAACAACAGCTGCAAGCTCTAAGTCGTGCGTAGGATAGTTTAACTCATGTGTCTTTAGTTTCCGCGATTCGTATGCGATCGCTCGTCCATCCTGCATAAGCACGGCTCCCAAACCTTCTAATGATGCATCCGTGCAAACTACAAACTCTTCCGAAGGATCTGGAACTGCTAAAATAGGAGCGCTCGTAAGACGCTCTTTGAGGACTCCAAAAGCCTTTTCACACTGCTCGGTCCAAGTGAAACCCTTCCCTTTTCGCTGAAGGGAAGTAATGGGATGTGCTATCCTGGAGAAACCTTCGACAAACCGACGATAATACCCAGCTAACCCCATAAAGCTTCTGACCTCTGTCACGTTCGTGGGTGCCGGCCACTCCTGGATTGCTCTAATTTTAGATGGATCTACAGAGATGCCATCGCCTGATAAAATGTGTCCCAAATACTGCACCTCTGTCCTGAAGAAGGCACACTTCGTCAAGTTGCCAAAAAGTTGTTGCTCTCGTAATTTCTGCAAAACTTGACGCAAGTGCTCTACATGCTCCTCCTCAGTCCGTGAATAAATCAGAATGTCATCTAGGAATATGATCACGAACCGTTCTAGGTATGTACGGAACACCCCGTTCATGAGACTCATGAATACTGCAGGAGCGTTCGTCAACCTGAAAGGTACCACTGTGAATTCATAATGGCCATATCTGGTTCGAAAAGCAGTTTTATGAATATCTGACTCCGTGATGCGCAATTGATGATACCCAGATTTTAGATCAATTTTCGAGAACACTCTGGCTCCCTGCATCTGATCAAAAAGGTCGTCAATCCTAGGTAGAGGATAACGATTCTTCACCGTCACCTTGTTCAACTGCCTGTAGTCCATGCATAGACGAAGAGACCCATCCTTCTTCTTCACGAAGATCACTGGTGCGCCCCATGGTGAAACGCTAGGTCGGATGTGTCCCTTCTCAAGTAATTCTTCCAACTGCAGCTTAAGTTCTGTGAGTTCATGGGTCGTCATTCTATAGGGTGCGCGGGATATCGGCTCTGCACCTGGCACTAAGTCAATGTGGAAGTCCACTTCTCTACGTGGAGGCATACCAGGTAATTCTGGCGGAAACACATCGGCAAACTCTCTAAGGATAGGGTGATCATCTAAAGTAGCCTCAGGTTCATCCTCTGCTCTATCACTGACTGTGATGGCAAACATCTGACATCCCTTCCGCATACAGCGCTTAAGCTGTTGTGCGGATATCATACGAACTGCCGTGGGCTTTTGAATGCCCACTATCTCAACCGACGAACCATGATCGTCTAAACAGCTAATCGTTCTCTGGCGACAATCAAGCTTGGCTCTATGTGCCGCAAGCCAATCCATACCCAGAACTACTCCGTAAGACCCTAATGGCATAATCCTAAGGTCGCACGTTGTGGTGAAGGGTCCCAATGTGATCTCACAGTCTTTAACCAAGGTATCTACTGACATCCTGGCCCCTGAGGCCAACTCAACTTCCCACCTAATGTCTTGCCTAGAAGCCACCAGCCTGCAACGCTCCACTAACGATGTAGACAAAAAAGAGTCAGTAGCTCCTGAATCAAAAAGGATCGAGATGGGAAAGTCTCTAATCGTACCTGCTGCCTCGATGACAGAAGCCTGAAAATCGGCCTGGCGGTTATCAACCGCTGCAAACATGTGGTGAGATCTGCCCACGTCACCTACGGTCTGCTCAGACCCTCCTGATCGGGGCTGACCCCCTGCAGTAAATCCCTGCGGACACTCTCTAGCCAGATGCCCTGCCCCACCACATACATAACATGGTCCTCTAACCTGTAACTGCCCTGACTGTGTTCTGCCCGACTGTTGTTGCCCGGTCCGTCCGGTGGATCCCTGTGAGCCTCTGTAAGACTGCTGGGACCTTGCGGGTCCTGCCGATGAACCCTGCTGTCTCTGATCCCTGCGTGGTCCCTGCTGCTGCCATCCATGGTTCTGTCCTCCCAGTCCCCTCTGTTGAAATTTGGATTTTTGCTGATGTTGCTGTTGCTGTGGAGGCCTAGGAGGTAATGATGAAGCATTATATCCTCCTCTCTGTGTTGTGTTTTGAGGCCTTCGGAAATTTTGTTGTTGTTGGGGATTTCGTTCCTGGTACTGTGAGCGTGAATTCTGTCCTCGTCCCTGAATTTCCTCTGATATAAGGGCCTTTTCAACAGCCTCGCTCATGGTTTGGGGATTTGCCATACGAACTGGTCCTGATATCCCGTGATTTAGCCCCCTGATGAATTTGTGTATTAAGATTTTCTCGTCGTGGAGGTATTCCGCATAACGAGAAAGTTCTATAAATCGGCTCTCATACTGAGTAACGGTGAGTCCCCTCTGCTGTAGATCATGAAACTCATCAATTCTGCGCTGTCTATAATGTTCGGACAAATACCGCGCATTGAAGCGCTCAATGAAGGTGTCCCATGTGAGTGTATCCACGGAGAGTCGGCGCTTGCACTCCTCTGTGCGCCACCAGGTGGCTGCTGCATCCCTAAGAAGATGAACTGCCACTCGTGCTTTCGTGTTGCTCTCATATGGTCGCAATGCGAAACACCTGTCTAAGCTAATTAGCCAAGCCTCGGCCACAGCTCCCTCTGTAGCTCCTGCGAAGGTGGGTGGGTTGAGCCTTAGTAGATCTCTGATAGGGTCCCCTCTGTCTCTAAGTCTCCCAAGTGGCTCTTCCACACCATCCTCATATACTCCCTGCTGAACCTGTTCTTGTCTCAAAAGTCTCGGAGGACTCCTGCTCCGTGCTCGGGAGGCCGACCCTACCTCCTCTACTGTTGTGTCAGGAATCTCAACGAAGGGCTCCACACGTCTCACTGCTAGTGGATCAACGCGGGGCTCCATACGTGGCTCAATACGTGACTCGGCACGTGGCTCCTCTCGCGGAGCAACACGAGGCTCTATTCGTGGCTCAGGAATCACTGGTGGTAACCTGTCTAGCATAGTCTGTAGTGCCTGTAAGATCTGTGGACCTATATCCGCTACTGGTATCGCCTGTGGTACTAGTGGTGCTTGTGGCACAGGTGGGGCAGGTGGTGCTGCTGAATCTGCGGGTGCCAGTCCCTCGGCTGAGGAATCGCTGTGCACCTCGACTGACGCTGTGTGGCGTGATCGCGCTCGTCGAACACGTCGGGGAGGCATCCTACAAAACAAGGTAGAAACTAATTAGCCAAAGTTGCGGAATAATAACGTGCCCAAATACGCCCAGTGTTTACAAACCTGGCTCTGATACCAAATGTCATGCCCACATTTTCCTTGTGGTCACAACACACATCGCACGTGTCATAACCACATCTGTCATGTGGTTATGACACGAGATATGAAAAACTTTTCTCACACCGTCCTAAAAACCCCTTTCGCATGCGTACGCATGCTCAACGGTGTTCTCTCATGGCGAAACACTATACTCTTCGGCGGAATACAAGTACAATGGCGTGCAACCCAGAAGCCTATAGATCAACAAGAGGGTCTATACAATGCTGCTAACGTCATTGCAAGAGTGAGATTACCCAAGGTTCTTAAGTCAAACCCTCGGCAGTTTTCGGTAGCAGAATGCCTTACGGCGTTAATGGGAATTACGCTGCACTCATTTACGCACGTGGTTCGCTGATAGAAAAACCACTCCCCACGACGCCTTGTTCTGACTAAACCGGCTAGTGATCTCCCTATTTAGTCATTTTTCAGCCAGGCACGGTTGTCTGTCTCCTCTCTTGTTTCCTGAAACATACCCCTCCTATGACTTAGCATTTTCAACAAGGCGGTTTGGTTGCCCTCTCTTCCCTTTCCACAAGTTCTTAAGTTGGATTATATCTTTATCGCCCTTACCTTAACTATCTCTTAGTTCATTTAGTGTGTTTATATTTCGGTCTCTCTCTCTCTTTCATTTTCTATACTTTCTTTATGTGCATCCTGTCCTTTCTTCGTGATTTACGTCAATCAGGGTTATTACTGCAGTTATTGTTGATATTAAACCTAATTTCAGGATGATCTAGGCCACAAAGGCTGGTTTACTATTTCGCTGGACTCAGTCTCCTAATCTTCCCCGATCTAGGTTCCTCCTCTTCGTAAATACTTAGTCAACTTGTACCTAAGCACAATTGACAGAAGGGTCCGTCAACTTAGTTCTCTTATCCCGTGTGAGATATGTCGCGCATTTTCTCCTCTGTGTTTTCCAATGTTGGTTTTTCCTTCTTCGGAACCTCTTATAGGTTTACATATGAGATCGTTTGCTACAGTTGAGATTAATATGGCCACAAGGATTGTCAGTGGTGGCTTCTTAAGTTTATTTCCAGTGTTCTTTTGAGTAAGGAGTTGTGTAATTTTCCTCTTCATTTTTCCGGGTGATTGTTAGTATGTTTTTAGTTGAAACTTCCGAGAAACTCTTTCCAGAGTATCACTGAATATTCCTAAACTCTCTTTACATTATAATTTTATTTTCTCTTGTTTAGAATTACTGTTGTTACTGTTACTCTTAATTACGATTCATACACTGTTTGTAACTCGTATGACGTTGTCAATAGATGTAGGTGGTTCACCACTTTATAAAACTCTGTTCATGGTAATATAGCTTCCTTGGTTGTTGTGTTCAACACTTAATAACATCTCCTATGAGAATATAATTGTTATTTATATATATATTTTTTTTTCTCCATATCCATGAAACATAGTTTATAACGATTTTAAACGAGAGCCCAATAATTTGGTTCATAGATTTACTCCTCTGTATGTTATATATATATATATATATATATTTATATATATATATATATATATATATATAGATATATTTATATATATATATATACATACATACATACATATATATAATATATTTATTTTAATGTCTATGAAAAGGACGAATTGGTTTACCACAACCTATATATATATATATATACAGATATATACGCATTATTATATTAGATATATAGCTATATACATAGACATATAGAATATATATATGCCTATATATAGAGCTATATAAAAATAAACAGCATTTAAATTCCAAATAACCCAAACATATGTTAGGGCCAAGCCCTAACATTTTATGTGCTGGAGTTACCACAGCCGACGGCAGCCATGGGCGGCGTGACAGAGGAGCGGGGTCGGGGTGGCCGCAGAGCGGCGGACGGGGGTTTATGGTGGCCGCAGAGCGGCAGACGGGGGTTTATGGTGGCCGCAAAGCGGCAGACAAGATCCGCGGGAGGCATAAGGGTATGGAGGAGGGGGGAGATGTGGAGTGGGGCGGAGCCCCACCCACATTCCCACGACGTGGGGTGTGGGTGGGGCTCCGCCCCACTCCACACCTCCAAATATAACATAAAACCTGCGGTGGGGTTTTCTTCCCCACCGCCCATTGTAAATAACGACTGTGTATTTTGTTATCCGCGGCTTAATTTTTTTTGACAGTCTTTCACCATTCGTTGATTATTATCAATAATAAAATATCTTCAAATATATATATATATATATATATATATATATATATATTTATATATTCATATATAAATATATATATATATGTATATATATAACAACGATAATATATTTATATATATATATATATATATATATATATTCCATATTTATATATATATATATATATATATATCCCCTTTTTTTTTATATAACAATTATAATTACTTTCAAATTTCTCTATTATTTTCTAAAATGATAATTACTCAAAATGAGAAATATATATATATCTCTATATATATATTTATAAAGTATTTAGAGAAAAATATTATATTTGTATAATTCCAATTTCGACAATTTTTTTTTTAAATTCACTACTCTATGCATTTTCTCCAAATCAACCTATTATAAAGAAATTGTCATAACAATTAGATATAAATATATATATATATATATATATATATATATATATATATATATATATATATATCCCAATTTCACCAAATGATAAATAGCTCTTCCCTTATTATAAGTATAAATTTTCCATTGTTATAAACATATAAGACTTGTAAATTTACAAACAGATTTTATTTACATGCTAGATTTCCTCTAATTCTTCTAAATTAACAGAATCCATTATTATGGAGAAAACTCCAATATTTAAAAACTGTCTTTTCCATTTCAACATTGAAAAGGAAACTAGCATTTCAACTAAAGAAGCAATTCCAAACTTTCAAATGTAAACAACTCAGATTAAGTTGCAAAAACGAACTTATTCTTTTCAGTAATACTTGAAACACAAAAATTGCTATTGAACAAAGGTTGCAAACATCCACTTAAAATTTAAGCACAGTCATATTACAACTTCTCAAACATGAATACCAACTTCCCAGATATGAACTTTCTCCTCCCAAACAGTATACAACTGAAAACTTATGACAACCAATAAAAGTCCAATAATAACAAGACCAGGGAGGTGATTTTCTTCACTCCCAGAATATCAGTAATTTACAACAATAACAAGAGAGGTGTTCTCTCTTCATTTCTATGAAATAAT
This sequence comes from Cunninghamia lanceolata, assembly GCA_027924645.1. Classification (NCBI taxonomy): domain Eukaryota; kingdom Viridiplantae; phylum Streptophyta; class Pinopsida; order Cupressales; family Cupressaceae; genus Cunninghamia; species Cunninghamia lanceolata. The sequence goes on along the minus strand of BSBN01001495.1, from coordinate 76,283 downwards.
CCAGGCCTAATTCTCATGACAAGAAGATGATCTGTTTCTTCATAAATAGCCCACCAGAAGCTCCAAGAGAAAAAAAAAAAACCTGCGTATCAAAGACAAACAAGAAGAAAAATACCACTCGTCTAGCTCTCCTCCCTACCGTAGACCCGCAAGAGGGTCACCCCCGAGCTAGGGAGACCATACTCACACCTGGGTACTCAAACACTCCACTTCACAACAGAAACAACAACAATCCCAAAGCACACATACACCCGTGGCTATTTTACACAATACGGAAACTCAACTACAGTGAGTTTCATAAGGGGCAGGAGAGTGGATACACTCGACTCCAGAGTGTCACCCTGACAGATAAATGAACTCATATAAATTTCTCTTGGTCTCAACCAAGTGTGATCACAATTTGTAAGAAATCTGTATTTGACTCTCAAGTCAAAATACAGTCACAGATACATGCCCTCAAGGCTTTCAACATCCCAAAAGATGGAACAGGTATGCACCCGAGGAGGATCTCTCCTCCCCTACCCCAAACTTGATGAGCATTTCTCCCAAGTGGGAGATGCTCTGTCAAACACCCGACAAGAACCCCACAGAAAACAAATTTAAACACATATTCTAAACACATTTCATACACATTTCAGTTCTACCAAAACAAAGGTAAAATTCAGACCAACCTTGCAAAGCCCTCCTGGAATGAAGTTGTTGCAGAGTCCACAGAGTTCACTTCCAAGCTTAGCCACCAACTCCCTCTCCCTTCTCTATCTTCCAAACTAACTTCTCTATATTTGGTAAGGCCAAAATGAAAGTTTTTCCCCAAAATTCAACTAACTCCCTCTCATCCCAAAATTTGAAAATAAATAACCCAAAATTCTCTTTCTTTCTAATTTTTGAGAAATGGGGAAGTGACACTTGTCACCTCCTCACCCTTCCCAAAAATCACTATTCTGTCCAGGTGGCTTATGTCACTCTCCATTCCCAAGGGTACTCCTTATTCCTTTCATGTGACTCCACTTTCTCATAGGAGAAATAAAAAAAAAGAGTTAAATGGGAACAAGACAGGTGACCCATGCCTCTTTCTCCTTTCTTCACATGGGTGTCCCCATAGTACATGGGGGAATCTTACTAAAGAAGAGGTAACTTTTACTAATGGATGGCATCTCTTATCTAGGGAAAAGTAGAGGGGATGGGTTGAGTGTTGGTACAACCCATCATGTCCCCTCCTACCTCCAATTTTCGCCACTTAACTTCAGGGAAAGGTTAAGTTGACTAGATGGAGGTTACTCAAGGGTTACCCATGCCAAATGGGCCCCTGGACCCATGGGGTAGAACCCAGGGTCAATTTTAACCCATACAAGACACCCCAGGTCAAGGTAAAGCACAAGAAAAAGGGCCTCATAAATTAAATAAAAATAGAAATTTCAAATTCAATCTCTTTACAACACTTACTTATAAAAATAATATTACATGAGGGTAACCTAACCCACTCGACCATACGAAAGACCACATTACATCATGACATCAAACACAAAGAGATCTTGGTTCATCGTGGAACCAGATCGGCTTAACAGGGAATAACAATTAACAAGGTGTGGAATGATCTCCGAAATCTGTGGTTTGATTAGTAGTCCCTGCACACTCAATTACAAGATCAGTAACCACATAAATTCATCATAGCTGAAGCAACTTAAATAACACATGCATTCTCATGCCTTAGTACAATCTAACATAATTAAAAATCATATTACAATTTTCCATCATCTCTAACATCTCTAATTCATTTTTCTGAAAAGTAACTTATCCAAACATCACCCAATTAGTTTTTCCGAAAACATAATAAAGTTAAATAGTCTGACAAATTTCGGGAACTGCTATCCCACAAATATGAAAGTAACAATAACAGCACTGTAAAGAGTCATGACAACAGTAGTAAAAAGGGCGGTCCTCACACCTCACAGCCTCAGAGATGCTTTCAAAATAGTAACAAATATTGAAAATAATAGAAAAGCATCCGGTAAGACAAATAGAAGAGATGATGTAAAAATTATGCAAAATCCAAACACTAAATCTCAAAGTATTCAAGGCAATACATCTACTTCTGAGGATAAAATAGATAAGTTGACAACTATTGTTAAGGACCTGAGCTATAGAATGGCTAAAAATGAAAAGGGAATAGGTCCTAACAGACAGGTTTACCCAAGGCAAGAAAGAAGACCATCATTACATGACATGCCATATCATACCAATTGGCATAATGGTAAACCCGTCCTCCCATACAGCAATACAAATCAAAGAGCTCAAAAGGTTAATGAAACTCCTGATCCTTTGAAGAAAACTGTTAATATGGTTGATAACACTCCATGATGTATAATATGCCAAATGCCTCACTCACAGTCACAATGTATGATTGCTCAGTCTCTATACAACAATGATGTTGCATGTGATGAGTGTAATGAGCCGCATTGCATGGAAGATGAGAATGTCAATATGTTGTCTACAAATAGGGAATACTCTTCTCACGATGCTTATGTAAGTACAAATGATGAGATTCAGGTGTGGCAGCAGTTTCCCTATGATAAGGATGAGGAAGATAATTATGCTTATGCTCAGGATTCACACAATTTTCTGAGTAATTTGAAGAGACCTTCTAATGAAGAAATTAGAGCCCTTACAGCTACAGCAGTAGCTCAAGTTAAAAGCAATTACAACCTAAGGGGTAAATCTCAGGAAAGCAATTCACACCAACTAGAAAACACTTTTGTGAGCCGACCAGTGCAAAGTTATAAGGGGATTGAAACATATAAGAAACAATGGAACAATAATAAGCAAGGTTTTAAGAAAAAAATAGGCTATGATCTTCAAGGACCAGAAAATATAGTTCCCCAGGTTAAGGATCAGAATAAAAATTCTCAGGGCAAGAATGACAGTCCAGGAGCCATGAAAACTAAGGCTGGGTCACCCCAGGATAAGGGTAAAACAGTGGAGCAAATTACAACTGTTATTCAAAAATATGCTCCATTTGACATGACTCAAGTCTTATCGCAGATAAAAGTCTCTGTTCCACTATTGGAGCTGATGAAAGTTGAAGAATTCAAAAATAAAACATTGTCCTTGATTTCAAGAGTACCCTGTCAAGCTAATCAGAATATTGAGACTCAGGGTAAGAAACAGGCCCTGTGCATTGATGAAGATGAAGTTCCTGAGGTATATCTCGGGATGACCATGACAAAATGTCCTTCACAAGTGGAACCGTTTTATGTCTCCCTTGTCATAAATGGAAAAATAATTAAGAACTGTATGCTTGACTCAGGAGCATCCACAAACATCATGCCTTTGGCCATCATGCAACAAGTTGGGTTAAAAATAGATAAGGCATGCAGGAAGTGCTATGCAATGGATGCTAGGGAGGTACCTGTCATTAGAATCATGAAGGATGTTGACTTCAGACTGGCATCTTATCCTGAGAAGACCTACAAAATGAACATAACAGTTGTTGATATCAAGCCACAGTATGGCATGTTGTTGTCAAGAAGATGGGTAGCATTGATTGGTGGGAGTATGCAATTGGATTTGTCATATGTTATGATCCCTATGAATGGTAGGGATGTCAAACTAATTAGAGAAAAAAGATCATCAGAAATGGTTGAGGATCAAGAATCAGAGGAGCATATATGCTTTGTGGACACCGACTGTGATAACTTCAGGGTTGTCTCAGATGATAAAGAGGGTAAAGAGAGAGATATGTGCTTTCAAGAGTTTGACCAACAGGGTCTATGGACCATGTATTTTGATGGAGCTTGTTCGAAGGAAGGCTCTGGTGCTGGAATTGTGTTTCTGTCTCTAGCTGGTAAGCTTCTAAAATTCTCATTCTTGCTGAAGTTTGCCTGTACAAACAATATTGTAGAGTATGAGGCTCTGCTATTAGGATTGAATGTAGCTCTGAAGCATGGAATTAAGGTGCTCAAAGTATTTGGTGATTCAGAGTTAATTGTTTCCTAGGTTAGAGATAAGTATGCTTCAAAAAATAAAAGGTTAAAGCAATATAAACATGTTGTTTGGGATATAATTGAATTGTTTGATGCATTTTCAATAAATTGGATAGAGAGATCAAAAAATGTCAGGGCAGATTTTCTAGCCAATGTAGCTATAAGGCTAGATGATATTACTCTATCATATGTTACAAATGTTGAAGTCAAACTCAGACCTGCAGTGCCAGATAATGTATGCAGCTAGCAAGTGTTTGATGATGACAAAGATTTACTGAGATTTCTACATTGCATTGATGAGTATGAGAACCAAGAAATGGATTTTTAGAACTTTGTAGAAGTTGTAGATGGGAAAGAAACTCTCTTAGGGAAGGAGATAATTCAACTCAAGACAAATAAGATCCCTAGAGGGATGGTTGCTTTAGAGAAAGTTTTTGACAATAGGGACCAACTTGTTACAAAGTCATCTCCAACGAACAAAAATGATTTAGAAGAGATAAACTTGGGAACATCTCATGCTCCCAAAAAGGTATATATTGGTAAGTAGTTGAAACCACACATCAAAGCTATGTTGATTACATTACTGAGAAAATATAAACATGTGTTTGCCTAGTCATATGAGGACTTGAAAGCTTATAGAGAGGATCTATTCTAGCATGAAATCCCTTTGAAGCTGGGAGCTAAACCATTCAGACAAAAACAAAGACCTATCAACCCTACTTTAACTCCTAAAATGCAAGAAGAACTTATGAAGCTTAGGGAGGCTAGAATAATTATGCCTATCAGACACTCAACTTGGGTGTCTAACCTTGTCCCAGTTAGAAAAAAACAATGGTGACATAAGGCTTTGTGTGGACTTTAGAAATCTGAATGTATCTTCTTTGAAGGACAATTATCCATTGCCAAACATGGAAGCTATGTTGCAGAGGGTGACTGGCTGTGAGCTTTTATCTATGATGGATGGATTTTCAGGGTACAATCAGGTGAAGGTGAAAGAATCAGAACAATTCAAGACCACTTTCACCACTCCATGGGGAACATATGTATATGTGAGGATGCCATTCGGACTGACAAATGCAGGTGCCACATTTTAGAGGGCAATGGATGTTACTTTTGCAGGGTTGATTGATTCAATCTTGGTTGTATATCAAGATGACTTGATTGCTTATTCAAAAAAGGAAGAGTAGTATTGCATGCATTTGGAGCAGATTTTTCTTAGAGCATTAGAGTATGGTATCTCACTCAACCCAAAGAAGTGTACTTTTGGGGTAGTGGAAGGAAAATTGCTTGGACACATTGTTTCCAAGGATGGAATCAAAATTGACCCTAAAAGGGTGGCTGTAATTGATAAAATTCAGATCCCTAAAATAGTGAAGGGTGTTCAGTCCTTCTTTGGGCAAATTAATTTTGTTAGAAGATTTGTGCCTAACTTTGCAGAGACCACAAAAGATATCTCTAAAATGTTGAAGAAGGGCGTAACTGTCAAATGGGAGGATGAAGCAACTAAATCATTTCAGAATATAAAAGAAGCTATAAAGATGGCTCCCATTTTAAAATCTCCTGATTTTTTTAAGCCATTTCAATTATTTTCATTTGCTTCTTTCCACACTATTGCTACATGCTTATTGCAGAAAAATGAAGAAGGGTTTGAACAGCCTATTGCTTTTTTTAGTAAGTCGTTGCAAGCTACTGTATTAAAGTATGACATCATGGAGAAACAAGCATATGCACTGGTTAGAGCAATCAAGAGTTTCAGGCCATATTTGGTAGGTTCTCAAGTAATTGCGTATGTGCCTCATGCAGCAGTCAAGGATATCTTCACTCAGTAGGAAGTAACTGGAAGAAGATGCAAATGGATAAACAAATTGCAGGAGTTCAACATTGGAATACAGATCACTAAGTTGGTAAGAGGACAAGGTTTGGCGAAATTGATGACACAGTTAAATCTAGAGGCATGCCAAGTGAATGTAGTGCATAATGAAGTTATAAATATGTCAGAATCTAAGTGGTATAAGGACATAATATATTATTTGCAAAACTTGAACTGTCCTTCCCACCTTAGTGATATCCAGAAGAGAACTTTGAAGCTACAAGCTATTAAATACATCATTGTTCAAGGAGAGTTGTATTGGAAAAACCCTGACGGTGTATTGCTCAGATGTGTGAATGAGGATCAGGCTAAGAATATTCTCAGTGACATGCACAATGGAGTATGTGGTGGACATTATGCTGCCCAGACAATAGCCCACAAAATTTTTAGAGCAGGCTATTGGTGGCCAACTCTCTTTTCAGACGCACACAAAATGGTAAGGAGATGTGATCCTTGCCAAAGGTTCTCAGGAAAGCTAAGATATGAAGGTGCATTACCCCTTAGGACTATAACTGTAGAAGCTCCATTCTGGCAATGGGGAATTGATTTTATAGGGGAAATCTCAAAAAAATCAAGTGGAGGACATAGTTGGATTCTAGTTGCCACTAATTATTTCACCAAATGGATTGAGGCCGTTCCAACCAAAAAAGCTACAAGCAAAGTGGTGATGGACTTTATTTTAAAGAATATTATTACCAGATTTGGGGTACCGGTAAAAGTAGTCATGGATAATGCAATGTGCTTCAGGTCTAGTGAATTCATTGATTTTTGCAGCAATTATGGAATTGATTTGTTTCATACATCACCATACCACCCACAAGGGAATGGTCAAGCAAAGTCAAGCAACAAAAGTCTCATGAAAATCATCAAAATGATGATAGATAAAAATAAGAAGTCTTGGGATTCAAAGTTAAAGTTGGCATTATGGGCTGACAGAGTGACAGTGAAAAGAGCAACTGGAAGGTCACCTTATGAATTAGTATATGGTGCAATAGCTAGATTGCCTGTGAACAACTTCCTACCAGTTTATAAATTCATCCAAGGGAACGATGAGGAGATTGGAGACCCAATGACTGAAAGAATAAATCAGCTGGTTGCACTGGATGAAATGAGAAGGGAGGCACATAAAACAAACATCAAAAGGCAGCAAAAGGTAAAATATCTGTTTGATAAAAGGGCAATAGAGAGAAGGTTTCAGATAGGTGATTTAGTGCTTATGTGGAATGCAAGAGGCCAGGATAAGGGCAAACATGGTAAATTTGAGCCCTTATGGACCGGCCCATATCAAATTAGCAATATCTATGAGAATGATTCTTACTTTCTCCAAGCCCTAAATGGTGAACTACTAGAATTGCCAGTGCACGGTAAATTCCTTAAAACCTTTTTCTCATAAATGAAGTATCTTATTTGCACACTGTAAACTAGGTATAAATAACATGTACATGCTTTGTATAGTCGGTCGTGTTCTGTGTTTTGGGTTTTGTTTGGTCTGCCCCGGAGTAATCTGGTCCTCACTACAGTCTTGTGCCTACACGTCCCCAATCGGAGCCTATTGGTAATCATTTATGTTTTGGGTATTAAGCTTGGGTGTTTGCGGGTTTTCTAATTCAAACCCTCAATTTTGTGAGTCATGGGATCTTGCATTATTTTGTCTATTCAGGTATTGGCCTTATGTGGCAGGTTTCTAGTTGATAGGTCTCATCCTCATGTTTAGGTTTTCATAAGTTGACTTACCCCCACGTAGTGTTTCATGGTTTGTTCCTGTCGCCTTGAGAAAATGCTGAGAATGTATGTGCAAGTGATCAAGTTTGTTGACAAGCTTATGAAATCCCAATTGGCTTCCAGAAATGGTGAAAAATTTGAGTATTATGCATTTCTCGATGTATATCGAGTTTGCATATACAAGGAGGAATCTTTCACAGATTCCTGTGAATATTCTGTAGTTGTATGCATTCCCAAATGCATATCGGGCTCAAATGGAGAATATACAAAGGTGGAATATTCCTTGGTGATTCCTTGCTTGTATATAAGGGGTTTGTATGTTTGTGTTTGAATATTTGACATACAAAGGAAATGTACATTGAAGAATATACAAGATGGTGCACATACATGTGCTACAGCGCAATGAACAGGTGATCTTTTATGTTCGCGAAACATACCAGGAAAAGATATGCATGTGGTGGGGCCCGGGATATACAAGTGAGAATGTATGTGTGAATATACATTCAAGGATACGAAGGTGGTCACAGGGTCGAATGTATTTTAAGTTTGTATATCCAAATATACGGTACGAATGGTCTTGTATGTTTGGCAAATATACAAAGCAGCAGGAGATGCATTTGGTGGGGTCTGCCTCACATACAAAGGGCTTTGTATCTAATATACAAAGGAGAATGTATATGTGGTATACATTCGAAAATATGTAAGGGAAAAGGATGCAAGACGGACCCAATGGTGCTTTCATTTTGTTCTATAGGTTCTTGGCGTCCGCAACTTGCATGTATGTGTGATTTGTATATCGTGGATATACAAAGATGAAAAATGTACATTCCGAACCCGATAGAAATTTTAGGTTGCTTCATAAATATTTTGGGGTCCGTGGCATGCATGTATGTGTGATTTGTATATCGTGGATATACAAAGATGAAAAATGTACATTCCGAACCCGATAGAAATTTCAGGTTGCTTCATAAATATTTTGGGGTCCGTGGCATGCATGTATATAGCATTTGTACATGCCAATATCCAAAGGTAAGATACAAGCTAGATTTCAAGGTGAATGTAATGTGTTTCATAATTTTTGAGATCCACCTTGTATGCATGTCGCACTTGTATGTGCAATGCGATAATCATAAGAAGGAGATACAAGGCCTGGATTTGAAAGTTTTTCAAATCTGATGGATAAATGGCTGGGGTCACCTTGTATATTAAGCAGTTGTATGTATATCTATTTTGCATATACAAGGGATTTTTGAAAGATGAACAGTGATGATTGTATATGCATTCATTTTTGCATATACAAAAGCGATAAAGGCGAAATGAAGGAGAAGGGGTCAGCGATAGAAAGTCAAGGTGCCTACGTGGCACGATATTATTGGCTAGCGACTCTTCATGCATGTTTTGAGACCGTTGATCACAACGATGGGTTTTTGATCGAGCGGCCAGGTTTTGAACTTGCAGTGAAGGTTTTTTCTTGAGCATATGCGGCTGTTTTTTAGTGGAAAATTTTTAGAGGTACATCGTTGCTACATTTCAGAGAGGCTGTGGGTAGCTGAAGCGTTAATGACAGAATTGCAGCAGTATAGGTCGGTGATGGACGGGTCATCAACCTGATTGAAGGTGAATGTCCTTGAATGGTGGTGCGGATCCCAATTCCATCTACTCGTTCCTCTCTGTCTCCCCATAGCGTTGAATATTTTGAGCGCCATTTTTGTGGTGCATGGTCTGGCAGATTTTTGATTTGCCTTGTAATTAATTTTTGTCAGGTACACAGTCTTGGTATAAAAGCCAAACTGTGTTACTCATTTGTTGTTGGAAACTAGACAAATTTTGGTGCTGCAGTAGGAATACAACTTTCTGACGACTCTATTTCAGGTGTCTTTGCGAGTTTATGAGTTGTATGTTGTATGTATTATGCACAGAATTATCAATTTCATGTTGATTTAAATGAGAAATGCTTCATTGCGTGTGTTTTGTTATTTGTCTCCAGACTGAATGTGTTTTTCTTCTGACTCTGAACATCTAAGGGGTGTTATAGATTCTAGAATATAGGTTTTCTATATTGAATACTTAGTCTCTTACTTCTACTCAAGGAGTAGATTGAATGTTTTGGATTAAGTGTTGAGAAGAATACATTACAATAAGGATGTTTGTAAGCAAAAATAACTAAATACTCTCTCTTGGGTATTGTCTGTAAGGCAGACATTTTAGAAGCCCCTTGAAATGTGATTAATGTCTTAGGTTTGTGGTAAATATTCACATATATATGTCTACTAACTCTGAGCCCTGGAGAGGGACCGATCTGGTCCAGTATCTCTGTTGTAACCCAAAGTCCCAGTTTTGCATCCATATATAAATCAAACTCAAACTTCATATACAAACCTTTAGGATTTTAGAAGTAATTTTAGGACCCAAAATCCTCTGTATACAACTGAATATAGGTCCAAAGCTAGCCCCTTTGCACTTATCTCACAGTTTTGGTCTACATAAGAGAGGATTTATCTGCTTTGTATCAACATCCCAGCTAATCCATGGATGTATTTCATAGATGTTGAGTAGGGAATACCCCCCTTGGTTCTGTAGAGCCTAAAGAAGAAGAGATATTTATAGAGTCTATCTCCTATACTGTTGGCCCCTGGCCCAGGAATCCTATTGATCACTAATGGCTATTTTGTAGGGATTACTGGGAATAAGCATCCAGTCTGGGAAAATAACTAACAGAAAGAATGATTTAGATTAAACTTGCTTTTTACATATTTTCTGAATTATAATACCTCCAGAATCAATGAATGGATCTTGTTAGAGTGAATAATTTATCCATTCACTATAGCTTAATTGTACTTAGGCTGATGAGGTTAGACAACATCTTGTCTAACTGAATATGCAACCTTTTAGAGGTTAGAGGTTATCTAGTTGTTTGGTAAACCTCATGTGCATACCTTTTGAGGTTGGAAGACTTTCCATCTCACCTCAAAAGGCACTTTGTAGTCATCCAACACTTGTCACATAAGGTTGTTGGTTTGCACATTCCAAGTGATCCAAAGGTTGACACGTATAGGACACTATAGTCTTCATGCATGTGCCACATCATGGAGCACTTGTCAATCCACATGCAAGGTGGATTTCCTCTTCCATGCATATATAATGAGGCATTCTTATGTAAATTATCAAGTGAGATTAATATATGTTTATGCTTAAATTAGGTTCTTCAATATCGTTGATTTCTTACCTCTATTTGTTGATTTCCATATTCTAAGAGCAAATATCAAGTGTTGCAAAGAATCCTTGGCTATTCCAACATGGTATCAGAGCAGTAGAAAGTCTTATTTTGTAGTTAATCATATAAATGTGCAGATATTAGTGCAACTCGGTCTTCCAAATAGACGACCTCATGTTTTTCTCAGTCCTCCATTTGCTAATAGGTCACTGCTCATCTATGAGGTCGTCTGTGTTTGCAGATTCAACATTTGATGTCACGGGTTGAAGTTCTAGCTTAGCATTCACCATTTGTTGGAATTTAGTAGCCTTTAGCTATTTCTCTTGTGATGTTTGGTCATATGTGCCATCTTCTTTAACAACATTTGTTGTTAAATCTGCTCACACATGTGGGTTAGTGCAAGAAGTTGGGTCCACTTTTTGGCTAAAAAGTGGAAGTGTTTTCCCTAAAAATTAAAATTTCTCCTAGTTGGAGTCAAAATTTGAAGCTAACTTACACATCAAATATTACGAAAGTTTAGCAATATGAAATGTATTATTTTGAATCTAGTTTCCAAATATGTAATTTATTCTAATACCCAATGATACAAATTAATTTTTCATATGCTTGAACAAAAACCACTTTTTAAAAGTCACTTTTTTAGGACCATACCATGCATGTGTATGACCAACATAATTTGACCTAAATAAAAGTATTTTTCTAAATCCTTTTGAGGAAAGATGTGTATTATAGTGAAGTTTGATGATATTTTTTTATAATTTTTTTTTCAAATATTTTTTTATTAATTTTTTATTGGCCCTAATTGTTGTTTTTTTAAAATCCTCATGTACAACCAACATAATTTGATCAAAACTAATCATAAAATTATTATTTTTCCATTGTGTAAAGATTGTTGTGTAAATTGATGGCATATAATTTTTTTAAAACTTTAAAAATTAAAAGTTATTAAAAAAATGCAAACACCTGTCATTTCAAGTTTTTGGACCAGTTTGCTCATAAATTAATTAATAAATATAAAAATAAGTTGAATAAAAAAATTACATATTTGAAAACTACACATCGTCATCTGTAATAGGTTTTAATTTCATAAAAAAATTTAGAAAAAAACATCATCAACCATATTGGTAAAGTTGGTCTTTTCTCTTACTCTAAACATGGACTTGTACTTGCATGTCCAAGGCAAGGGGTTGGCTTACCATGCCTTTCCTAAGCCTAATATTTTATGAACGGGTACCTGTTCCTTTTATGTGGGGATAAAAAGTGCACATGGCTTTTTTCAAAATTCAAATACCTATTTAGAAATGGGTACCCATTCCTAAACGGGTACTTGTTTAGGCTCGGGTGCCCATTCCTAAATGGGTACCTATTTCCTTTAAATCAGGTACCCATTTCTATCAAGATTTTTTCTTTGCCCATGACTTCCCCTATATGTGGACCCAACTTCTTACGGGAACCCATTCAGGGTGCCACAGACCGAGTCACAAGCCCTTCCTTCAGCCACATAGGCCTTCAAATCTAGTCCACTTGCACTCCTGGATCTTCTTCAGCTCGAGAGTCCCATTTAGAATTTTTCTGTGACTTGTTATTGGCCTTCAATGACTCCTTCAGCAAGCAGGACTCTCACAATATGCTAGCAGTTTTCTTTATAATGGTCACTCATAATATTATATGTTAAGTGTTTGTATACCGGTCACACTTACTCATTATAGCATTGTATGGTATCTCTATTGTAATGTTAACATTTAATGTTAGCCTTAAATCAACAACTCATTGTAACCGACATATGTATCCTCAACATTTTTTTTTGAAAATTTGCTTTCAATAAGCATATTGACTCCTTGTATCTTCGTCAGTCAAAGACAAAGAGTGAGGCTCGAATTGGCAGGAGGCCAATTCCCCCTCACATATCAAACCTTTGTAATCTTCATTTCTTCCCGATTCCAATAAGTAGTTGGAAAGCTAGGTCCCCTCGTGGTTATAGGCTTTTTTTTGCTTCTTCAAGTGTAGTTTTTAAAATAGACCTATTTTACAAGAATTTGTTATAGTAATAACTTTTGCTCAGTAGCTTGGAATTGAGCACCATTTTTTGCAAAAGTGCATGTTTTTCAATTTCCCACACATTGGTTATTTTTATTTTGTAAAATGTACTAAGTTATAAAGTGCCAAAATTTAGGGGGGTCACCTAATCAGGGGGAAAATCTCATAATTTTAGGGGGGTCAAAACTAGCATTTGATCATGTATGTTCCTTTGGATACTCCATATCCTACCTACAACACTAAATGCACCTATTGTGGAAACTAACATGATGACACAATGTGTCCTTTTTTCTCACATGTTGTTTTCAAACTCCTCTATTAGATTGCAAAACCCTAAACACTTATTGCTACATCTGAATCCTGGGTTGATATCTCCATGGCTTCCAATGATTCATTACACCAGGACATTGATCTCATCTTTCCAGATCCACCACATTGGGATGCAGATTTGGGAGACATCATTGAGGACATTTGTCTTCTTTTCAATGATAGCTTCGATGAAGTTGCATCAGCCTTGTCTTCTTCAGATATGATTTATCTTCCTTTGCTTACATTAGCTTCTATAGTGACAGTATCAGAGTCTTATGGCTCTAGTTATCACCATACATCTATGGTTCATGTGGTTCCTATTACAGAGTCTTCTATGATACCTGATTCATTCCATCAATATTCGTCACATGTCAGCATTGGCTTAGAGATTATTGAGCATTCTTTGAAGACATTATGGGCATCATCTATGTCTTTGAATCATGTGCAGAATTCAAAGACATTCCTACTTCTTCCTATATGTTCCTATTAGGAATGAGAAGACTACTTGCACACCTCTGTGGTTCGATTTCTTCTTAAGGGGAGAAATGTGGTTCAACGTTCATGGATTCTCTTCAGCATACTTTGATCAAGCATCTACATGCACTGTAGCATATCTTATGGTGGGCTTCTAAGTCTCTATTTGTCTCTCCTATTTTGGGTAAATTCAATGTACACATGTGATAGAAGTTGTCTTAGGGGGGTAATGATATAAGCCCATCCTTCTTCTTCACTTGTTTGCTTTTCATGCATTTTGTTTCTCCTTTGGAGAGGAGTTTTGTTCCCAATGGGTTTTCTCCTTTACTCCACTTCAGGGTGGGTGCAAAAAGTTGGGAGGCCAAAAAGTGGACAACTTTTTTTAAAAAAATTTAAGCCATAATGAAAGTGCGTTATGCTCTGCTATTAAAAAAAAATCTGTTGTTAAAGCTTACCATTCACACAAATGCAAATGTTCATATTATAGAAGACTGAATTATATTAGAATATTAGAGATCCCTTACAAAAATGTAATAATGAAACTGCTTTGCCTTATGTTAGGTTGTTAAACCCATCATTTTTGACACTCTTCTCTTAACAAAATAAGAGGAATACGCATAGAAGGTAGAGAATTTGATCTTATTAGTTTGCATATTGGTCGGTTTACATTATGTCACTTAATTTTCATTAAATAAAAAGGTTTATCTGATTTGAAATAAGGGGTAGAGTTCATTGTCATGTTCTTTTCTAGATGAGAGGGTCGATAATGTCCAAGGTTCTTTCAAGAATGGCCTGCAACAGAAATAAGTTTTTGTTATACCAATCCTCCTAGTAAAGCTACAATTCAAATGCCTACTTTGAAAGTTGAAATAAATTAAATTAGACTTACAATTTTAATTTTCTTCCATTGCTTCAACATCATTATTGTTTTCCCCATCAGAAACTAATTCATTCAGCAACTTGTTGCCCGTTGGTTGACTTGAACTACATACTCTGTTAGAAGAAGGGCATCTTTTATCTGTATCAATGTTGGTATTCATAAGCTGAAGAGCATTTATATTTTTCACACACCCTATTCTTTGAAATATCTTAACCTTAAAATATGACTTGGATATGTACTTGAACACAACAAAATCTCCAATCTCCAGCCCATGATGATTCACAAAATTTTCCCAACCCTGCCTAAATTCAAGTTTATTTATGGTACCCCCTAATTGTATATCCCACTCCTGCCCACCTGGGCCTTACAACACCATATGTTCATCTGTGTCATTTATAAATTGTGAAACAAATGCAAGAGGAATGTGCTGTGGAAACACATTATACAATGAGATTTTACAAGTTCTTCACAGTGTACAGGAAATAAAAGAATGAAAAATATTGTATATAGTTACCAATTTTTGTGTAAAGTCTCCAAGCATAACTTTGACGAAGGAGGCACACCCATTAAAGCACTCTTTATCATGGTATTTTCCATATTTTTTAAAACATTTGTGACTACATGCTCTGCATGGTATAAAAAGCTCCCATGTTTCTTCATCCTCCATGGCAAACGCAAATGCAAAAGCCTATATAAAAATAACCCAAACAAAAAGAACTGTACATAATCGTAAATTATCTACAAGCACAAATATACCTACAAATACAATAAGCAAAATTGGTAGAGAGTGAATTTTACACAATATTAGTACAGGGGAAAAAAATGAGCCATGGTGTGAGTGATTGATGGTACTTAGTATTTTCTTAGTTGGTAGCACTTAAATTGAGGAGATGCAGAATTAAGTACGATTAAGATCTGAAGAAAATACTACAACCTGCAATCATTTTTTTTAGATAATCATGACAATTTTCCTCTATGGTACATTCCTTTATATATTTGATCATATGCCCTTTAAATGATGTTAGCTCCATGTTCATATGCCCTAGACATTTCCTTTGGTTTCTTTATTTTATCAGAACAGAGCCTAATATTTTGTTTTGTTTTGATTTTTGTTCATTGTTGTTACTAAATTTTAAAACAATTTGAAGTACGCAAAATTTTATTTTTATTTTTGGTAATCGTTAGTTCCCAAATTTTAAAACAAATGTTTTCTTAGTTTTTTTTGAGACTATGTTTGTATTTGTGAATAATTCACTAACATTTTTTGGTATAGTTTAGTCAATCATTGTAATCGAGGTATTATTGTCTATTGTATTTGTAATGTCTTTCCTTAGTTTTTTTGGGAAGAGCTTAAACTATACCTCAAACCCTAATCCCTCAACCCTAAACCCTAATCCCTTATCCCTAAAGCCTCAAGCCTCAAGCCTCAACCCTTAAACCTTAAATCCTAAACCTTATCCCTAAACCCTCAACCCTCGACACTATACCTTAAACCCTAATCCCTTATCCCTAAACCCTAAACCCTATCCCTAAATCCTCAGCCCTCAACTCTTAAACCTTAAATCCTAAACCCTATCCCTAAACCCTTAACCCTCAACACTATACCTCAAACCCTAATCCCTCAACCCTAAACCCTAATCCCTCAACCCTAAACCCTTATCCCTCAACCCCAAACCCTAATCCCTTATCCCTTATCCCTAAACCCTATCCCTAAAGCCTTAACCCTCAACCCTTAAACATTAAATCCTAAACCATATCCCTAAACCCTCAACCCTCAACACTATACCTCAAACCCTAATCCCTCAACCCTAAACCATGATCCCTCAACCCTAAACCCTAATCTCTCAACCCTAAACCCTAATCCCTTATCCCTAAACCATAAACCCTATCCCTAAAGCCTCAACCCTCAACACTTAAACCTTTAATCCTAAACCCTATCCCTAAACCCTCAACACTATACCTTAAACCCTAATCCCTCAACCCTAAAGCTTTAAAGCCTCAACCCTTATCCACCCCTCTCCTCCCCTATCTACCTCACCCCATCTCTCCCCTATCTCTCAACCCTTAGCCATCTAGGTCTCTCTCTTATCCCTAAAGCCTTAACCCTCAACCCTTAAACCTTAAATCCTAAACCCTATCCCTAAACCCTCAAGCCTTAACACTATACCTTAAACCCTAATCCCTTATCCCTAAACCCTAAACCCTATCCCTAAAGCCTCAACCCTCAACCCTTAAACCTTAAATACTAAAACCTATCCCTAAACACTCAACCCTCGACAATATACCTTAAACCCTATCCCTAAAGCCTCAACCCTCAACCCTTAAACCTTAAATCCTAAACCCTATCCCTAAACCCTTAACCCTCGACACTATACCTTAAACCCTAATCCCTTATCCCTATACCCTAAACCCTTATCCCTAAAGCCTCAACCCTCAACCCTTAAACCTAATTCCTAAATCCTATCCCTAAACCCTCAAGCCTCAACACTATACCTTAAACCCTAATCCCTTATCCCTAAACCCTAAACCCTATCCCTAAACCCTCAACCCTCAACCCTTAAACCTTAAATCCTAAAACCTATCCCTAAACCCTCAACCCTCGACACTATACCTTAAACCCTAATCCCTTAAACCTAAATCCTAAACCCTATCCCTAAAGCATCAACCCTCAACCCTTAAACTATAAACCCTATCCCTAAACCCTCTACCCTCGACACTATACCTTAAACCCTAATCCCTAAAGACTCAACCCTCGACCCTTAAACCTTCAACCCTAAACCCTCTACCCTAGACACTATGCCTTAAACCCTAATCCCTCAACCCTTAAACCATCGACCCTTAAACCCTTAATTCCTCAAACATTAAACTAGGGATAACTTTAAGAAGTCCCCCCCCTTGGAGAAGGTGTATAAACCTGGCAAATCATGTATACTTCCTGAGAAAAATATTAATTTTATTGGCAAATTTTTTCATTTTTCTAGGAAAAAAAATAATCTTATTTGGCAAATCGTTTGTAATCGCTAGAGGTCTATGGAAAATCCTGGCGAATTGTAATTTTTTAAAAACCAATAAAATATATTTGCATTGGCGATTAAAACCTATTTTCAAACCAATTAAATATTTTTGTTAGCGAATTAAACCTGTTTTCAAAATAAGAAAATATTTTTGCTAGCGATTAAAATCTAATTTCAAACTAGAAAATATATTTGCATTGGTGAATTAAACCTGTTTTCAAAACAAGAAAATATTTTTGTTGGCGATTAAAATCTAATTTCAAACTAGAAAATATTTTTACATTGGCGAATTAAACCAATTTTCAAAGCAATAAAAAATTTATTGGCGAATTTAAATATAGTTTCAAACCAATAAAAAATTAATTGGCAAATTAAATTGTTATGCCAATAAAAAATTATACTGTGTGAATGGCATCAGACTTTAGTTGAAGTTCCATTCCGGGTTGCAGTTTTGACACACCCATCTTTCTACATAAAGTCTCCGAAATAGAGACAAGTGTCAAGTAACAACGATTTTGATTAACAAAAATTAATAGATAATTATTTAATTGAGCTACATAAATTGCCTTCCCAAATACGTACAATTGTGCTTTTCATGACATTCCTTATTTATTACGAAAGGACAGAGGTCACTTCGAGCGTGGATGTCATTAAATGGAAAAAATTCTAATAGATTTTGGTTGTCAGATGATCACAAATCGACGGCATAAGTACTGACACACCTAATTTCCCAAATTTGCAATTCTACAACCGAGGACTTGCGCTCTGCCACACTGCCACCTTTGCACAATAATCAATAAAATATATTATTTATTTTATATATATGTCAACTGTTGATCTAATAATATCTAACGACTGCTAGTTGATTCTGGAGGATTTTGTTAGCAATGTGTGGCATTGAAGATCTACCTTTTGGAATTGAACTACAACTGTTCATCTTTCATTCTAGGGTGCATCAAATGGTCAATGGTGATACGATTGATTTGATTGAATGTACTTAACCATATAGATTAGCCAATGCTCAATTAAGTTCATTAATGGCAAGTGAGTACTGAGTCGTGACAAACTGCACAGATTAGCCAATATGAATTAAATGGAGTTGCTTGTTATTTATTACCCATTTGTCACAGATGCACATGTAATGTATATATGATAGTCTTTAGTGTTTCGAACTTATATTGCATTACTAAGTTTCAGATAGGTCAAGAATCAATAGACTATAAAAGTTCAAAGTAATGGCTTTCATTACAGCAGCTGTGCGAAGAAAGTAAGTTACCAAGTATTTATTTTGTGATCATTCATGATTTTGATTTTAACTGTGTGATAGAGTTCTCAGTTCACAGATGTAGAATAGTAATAAGAATCTAAGATGATCAAAAATTTTGTTTGTGTGTGGCTATGTAGGTTGTTATTGCTTTGCATGTCTCAGAATGAAGAAATATGAGCATTCGTCAAGTGGAATAGATTGTGTCAAGAATCGACACTTTTACCATTTGCAAATGATGCATTCTATTATGGGTGGTGGGTTGAATATCCCACACATGCATGCATGTATGAGAAACTGGAAATTTGAATTGACGCATGGAATTGGTATTGCAACTCAATTGCTAGTGACCTTGAGAAAATCAAATTAATTCTCCTTTACTGGCCTTATTATTACCCATGCCTAGTGGTTTCTTGTGCATATAATGCAAGGTTCTATAGTGAATCATTCACTGACATTGTGAATGAGCACACAATTAAATTTGTAACGGATCCATTACCTGTTAATAGGATAATTATGGACTGTAGTGAAATATTCATTACGCATTGTTGAATAGAGGAACCAAAAATATTTTGGAGGATCAAAGCAAGGTTTGAAGGTTGAAGGATAGGAGTTTTGTTTAGAACTGAGGTTGGTTAGAGGTTCATGTACGATGTAATTCCCCAATCTTTTTGAAGGGTGATGTTAAGTTTTACTAAATAATATAGAAGTAATTATGGTTTGAAATTGCAATGTATACAGATCATAGATGTTTCAAAGAATGAAATTTTCAATAGAAAATTATATATTATATTATATAAAATATGATATTATTATAAATTTATATATTAAATCATTGATATCGATTTCATTTGGTGGCCTACAAAATACTTTTCCCAAGCATTGATTTTTAATTTATTAAATAGATTTGATAAGTTATTAAATAGCTTTTGGTAATGGTTGATCCTTACACGAGCTGAAGATTGACACTACAAAAAATTTTGACAACGAATAAATGAATAAATGCATGTCAGTTGAAGCGTGTGTTCATTAACGATCTTTTTTTAAATCTTGGAGGTCTCCAGCAAAATGGCACTCGACTGGCTTGCTCAAAATATAGCATGGAGACTCCCATAAGGCTCCGCTGCAATAAGTGCCAAGTCACCTTTTTAGTCGTATCAGAGATGGCAGACTGATGAACATTTGTAACTAGCAAAACCTATTCTTCCTTGAGGTAGTGAAGATGGTCCTCGGTAAAAACTTCTTGGTCTCTGAGGATAGATATAGGGTAAATTCAGATATTTCCTCCCGCTTTCTAGCTTCTTTGTTGGACCTAAGAGAGGCAAAGGTGGATGCACTGATCATTCTACGGGGGGTATTCACTCTAGATATTCTTTTGGATGACTTAGATGTGGTGATTGATATAGAATTGGGGGTCGGTATCCCGTGGCTGAGAGACCTAGAGAAGCTGCGGGAGGGACAGGAGGGCATAGCTAGGCAATCATTCCTCCTAAACATGAATGAGCAACAACTCGAAAGGCACAGGCTTTGGGCGGCTTGTACGAGAAACTTTCTTCGACGGGCAATTAGAATGGACACAGACGATACTCCGATATGGCTTCAATACTTCACAACCATTGTGAATACGGGGGGATTCTACTCGCAGTGGCTATAGGAGTGGTCAGGCTCTTAGGGCCACTTTTTTGATGATTTCCGTGCTGGGGTAGTAGGGTGGCAAGTTTTCAATGAGTCGCTCAGTCAAGAGGCTAGGGATTTAAATGGTACTATGGTAGCCTCTCCGGTGTTGTGTTTTTCAGAGCTTGGGCTGGCCACTGGAGTGGTTTTTGTATTGATATAATTTCCTGAGTGTAAATCTTTTTGTAATAATATAATTACCCAAGTGTAAATCTTTTTGTATTAATATGATTACCCAAGTGTAAATCTTTTTTTGTATTAATATAATTTCTACTTTTTGTATTAATATAATTTGGTCTTTGTTATGGTTAGAACTTAGAGGTTTCTAATGTTACATCTTATATGTTTGCTTTAATTTATATATGTTGACATGGATTTGGTGATGGTCTCTGACTCTCTGTTATGGTTAGAGGTCTTTAATGTTGCTTGGCATTTGTTTGCTTTTTGATTCTTGAGATAGGCACAACTAAGAGAGCTATAATATATGTGAAATCTCAATCTTTTGGGATTTAATTTGATTTCAATTTGGTTGTTTTTAGATAGAATTAATCACAAAATTTTATATGCACAAGTAAAATTACACTTTCTATTGATAGTGTAGTTCATCTACATTCATGATGCTTGAAATATTTGCATAATTAGGTTTTGACACTTGAACCATTAAATTTCCAAATATCAATGGTTGACATTTCATACGAAAAACCCTCTGTGTAATCTTATGTTGACTTGCTACCTCCGGTTGCCAGTTGTCTAAATTGAAACCTAAGCCATCAAAACCGTGTTGTTTACTGGCCCCTTATACCTAATCTTGTCGGTCACGGCTTGGTGGGGAACGGGTTAACCTAGCAAGCTAGCAGGGTCCACTTTTTAATTGTTTAAGAAGTTAATATGCGAGAAGGTTGTTAGTCAGTGAAGTCATGACTTCATGTCCTAATATTCGTAAGTTGACCGGCCCCTTAATCTAACAGTCGAGAGGTTACCCGCTGTCGTCAGTTGCAGGAAGGGCAAAATCTAATGGTCACGCAAGGGCACATGAGGAATCTGTCAGGAGAGAATATTTGCTGCATGGCTGCAATAGAATGACACATTTCAAAAAATCAAAGCTATCCTATCCCACTAAAGACTTGATCCAACTGTTGTAGGAAGGGAGAAATCCAATGGATGCAAGGGCGCATGAGGAATTTGTCAGGAGAGAATATTCATTGCACGGCTGCGACAAAATGACACATGTCAAAAAATCAAAGCTAGCATCCTATCCCACTAAAGATTTGATCCAACGGTTGCAGGAAGGGTGAAATCTAATGGTCACGCAAGGGCGCATGAGGAATCTGTCAAGAGAGAATATTTACTGCGTGACTACAACAGAACGACACATGTCAAAAAATCTAAGCTGGGAAAAGACTTGATCCAACGGTTGCACATCATCACAAGGAGAATCTCTTTGGTTGGAATCTGTGTTGCACGATTGGGACATTGTGACATGTGGCATTCTCTTTTTGAGAAGTGAGACACACTGGTGTGGGGTAGGTAAGAGGTGGGCCATCACAGGTTGTTACGCTATGAGGTGCTGTCACGTATTTGACTCATACATTTTCAGAATGGCGATGAAGATTGTCAAATCTAGTTAGCCAATCAGGACCGTGGATTTCAGAATGTAAGGAAAAGATCAATGGCCCAAATTCAAAGTTTCAAAAGAGTAAGATTTCAAAATGCTTGCAGCACGAAGTGCATTAATACAGAGAATTGTGCAGGTATTCTTGCTGCACGAAGTTCATTAATACAGAGAATTGTGAAGGAATTCAAGGATTAAGGTATTCTCAAGAGCGTGACTGCATTCAAAATAAATCATTAGAATGAGTAGGCACAAAGTAATCTCAAGCTTCTGCAAGCGCGGAAAACTAGTAAGTAATTGTTCCTCCTCTGTGCCTGGTTTTTCCAACTGTAGGTTAATTCTGAAGCTTTTAGGGCCATTGTCAACCATAAAAACCCTAAGCTACCTTCATAAAAGAAAAATGAGTCAGTCAGGCCAGCCTTCCACTTCAAAACGAAGCTTGGATGAGGATCTTATGATCCAACTCCTTGGTTTCGCTTGAACAATTTTGAAATTGCATGGCCCAGGCAGAGCCAAGGATAGATTTCTTGACTACTACTATAATTGTCGGGATGCCAAATTACCTGTCCCATGTTGGATCCTCTTTGAGCATTGGCATAAGAGGATGAACTATAAGGCCCCTATCTGTCATGCCTAGAAATATGATTTAGCCAAGCTCATTTGTCCCAATGTTTTCCCCAACCCTGACTTAATTAGGTCAACAGCATCAAGGTATAATCTAGCCACTAGGATAGTAATAGATAGAAATGGTTCAACATTGATCAAGTTTACCAAAGGATACATTGCCACTGTATTCAACTTGGACCCTGTAGCCAACAAACAAATTGACCTCAAGGCTTTCAAGAAAAAATACCAGACTGACATTGTGAAACGACATTACAAGGAATATTACTTACCAAAGCACAGGCCAAGGGGTGTTGGTGGGAAATTGGTAAAGATTTCAGATGATGAGGAGGAGCCTTTACATTGCAGTATGTTTAATGAGTACTTTGTCATAACCTATCACAGTCTGTGTCAAGTATTAGGTAGAGATGCTTTAGAAAGAATGTCTATTTCTTTGATGATGATGGTTGTTGATATTCAGAGACTAGATGTCAAGGAACCATATGATTATGCCACTTTCATAGCTGACCATATGCATGATCAGATGACAAAGATCAAAAATAATTTGTCTAAACTAGATGTCTAAGTTGAATTCATATGGTACTCCTTGTTGTGCCATATGTACTTATTTGCTTTATTAGGGATGTGGCACCCCAATTTGCATGTCAAGGATTCAAATGCTCGAGGGAACAAGTTGCCAGTGCAAGTATGGACATGTATGCTAGATATGCACTATGTCACAGCAGATTATGTCATCTTTGAAGAATATTTTGTGAGGAGAATCCTTGGATTTTTGGAGCTAGAGGGTGAAAGGTTGCATCCTGATGTAATGGATTTCTTACGACCTCTGGACATGACTCCCTACCTTGGAATTGATCACAATTGGGGTGATTGGTTCTATCATGAGCATACTATGTGCATAAGGTTCTATGGATGACAGACTGCACCTCACATACTGCCCAAATATGTGCCAAAGAGGGTGGCATTTTTAGAAGTTATAAGGCAATTAAATGATTCTAACAAAAAGCACTTAAGGAACTGCAAGAAAGGTTCATTTTTCCCTTCCTCCATCAGATTTTGTGATTTTGTGATCCCTGATAAGAGTGGGTTGGACCAAATTTATTCAATTATCCAATGTTTTGGAATGTATTTGGAACAACCAAGGTCTTTTGACCCTAAGGGATTCATCAGCCAAACCAGATTCAGAATCAACAACTACAAGGAAAGGGTCTAGTACTTTCATCAGGTGGATTATGATGAGGACATGGCCAGGAATTGTTTTACTATGAATGAAGTCCACCACTTGAGGATCAAGTGGGCTACTATCATGGCCAGTGAGAATATGAAGAGAAACATGAATCCTGCATATCTGAGTGCATTTGTAGAAGTGCAGGACCCAATCAAGAGAATTAAGAAAATGTTGGATAATGCAGAACAGTTGATTGCCTCTGCCCCTATAGGAGAACAAAGATATGCTTATGAGCCTGGCAGCTCAAGTGGAGAGTATGATGTAAAGATTGAATCAGTTGGCCCCTCCCCTGCCAAAAGGGCCAAGATTATTGATTTGGAGAACCCAGAGCAGATAGAGGTAGTTGACCTAGAGGGGGAGGAGGAACATGCACAAGAAACTGGCCCTCGTTCACTCGATAGACTGAGACCTTATTCATCCCCAGAGAATAGGTCAGTGAGAGTAATGATAAACCCTACTTTTGATATTGAAGATGTTAGGGTGATGGCCTGTGACAAGTTTATGGAGGATGATGAATTTGTCAACACTCCTGAATTTAGGAGCTATGTTTTGAAAGTGAGGAGTGAGGAATTTTAGAAGAAAATTGAAGATGCCAAGGCTGGAGCAGACCCAAAGGAGTATGATGTTATTACTCAGAGGGTCCTAAAAGAAGTACAATAGTCTATAAGTAAAATGACTCCAGAGGAAGGGAGAGCATTGGTGGCA
This sequence comes from Cunninghamia lanceolata, assembly GCA_027924645.1. NCBI lineage: Eukaryota > Viridiplantae > Streptophyta > Pinopsida > Cupressales > Cupressaceae > Cunninghamia > Cunninghamia lanceolata. Next base: position 51,676 of record BSBN01001495.1, on the reverse strand, counting down.
AAAAGTAATATTCTACTTCTACCTCATTGGACTCTATCAGATGCCATTGCATTTGATACAATCACCAGAGATGATTCAAATGTGACAAGGGAAGAGATTGAAAAGGCCCTCTTTGGTGCAACCTTCAACCCTAAATTTGAAACATTGGCAATATGGGCTCTAGCCCCAAACAACAAAAAGACTAGGGTTCAATTAGGAGAGCTGATAGGGGATGTAATAATAAAAAGAGTATTTGATACCCCTGCTCCTCAGGCTGCAAGCCTAAATGTATAGACTGCACAATTTGCAGAAGCAACTACTAACAAATTGCAAAAGGATTACAATAAGTTGCAACTTGATTATTCTCAGGTAGTTGTAGAGATAAACATGTTGAAGCAGCAACTGTCATTGGTAGCCAGTACTTCAGCCCCTCCTCCAATGATCCCAACTGCAGAATCTGTTCCAGTGGATACAAAACCTCTCCTTGTAGAGATTAGAGAGTTGAAGGAGGATAACAGGAGATTGAAGGAGGAAAAGGATAACAAGGTTAAAGAGATGGTCACCAACTTGATCAAGAACAAGGTGACAAACATTTTGACCAAAGTTGATGAGAGTTGGAAATCCTACTGATAGTTAAGACAAGCCTATGAAAAGCATAAGTCTGAAAAACAAAGACTATTGAGCTTAAAAAAAATGGTTATATAGAATTGAAAAAGTCAAAGAATTTCTGAGGTGTGCTAGGTATGATTCCAATGCACCTTCTGACATACAGAAGGTGCTTAACATTTTGAAGTGTTTGCAGGATGTGGCTAGTTTCCAGTTGAAATTCAATTCAATTGTGAAAGAGAGGTTGCGGGGTTTTGAAGGGTTGGACACTAAGTGGTCACCTCCCATCTTGGATGGTGATGGAAAAACAAGACTTGGACAAGTGGAGAAATGAGATTGTAGACATTTTTTATCGATTAATTCCCACTTGTGATGTAATTACAAGTGATCTAACTATGAGTATGCAAGTACTAAGCTTAGCGTTGGATAATCTGTACACTCTTGAAAGGAATCTTTCTACATTCTATAACCACATAAAAAGTATGCTGGATGCCAATTATGCTAGCAATAATGGCCAGATTGAAGAAATACTTTCATTCCCTTGGCCGACAGAGGAGACATACGATGAGTGGAATGACAAATATGGAACTGAGGATTGACAAGCTTTTGTTCTTTGTATCTATAGAAATTTGAAGTACAATGTATTCAATGCTAATAGCACGTTCCTGATCTATAAAGGAACAATTTTGATGGAATAATAAGATACAGTCTTGCTGGGTGGCATAAATTTAGCAGTTTCATGTTGTTTTTAAATGAGTAATGCTTGTTGCATGTATATGGTTATCTATCTCCAAGTTGTGTGTGTTTTTCTTCTGAATCTAAATAGCTCAGGGTTATTCAGAATTCTAGAACATTAAATGAATGAAGAAATGCAGATTATGTTAATTGTTTATATAATAAAATACTCACCGTTCAATGAACATTTGATGGATGATTCTAGTTGCATTCTGAAATGAAATGCACATAATGCTAGGCTTGTGAACTTAAATCTCTAGAATCACCCTAAACCCTTAGATTTACAAAGATCAACGGTTTAGAGATTGTTGTGAGCTGTCAATGCAGGACAGCTGTCAGACATGTACTAATAGCGACACGTTGAAACTTGACTTGACGTTTCATTCACTAAAAAAGTCACTTCATAAAAAAAGCAAACTTTCTAGTTTCTACTTTTTACTGCTAAGTGATTTTATTTTTAAGTGAGAGCTGAGAGGATCGGCACATGGGGCGTCGGGGAGATTTCATATTGCTCGTTGTAGTGCACTAGGGAGATTTCAGATGCTCATTGCAGTGCCTTTTCCAACAAAGCCGGTAAGACAAAACATAGAAACCCTAGGTTATGTTTCATCATTTCTTAAAATCTTATTTTGTCAAAAAAATTTCTTAAAATCTTATTTTGTCAAACTCTGTGTTTAGGGTTGAGAGACTTAAGAAAAATTTCAAACTATATAAGCATGTCTACCACCATTAGCAAACCAGACAAAGTTTTTGGGAAAGGCAGAGTGAGTATAGATTGAAAAAATAGATTTTTCTGAATTGCTTAAAACCTCAGGTTTGACTAATGAATACCATGATATTTATGATCCTAACATGTATGGTAGATTTACCTCATAACTCATATTTTCATGTGAGAATAAGGCTGCCAAGAAAAAGAATGTTGATAGTATCAATGCACCATGGGTAACTGGATTAGGGCGCATGATGTTACATGAGGTTTTCCCTTGCCTAGAATTTATCATGGTATGTGCCCACAATTATGATGGTAACAAAAGAGCAATTGTAAATAAGGATACCAAAGAAGAAATTTTATCCATTAATGCAGAAGAATTTGGAAAAGTGTTGGGGTTTACAACCCAATAATTTGGAGACGTCCACATTGACCTAGAAAAGATTGCTAGTGATTATGAAGCAACGGATTGAAAGGAGCAAAAATTATTTCATAAATAAAATAGTTGAAGAAAAAAACATCTTGAAAGATAACCGTAGGCCTCCTTATCCTTTGAAAATTTTTAAATCATGGGCTTAGGATACTATTTCCATGCTAGCATTTTGCCTCGGACTGGATAGCAATTGGGAAGTGGATGCAAGCCTCCTTGAAATGGTATATAATATCCATTATGGCAATGGTGTACATGTCAAATATAAATTTATTGAGCACATTGTAGAATCCATGCATAAACAATTTTTAATGATTAAAGGAGGTTCCACCAAGACATTTAGGTTCACAACATACTTGTGCTATTTTTTTCTATTCAAATTTAGTGGAATGTTTCAGAACAACAAGCTTCAGATTTAGCCCTATAGCAATGCTAAGGAAAATAAAATGGCTCCAGTATATGATTGGACCACTAAGATAAGGATGCATGATTCTCGAAGGAACTACAATCATTTTGTAGACTACTTTTTGGCTCCATTGCGTCAAGTAATTACAAATAGTGAGTCCAATGCCTAGATTGCCTATATCATGTAGAGATTTCATTCAACTAAGAAAAGAAATACAATTGGTTGATTGGTACTTATTGGAAGAATATACTATGCTAAGATTTTATGGATCAAAAGTAGAGCCATACAAACTTCTAATACATGTGACAGAAAGGGATTTTGCATTGGAATATGTAAGGCAGATGTAGAGTACTGATGAACTACACTTTGCCAGTCAGCAAAAGAAGATGTTATTTCCTTCTTTACCTTTTTCATGTGGAGGGTTCACATTCGAGAGAAAACCATTTAAGGTGGCACAAGATCTTTTGAAATTTTTTAATTTTGATGTTGTCTATCACTGGTAGTATGATCCATGTGACACCATTAAAATAATGATTGTGGCCAATAGGAATGCTGCAAGTAGAATTCAACATCAAAGTAAACCCTTGCTTGAAAACTTGAGAAACAAGGATTCCTGGGATGAGGTCAAAATTGCAATGGAGAAAACTGCTGCTGAGAAAGGTATTTCTTTTGAACAATTGTCAGTAGAAATTATGTCATTGCACCAAGTCCAAATTACAGGAGCACCAATAGAGAATGAAATCAGGAGGTACAACATTTTTTATAGAAAAAGTGATAAACTATCTATTAGAGCAAAAATGTCAGATTATCTAAATGATTCTGTTACAAAAAAATCTTGGACACAGTCAAAAATTGCTGCATTTTGGTCTATGAGAAGGATCTAGGTGAACCGAGAATTGATGCAGACTGTGGAGAAATCGATGAAGATGAAGAGTTTAGCAAAGTATGGAATATAGAGCATCCCAATGAATGTGAAGATGAAGAAACTAAAAGTGATAGAGATGATGAACCTGATGATGATAGGGATGAACAAAGCATCTACAAACTTGGTTTAAGTCAGAACACAAAAAAATCATATACTTCAGGAGCAGTCATAGCAGAAAAGTTGGGTTATCAAGGTGGTGGTTTGGGGTCCCAAGGACAAGGCATTTGGAAACCAATAGATGTAGTCACCACTGCCAGAAAACCATTTGATAAACGAGGCCTTTGAGCTGGACCAGCTGATAAAATACACCAAGGTCAGACAAGTAGAATTGAAAGAATTGATTTTGTTAAAGATTCAAATCCTAATTCTCATGGTCAGATGCAATCACAACTTGGACATGCCCATGGTGGAGAGCCTAGTGCGACTGGCACTGCCACTGGTGGAGAACTTAGTCAACATGTGCTACAACAGCAGGTCCAACAATAAGTTACACACAAGAGGACACCAATACAAGATGCCACACAAACACTCAGTGATCAAGGGACACAAAAGAGACAAAGGATTATGGCAGGTCCAAGTCCAACTACCAGTTCCACTACAAAGGAATTATTTCCAGGCACTCCCTCAGTTAGTGTGGCTATAATAGAAATTGCAAGTACTCCTATTCCTTTAACATTCAAGCATTCCCTTATTCCTGTGTCCCCGAGTTTTGATTACATTCAAGAGTTTAAAAAGAAATCAGAATTGTATAAAAAGGATAAGAAGCAACTGATGGAGAGTGTGTCTTCTGTAACTTCAGATCCTGCAACAACCATGATATTACCCACATTTGACACAAATACAAAAATCATGGAGTACATAATTGTTGTTCCCACAGTTCAAAATAAACTAGAAAATTAGAGGGATCGATCTAAATTTCAAGTGAGCAATTTGCAATTTGATTTTTCTGGATTAAAAAATACTGACAAAATTAATATATCAAAGAAGAACAATGAATTGGTGTACACATCATTGCTAAAGCATGATAGAGAGAAATAAAAGTTGCAGAATCAAATAGAAAAATTACAGGCAGATTTAGCAAATGAGAAAGCAAAAAGGAAAGCATTAGATAACAAGAGCAATGAATTAGAAAAAAAGAATAAAAAAATCTACCTCTACATCAACAAGCAAAGAGGATAAACAAACAAAGGTGGAATTGAATGGACTAAAGGAAGGGTTAGATGAGATCAAAAAGAAATATAATGAGGAAAAATCCACTTCAGAAAAATTAAGACAAAGCATTAGGAAAGCAAATGAACAGTGGGAACAAAAATTGGAGAAAGAGAGGCAAAAAAATGGAACATTGGCCGCACAGCTTATGGAAGCAAAAAATGAAATAAAATCTTGTCAAAAAAAGTTAATTGAATTTTGTAGACAAACAATCAGGCACATGAAACAAAAGATCTAGGAAGAAATAATGCAGAGGTTTGATCAATTGTGTGAATTCTTTCAAGTCATTAATGCCACAAAACTACATTTTGATAAGCTGAGCAAATATTTAATGGACAACACAAATCTGCAACTACAAGTAGAAGAGAAATCTACAAATCAAGTTCTAGAAATAGTCTACAAAGCCAGTGACAATGAATTGATTTCAAAAGGCATTACTAATCAGATTGAAGCTGCAATGAAGGTGACATCTATCATTAAAAATTGTTCAAGAATGCATGAAACAACATAATTTGTGATTGAGGCTGCAACAAAGATTAAGGAGGAGGATGAAAAGGTAAGGAACTTGACAAAGCTTGGTTTGCCACAGGGTTTTGACACAAATGACCGATTCATTGGAAAGGATAATTTCAGAAAGAAGATGGAGGATGCAAGGAAGATTGATTTTGACCAGTTTGTTGGGAACCCAGATGAGGCGAACTTTTTGGATTTCATCAAACAACTAATACTCTTGAATGTATATTTGGCTAAAACATTCAAGTTAGACCCAGGATCCAAATTAAAATTCGATCATACATTGTTAACAAAAATTCAAGTCAGACAACATCAGCTAGAAGAAATGACAATTCCACCACATGAACAGTAGAATTTGCTAAAAAAATTGTTAGAATGATTTGATATTGATATTATGAGTTTCAACTTTTCGAGTTCCAACTCAGCTCTGTGCAGAGTTGTGTTTGACTCTTGAGCAAGATTTTTCATTGCCTCTATGTACTCTTTCATTTAAAAATTAATAGAAAATTCAAATTCAGTAATGTGTTGATGTTTAATTATCTGTATTATTTAATTTATCAATTGAAAATAAACTCTGGTTTCAACTACTAAATACACATTCAATGATTGCTGATGTTCATTGTTCTATATCCTACTATTGTTAATATGTTAAATTAATTTTATTTACCATATCAAATCAAAACCAAAATTCTACTTTACTGCAAATTTTATGTTTTATGCACAAATAAACTTTAGCAAGGAAATATTAAGCATTGAGTTGAATGATGAATCACTGAGTACATGTAAAACTTATCAGTATGACAATTAAAATATGAAATAATTAATAATATGTTAATGTATTCAATTTGATTCACAATTTCAAGGAATACAAATTTAAAATATCATCAACTACAATTTTGGAATATAATTCATGAAATGTAGTATAAATACCTAAAAATTACTAATTCACTTCCATTTCCCAAGTCAAATTAGGGTCCTCAAACTAACGTTCAGATAAAGAAAAAGAGTCATCTTGATTCTGAGTCTGGTCTTCATTTTCTTCGTCTTGATTTTGAGTCCCAAAGTCAAATTCATCTGTCATTGTGTCACTGTCATTTGTCCCACCACTACCAGCATTTGAACTGGAAGAGTTGTACAACCCTCTTCTTTCACATATGGACTTCCAAATTGTAAGTGCCCTTTCATAAGGAAAATTTTTGACATTATACGCACTTCCTAACACCCTCAAGCAATTTTCCAAATTCTTGTCTTGTTTGTTTCTTATCTTTGATTTCAAAAACCCCAATGTACTGAAAACTCTCTCATCTTCCACTGAACCCAATATCATTGTTTGACATAAATCAGCAAGTTTGAAATATTATGATATCGAATCATGCAATATTTCACTCTAACCCAAGTTTTTCCAAGCCTTTGTTATTGATCCTGTTTCGAAGGGATTCTCCATGGCATTAAACTGGTCTATCATACTTCTTGAAAACTAACTACATTGTCCTTTAAGCTTATTTCCATCTATAATTCCTTCTATTTGTTGTCCATTGCATTCTACACTTTTCAAAAAGTGTGCGGTCAACGTAGTTACGTTTTGGTGAAAAAAGCTTGGGCTATCTTGGTGGCCTTGAACCCAAAATTGAGGATACATAATAGACATGGCATCAAGTATTTCATCTCAAGGGAATCAATTATAAATCTTCGTTGAAAGATTGCTTGCAATTTCCTCAAATTACTACTAACAAATTTAACAATGCCATCAAAATCATCCTTTCTATCAGGTAATCTCTGATAGAGCACCTGACTATCTTACAATGGTGCATTGGTATCTCAAATCCATGTACAAAGACACATAACTCCCCACTTGCATTAAACTATAAATAATTTTCATGATGATTCAAATCTGTAATTATCTGCCACCTATAAAAATTTGGGCTTTGAGAAGTTAGATCTAGATATAGATTATCGAGGGCCATGCATGTCATTCTATGTAGTTTGCTATACTCATAGATATACATAGTTTTGTCTTGGGCTTTCTTCACAAGATTGTTCATTTCATCCAACATGGGGAGAAGACTAGCTAAAGTTAAGAGTGTCTTTATATCGTTTAACCTATGTAAGAGGTCAGGAGCTTTGTCTACTGTGTTGCGATGCTCATACATTGTTCCAATCAAGGATGGATATTCTAAAAGAACTCGTTGAGCTGGTCCATGCAAGGAGATCCATCTAGTATCAACATCCTTAAGAAGCTTGTTTCCTGCTATTATTCCCTCAACAAAATTTTGAAATTTCGCAAAGTGTTTGGGACTTCGACAAAAGTATGTGTGGAGCTCGCGGACTATATTTTCAACTTTTGATACTGTAGGAAACTTGCTTACAATTTTAAATGCTAAATTCATTCTATGGGCCATGCAGTGAATGGAAAGCATGTATGGTGCACAAGTAGTTTGTAATTTTGTGCAAAGACTGGTCCTATGACCTTGCATTACTGTAGCTCCATCAGCTCCTACAGACACCAAATTTTTGGCAATTGTCAAGTCATCCATACCTACAATTTGATTCAAAGACATCTTAACTAGTTCAAATATACATTGTGATGTTGAACTATCCTTCATTTTATGAACACAGAGTAGATGAGCTCGGTGTACATGTTCTTTTACAGTATACACATGCATACAGAGCCAAGAAGTATTATCTACCGCAGTAACTTCATCTAAAGATAATGCAATGAAGTTTGACTCTTTTACATTCTCCTTTAAATATTGCTTTTCCACCGCAATGAGATAGTTTGCCCATTCCCATCCAGCATTTATTGACCAATGTGTGCTAGGATAGTGAGGAACACTCAAAAAAGATAATAAATTACTATACTCTGGGTAGTCTGTCATAGGACGCCTTCTGGACAAAATATGAAAAACAACACTCATCTGAACAGTTTTTGCCAATTGTACTCCTTCCATTGCTTTTCCAAATTGAGTCTTGATTGTACCTCCACTTGCAGCAAGCTTCATGATTCTTTTCTTATGCTCATCATATTCTACAGCATACTTAACATGAAGACATTCTTGCTTTGATTTCCATCTTACTACTGATGTTTCCTTTCCATCTATGATTTGTTTTTCATAAACTTTACCTATATGCTTTTCTCTAGTGTCAAGCTTTAGCTGCAATTTCTTATCTCTTTTACATTTCCAACTACAAATCACACACTTGCATTCTGTTGGTTGTTCACCTTTGTTTGCTTTCTTGACTAGTTCAATGAATGGGTACTTTGACACCTAAACAAGCTGAAAATTCCTTGACATTTCCCACTCGCGCCCCAGTTTTGAATCTTTTGATTTGCCTTTTCTTTTCTTCTTACCAACATCATCTACAACGTCATCATTTTCTTTTTCATCCAAGTCAATTATCTTAATCTAGATAACCGGGGTATCCCTTGGAACATCTTCGGTGGTAGTGCCATCCTCATTCTGCCTAACCAGGGTATCCCTTGGAACATCTTCTGCGGTATTGTCATCCTCAGTCTGGCTAACCAAGGTATCCCTTGGAACATCTTCTGTGGTATTGCCATCCTCATTCTGGCTAACCAGGGTATCCCTTGGAACATCTTCTATGGTATTTCCATCCTCATTCTGGCTAACTAGGGTATCCCTTGGAACATCTTCTGTGGTATTGCCATCCTCATTCTGGCTAACCAGGGTATCCCTTGGAATATCTTCTGCGGTATTGCCATCCTCATTGAACTTAATGGCAATCCCACCTTCTAGTGGTGGTGAGGTATTGCGAATGGCTTCTTCCTTATTATTTGGTGCAAGAGTTGATGGTGTAGCTCCATCTTGATTTGATGGATCAGAAACATTACCAGTTCCAAAGTAAGAATGTGTACTAACTCCACCTTTTCTGTGTTTTGTTGGCCTCCCAGTCCCTTCACCACCCTGAGGAGTCTTACCCTTGTCGCACTTGCAGCTCGACATCTTGATCTCCCACTTCGAATAAAAGTTGGAAAAAATGTCTTCTTGTTTAAGGACATACTCATAGAATATAGATCCCATTCCCTACTAAATATCTTCTTTAAGATTGAATCAAGAATGGAAGAGGGATAAAGCCATAAAGAAATCTTAAAACACTAATACTATGAAGAAATGATCACTCACCTTTAAGTTTAAGTTTTCACTGACTTGCTATTCGCTAATGCAAGAATGCCTGTGTTCTAAGTTTGTAACTTTGCCTACGATCAACTTCAAGGTGTCAACTCCAACTTCTAAAATCTGAATCGAGAGCTCACAAGTCACAAGTTCAGAACTGAACAAAATGTGTAAGAATAAATTAGATTTTTGATTGTATTTATATCATTCCATATTTGGCAAATTCCGTGGGAATTCTATATGGTATATCAAAAAGATTTGGCAAATCCTGCGTGATTATATAAGGAATACATTTAAGTGTCGGCAAATCAAACCTCGACGGACTACATACATTGAAATTTCCAAGGTGAATATGGCCCTAAGATTAGCACAGAGGTGTCATGTAAATTGGCAAAATGGCCCCTCATAATTAACTACTTGTAAGTTTTAATTGGCAAAATGGGCCCTCACGCGCAATGACCATGTAATGGGGTTGGCGAAATGGGTCCTCATGCGCAACGACCATTTAATGGAGTTGGCAAAACGTGTCCTGATACACAATGTTGTTTTAATAGGTGGCGAATATATAGGTGATTCAGTACTTGCTTCCAAAATTCTAGGCAAAAATATTAGTCAGCCCATTTGAAACGAATAGTTTGTTATGGCAAAAATCTTACTTCATTGATTCTCATAAAATAAATTGATGGCGAATGGATATGGATTTGACCAATAATACATAAAAAAATGGGTGATTTGACCACCCTATTAGATGTGATTTATTCGTTAATTCTGACTTGGCCGATCAATGATATTCACCAATTGGCAAATATTCACCACTAAAAAAATCTTTGCCTTAAACCCTTAAACCCTAAACTCTCAACCCCTAGATACCCTTAAAACCTATACCCTATACACTTAACCTTGGACACTTAACCTTGAACATTATCCCTAAACCTTCAAACCTTGAACATTAACCCTAAACCCTATCCCTAATCCCTCTACCCTCAACACTCTACCTTAACCCTAATCCCTCGACCCTCAACCCTAAATGCTATCCCTAAAGCCTCAACCCTAAACCCTAATCCCTCAAGGTCCTAAACCCTAATCCCTTATCCTTAAACTCTAAACCCTATCCCTAAATTGTCAACCCTCAACCTTAAACCTTAATCCCTCAACCCTAAACCTTAATCCCTCAACCCTTAACCCTAATTCCTTATCCCTAAACCCTAAACCCTGATCCCTAAACCCTAAATGTTGTCCCTATTGCTAAACCCTCAACCCTCAACACTATACCTTAAACCCTAATCCCTTATCCCTAAGACCTCAACCCTAAACCCTAATCCCTCAACCCTAAACCCTATCCCTACTCCCTCTACCCTCAAAACTCTACCTTAACCCTAATCCATCAACCATCAACCCTAATCCCTCAACCCTAAACACTATCCCTAAACCTTCAACTCTCAACCTTAAACCTTAATCCCTCAACCCTAAACCTTAATCCCTCAATTCTCTACCCTAATTCCTTATCCCTAAACCCTAAACCCTAATCCCTCAACCCTAAACGCTATCCCTATTCCTAAACCCTCAACCCTTGACACTATACCTTAAACCCTAATCCCTTATCCCTAAACCCTCAACCCTAAACCCTAATCCCTCAACCTGAAACCTTCAACCCTAAACCCTATTCCTAATCCCTCTACCCTCAACACTCTACCTTAACCCTAATCCATCAACCATCAACCCTAATCCCTCAACCCTAAACGCTATCCCTAAACCCTCAAGCTTAAACCTTAATCCCTCAACCCTAAACCTTAATCCCTCAACTCTCAACCCTAATTCCTTATCCCTAAACCCTAAACCCTAATCCCTCAACCCTAAACCCTAAACATTGTGCCTATTCCTAAACCCTCAACACTTGACACTATACCTTAAACCCTAATCCCTTATCCCTAAACTCTCAACCCTAAACCCTAATCCCTAAACCCTATCCCTAGTCCCTATACCCTCAACACTCTACCTTAACCCTAATCCATCAACCACCAACCCTAATCCATCAACCCTAAACGCTATCCCTAAACCCTTAACCCTCAACCTTAAACCTTAATCCCTTAACCCTAAATCTTAATCCCTTAATTGTCAACCCTAATTCCTTATCCCTAAACCTTAAACCCTAATCCCTCAACCTTAAACCCTAAATGCTATCCCTATTCCTAAACCCTCAACCCTCAATACTATACCTTAAAACCTAATCCCTTATCCCTAAGCCCTTAACCGTAAACCCTAATCCCTCAACCCTAAACCTTTAACCCTAAACCCTATCATTAATCCCTCTACCCTCAACACTCTACCTTAACCCTAATCCATTGACCATCAACCCTAATCCCTCAACCCTAAACACTATCCCTAAAGCCTCAACCCTAAACCCTAATCCCTCAAGGTCTTAAACCCTAATCCCTTATCCCTAAACTTTAAACCCTATCCCTAAACCCTAAACCCTCAACCTTAAACCTTAATCCCTCAGCCCTAAAACTTAATCCCTCAACCCTAATTCTTTATCCCCAAATCCTAAACCCTTACATCCCTCAACCCTAAACCCTAAATGTTATCCCTATTCCTAAACTTTCAATCCTCGACACTATACCTTAAACCCTAATCCCTTATCCCTAAGCCCTCAACCCTAAACCCTAATCCCTCAACCCTAAACCTTCAACCCTAAACCCTATCCCTAATCCCTCTACCCTCAACACTCTACCTTAACCCTAATCCATCGACCATCAACCCTAAATGTTATCCCTAAAGCCTCAACCCTAAACCCTAATCCCTCAAGGTCCTAAACCCTAATCCCTTATCCCTAAACTCTAAACCCTATCCTTAAACCATCAACCCTCAACCCTAAACCTTAATCCCTCAACCCTAAACCTTAATCCCTCAACTCTCAACCATAATTCCTTATCCCTAAACCCTAAACCCTTACATCCCTCAACCCTAAACCCTAAACGCTATCCCTATTCCTAAACCCTCAACCCTCAACACTATACCTTAAACCTTAATCCCTTATCACTAAGACCTCAACCCTAAACCCTAATCCCTCAACCCTAAACCCTATCCCTAATCCCTTTACCCTCAAAACTCTACCTTAACCCTAATCCATTGACCATCAGCCCTAATCCTTCAACCCTAAATGCTATCCTTAAAGCCTCAACCCTAAATCCTAAACCCTAATCCCTCAAGGTCCTAAACCCTAATCCCTTATCCCTAAACTCTAAACCCTATCCCTAAACCCTCAACCTTCAACCTTAAACCTTAATCCCTCAACCCTAAACCTTAATCCCTTAACCCTCAACCCCAATTCCTTATCCCTAAACCCTAAACCCTTACATCCCTCAACCCTAAGCCCTAAATGCTCTCCCTATTCCTAAACCCTCAACCCTCGACACTATACCTTAAACACTAATCCCTTATCCCTAAGCCGTCAACCATAAACCCTAATCCCTCAACCCTAATCCCTATCCCTAATCCCTCTACCCTCAACACTCTACCTTAACCCTAATCCCTCAACCCTCAACCCTAATCCCTCAACCCTAAATGCTATCCCTAAAGCCTCAACCCTAAACCCTAATCCCTCATGTCCTAAACCCTAATCCCTTATCCCTAAACTCTAAACCCTATCCCTAAACCCTAAACCCTAAACCCTCAACCTTAAACCTTAATCCCTCAACCCTAAACCTTAATCCCTCAACCACCAACCCTAATTCCTTATCCCTAAACCCTAAACCCTAATCCCTCAACCCTAAACCCTAAATGTTATCCCTATTCATAAACCCTCAATCCTTGACACTATACCTTAAACCCTAATCCCTTATACCTAAACCCTAAACCCTAATCCTTCAACCTAAAACCCTATCCCTAATCCCTCTACCCTCAACACTCTACCTTAACCCCAATCCCTCAACCCTCAACCCTAATCCCTCAACCCTAAACTCTATGGACCTAAATCCTCAACCCTAAACCCTAATCCCTCAAGGTCCTAAACCCTAATCCCTTATTCCTAAACTCTAAACCCTCAACCCTCAACCCTCAACCTTAAACCTTAATCCCTCAACCCTAAACCCTAATCCATCAACCCTTAAACCCTAAACCCTTGACCCTTAAACCCTCAACCCTTATCCACCCTTCTCCTCCCCTATCCACCTCACCCCCATCTCTACCCTCCTCTACCCTCGACACTATACCTTAAACCCTAATCCCTTAACCCTCATCCCTAAAGCCTCAACCATCAGCCCTTAAACGTCAACCCTCAACCCTAAAAACTCTACAGGCTCAGGTCCTTATATACCCTAAACCCAAAACCCTTACATACATACATACATACATACAGGCATACATTGATACATACATACATACATACATACATACATGCATACATATATACATACAAGCATACATACATACATACATATAAGTATACATACATACATATAGGCATGCATACATACGTCAATACATACATACATATAGGCATACATACATACATACATACATACATACAAGCATACATACATACATGCTTAATAACCTTGAACATAAAACATTCCAAGGGAGACATAACACGAGCGTGTTATAACGTGCTCGTGTTATGTCAAACATGACAAACATCGGGCAAACTTTTGCAAAATGGGAAAAAATGAAAAACAAAACATAACGCGAGCATGTTATAACGTGCTCGCGTTCTATTTTGCTTTGGGAATCCCAAGCCTTAGGCTTGGGATTTGCTTTGGATTTCCAACCCAAAGGCTTGGAGTGCCTTCCCAACGTCTAAAGACATGTTTTTGCATATTTTATAGGATTTCACATAATTTTGTTTGTACTAACCCTCAGATTTGCACGTGTTTCAAGGTCAAACAAATCAAACACTTGGGTAATGTTAGGCTTTCTCTTAGCTATTTAATGATGTAATTTTTTTCACATGTTGACAATGTTAAGCCTTTCATCTTTAATTTCTTTTGTTTATGTGTTCGCTTTTGGGAAAAAACCAGTGTTTGGTCTTTTTTTTTCATTGTAAATTAACTATTCATTGAAATTTCAAAAAAATTACATTTTTAGAAACTAGACTCCAATCTACACATATTAAAAAAAAATGGTTTTCAATTAGTTTTCAAAATTTATAGGGGTAGCATGACCAAAATTTGTTTTTCAGGATGTGTCCACTTTGAAAATTAGTAAAAAATCAAATATTCATTAAAACATTATCAAAAAAATCAGGAATAAACTACATGTTAGCTAATTTTTCACCAAAGCAATTTTAAAAATACCAAAAAAAAAAAAAACCTTTTGAGGGAGCCACAAAACATGCTATGTTATGTTTTTTTGATAGAAAAAATACCAATTTGTGTGGCTCCCTCTTTTGAACCCCTTAATCTATACCATTTTCAAGCAAAAATTAGTAGTTTAGAAAGTAGACTTGGAGCACTACGAACATTGTTTTTGTTGCATCTTAAAAGTTTGAGTGTAACTATGCTCAATTTTGTATCCAAGGCCAGCATTTCCTGATTTTAGAAAAAAAAGTGGTCACTTAAGACCCCTGTTTGGCACCCCATCTTCTTGCACTTACCCTTTATGAGAAACTTTGTACATAGGTACATAATTGTTATGTCATAAATTGTGCTCCTACTTAGGGTAGCACAATTTCACTAAGTTTAGCTCCTACCTTTTAGTGTCCCTTAACCCCCTTCATCATTGGATCTATCTAAACCCTAATTGATTTATATCTTATTGAGGAAATGTCGCATTTCGAAGTAATTACCAACAAAACCCAGAAAGAAACTATGGATTTTAGACATTTAGGGCACCCTTAAGCATAATCTAGGGTAAAATTTAGGGGTTGGACATGGGTGCCCATGCCTTAGTCCTACCCTAAATCTTAGGATTCCAAATTTTATTTCAGTGTCGGCTTGTGTCGTGTGCTTTGGGATTCCAAATTCAAAACTATGGATTTTAGACATTTAGGGCACCCTTAAGCATAATCTAGGGTAAAATTTAGGGGTTGGACTTTGGTGCCCATGCCTTAGTCCTACCCTAAATCTCAGGATTCCAAATTTTATTTCGGTGTCGGCTTGTGTCGTGTGCTTTGGGATTCCAAATTCAAAACTTCTTTCTCACGTAATGTTAGCACTTTATTTTGATTTATTTCATTTCTAAGGTTGGTTATTTAAAGAGGACTCAAAATCATTTTATCACACACAACTATTATGCAAGCTTACTATTCTAAAATTCTACTACAAGTGTTGTTCAAGGTCTACAAAGTGTTGTAGCTCATTGACGAATTGGATCTTTGCTATCTTGGAGATATGTTGTGAAGATTAGGAATCGAGATCATGAGTCTATCTTTCTCTTCCTAGGGTTTGTGAAGCCTTTTGTACGATCGGGAGAAGGGTCAAAGCCTCCAACTTGAGTTTTGGAATCCTCTACAGATATGGTTGCCTTGCCTTCTTATTCTACAAGTCTTCATTGATGTCATTTATTTGAGGTGAAGTTGTTGTTTCCTTGAGTGAAACATTGTGTGGATCTATTCCTTGATGCTTCAGTCATTTATGATCTTGCATTTTTTTATGCTTATAGTTATGGTTTATGAGCACACACATCTACATACTTTGACATTGGCTATCATTGAGGTAGAAATACCAAAGATATGGTTTGATTGAGGCAAACTCCTATATAGCCACAACATACCTTCTCCTTCTTTTATTTGTGCAGGTTAGATTCAGGAAGATCTGACATAAAGGAGTAAAGAGGAAACATGTATTACAGTCACAATTGCCACAGAAGTTACAGATTCATCTTCAGAAAACTCACAGGAATATTTCAAAGGTGCCCAAGTCTTTTTGGACCTTAGAACTGAGATCTAGAATCCTCAATGGAGACTCAAACACCTAGTGTAGATAGTTTTGTGACAGGAGAACTTGCAAGATGATTTCAAAGGTACCCAAGTCCACCAGGCCTTGAAATTTTAGGTGCATAGTCACTGTGGTCTCCTATCTACAATTCTGTAATCATTCTGTAGGTTTCTACTTCTAGAATTAGTCTGTTCACATATATCTTGTAATTAGGGTTTGGCTTCATAATAGCTAGTCAGGGTTTGCAAAATCCTAGTTCAAACACCTTTTCATGTACATCAATAGAGGAATAGGATACCTATAGCTTAACATTCTCATAGTGATTTAGCTCAGTTCATATTTCAAATGTTAGTGCATGAAAATGGAGGTTTGACCTAGTTGAGCATGCTAATCATTCTTCTCCTTTTTCACACTAAACACTAATATGACCTAGTAGCTGGGACCCATATTTATGTATTTCTTGCACTTTTGTGATCTCCCCAAGTATCACTTAAGGGGGTGTTAGAGTGAATAATTTATCTATTCATTATAGCTTAAGTGTACTTAGGTTGACGAGGTTAGACAACATATTGTCTAACTGAATGTGCAACCTTTTAGAGTTTAGAGGTTACCTAGTTGTTTGGTAAACCTCATGTGCATACCTTTTGAAGTTGGAACACTTTCCATCTCACCTCAAAAGGCACTTTGTAATCATCCAACACTTGTCACACAAGGTTGTTGGTTTGCACATTCCAAGTGATCCAAAGGTTGACACCTATAGGACAATTGTCTTCATGCATGTGCCACATCATGGGGCACTTGTCAATCCACATACAAGGTGGATTTCCTCTTCCATGCCTATATAATGAGGCATTCTTATGTAAATTATCAAGTGAGATTAATATATGTTTATGTTCAAATTAGGTTCATCAATATCATTGATTTATTATCTCTATTTGTCGATTTCCATATTGTGAGAGTGAATATCAAGTGTTGCAGAGAATCCTTGGCTATTCCAACATATCTAACCATAAATAATAAAAGTACCAAAATTATGTTATTAACAAAAAATAATAGATAATAAGATAAAAATTTAAAATGATGACAACAATTGTAATCTACATTGATAGCCCATATTATATTACTATATTGAACAAAAGAGTTTATAGTCTACAAAAGATTTTTTACATATCCCTAAAACAAGGTGCCCTAACACGAACCTTGGATAAAGGCATACATAGAAAAGTGAAAATTCAAAAAAATTTAAATTTTTGAAAATTGAAAACAAAGTTGTTAGTGGCCACTATTTATGTGTCTTCTAACAACCACCACCTAAAGAAGAAAATTTGTAGCATAGAAAATAGACCTTGCCCTTCTGAAGTAATAGTCAGATAAATCATTATGTATAATAAGGGCCATGTTAAAGCACTCCAACGAGCCTCTAACAATTTCCCTTCTTGCCTCCTTAATAATGTGATTATCTACAACTGAGTGCTTTAGAAAATGTAAAGGAAAAATTCTAGCCTTATCCCATGGTCTGACATCACAATCGTAATCATTTAAAGCTAAATCAAGCTTATCCCCAGGGATAAGTGATTCTTGAATCATTTGTTAGTGTGTATTAATCTTGTTTAGGAGTGCATATTTAGGAGTCTATGTTTAGCCTTGAGCTATACTTGGCATGCCTAGATTAGCTTTGTCTAAGTTAAGTAGTTGTTTTTCCTAGTCTTGGAGCACCACTATTCTTAGTGAGCTTTTCCTATTATTGGCTTGAGTATTCTTAATCGATTATGCCCTATATGTACTACATCTTGTAAACTAATTTATTATCCCATATTTTACATTCCAATTGTCTATTGTTTTCAATACTTGTTTTCTTGGAGGTTGAGCATGCTCCTATTCAACTTGAGTGGCTCAAATTGTTACTCACATTCACTTAATGTTCCTAGTTTCTACATGGTATTAGAGCAAGGTTGTTTGAATGTTTGTTCAATTTTTTTGTGAGATCTTGAAAGTATTTGCATTAATCAATCTTTTTGTATGAGCATCTACAGAAGGGTTGTTTATTTCTGTAAACTGGAAGGTGCTTTTTTTAAGCTTTTAATTTGGAGGAACTTTTTAAAATTAGAATTTTTTTCCTAAATTAAAACACTTTTTTTAAAGCTTGGAGGAGGCTTTTTTCCTCCTAGAGGTACTTTTTTGGATTAGACTATTTTTAGTTTCCTTGGCCCTCTAATTTTAGAGTTCTTCTACAAACTGTAGTGCTAATTAGTAAAATCTTGTAAAAGGAAAGTGCCAAAATAAGTTTTTTATAAAAAGGCTAAGGGTTAGGGTACAATTTTAATCAAACTGCTTAGACCTAACGCACTACATGATAAAGTGCCAAATTTAGGGGGAATCCAATTTTGAATCAAGGGGGGTAGCTTTGTGTTGTAACTTGTACACTTCCTCACTTTCTTCCATATTTTCAGTTTGGGGAATTACATAGTATTTTGCAATCAATGAACTAAGATAAAGTTCCAAATTCAAGGGGTACATAATGGATTCTAGTATCTATTTCCATCCTTCTGTAGTTAGGCTAACCTCATATAACTATTTGTCCTATAAAGAAGGGATAAAGAATCATTGTCTTCAACAAGATCTATTACCCTATATCCTTCAACTCATTCCTGAGCCAATTGACTATAAATAGTATAGGCCACACTAAGTGCACTTTCACTGCTTGGACCATCATCCAACAAATGTATGGAGATCTTGATTATTCATCTGAAAGTGATGTTTTTGTGGATAACTAGGCTCTTATGGATGATATTGAGACTTCTATTTCCCTTTCTGTGTGGACACATCATCATGGGATGATCAATCTATTTGGTTGACATATATTGATACCCCATCTACATTGGAGGACATTCCATACCCTACAATATCTATTACTACTTCAGAGTCTAGTGTTGCTTCTTCGAGACCTTCCAGTGATTCTCTACAGCAAGGTCATTTATGTATTCAAGATTCACTTCATTGGGACACACTTCTGCTAGACAACTCTTGGTTGTTTGTAGAGTCTCACATTTTGGATCTTGATGATACCTTAGAGGATCACATCCTTTTGTTTGATAACAATACACATACACCTGCTATTACTACAGAGTTCAAAGAGGCTTCACCAAGGGCTTCTAGTGATTCTTGGCAGGACATCTCATGGGATTTACTTTTTAGCTATAACATCAGAAAATGTCTCCTTGGGGGCTTTTCCCTATTTAGGTTTAGCTCTCGAGCCTTTAGTGTGCATTTAGGACATTTTGCATCATAATTTTGCATCCCGATGGAATGAACCCTAGGCATCATGACAAATGGGACCTAGGGGGACCCCTTGAACCTAACCCTACCCAAAATAGGGGGAGGACTTGGGCGCCCATGCCCTAGTCTTTCCCTAATTTGGGTTAGGCCCAAATTTCTAGTGTCAGTTTATGACCGTTATTTGGTCCCTAGGCCGACACAGTAAGTTTGAATTTATGAAATATTGGCGGGAATGTTTGTAGTTGCATATAAAAGTATGTTTAGGCATTCATTTGTAAACTAGATGATTACTAGCAAGCTCTTGTGTTATAAAGGTGATTCAAGGCTTTCATTGTGTTGCAAGAGTAGATTTGTGTTGTCTATGTGTTTGTGTTTACAGGTTTGAGCATCCACTTCCTCATGGAATGAAGAGCTTCTTCCTTCAATGAGATCTTCACTACAAGGTGACATTTGTTATGTTTTTGATCATTTATTCATTTGGATTTTGCCTCTGCCTCACAAGGGCATGCACTCTCTATCAAACAAAGGTGTTTAGAAGACTTAAATGTCCTTCTGGGGCTTGATTGATGCAAGCTCCTAAACACCATAGCCCCCTCCCAAAGTTTTCATGATTGCAGGTTACATGTTGATGATGCAGACAAAGTGAAGTTGTAGGAGGGCATATTGGAGTGTTAGAATTGCAGATCAGAGAAGAAAAGAGCACCCAGGACTAGGGCACCCGCTCATTAGTCCTCGAAGTTCCATGATGGGAAAATCTCTGAAACAATAGAAACAAGTTACAGACTGAGTTTCCAGATCCCCAAAAAATGCAGGGCCTTGGACTTGGGCACCCGCTCTTTTGTCCCTGACTTTTCCACCTTAGAACACCAAAAATAAGTGCACAGTTATTTGTTTTACAGCTTTCTATAGAAGCATTTTTCGTTATTCATCTGTTTACTATCGTTTTCACATAATTAGGGTTTTGATGGATAATTGAGCATAAGAGAAGGAAAATTGATAATCAAATACCCTAATCCAAGTTTCCCTACATTTGTAAGTGACCAAGGACCTAATAGTGCTCTGCCACTCGATCCGAAGGCCCTTGAATGCAATTGGTGAAAGGAGGATTCAAACCAAAACTAAACAATCCAAATTTTAACCTTTACATTTTGGTGAACCCATGTTTTAATTGAATTTTTCACCTTTTTGATTGTTTTACTTTAGATTTTGGTTGGTTTCATTCATTCATATAGTCATTCATCTTATTGCATTGAGAAAATTTAAAAAAAATTGCATTTTAGGGTTACTATTTTGCATCAAGTCATTCTAATTTCATTTAATTTGTGATTTTTGCATTATATATGAGATAAATTACAGAAAATTACAAAAATTCAATAATTTGCATAGCATTTTCAACATACAATTGCTAGGGTTTTGTAGAAAATTTGACAATTTTTCATATAACCTAGTAATTCCAAAATTTAGGGTTAGTAGGCAAAATCTTATTTCAGATTTTTCTACTGATTTTAGAGACTCATTCACATTTTCATTTGGCTGTAGTCTTGCATTTTGGTGTAAATTTGCATTTAGATTTCAAATATTTGCATTTTTGCATGGAAATTTTCAACAAAAAACTAGCAATTTTCATGCATTTTCATTAGATTTGCACTTGCATTTTGCATCTTAGGGTTTGGAAATAATTTTAAGATCTAAATATATTTCAGTTTAATCATAAATAAGATTTCAAAACATTCATATAGCATTTTGTGTCAAGATCTCAAACCTAGGGTTTCAAAAACATTGATTTTCACTAGATTTGGCCTTATCGACCCCTTAGATTTGCACTATAGGTGTGTTGTGAAGAATATTTTTTCATTAATTTGATTTTATTAGGGTAATTATTTCCTTCCCCTCCTAAAAATCTTCACAACACTCTTTTATCGGGCTCTTGTATAAAAACTACACATTTTTGTTATTTTGCCCTAGGGTTTGGCCTAGTTTGCACTCCAAGCATGTTGTAACAAATTTTATGGATTGAGGTGATTTATATCATTACTATTATTTTCTTCACCTCCTAAAATTTATTAAAACACCCATTTTGCTAGGTCTTGGAGTTGAAAAACTGTGAAAAAGTGCCTATTTTTGCTATATTTTCTCTAGGGTTTGACCTTGAGTGGCACTACAAGTGTGTTGTCATGGATATTTTAGCATTTATTGGTTGTTATTACTGATAAAATTTTATTTCCATAATTATTTTCCTCACAACACCCTTTGTCATGCTCTTTTGCATTGAGATTTGGTGAAAAAATCACATATTTTCACTATATTTTGACTTGTTGTCAATTTAGATTTGCATCAAGAGTGTGTTGTGAAGGATATTATTACTGTATCAGACTGATATTAGACATAAATTTTTTTGTCCTTGATCAAAATCCTTACAACACCTTTGCTTTCATTCATTTACATTGAAAAAGTACAAAAAATCAAACATTTTAGGTCATTTTGCATATAGTTTTGCACTTGTCTCTGACATGCTTTTGAAAAACTTTTAAATCTGATTTGAAATTGATTTAAACATATAAACATGGCCTCTAATCATAATAACAACAATAGGTTCCCTCCGAGGCCTTACATGAAAAGAAAGGCCCCTGAACCTGAAATTGTGTTTACACCTCATGATAGAACAACTGGAGACACTGAAGGACCTCTTTACATCACTGTGAAAATAATGGGAAACCCTATGGGTGGAACTCTTATTGATCCTAATTGCATGATTAATGTTGTCACTGAATAGTTCCTCTTTGCACATCAATTAATTCAAGGTTCTTATGACCCTTCGAACATGATGATCAAAACACATAAGGGAACCTTTATAAACACTTCTGGGAAGATATCATTGTTGGTAAAACTAGTTGAGAAACATACAGAACAATGGTTTGATGTTGTCCCTATTTTTGACTTCTTCCGTATTAAATTGGGACACGCTTGGTTAAAATAAATGAAAGTTATCCCTTCAACAATTCACCATTGTCTAAAATTCCCTTTTGATGGATGTGTGACCACTGTCCCTCGCAATAAGTATAAACCTTTAGTTGAGAAAAAGCATTGCATATTAGATTACTTTTGGGATAAATATGAACAAGACCTGTAGCTACAAATAGACTTTAACTTTTTGAGCTATAGAAATTACAAAGCAAAACTTTTACACCCAATGCCTGGTCCTCCTATGCAAGAAATAACAAAAGATAAACAACCCGCATGTTAAGAGAACCTTAGACCAAAAGGACAAGGTCCCTATGCTGAGCTTCCTCCCCCAAAATCCTTACAAGGATCAGTAGGTCATTGTCGACAACAAAATATTCCACCACAACAAATGAGGTTTGATCCCGGTGCTTCATCTTCTAAATTGCACAAACCTATGAAAGAGAAAAGCCCTATCTTACAAGAGATAAGTGGTAAAAGAAAATGAAATAGAAAAGCAAGAGAAAGAAGAAGAAGAAGACAAGATTATGCTATAAACCTGGCATCTCAACAAGAAAACATTGATCCTAATAATGAACAACATGATGAGAAAGACATGAATTGGGCTATGGTACCTTATGTCCCACTTTCCTTTAACATTAGGGAGTGGGAGGATGACGATGATTTGCTTGATGATACCCGCTAGCCCGACAGGGCCCTACAGGTAAGTATCTCTAACCCTTTATCTCTCTTGTGATGTGCTTCCCCCGTGATGTGTCATGTGTTGTTTAGGCCTCCTGGGATGACCCTTAATTCTCTTGTAAGGTCTAGGATACCAGGAGACTGCCTCTGTTGTGACCTTCTATTTGTATCATCATTCTTCTATATTGCCTCTCTCTGATTTCATTGTTGTGTGTTGTGTCTTACGGACATAGCATTGTGGTTGGTGACTTGGGGGCACCCTCCTACATGACTGTCCCTAAGACACTTGTTTCTCCTCTCTTATTTATCATTTCCCTTCCTCTAGGATTTCTATCTAGCAAGCGGATGATGAAAAACATTTATACTGATGTGGACCTAGTGTCCCTTTCGAGAGCAATCAAAAAATTGGACTTAGTTCCTAATATGACAATGGGGTTGTAATAAATTATCTGATGCTTGGCTAGTAGAAGCACTCTGTGCTTTCTACGTAGTGATTTTGATGGTATGCCATCTCATTTACAAACCTTAACAATACTACTGCTCTGTGTACCTTTGTTTGTCTTTGAATCTAGCCTTGGTAGTACTTGATTTGGAGAGCTTTGTGATATAGCCCCATGGTTATCCTCAAACTCCAAATTTTTAGTATAACCTTGGCTCTTTGTGTGGTTAATCATATGAATTGATGTTGTTGTTTATCATGATGTTGTAGACACTAACATGTTTCCTGCAGGGATGTGTTTGTGGGAACATTTGGCGATTGTGAAGTACATGTCACCTCTAGGGGGCATGGTCTTTGTGAAAGTTTGTGTTCCCTTGTGTGTTTTATTCCTACCTTAACATGCTTGATATCGATACATGATATCAACCACTTTAAGGTGGGGGCATATAAGGTAAGCTGTCTATTGTAGATGTTAGCAATGTGTTTGTCCTCAGGTGCAGTTTAAAGACCTGCGTGATGAGTGCATCCTGCATACTAATTTTGTTTGCAATCAATCAATCAATCATGTAAGCCCTCTGCAGAGGTAGGGATGGTGTATTTCTCAAAGCAAATTGCATCATCCTATCATTTTTAAAAGTCCTCTGCGGAGGCAGGGAGCGATTCTATGACACTCAACCCTTAAGTGTGTCTTTGACAATTGTTGTGGCATAGCCCAATCATCCATGTGTGCCTATAATGTGCCTAAGATGGTGTTGAGCCTAGAAATAGGAACACTCCATCACTTGTCTGCCGTGTTTTCTCTGTGTCTTTAAAGTGTGTGTGTTTGGTGTGCTTGATTTGTGTGGCATGTTTGTTGCCCCATATGCAGTTTAAAGACCTACGTGATGAGTGCATCTTGCATTTTGGGAGGTTTTGTGTGTCTTGCATGTGTGTTGCCCCATATATGTAGTTTAAAGACCTATGTGATGAGTGCATCCTGCATTATGGGAGGTTTGTTTACTTTCCAGTACTTGCATTTGCATTTCATATATATGAGAAAAAGAAAAGAAAAGAATCATGCCTATCTTCTATGCATTAATGTGTCTTCTATGCATTTATTGTATTCTCTGTGTTCAGCGTGACTGTAACTATCTTCTCTGTGTTTCGCGTGCCTGTTACTATTTTCCATGTGATTGGTGTGTCTTCTCTGTGCTTGGCGTGTTTGTTGGGTTTGTGACCGTACTTTAATGCATGTATTGGCCTTGAGTTTATACATACATTAAAGTAGGGGCTAAATGTAACGTCAGAAAATGTCCCCTTGGGGGCTTTTCCCTCTTTAGGTTTAGCTCCCAAGTCTTTAGTGTGCATTTAGGACATCTTGTATCATAATTTGGCATCCCAATGGAATGAACCCTAGGCATCATGACAAATGGGACCTAGGGGGACCCCTTGAACCTAACCCTACCCAAAATAGGGGGAGGACTTGGGCGCCCACACCCTAGTCCTACCCTATTTTGGGTCAAGCCCAAATTTCTAGTGTCAGTTTATGATTGTTATTTGGTCCCTAGGCCGACACGGTAAGTTTGAATTTACGAAATCTTGGCGGGAATATTTGTAGTTGCATATAAAAGTATGTTTAGGCATTCATTTGTAAACTAGATGATTACTAGCAAGCTCTTCTATTATAAAGGTGATTCAAGGCTTTCATTGTGTTGCAAGAGCAGATTTGTGTTGTCTATGTGTTTGTGTTTATAGATTTGAGCATCCACTTCCTCATGGAATGAAGAGCTTCTTCCTTCAATGAGATCTTCACTACAAGGTGACATTTGTTATGTTTGTGATCATTTATTCATTTGGATTTGCCTCTGCCTCACAAGGGCACGCACTCTCTATCTGACAAAGGTGTTTGGAAGACTTAAATGTCCTTCCGAGGGTTGACTGAGGCAAACTCCTAAACACCACAACCCCCTCCCAAAGTTTTCATGATTGTAGGTTACATGTTGATGATGCATATAAAGTGAAGTTGTAGGAGGGCATACTGGAGTGTTAGAATTGCAGATTAGAGAAGAAGAGAGCACCCTGGACTAGAGCACCTGCTCATTAGTCCTTGAAGTTCCTTGATGGGAAAATATCTGAAACAACAGAAACAAGTTACAGACTGAGTTTCCAGATCCTAACAAAAAGTAGGGCCTTTGACTTGGGTACCCACTCTTTTGTCCCCAACTTTTCTACCTCAGAACCTCAAAAATAGGTGTACAGTTATTTGTTATTTTATAGCTTTCTACATATTTTATTGTGGCTCATTTCGACATCAACATGACGACATTTGAACAATATTATGAGACAGAGTACTTCATGAGATTTACCACCTCACCTTGCTTCTTTAAGCATTCACCATTGGAGTTGTTTCTTCCTAAGGGGAGAAATGTCATTTTCCACAAATGGATCATTTTTAGCATTCATACACGTGCATTCTCTTTTGGCAAAGGAGCTACTTCATTGTGGGGGGTTACATAGTCTCTTTCTCTCTCTTCCTTGAGAGGTTCTTGTTTGCATCATCTCAATCAGCATGACATGGATTCAAGCTTGGTGCAGACTCTTCATTTTATTTACTCTCTTTTGGAGGGAAGTTTTTTCCCATAGGCTTTTCTTCCTTTCTCCACTTTATGAGAGATTGCATTGCATCATACATGGGTAGCTAATCAGGCCTAGTTACTGGGACCCATCTTCATTTAGCCCATGTAATCTATGTTTAAGGGGGGGTGTTGGTGTATATTAAGCTTTCTTAGGAGTGCATATTTAGGAGTCTATGTTTAGCCTTGAGGTATACTTGGCATGTCTATATTATCTTTGTCTAAGTTGAGTGGTTTCTTTTCCTATTGTTTGAGCACCACTATTCTTAGTGAGCTTTTCCTATTATTGGCTCGACTATTCTTAGTCGATTATGCCCTATATGTACTACATCTTGTAAGATAATTCATTATCCCATTTTTTTATTCCAATTGTCCATTGTTTGCAATACTTGTTTTCTTGCATGTTAAGCATGCTCCTGTTCATCTTGCGTGGCTTGAATTAGTACTCACATTCACTCAATGTTCTTGGTTTCTACATCATTGCCTTCCTGATCATCTTCACCAGACCTGGGTCATCGAGCAAGTCCATTAAATTTGAAAGAAATGCACAAATGATGTTGCTAAATAGATTTTTTTGAGGATATTCTAAAAGAATATCACAACCAATAATGTCCCAGACAACATCATCAACCAGGGGAGAGTCAATCAGAAACACCTTCCCCAATTTTTCCTCATCAAATCTATCTAAATTGGCCATTTCCCACTTGCAAGGCAAGAGAAACACGGTAAGAGATCAAATGACTCATCTTGATCAATGATAGTGATTCACTGGGAACAAAAATAGGAACAACCAAAAAAGAAGGAAGATGCTCAATAAACTTATAGAAGAGGCTTAGGGATATATTTATTGTGTTACATGTGGGAATGTAAAATAACCATGCCACCTCACACCTGGTGCCAACATTTATTACCATCACACTATGGGTTAATTGTGATCTCAATTGGTATCGATTCAAATTAATTAGAGTCATACAAAATTGATAGGACCGAATGCACTTACATTGAAGGCTAAGTGACAAACCAGATAGATTAGCCAATGCCAATTGAGTTCATTAATGGCAAGTGACAAACCACTAGATTAGCCAATGCAAATTCAATTTATTAATGATTACATTCCAGGTGACGACAAGGTCAATTAAATGGAGTTGCTTGTCATTACTAATTAGCCATTTTTCTCAGTAAATTAAAAAAGTTAAAATTAATGGATTTCATTACAACAACTATGCAAAGAAAGTAAGTTATCAAGTACTTTTTTTGTGTTCATTCATGATTTTGAATTTAACTGTGTGATAGAGTTCATATATGTAGAATAGTATAATAGACAATTTTATTTGTGCATGGCTATCTAGGATGTTATTGCTTTACAATTCTCAAAATGAAGAAATAGAAGCCTTCATCAAGTGGAACAAATCGTGTCAAGAATTGACACTTTTAACATTTGCAAATAACACATTCTATTCTAGGTGGTGGGTTGAATCTCCCACACATGCATGCATGTATGAGAAATTGAAAATTCAAATTCACGCATGGAATTGATATTGCAACTCAATTGACAGTGACCTGGAGAACATCAACTTAATTCTCCTTGACTGGCCTTATTGTTACCCATACCTAGTGGTTTCTTGCACATATAATGCAAGGTTCCATGGAAAATCATTTATTTACATTATGAATGACTACATAATTAAATTTGTAGCATAGGCATTGCCTATTAATAGGATACTTATGGACTACAGTGAAATATTCATTAAGCATCGTTGAAAAGAGGAACCAAAAATATTTTGGACCTCCAGACCAAATCAAGGTTGAAGGATAAAAGTTTTATATGTAACTAGATAGTAGAGTATGATGTTAATTGAATGTCTTGACTCTTGGGCTCTTCTTTGTATTCAGTTTTCACTATTGTTTGGAACTTTGAGTTTGGTTATATGTTCATGTACGATGTAATTTCCCAACTTTTTTGATGGTGATGTTAATAAAAAAATATAGAAGTAATTATGGTTTGGCATGAGTTCAATGGCAATGTATACAGATGGTTAAACTTTTAATATTAAATAACAATCATCACATGGCAAAGATAAATGAGTTCAATGGAAATGTATAGTGATGTATAAATAGGGCAAAGATAAATGGTTGTGTTAGGTCAATTCAAAATTTTAGGGTTTTAATGTTATCATGATTCACTCCACAAAATCCTCATGTTAAAACACTGTGGTTGGTGTTGTCTAAGGGGTTTAGGGTTTATCTTTCTAATTGATCGTTGACCTGTGCAGCCAATTTCCCTGGCTTAAGTCATCCTTTTAGCCCCTTAGTGGTCATCAAGTTACCAGTCTCTTTGTTCTAAGTTATCAGCCCCAAGCCCCTTTATTTTATTCACCCAACTAATTTATTGATGTTTATTTTTGAATATTTTATAAGCAATATTTTTTGGGCTACTGGCCAGATGTTATTTTCAAATTTTATTGCATGCGTCATAGCCTCTATTTAAGCCTATTTTTCTAAAGTTACAACAGTGCGTGAAGACACCACGTGTCTCTTGGGGTTCTTGTTTTTAATCGCCCCAAACTATTTTAATATTATTTTTATGTATTTTTATCAGGTGTATCCCCTCCTAACATGTGGTGGTCATCTATTGTCTTATCACGAGGATTTGCCTCTTCAACACCTTGCTTTAAGCCAAAAACTTAAAGTTGTGACTGTGCGATAAGGTTCCATGTGTCCCTTTGGTTGTAGTAGTCCCTATCTATTTTAATATTATTTTTCATCAAGGGTGGTCCCATCCGATGATGCTCTGTGTCAAGATCTTATTGTGTCGTGAATAGTATTATTAATTTATTAGAAGAAAGAATAAATCTAACTTGAATATTTGTTTAAAATAAAAGTATATATGTTCCTTATCAATTATGAAATTTATAATTGGCAACATAATATATGAGTTGTCTTGGATCAACACAAGAATGAAATGCGTATAAGCAAAAAGTATATATGTCGTGAATAGTATGTTGAACACCCAAAATATTGAGAGGAGGGGTGAATCAGTATTCTCTTAAACCATACACTCATTAAATCATTAATTCATTTGCCTATTTAACAACATTAAAGTAAATTAAACATAGCATGAACAACCACAAGGCATGACACATAAACACCAAGATTTTTACATGGAAAACCCAAAAAGGGAAAAACCACAGTGAGTGTTAGCTCACAATATATTATGTAGTAACAATACTGAATTACAAAAGAGGCCCACTAACTTAAGGATCACTACTCAGGGCTCACTGCGCAAAAGGACTCACTGTCCAAAATGCTCACTAGAAAAAGGCTCATTGTCAAGGGGTGGCTCACTGCCAAAATGAACTACTAGAAGTGCATCTACAAATGCATGATTACAGCTCCAATGATGCTCAGAAAACTAACTCAAAACACTTCATCTTCAACTGTTCTATTTTTACATAAAAACAAGATCTCTTTGTTGCAAGGTGTGATCCTTGGTCTTCTTGTTCAGCGCTGCACTGCAGTGGTTTGTGACAAGGGCTTAACTGCCTCCCGTGCTTGTTAAGTCAAGCGGTTGTATCAGGCATTAACAGGTCGATCTTTTGGTGCAATGACAACTAACAGTTGGTATCAGAGCCGAGGTCATGGGTTCAAACCCCGTGCTTGCGCTGGGGGGGGTTGTTGCAAGGTGTGACCCTTGGTCTTCTTGTTCAGTGCTGCACTACGGTGGTTTGTGACAAGGGCTTAACCGCCTCCCGTGCTTGTTAAGTCAAGTGGTTGTATCGGGCATTAACAGGTCAATCTTTTGGTGCAATGGCAACTAACACTCTCTTCTTATGTACTTCTTACCTTCACAAAATCACAATCTTTTACATGTCACACACACACCATCATATTTGCACATCAATCCTTCAAACATCAAATTGGATCATATATATTTGCAACACTTAGAATCTTCATATTAGGTTGGCCTAATTAGATGAAGCATGTAGTAAATCAACTTGTAACTTGTCGGTCAAATCCAATCACCAAAATACATAGCAGACTCAAACCATGCTTGAATCACATTCTCATATGTCAGCTCCAGCTATAGAATCTTTTAGAATAAAGTTCCAATCAATAGAACTTACCGCACATAGATCAAACTGTCATGTCGGCCTCAAACATAGACTGTTACTGACTCAGTCTATCTGTTAGACTATAACTTTCACTGTGAACCACAAGAACTGCTCAAAACCACATTAAATACTCTTCATACATCCCCAAGCTTTCCTTCAGATCCACATAGCATAATATCAATCTGCAGTAAAGTGCAGACCAACAGAACTCAAACCCTCTGTTCTCTGCAATGCCAAACTCATGCAACTTGAAAGTACACTTCTGGAGATGATCAAGGCATGAAACTTTGGATATAGAATCATCTAAGGATTAGGAATATCATACCAGAACCGCATGACCAGATCTTCAAATGCAGACCAATGGCAATCAAAATATTGTCTTTCTATTGTTGTCTCTGAACTCTTCCAACACTTAGCCAAATTCCTCAGGTCTTCCTTTGTTAGACCAAAATCTCTGTTCTAACCTTGTTCCTTTTCTTGTTGCCATTAATGAAAACACCATCAAACATCAAGCTTAGCCAAATTGCCAACAATCTCCCCATTTGGCATTGATGTCAACACTTGATGTGAAAAACTATTATACTACTCCCCTTAACTAGATGCTTTTCTTTTTATTTTTCAGTTATTTTATTTTTGTTTTTTTCACATGCTCCATTCTCCCCCTTTGACATCAATGGTAAAGGTGTATGGTATCAAAATATGTAGAAGTGACCCAAACTTTAAAAACTATTTATACTATCTACATATTTACAAGTGAAGTCAAAGTACCTTACTGCTTTGCTAGGAGAATATCTTAATAGAGTTTCCTCAATTACACCACATCTTCATCCCACCTTACTTTAGCATCACTCAAAACTAATATGTGCTCATTGACTTGGGATACCAGCTCTTCTTCCTTCTTCACAGTGGCAGGGGCCTTAGTGATTTGCCTAGTCTGCTCTGCTACTGCTACTAGTCTACCCATGGATGCAATTTTGAAGCTTACTATCTCCCGGAGCTGGCTCATTTTGTGCTTTATAACTTCCCTCTGGGTCTGCAACTTATGTATATTAGAATGAATGGTCTCAACTTGTGCCCTCTGATTGCCAATAGCATCTTTTATCAGGTCATAAGTTCTGGAGATCTTCATTATTTCAGCTTCCCATCCATTTATTTTATCTTTCAGATCCTTTGTTTTCTCAATACATGTAAGACAAAATTGATACATTTCACTATCCTCTTTGATATTAGTTTGAGCATATTATATGTTCTTTTCCAACAAAATTTTATCTTGAGAAAATTTGTCATTGAGCTCCACTAACCTCTTGTCATCAATCTCTGCCCTTATCTTCTTTTCTACAACTTGTTCTAAGGACTCAAAATGAGAATTGATTGATTCCATAATCTTTTTCAATTGAGTAGTAGGACCCAAAGATGTATCTCTCTTTATTCTGGGCATTATCTTTTCAAAAATTATCGATGCGTCTCCTATTAGCTCGCTATCCTCCATATGAGATTTTAGGATCTCTTCTTGTGCAGTCATTTGAAAAAGTGCCCCAAGTCTAAGCTTCTGTAATGGGGACATTGTGGCAAGGTTAATTGGTCCTTGCAATAACTCAGGTGCAATAAAAATTTGAGCTTCCTTTTGCTTCTCCAAAAACTCTCTTAAGGAGTCAACTGACTCATTCTCAGCAATGTCTCTTTTGTCTTCTTCATGAGACACCTCAGCTTCATGCCTTTCTAGAGGGTCTTCTTGAATAAGCTCTTGCTCATTTCCCTATATTTCCAAAGCAAGATTGTTAGTCATCTGTTCATCAACATCTTCTCTTTGTTTACCTTGATCCTCAGGGACATTTTCTTCTGGTGCCACTTTTTCTTCTTCAGAGTTATTTTTCTCTGTCGACTCTTTCATCTCTTCATCTTGCCTAGAGCTTATTGTAGGAGCTATTCCACTTTGATCCACATTAAGTTCTGTATTCACTTCCTCTTCATTCCCTGTGCCCACCAGAGGAATAACTGTACTTTGTTCCATATTTTTCTCAATATTCACTTCCAAAATAGTATTAGTAGTGTCAACTTCATCATTTTGTTCCTCTTCATTAGTGTCTACTATAGTTGAGATTTGTAATTCATGTACTACACGTAATGTTATCTCCTCATTTTCTTTAACCAGTTTCTCTATGTCTCCAGATATTAGAGCATTGACTCTCTTCTTGGTTCTGAATTCATCACTAAGCTTCTTAGTGACTTTAACTTTTTCTTCACTTGTGATGTTTGGGCAAAGTTTCAACAAAGCATATTCCTTTATCTTAGCATCTTTGGCCATGGCCCCTTCTTTTCTTGTTGTCATGATGCTGGCTAAACTATTTGGTAAATCATCAATAACTTTAATCAATGCTTTACTGAACATAACCAAAAATCTTACAACTGTTGTTTCAAGTATCACCTTGTCTGCATCTAAATTGTCATCATATATACTAGCAATAGGCTTCAAATTCCTATGCTGAGCTATTGCATTGACTGTGGCTTCCAAGGATATTGTTGCTTCATCTTCTTTGGTCTTAGTTTTCTCTCCTTTCCTCTTCTTCTTGTCCTTAACCTTTCCGAAGAGCTCCTTTTTTCTTGTTGTGGTTTCATATTTTTTTGCCTTCTTGGCCTTGATTTTTCAGCAATCTCTATCTCTTCTTCTTCTTCTTCTCCTCCACTAAGGCTCACATACACTCTTTTTGTGGCCTTTGTCTTCTTTCTTTTCTTTTTCTCTTTGGACTTCTTCTTAGCCACTTCTTTCTCAATATCTACAGTGGGGAGAGGTTCGGAGCTTTCAAGTACAGCTACAGTAGAGGAGGCTCTAGTTCTTCTTCTTAAAATAGAATTAGGATTTTCTAGTTTAGATTCCTCTTTTTCCATCTTCAGAGCCTTTGTTGTCTGTCCTTCCGGAGCACTTGTATCCTTGGATTCCTTAGACTTGGCTCTTCATTTATTTGTTCATCTGTAAATCCTTTTCTTTTTGCAAACTCATCTACACACTTTCTTGGATTCCTTTTGATTTCAGGTTGTTTTAGATCCATAAACACCTTGAGTAATTTTTCCTCAATGGTTCCAAATATTTCCTCTTTGGGGTCCTTAGGTTTGCTTAACATTAGATTAGCCAAAATAGTCAGAACATCCTCTGTAATCTCGTATCTCATTGTTGGGACCCATATTGTTCTGGGTTCTACTGCCTCCATGAGGCATTTATCTTTATCTACCACAAATACAATCTATTTTTCATATTTCTTCAGAACCTTTTTAGGAATCCTAGCCCTAGCTTGCATTTTCTTTTGGAAAATTTTAAAGTAGCCCCATAATGCTGCATTTTATTTATCAACATTTCCTAAACTTTGCAGATGATTTCTAATTTGGACTGTTATAAGAGAGTGATCAAGCCAGACAATATTGTCCGTACTTGGTAATTCCTTCATGAAATAGAAGAGTAGGTAAATGATTAGAGTTCCATACTTGAAGGGGTATTTTATGTCCTTTGTTCTTTTCCAGTTCTCCATCAGTTGTTGCCAGAGCAACTCACACAGGTCATAACCTGCATTCTTCTTCACCATCTCAAATATTGTCTATATGGTTGTTGCAGAGACTGAATTCTCCATGTTGGAGAAGTAGACTTTGTATCCAATCACCATTGATGCAAATCTTACCGCCAAATCCTCAATGCCATTTATAGTTAGTGCCCTTTTATCAAATTTTACACCTGTAAGCCTTATTATTGTGTTATTCTTCATGGACTTTAATGTCGAAACTATTCCGATGGAGCACATGCCAATCACAACCTTAATGGCATCTTTACTAATCATATGTGTCATGTCTAACCACATAAACTCGTCATGAATTCTACTTAGGGCATGCTGGACCCAAGCATCTTCAGAAAACACATGAAAATCAATCCATGCATCTAGCTTTTTCTCATGCAACACACTAAACTCTTCTTTCAGCTCAAATTTGTCATCAGTCAATTCGTTCAAATAAATTTTCCTTAATTTCCCATGATCTTACTCTTCTAGGTTTGCATGTATATATGCCCTAAGGTCTTCCGTATGCATAACACCATGCAGAATCTCAAAGAATGCACCATCCAGATCAGTTTCAAGTGATTTTTATGGGTGCTTCTTGAATTTAGGTCAGGGACTCTCCATAATCTCTATCACTTGAGGGGTAGACATCTTTATTGACTCAACACAAAAAAATTTCAAAAGAGAGAGAGAGTTGTAAATACCTTTTGTTTCTAGTTAGGGTTTCTTCGCACTAATTGCTAAATACTTGAATTCGCCTTAACGTCGCTTCTCAAATCTCGTTAGACACTTGAGGGTTTGAATGCAATGTGATTTATTTTCAAATGAATTCCCTTCTAACCCCTTTTTATCAAAACCTAATCATCATAAATGCTTGATTCAAAAAGTTGTCAAACTCTTTTTCTGCTATTCACAGTAGATCTAAATTGCTCCGCAATCCACTGCATTAGGTTCTTTTCTACTGGAATCTTCTTCAAAGGCTATGTCATTCTATCTTACACCTCATATCTTAGTGTTATCTATTAAAACTAAAATTCAGGATGGGGAAATAGGATTTTCATTGAAGCTTCCCTTGAGCCAGAGCTCCCAATTCACTTCCTGGAGGAAGTTTATGCACCAGAGTCTCATGCAAACTCATTCTTGACTTCATGTACTTCCTTCTTAACCCAAATATTGTTCATCTTCTTCTTGAGATCTTACAAATCTACCTTTTGTACCAGTTTCTTCATCTCTACCTGATTATCCTTCTTCATATTCTTTCTTTTGCAGAATCTTGCAGTATGTCCAGGCATGTTGCAATTGAAGCTGGTGGTACCTGTCTAGGTTTTAGGGTTTTTAGTCAGTTTTATCAAGTGTTTTCCTTATTTCCCCTTAAAACCCTAAGTCTTACAGTCATACCTTTACTTTATGTTATAATCCATCATTGACCACCTAGCCTAGGTTACTGATCGTTTAAGTTATAACCTTGAGTCTTATATGTTATGAAGTGACTGGCCCCAAGGCCTAGTGTTTACCTTCTGTTGCCCATCAAAGTTATGTTCTTATAAAATTCTTAAGTCCTAAGTCTTTGTAGGGGCTTGAAAGTTCCACTTGGCAGGATATCGCAAGCTTGCAGTTATTGAAGATGACATCACATTCCCACCACGCGGCTATGAGATGAAGACAGGTGTAGATTATATCATGGCCTATAGCCATAATATTGATGATGTAGGAGATTGCACCAGGTGTCAAAGGATGAAGTGAAGAGGAGGGCACCAATAAGGATTGGATGGTAGTGTAGTGTCGTAGAATAATCTTGTCTGCAAGAAAGATTTCATGCGTGGCTATGAGATGATGACACGTGGCCTATTTTCAAAAGGAAGGAAAAGGCTTATATAAGGGAATCCACGTGGAAGGCTTAGCATGCTCCCACGGAGTCAAAAGGAGGTGGCCCACTTGTTACTGCATAGCCACATAATGATGCCACATGGCCACATAGGACAAAAAAGGAAGAAAAGTTAGCAAAAAGAGTGTTCGAGATGGAGTAATTTGATTAGACGTTGGATTTTCACATAAACATTTAGATTTTCAAAT
Organism: Cunninghamia lanceolata; assembly: GCA_027924645.1. Taxonomy (NCBI): domain Eukaryota; kingdom Viridiplantae; phylum Streptophyta; class Pinopsida; order Cupressales; family Cupressaceae; genus Cunninghamia; species Cunninghamia lanceolata. The sequence continues at coordinate 15,466 of BSBN01001495.1, read as the reverse complement.
CTGACAGTTGATTGACAACCATTGATCTCATAGTTTGAAGATCATATTGATGGTCTAAATTCAAACTTTCTATGTAGACGCTTGGTGCCACCCCTATGTCACGAATTTGCTTATGATCATGATTAGGACTACAAAAGAATCCATCACAAAAGTGTTTGGCTTAAACCCTAATGCCAGCAAAAAAATTGTTCTTAATGCTCTAAAAGATGAATATAAGAATGCTCGGCGTGCATACAAAACTTTCAAGCTACCCAAGCACAAATCAAGGGGCATTGATGGAAAATTGGTTAAAATCTCAGATAAGGAAGAAGAACCCTTTGATGTTTCACAATTTATACACTACTTTGTGAAAACATATCATACTTTGTGTCATGTGTTAGGAAGGGATGCATTAGATAAGATTCCAGTCCATATGATGATGATAGTTGCTAATGTACAAGACATTTCAACAACAAAGGCCTTTGATTATGCAACTTAGATAGTAGATAAAATGCATAATCAGTTGATGAAGATTAAGAGTAATCTATATACTATGGATGCAAAGGTGGAGTTTAATTGGTACTCAATCATGTGCCATATGTTTTTACATGTTGGATTAGGAATGTGGCATGAAGCTTTGCATGTTAGAGAAGTTGATCATGATGGTACTCTGCTCCTTGTCTAGATGTGGACCTATATGATAGATATGCATTGTGTAGATGCAGACTATGTAATTTTTGAGGAGCATTTTGTCATAAAGCTATTGGGTTTCCTAGAACTTGAAGGTGAAAGGGTTCCAAAGGATGTACTAAATTTCTTGAGGCCACTAGACAGAACCCCTAAGTTGGGAATTCAACACAACTAGGGAGATTGGTTTCTTCATACTGATACTACATGTATCAAAGTTTATGGGAGCAATCTTGCCCCATATATATTGCCAAAATATGTGCCAAAGAGAATTACATATTTAGAAATCATCAAGCAATTGAATGAGTCAGACAAAGAGCATCTGAGATTGCAAAAGAAGGGGTCTTTCTTCCCCACTTCTATCAAGTTTTGTGACTTTTGGGCCACTAATAAGGATGCTCTGGATCAAGTTGAGTCAATATTAATAGTCTATAGGATGGTGTTGGAGCAGCCAAGGGTGTTTGACCCGGAAGGATTCATTAACAGAGTGAGGCTTGGCATCAAAAGGCCCCAATTCACCCACCAGGTCTTATTTGATGAGGATGTAGTAAGAAATTCTGCCACAATGGAGGAAATTCATTTTTTGAGGTGAATGTGGGAGGTAGTAATGGAAGGAGAAAGAATGAGAAAAAATCTCAATCATGCATATCCAGGGGCATTTGCAGATGAGAATGACCCCGTAATAAGAATTCAGAGAGTTTTGGCTCATGCACAAACTCTAATTGCAGAAGCTTCTCCAGGAGAAGAAAGGCCAACATATGTTAGAGACTCAAAGGCTCCAGTCAAGCCATATAGAAGAGGAAATGAGTCTCCTGATACACATCCAACCAAGAATGTTAAAATCATTGACTTGGAGCATGAAGAGGAAGTAGAATTGATAGGCTTGGAGGAGGAAACAAATGAACAAGAACAAGAAATTTCCCAACAGGTGAATTCACCTATGAGAATAAGGCCTTATCCCTCCCCTAATAATAGACTAAGCATATCACATGTTGGTAATCATGTGGATACAGAGGACATTAGAGTGTTGGCTTGTACGCAATTCCTAGAAGATGATGCCTTTATCAATACACTAGAATTTAAGGTGTATGTGTTGAAAGTAAGGAATGAGTAGTTTCAGAGGAGGGTAGAGGAAGCAAAGAGAGGAGCTGATCCAGAAAAATATGAAGAGATAACCCAAAGAGTGTTGAATGAAGTAGGTCAAGACATCAGTGAGATGACCCTTGATGAGTGAAGAGCCTTGTTGGCAAAGAGTGGTCTAATGCTACTTCCACATTGGACTTTGGTAGATGCGATTACTTTTGACACTGTCTAGAGAATGGGCACAGACATATCAGAAGTGTAGACACCCAAAATTGACCCATTATCATTAGCATTCAAACATCGCATTACACATCATCTGGATTTGTCTAACACACTTGTACAATATCCCTAATACATCTATTTCTTCTATTAATTAAATAAATCTATATTTATTTAATTAATTCATTAGCTATTTCTTCTAAACTATAATTAAAATGACTTAAACTAGGTTTGTAAATGCTTTGTTCATCCCTATCATCATCAGGTTCATCATCTCTATCACTTTCAGTTTCTTCATCTTCACATTCATTGGGATGCTCTATATTCCATAGTTTGCTAAACTCTTCATCTTCATCAATTTCTCTATAGTCTGCATCAGTTCTCGGTTCACCTAGATCCTTCCTCATAGACCAAAATGCAGCAATTTTTGACCATGTCCAAGATTTTTTTGTAACAGAATCATCTAGATAATCTGGCATTTTTGCTCTAATAGATGGTTTATCACTTTTTCTATAAAAAATGTTGTACCTCCTAATTTCATTCTCTATTGGTGCTCCTGTAATTTGGACCTGGTGCAATGCCATAATTTCTACTGACAATTGTTCAAAAGAAATACCTTTCTCAGCAGCAGTTTTCTCCATTACAATTTTGACCTCATCCCAGGAATCCTTGTTTCTCAAGTTTTCAAGCAAGGGTTTACTTTGATGTTGAATTCTACTTGCAACATTCCTATTGGCAACAATCATTATTTTAATGGTGTCACATGGATCATACTACCAGTGATAGACAACATCAAAATTAAAAAATTTCAAACCATCTTGTGCCACATTAAATGCTTTTCTCTCAAATGTGAACCCTTCATATGAAAAAGGTAAAGAAGGAAATAAGGTCTTCTTTTGCTGACTGGCAAAGTGTAGTTCATCAGTACTCTTCATCTGCCTTACATATTCCAATGCAAAAACCCTTTCTATCACATGTATTGGAAGTTTGTATGGCTCTACTTTTGATCCATAAAATCTTAGGACAGTATATTCTTACAATAAGTACCAATCAGCCAATTGTATTTCTTTTCCTAGTTGAATGAAATTTCTACATGATATAGTCAATCTAGGCATTGGACTATTTGTAATTGCTTGATGCAATGGAGCCAAAAAGTAGTCTACAAAACGATTGTAGTTCCTTCGAGAATCATGCATCCGTATCTTAGTGGTCCAATCATTTACTGGAGCCATTTTATTTTCCTCAGCATTGCTATAGGGCTAAATCTGAAGCTTGTTGTTCTGAAACATTCCACTAAATTTGAATAGAAAAAAATAGCACAAGTATGTTGTGAACCTAAATGTCTTGGTGGAACCTCCTTTAATCATTAAAAATTGTTTATGCATGGATTCTACAATGTGCTCAATAAATTTATAGTTGACATGTACACCATTACCATAATGGATATTATATACCATTTCAAGGAGGCTTGCATCCACTTCCCAATTGCTATCCAGTCCGAGGCAAAATGCTAGCATGGAAATAGTATCATAAGCCCATGATTTACAAAATTTCAAAGGATAAGGAGGCTTACGGTTAACTTTCAAGATGTTTTTTTCTTCAACTATTTTATTTAGGAAAGAATTTTTGCTCCTTTCATCCGCTGCTTCATAATCACTAGCAATCTTTTCTAGGTCAATGTGGACATCTCCAAATTCTTGGGTTGTAAACCCCAACACTTTTCCAAATTCTTCTATATTAATGGATACAATTTCTTCTTTGGTATCCTTATTTACAATTGCTCTTTTGTTACCGTCATAATTGTGGGCACAAACCATGATAAATTCTGGGCAAGGGAAAACCTCATGTAACATCATGTGCCCTAATCCAGTTACCCATGGTGCATTGATACTATCATCATTCTTTTTCTTGGCAGCCTTATTCTCACATGAAAATCTAAGTTCTAAGGTAAATCTACCATACATGTTAGGATCATAAATATCATGGTATTCATCAATCAAACATGAGGTTTTAAGCAATTTAGAATAATCTATTTTTTTATCTGTACTTGCTCTGCCTTTCCCAAAAACTTTGTTTGCTCTACAAGTGGTGGTAGACATGCTTATACAGTGTGAAATTTTTCTTAAGTCTCTCAACCCTAAACGTAGAGTTCAACAAAATAAGATTTTAAGAAAAAGTTTGGCAAAATAAGATTTTAAGAAATGATGAAACGTAACCTAAGGTTTCTATGTTTTGTCTTACCAGCTTTGTTGGAAATGGCACTGCAATGAGCAATCTAAAATCTCCCTAATGCATTGCAATGAGCAATATGAAATCTCCCCGACGCCCCGTGTGCTAATCCTCTCAGCTCTCGCTTAAAAATAAAATCACTTAGCAGTAAAAAGTAGAAACTAGAAAGTTTGCTTTTTTTTATGAAGTGACTTTTTTAGCAAATGAAACGTCAAGGCAAGTTTCAACGTGTCGTTATTAGTACATGTTTGACAACTGTCCTGCATTGACAGCTCACAATAATCTCTAAACTATTGATCTTTGTAAATCTACGGGTTAAGGGTGATTCCGGAGATTTAAGTTCACAAGCCTAGCATTTTGTGCATTTCATTCCAGAATGCAACTAGAACCATCCATCAAATGTTCATCAAATGACAAGTATTTTATGATATAAATAATAAATATAATCTGCATTTCTTCATTCATTTAATGTTCCAGAATTCTGAATAACCCTCAGCTATTTAGATTCAAAAGAAAAACACACACAACTTGGAGATAGATGACCATATATATGCAACAAGCATTATTCATTTAAAAACAACATGAAACTACTAAATTTATGCCACCCAGCAAGACTGTATCTTATTATTCCATCAAAATTGTTCCTTTATAGATCAGGAACGTGCTATCAGAATTGAATACATTGTACTTCAAATTGTTACAGATACAGAGAACAAAAGCTTGGCAATCCTCAGTTCCATATTTGTCATTCCACTCATCGTATGTCTCCTTTGTCGACCAAGGGAATGAAAGTATTTCTTCAATCTGGCCATTATGGCTGACATACCTAGCATCCAACATACTTTTTACGTGGTTACAGAATATAGAAAGATTCTTTTCAAGAGTGTACAGATTGTCCAACGCTAAGCTCAGTACTTGCATACTCATAGTTGGATCACTTGCAATTACATCACAACAAATGGGAATTAATCGATAAAAATTATCTACAATCTCATTTCTCGACTTGTCCAAGTCTTTTGTTTTGCAATCACCATCCAAGATGGGAGGTGACCACTTAGTGTTCAACCCTTCAAAACCCCGCAACCTCTTTTTCACAATTGAATCAAATTTCAACTAGAAACTAGCCACATCCTGAAAACACTTCAAAATGTTAAGCACCTTCTGTATGTCAAAAGGTGAATTGGAATCATACCTGGCACACCTCAGAAATTCTTTGACTTTTTCAATTCTATGTAACCATTTTTTAAGCTCAATAGTCTCTGTTTGTCAAACTCATGCTTTTCATAGGCTTGTCTCAACTGTGAGTAGGATTTCCAACTCTCATCAACTTTGGTCAAAATGTTTGTCACCTTGTTCTTGATCAAGTTGGTGACCATCTCTTTAACCTTGTTATCCTTTTCCTCCTTCACTCTCCTGTTATCCTCCTTCAACTCTCTAATCTCTACAAGGAGAGACTCTGTATCCACTGGAACAGATTCTGCAGTTGGGATCACTGGAGGAGGGGCTGAAGTACTAGCTACCATTGATAGTTGTTGCTTCAACATGTTTATCTCTGCAACTACCTGAGAATAATCAAGTTGCAGCTTATTGTAATCCTTTTGCAATTTGTTAGCAATTGCTTCTACAAATTGTGCAGTCTGTACATTTAGGCTTGCAGCTTGAGGAGCAGGGGTATCAGATACTCTTTTTATTATTACATCCCCTATCAGCTCTCCTAATTGAACCCTAGGCTCTTTGTTGTTTGGGGCTAGAGCCCATATTGCCAATGTTTTGAATTTAGGGTTGAAGGCTGCACTAGAGAGGGCCTTTTCAATCTCTTCCCCTATCACATCTGAATCATCTCTTGTGATTGTATCAAAAGCAATGGCATCTGATAGAGTCCAGTGAGGTACAAGCAAAATATTACTTCTTGCCACCAGTGCTCTCCCTTCCTTTGGAGTCATTTTACTTATAGACTGTTATACTTCTTTTAGGACCCTCTAAGTAATAACATCATACTCCTTTGGGTTTGCTCCAGCCTTGGCATCTTCAATTTTCTTCTGAAATTCCTCACTCCTCACTTTCAAAACATAGCTCCTAAATTCAGGATTGTTGACAAATTCATCATCCTCCATAAACTTGTCACAGGCCATCACCCCAACATCTTCAATATCAAAAGTCAGGTTTCCCATTACTCTCACTGACCTATTCTTTGGGGATGAATAAGGTCTTAGTCTATTGAAGGAATGAGGGCCAATTTCTTGTGCATGTTCCTCATCCCCCTTTAGGTCAACTACCTCTGTCTGCTCTGGGTTCTCCAAATCAATAATCTTGGCCCTTTTGGTAGGGGAGGGGCCAACTGATTCCCTCTTTACATCATACTCTCCACTTGAGCTGCTAGGCTCATAACCATATCTTTGTTCTCCTGTAGGGGCAGAGACAATCAACTATTCTGCGTTATCCAACATTTTCTCAATTCTCTTGATTCGGTCTTGCACTTCTGCAAATGCCCCTAGATATGCAGGATTCATGTTTCTCTTCATATTCTCACTGGCCATGATAGTAGCCCACTTGATCCTCAAGTGGTGGACTTCATTCATAGTAAAACAATTCCTGGCAATGTCCTCATCGTAATCCACCTAATGAACGTACTGGACCCTTCCCTTGTAGTTGTTGACTCTGAATCTAGTTTGGCTGATGAATCCCTCAGGGTCAAAAGACCTTGGTTGTTCCAAATACATTCCAAAACATTGTATAACTAAATAAATTTGGTCCAACCCACTCTTATCAGGGATCACAAAATCACAAAATCTACTGGAGGAAGGGAAGAATGAACCTTTCTTGCGGTTCCTAAAGTGCTTTTTGTCAAAATCATTTAACTACCTTATAACTTCTAAAAATGCCACCCTCTTTGGTAAATATTTGGGCAGTATGTGAGGTGCGGTATGGCATCCATAGACCCTTATGCAAGTAGTATGCTCATGATAGAACCAATCACCCCAATTGTGATCAATTCTAAGGTAGGGAGTCCTATCCAGAGGTCGTAAGAAATCCATTACATCAGGATGCAACCTTTCACCCTCTGGCTCCAAAAATCCAAGGATTCTCCTCACAAAATATTCTTCAAAGATGACATAGTCTATTGTGACACAGTTCATATCCAACATACATGTCCATACTTGCACTAGCAACTTGTTCCCTTGAGCAAATTGAGGTGCCACATCCCTGATAAAGCAAATAAGTACATATGGCACAACAAGGAGTACCATATGAATTCAACTTGGACATCCGGTTTAGATAAATTATTTTTGATCTTTGTCATATGATCATGCATATGGTCAACTATGAAAGTGGCATAATCATATGGTTCCTTGACATCTGGTCTCTGAATATCAATAGCCATCATCATCAAAGAAATAGACATTCTTTCTAAAGCATTTCTGCCTAATACTTGACACAGACTGTGATAGATTCTAACAAAATATTCATTAAACATACTACAATGTAAAGGCTCCTCCTCATCATCTAAAATCTTTACCAATTTCCCACCAACACCCCTTGGCCTGTGCTTTGGTAAGTAATATTCCCTTTAATGTCATTTCACAGTGTCAGTCTGGTATTTTTTCTTGAAATCCCTGAGGTTAATTTGTTTGTTGGCTGCAAGGTCCAAGTTGAATACAGTGGCAGTGTATCCTTTGGTAAACTTGATCAATGTTGAACCATTTCCATCTATTACTATCCTTGTGGCTAGATTATACCTTGATGTTGTTGACCTAATTAAGTCAGGGTTGGGAAAAATATTGGGACAAATGAGCTTGGCTAAATCATATTTCTAGACATGACAGATAGGGGCCTTATAGTTCATCCTCTTATGCCAATGTTCAAAGAGGATCCAACCTAGGACAGGTAATTTGGTGTCCTGACAATTATAGCAGTAGTCAAGAAATCTATCCTCGGCTTCGCCTGGGCCATGCAATTTCAAAATTGTTCTAGCGGAACCAGGGAGTTGGATCATAAGATCCTCATCCAAGCTTTGTTTTAAAGTAGAAGGCTGGCCTGACTGACTCATTTTTCTTTTATGAAGGTAGCTTAGGGTTTTTATGGTTGACAATGGCCCTAAAAGCTTTAGAATTAACCTACAGTTGGAAAAACCAGGCATAGAGGAGGAACAATTACTTACTGGTTTTCCGCGCTTATAGAAGCTTGAGATTATTTTTTTCCTGCTCGTTCTGATGATTTCTTCTGAATGCAGTCATGCTCTTGAGAATACCTTAATCCTTGAATTCCTGCACAATTCTTTATATTAATGAACTTCGTGCGGTAAGAATACCTGCACAATTCTCTGTATTAATGCACTTCATGCTGCAAGCGCTTTGAAATATTACTCTTTTGAAACTTTGAATTTGGGCCATTGATCTTTTCCTTACATTTTGAAATCCATGGTCTTGATTGGCTGACTAGATTTGACAATCTTTGTTGCCATTCTGAAAATGTACGAGTCAAATACGTGGTAGCACCTTGCAGCGTAATAGCCTGTGATGGCCCACCTCTTACCTACCCCACACTGGCGTGCCTCGCTTCTCAAAAAAAGAGAATGCCACATGTCACGATGTCGTGACTACACAGCGCGGATTCCAACCAAAGAGATTCTCCTTGCGATGATGCGCAACTGTTGGATCAAGTCTTTTTCCAGCTTAGATTTTTTGACATGTGTCGTTCTATTGCAACCGCGCAGCAAATATTCTCTCCTGACAAATTCATCAAGTGCCATTGTGTGACCATTAGATTTCGCCCTTCCTACAACTGTTGGATCAAATCTTTAGTGGGATAGGATGCCAGCTTTGATTTTTTGACATGTGTCATTCTATCGCAACCGCGCAACAGATATTCTCTCCTAACAGATTCCTCATGCGCCCTTGCGCCCATTAGATTTCGCCCTTCCTGCAACCATTGGATCAAGTCTTTAGTGGGATAGGATAGCTTTGATTTTTTGACATGTGTCATTCTATCGCAGCCATGCAGTGAATATTCTCTCCTGAAAGATTCCTCATGTGCCCTTGCGCGACCATTAGATTTCACCCTTCCTGCAACTGACGACAGCGGGTAACCTCTAGACTATTAAATTAAGGGGTCAGTTAACTTACGAATATTAGGACATGAAGTCATGACTTCACTGACTGACAACCTACTCACATATTAACTTCTTAAACAATTAAAAAGAGGACCCTACTAGCTTGCTAGATTAACTCGTTCCCCACCAAGCCGTGACCGACAAGATTAAGTATAAGGGGCCGGTAAACAACATGGTTTTGATGGCTCAAATTTCAACTTAGACAACTGGCAATCGGAGGTAGCAAGTCAACATAAGATTACATAGAGGGTTTCTCGTATGAAATGTCAACCATTGATATTTGGAAATCTAACGGTTCAAGTGTCAAAACCTAATTATGCAAATATTTCAAGCATCATGCATGTAGATGAACTACACTATCAATTGAAAGTGTAATTTTACTTGTGCATATAAAATTTCACGATTAATTCTATCTAAAAACAACCAAATTGAAATCAAATTAAATCTAACAAGATTGAGAGTTCACATATATTATAGCTCTCTTAGTTGTGCCTATCTCAAGAGTCAAAAAGCAAACAAATGCCAAGCAACATTAGAAACCTCTAAGTTCTAACCATAATAGAGACGAAATTATATTAATACAAAAAGTAGAAATTATATTAATACAAAAAAGATTTACACTTGGGTAATTATATTAATACAAAAAGATTTACACTTGGGTAATTATATTATTACAAAAAGATTTACACTCGAGAAATTATATGAATACAAAAACCACTCCAGCAACCAGCCCAGGCTCCAAAAAACACAGCACCGGAGAGGCTACCATAGTATCATTTAAATCCCTAGCCCCTTGACTGAGTGACTCCTTGAAAACTTGCCACCCTACCACCCCAGCACGAAAATTACCAAAAAAGTGGCCCTGAGAGCCCGACCACTCCTACGGGCACTGTAGTGGCCACTATGAGTAGAATCCCCCCGTATTCACAATGGCTGCGAAGTATTGAAGCCATACCAAAGTATCGTCTATGTCTATTCCAATTGCCCATCAAAGAAAGTGTCTCCCATGATCCACCCAAAGCCTGTACCTTCCGAGTTGTTGCTCATTCATGTTTAGGAGGAACAACTGCCTAGCTACGCCCTCCTGTCCCTCCCGCAGCTTCTCCAGGTCTCTCGGCCACGGAATATCGACCCCCAATTCTGCATCAATCACCACATCTAAGTCATCCAAAAGAATATCTGGAGTGAATACCCCCCGTAGAATGATCAGTGCATCCACCTTTGCCTCTCCTAGGTCCAACAAAGAAGCCAGAAAGCAAGAGGAAATATCTGAATTTACCCTATATCTATCCTCGGAGACCAAGAAGTTTTTACCGAGGACCATCTTCATTGCCTCAATAAAGAATAGGTTTTGCTAGTTACAAATGTTCATCAGTTTGCCATCTCTGATATGGCCCAGAAAGGTAACCTGGAGCTTATTGCAGCGGAGCCTTATGGGAGTCTCCATGCTATATTGTGAGCAAGCCAGTCGAGTGTCATTTTGTTGGAGACCTCCAGGATTTAAAGAAAGATCGTTAATGAACACATGCTTCAACTGACCTGCACTTATTCATTTATTTGTTGTCCAGATTTTTTGTAGCATCAATCTTCGGCTCGTGTAAGGATCGACCATTACCAAAAGCTATTTAATAACTTGTCAGATCTATTTAATAAATTAAAAATCAATGCTTGGGAAAAGTATTTTGTAGGCCACCAAATGAAATTGATATCAATGATTCAATATATAAATTTATAATAATATCATATTTTATATAATATAATATATAATTTTATATTGAAAATTTCATTCTTTGAAACATTTATGATCTGTATACATTGCAATTTCAAACCGTAATTACTTTCAAACCATAATTACTTCTATATTATTTAGTAAAATTTAACATCACCCTTCAAAAAGATTAGGGAATTACATCGTACATGAACCTCTAACCAACCTCAGTTCTAAACAAAACTCCTATCCTTCGACCTTCAACCTTGCTTTGATCCTCCAAAATCTTTTTGGTTCCTCTATTCGACGACGCGTAATGAATATTTCACTGTAGTCCATAAATATCTTATTAACAGGCAATGGATCCATTACAAATTTAATTGTGTGCTCATTCACAATGTCAGTGAATGATTCACTATAAAACCTTGCATTATATGTACAAGAAACCACTAGGCATGGGTAACAATAAGGCCAGTAAAGGAGAATTAAATTGATTTTCTCAAGGTCACTGGCAATTGAGTTGCAATACCAATTCCATGTGTAAATTCAAATTTCTAGTTTCTCAAACATGCATGCATGTGTGGGAGATTCAACCCACCACCCAGAATAGAATGCATCATTTGCAAATGTTAAAAGTGTCGATTCTTGACACGATCTATTCCACTTGACAAATGCTCGTATTTCTTCATTCCGAGACATGCAAAGCAATAACAACCTGCATAGCCACACACAAACAAAATTTTCCATCATCTTAGATTCTTATTACTATTCTACATCTGTGAACTGAGAACTCTATCACACAGTTAAAATCAAAATCATGAATGATCACAAAATAAATACTTGGTAACTTACTTTCTTTGCACAACTGCTGTAATGAAAGCCATTACTTTGAACTTTTACAGTCTATTGATTCTTGACCTATCTAAAACTTAGTAATGCAATATAAGTTTGAAACACTAAAGACTATCATATATACATTACATGTACGTCCGTGACAAATGGGTAATAAATAACAAGCAACTCCTATTAATTCATAGTGGCTAATCTGTGCAGTTTATCACGACTCAGTACTCACTTGCCATTAATGAACTTAATTGAGCATTGGCTAATCTATGTGGTTAAGTGCATTCAATCAAATCAATCATATCACCACTGACCATTTGATGCACCCTAGAACGAAAGATGAACGGTTGTAGTTCAATTCCGGAAGGTAGATCTCCAACGCCACACATTGCTAACAAAATCCTCCAGAATCAACTAGCAGCTGTTAGATATTATTAGATCAATAGTTGACATATATATAAAATATATAATATATTTTATTGATTATTGTGCAAAGGTGGCAGTGCGGTAGAGCGCAAGTCCTTGGTTGTAGAACTACAAATTTGGGAAATTAGGTGTGTCAGTACTTATGCCATCGATTTGCGATCATCTGACAATCAAAATCTATTATAATTTTTTCCATTTAATGACATCCATGCTCAAAGTGACCTCTATCCTTTCATAATAAATAAGGAATGTCGTGAAAAACACAATTGTACATATTTGGGAAGGCAATTTATGTAGCTCAATTAAATAATTATCTATTAATTTTCGTTAATCAGAATGGAGACTTTATGTAGAAAGATGGGTGTGTCAGAACTGCAGCCTGGAATGGAACTTCAACTAAAGTCTGATGCCATTCACACAATATGATTTTTTATTGGCATAATAGTTTATTTCGCCAATTAATTTTTTATTGGTTTGAAACTATATTTAAATTCGCCAATAATTTTTTTATTGGTTTGAAAATTGGTTTAATTTGACAATGTAAATATATTTTCTAGTTTGAAATTAGATTTTAATCACCAGCAAAAATATTTTCTTATTTTGAAAACATGTTTAACTCGCCAATGCAAATATATTTTTTGGTTTGAAATTAGATTTTAATCGCCAGCAAAAATATTTTCTTATTTTGAAAACAGGTTTAATTCACCAACGAAAATATTTAATTGGTTTGAAAATAGGTTTTAATCACCAATGCAAATATATTTTATTGGTTTTAAAAAAATTACAATTTGCCAGGATTTTCCATAGACCTCTAGCAATTACAAATGATTCGCCAAATAAGATTATTTTTTTTCCCGGAAAAATGAAAAAAATTGCCAATAAAATTAATATTTTTCTCGGGAAGTATACATGATTCACCAGGTTTAAACACCTTCTCTGAGGGAGGGGGTTCTTAAAGTTATCCCTTGTTTTGAGTTGTTGTGGAGGGTATTTATAGAAGAACAAAATAAATTTTGAAGGTGTAGAGTAGAGATTAAGGAATGTGTTAAGTATGAAGTGTGAAAAGTCAAAGTGATGTGGTAATTGCATGAAATCAAGGACTAAAACATCAACATATGATAGATGCCTTCTTTAAAACAATTCATGTTGATGTGAGATTCATTCAGAGGATTTGGTGTTGTAAGAATTTGGATCAAATCATCAAAGTCTAGGTATTTGTATTGTAATAGTCGGTACAACCTAGCTAACAAATTTTCATACATCTACCAAATTAGCTTCACCCCCAAAACCTTATTTTTGCATTGCATGTATAACTGTAACCATTAAAAGATGAAAACATCATACCCTTATTATAACCATTCATCATCTGATTTCTGCATTCACTAGCCCTATGACCAATTCTTTGACATGTAAAACATTGACCAAAGAATGATTGAACATTCTAATTTATCCTGCTTCTACATTCCATAGCCTTATGTCCAAATTTATTGCAAGAGTAACAGTAGCTAGAGTACCTTTGAACAGTTGGTTGTCTGATAAGTGGCCTCTTGAATTTTTTCTTTTGGTTCCGCACTTGTCTGTTATTATTATTCTTGTCTTCAATCTTCTTTTAGTTATTGTTCTTCTTCTCAACATTGTTTACCTTTGAACTTTCACCCTTTTCAAATCCCAATCCTTCTTTATTCTTAGGAGCCTTTTGATTTGCAATCATTTCATCAAGAAGGGTGGAACTTTTCTTGAATTTGTCTTCTTGATTCTTTGCTTTTTCCAACTCTGTCTTAAGGACTACAATTTATTGTTCAAGCCTTGAATATTCTTCAATTATACCTTTCAGTTTTTCATTTAGGTATTCTTTAATTCTTTTTCCCTCCTTAACTTGTATTTTCAGACTAGTGATTGTCTCATTTGATTGATTAAACTTCTCATTTACTTCCTTGTATCTTTCTTTGAATTTCTTGTTTTGCTCTCTCAACTTCTTGATGCATTCATCTGCTTCCTTAATATTTTCTTCCAAATCTCTATTCTCACATTGAACTTTTTCCAGATCTTCAAGGACTGATTTAAGTTCTCCGTTCATGTCAACTATGCAGTCTTCTTCAATAAATCCAATAGAGGGAATTTATTCCGAAGGGATAGGATATATCCTAGTCACCATGTGTTCACACTTCAAGATCTTCCTCAAGTGGTTAAGCTTCTTCCAAGTGGTTAAGCTTCTTCCAAGGAACTAGGCTCTGATACCAATTGTTGAACAACTAGTATACTGAGAGGGGGGATGAATTAGTATTCTCTAAAACCACTTAAGAATTTAAACATCCATTCCACATAGTATATTTAATTTCTAGTGTGAAAGGAAAGCTTGAAAGTAACCATTAAAACATAGCACATGAAAACCAAATTTTTACATAAAAACCCAAAAAAGGAAAAACCACTGTGAGGATTAGCTCACAATATATTAATAACAATATCAAATACAAGTAGGCTCACTGTCAAAAGGAATTACTATCCAGAAAAGAAGTGCTCACTATAGGTGGCTCACTGCCAAATGGCTCACTGTCCTTAATAGAAAGAGATAGAAGAAGGGGTGGCTCACTGCCAAGTATGAACTGCTATTAATGCATCTGACTTATGTTGAAGATATAGTTCTACTGAAGCTCAAAATATTGATTAATACACTTCATCTTCACCACAATCTTATCTTATTCTTCTTTGCATCAGATCTCGCTCACACACACACGCACTTAGTTATTTTGCACTACACCCACCACCACACAAGAATTCAATCTTGTTTATATACCGCAATCAAGTAAAACATTAAATAGGTCAGCATGATAGATGTATCATGTGACTTCTTGACTTGTTGGCCAGAACTCAACCCTATACACTTTGTAGAGAGATCCAAAGCATGTAGCACATATAGATAGATTGGTATAACCTATAATTACTCCCAAAACTTTGTTCCATACATGACTTAACTCCACACAACCTCAACACCTTTGGGTCGGCACCGTTGGTGAAGTAATCAATAGAATGAACCAACTGTTAGCTCACAAATCAATGCATGGACCACCAAAATGCTTACCACTTGGAGAGCACATGTCTCTGACATCTGTAAACTTGTCCTCAAAACCATAGAAAAATATTCATCTATGGTGGAATACGAAGCATTCCAATATACCACTAGT